>CM038796.1:14936400-15203714 GCA_021764765.1 Vicia sativa
GATCGGGGAAGAAGCACAAGGCTTGCGCGCGTTTTTTTGAATTCAAATATCAGTTTAAAATATATTTAGTTGGTTTAAACATAATACATGGATGTATTGCCGCCCCAGCGGTTGCCAGCTCACTCTTAAGTCATTACACCTTGCCATGCCTAACAGGTCCCGGGTTCAAGCCTCCTTGGGACCATTTTTTTACCAAACTTTGTAGTTTTTTTCATATCTTTTGCAAACTTTGACTTTTTCAAAAACCAATCAAAACTCCTCATTTTGAGGTGATTTTTTGTACACTTGTCAATTAATGTATCTATTTTATGATAGTACAAAAATTTTCAGAAAAAACTTTCATCCGATTATATTTTGATCGAGCCGAAAACGACACTTTGAGTACTTTTCAAAACACCTTTAAAGGTGATTTTTTTTCAAACTTTCAAATCCCGATTCTTTTCAAAACTTCTTATAAGTAAACTTCACATTTCAAAAACACTTTCAAATAACATTCTTCAAAACTTTTCATCAAAAACTTGCATCTTTTACCATGATCGATCCGATTAAACGATGAAACCGAATTCCGTTTTCTCTCAAAATTCTTAACCGATCATGGGCTTCCTTACGGTGTAAGTCCCAACATTCTTTATGTACATACATATTTTCCTTGTACATATCAAATTCTTTTCATATACATACAAATTTTTACATGTACATAATACAGATACATTTTGTAAATACTCATACACAGATAAACTTCGATCATTCGTTTCCGTTTCGTTTGTATATACACTGAATACCGTTGGTATTGAAAGGAGCATTATTCCCGGTGAAACTGCTTTTAAACCAATGGGCCACCTTTATGGTGTAATTCCCAACCCTCCTATGTACATCCATCCTTCTCTGTACATAAATAACTCGTTCGTGTACATATTTACTTCCTTGTACACAATTCAAACTTGTAAATAATCAAGTTACGCTCGTTTTAAACGTTCGTTTCACAAACACTTGTTTATATTTCCTTCATAAACTCTTGTAAATAAACATCATGCATTGTTTATATTTCCTTCATAAACTATATCACGCACACACACTTGTTTATACAACTGTCTAGTTATAACATAACAACTAGTCTAACCAATAGATTCCCCACAGTTAGCCTCCTCTTGGGCTTTATACAAGATAACTCATCCCCTGCAGAGTTTAGCCTCCTCTTGGGCTTTGTACAAAGGTAACTCATTTCATCTAAGTTCAGCCTCCTCTTAGGCTTCATATAAGAAAACTCATTCATCTGAGTATAGCCTCCGCTTAGGCTTCATATAAGACAACACTCCCTTGTTGAGTCAGCCTCCTCTTGGGCTTCGTTCAAAAGAACTCCTCATTGAGTTTAGCCTTCTCTTGGGCATCATACAATGAAAGAGACCAGGAAATCTCTTAAGAGCCTCCTATTGGGCTTCCAATACAAAGAATCACCCGCGCTAAGATAGAACCCTGAGAGTATAATTTCCCGGTGAAATTGCTCTTAATTCCAAAAGGATGGTTTCCCAGTGAAATCCCTTTTAAAGCCAAAGCCAGCCATACCCTATAGCTTCCTCTTGAGCTTCATACAAGGACCCTCGATGACCCTCGATGACCCTCGAAATGCCTCCTCTTGGGCTTACAATACAAGGACCCATGGGCTTCTTAAAAGCATCCCCCAAATCCAATCAATTTCTCCTTAAGATTTAGACGTTTATCATCTCTATGAAAGAAGTATCTCATCTATCACATCACATACAGTCAAAAAATTTTCAAACTCTTTTCAAACAAGAAACGTCTCTTGATCTGTATAAGTGGTAACGCTTGTACACTCAAGCAAAACACCCAATGCTTACAGTTAAAAGATTCAATCATCATTTTTTTCAAACATCTTTCTTAAACATGTAAGTGGTAACGCTTGTACACTCAAGCAAAGCACCTATAACTTACGATGAAAGATTTCAATCAGTCAAACTTTTAAAAATGTATGTGATGGCATAGATTAGATACATTTTTCATTAAGATGACATTTGTCTTTGTCTCTTACTAACATCCCGTTGCTTCCACTAGCATAAGTGGGAACTACGATTGCTCTGACTTTCTCAACATCCCTTTGAGAATACGTAGGCATAAGGTCTCATCCTTGCCGAGCAAATTTCTTTCTCCCTCAGACCAAACAAACCATAGATCCCTTTAGATCCGAGCTACAAATACTCTGATTCCCATTAAGGGATATGTATGCAGAAGATCCAAAGATCTTTGCGAGCACAATAATAACAAAACCTAAGATCCCTCATAATCAATCCTTCTTAAAAATCCCAAAGGAGAAACTTTCTCAATCATAGAAATAGCAATTAAAACACACAAACATATCAAACATATTCATATATAAAGCTATAGATAACTATATATTTAGGGTGCTCCATCTATTCCCTTTATATAACAAACCCCCTTACTCGGAATCTCCCCAATGCGTTACGTTTAGTTTGCGCTAGTCGTAATGCATATCAATATCAATTGAGGGTATTAACAGCTTTCCCCTTTTTCATAATCATTAAATCATAATTTCTTGTGTTGAAAATAATAAAGCTTGATGCTCGCGGCATATTTATAAACAAATCAAAAGAGTAAATCGTTTCGAGCCAGAGAATCCGAATTCAGATTCGATTCTCTAGCACGTCACTTTTTAACGCGAACAACAACATACTCTTTGTTATCATCAAAACTCAGAAACAATTGTAGAACAAAATCTTGTTCTAAAACTTAGGACTTATTGTTCAAGGTTCTAAAAAGGTGAGCACATTGATAGTGATTCTAGTGATGGTGAATATTTAATTTAACACATTGGTCGAAAGAAAGGACACACTATTGAAAATTCAAATTTAGGGTTTTTTTTTGTTCCTAAAGGTGTTTTTCAATGTTTGCCAAAATGCAAAACAATTTTTCACTAACCTCTAAGGACCAAATGAGGATTAGGTATCTAGCCTATCTTGTTGATTTTGTAGAAAAATTGTCTTGACTCTATAAAAAGAATATGGGTTCTCATTCATGGTAGATCAAGGCATATGATGGGTAACATATTCTAGTCCTATTTTATATGAGGCAAGAATATGGATTATGTGATCTATAAAGCAACAAGTATTGTTTAATTGGTAAAAGATTCATATATTACTTTTGATGTTGTATTCGAGAATACTCGAAAAAGGTATTTCATTTCATGATGTATGTGTATTTTCAAGAGACATACTCAATGACACTGAAGAAGGAATTGATCAATCCAAATCACTGAAATATAAGGAGGAGAAAGATAACTATCATGAAAAGAATAAAGATTAAAGTTTGAACAAAATGAATGACCATCAAATCAATGACCTTCTTGGATTTATCACAAGTTATACTTTTGAGTACTTTGTCAAAGATAAAAGTAGTAAGATCGTGGTTTTCTAAAGTGTTTGTGGTATACTTTGCATTTGGTTCAATTTTTTTCTGAGAGTTCCTTGTGAAATGCAAGTGCATCCTTCGTCATATTGTACGATGAGGTAATATCAATTCAAATTTTGCTTTGTTAGTAAGTTCTCTCTTTTACTTGTTTATTTTTCTAAGTACATGACATACTTGATGTATGATATATATATATATTATAAGTATTCATTTGCGAAATAATTCTTAATTGATAATCATGGTGACTTATCAATTTATATACTTAAAATGACCTCATCATATTATATATGTATTTATGAACACTTATGTGTACATAAGCATGTTTAGCTTCATTAAACATCAAGTATAACACATTTGACATTAAATCATATTTGGCTTTACTAACATGCAATTTTTAAAGAGTTCTCTAAGCTTATGTAGGGAGAGTTTAAAATTAATATTACCGGGGAGTTGAATTACTTTCTCGGACTCCAAATAAAGTAACTCAAGGAAGGAATGTGTGTGCGTCAAGAAAAGTATTGTCTTGAATTGCCTTATTGATCACGTTGAAAAATGGGATGTTGTGTTTGAAAATTTTGATAGTGAAAATCAACTTGCCGACTTTTTCACAAAACTTCTTGCAATCGATCCGTTTTCCACAAACGTGAGGAATTAGGGATTATTGATATCTTAAATATTGCTTAATTTCTTTGTTGTTTTCACTTTTATACATTTTATCTAACCTTTGTTTAAGTATTTAATATCATGTGGAGAATCTTCAGTTACATCAAGATTGAAGTAATGTTGTTCCAAATTTCTCCTTGAAAGTAAGACTTTTCTTATTGCATGTTGTTTATATTTCAAGTGCTTGATATGCTAAAAATGATAAACACTCATGAATGTTCGTTTCCAAAAATTTCAATTGATAACCATTACATATTTTCAATTTATATGCTTATAATGACTTAATGTATTAATCTATTATCATTTGTATAAGTTTGTTATTGATTTCACAAGCATGTTTTGGTATCTTTATTTCTTGCATTCGCGCATGAATTGAATGTATGTATATTATTTGCAAATTTATTTCTCGTTGTAGTTGTGTCACAGATTATCACAACATTTCATTTTAGATTGAGTGGTGATATTTTGTCTCCAAGATAGGCGTATGTTTGTGCGACATCGGGAGTTCCATTGTTGTGTTAAGTAATTGTGACCTAATGAAGCAACTTAAAACGTTTTCTCTTGCATCATATTAATTATTATTAATTCATTGCATTACATGTTTGGTAACGCTTTATACTATTTATTTATCAATTTCGTATCGTTAAGTCCCGATGTCGAAATTGATGCAAAATTTAAAACAGCAATGCATTGTATTTTTAAAATTACATTATATGATATTTTAAAAAAAAATTAAGTCCTATTTATACCTATATAGTTTTGTTATAAAGACTGGTCTATTCAACCGAGTTATCCAGTTTAGTGATGCAGTTCGACCAGTGACCCAGTGGTTCAACCAATAAACCAGTGATCCACTACCTTCACCAGTTTGATGTCCGGTCATATTTTTAAAACATTGCAAAAACACTTAAATGTGCCGACATAATCGCTTTTCGTGCAAGTACAAAAACCATTCGTATTGGCACATGTTGTAGCCCAGTCTTTTCAGGCCGGTACATACAATTTTCGTGTCGGCACATGTACTGTATTTTTAAAGCTTGTAGCTTCTATTTTCTATGTGATGGTACATAGAATCTTTCAGACCATCATATAAAAATTTTCTCATTGGCACATAACGTTTTCAAGCTTACGCATATTGTTATGTGGGTCAAAATTTTCATATTTTTTCAATTCCGAGCTATCCCTCTTTCCCACCAAATTTCCTCAACTATAAATACATCATACATGCTTCATTCCAATTTAAGGAAACTATAAACACTTACCACCATTTCTATTCACCTTCAACCTCTAACCTATGCATACACACTGATAAGTCACACATAATTATCTTTTGTCGGGGTGCCATCTAGCAAAGTTTGATAATGTTCAATTAGGTTTTTGTGTAACCGATAATATTGGGTTGAGAATTGAGGGGGAGGAGGTTCAACCAGAAAAACAATGGTTTTTCCTCCAAAATATTTGATAGATTTCGGGGGTTTGTTCAAGACATTCAAAATAAAATTATGACCAGGTGAAAAGCCTTCGGAGTTTGGTACCCAATGAAGTAACGAGAGAACGACGAATTAAATTGAAAGTGTTTGTGTTCAATAGCTACAATTGATCGTGCACAAAAGAGCTTTGAAGTTTGGTACCCAAAGGAGTAGCAAGATTTGATAAATTAATTGATATCTATTGTGTCTTGGTCTTTTTGAAGACCAAAAGAAGGGAAAAAGTTGAATCAACAACAAACAGTTAGGCTTTGTAGGATTGCTCTTGGAACACTTTTCTTGTAATCATACTTTTTGCAAAGTAAGAAATTTATCTCAATTCCAAAAATGGAATTGGAGGGATGTAGCGGCAAAAAAAACTCCGAGACAAAGCCATTGATTGACTCAACTCGTAAAAATAACAATGAAGTCGCCACCGCGCTTTTATTTTATCCAAAGGACTAGGAAAAAAGAGTGAATAAAAATCCTAAAGTAAAATGAGATCAAGGTATGGGGGTTAATTATGCAAAGGAAAGGTATTAGGCACCCTAAGCATCTATGGTACTACGCTAGAACCTCTTTGAAAATTTGTATATGTGCTAAAAAGAAGATTTGTACAAACTAGATGGTGGGGGTGAGAAAGAAGTATTTTTTACAATTTTTGGTTTGATAGAACTTCCAATGAACTCTAGATCTACATACCAACAATGTTCAATATTGAAATCAAAACCCATGTATTTCGGGTAAAATAACCGAAATTGGTGTGTTTGTTAATTTTAAGAAGAATAGACATCACCGTCGTATTCGAGTGGTAAACATACTTACTACCCACAATTATGAGAGGAGCCTTTCATCAACTCAAAACGGAGAATTGAGCTCGAATTTTCATCAATAAGCATCATCAATACCAAGTGTAAAATGTCTCACCTTACTACATATCATAGAAGTATAGTAGCCCACATCACTTCAAAGAATTGTCAAGAGTCTAATCTAGTGAGAAAATGGTTTTAAAGAAGAAAAGTCACAAAGGGCTCAAAAGGTTTGAATGAGGTTGATTGACTTTTAGTCTTATGAAAAGATGTCAAAAAATTATTAAATTGGTTAGTGGTTTATTAAGAAAGAAAGAAGCTTGAAAATGTATGGACCTAAGTCCAAGTTTATTATGAAAGCGGTTCGAGTTTGAAAATAAGAAGCTTTTGAAAGAAGTGAGAAGATTTTGAAAATTTAATAATAAGGGAGGATATGAAGAGGCTAACCTATTTATAAAAAGTAAAAGTTGAGGATAAAGAAAGATCTAACCGAGTAAGAAATCGGACTTGACATCAAGATGCCAATACCATACACATCCTTTGATTCAAGCCATCAAACAATAATCGGACCAAAATACCAAGTCTCGGATGAATCTATGCCTCGTAAAATTATGTCTTAAAAAAAATGGGCAGAGTAACAATTGTATTTAGAGGAAATCCACTTGTATACGAGTACAAACAGAATAACCTGCATACAAAAAAAAAACCCAAGCACAGACAGAATAACACCAGAATCACATAATCTCCGAGCTGATGTCAAAGTTCTAATCCTAAGTCCTAAGTCCAAACTCCAAGCATAGGAATAGTAACCAAGTCCAAGAAAAAAGAATTAAAAATTTTAGTGTTTAAGTTGGATTATTAAAAAATTTCAAAAGGGAACAATAAAGCTCAAGTGAGCAAATTCAAAATGACAAGAAAGTAAAATGCTCAAGTGAGCAAAGAAAAAAACTGACATAAAGTGTAAATGCTAAAATAAAATGCATAAAATAAATAGCGTAAAAGTAAAAGCGAATAAAAAATAAAGGCATAAAAATAAAAGCATAATATAAAGGCCAATAGTTAGTAATTAGTAATGTTAGTTGAATGATCATCTTGAAGCTTGTGCATGAAGACTTGTCAGAAGCTTGATAGAATCATAGCGACTACATGAAAAGTTTCAATTGCTTTGTGTCAAGTATATCATTCATTTTGGAAAACTCAAAGATTTCAACACCTGATCAAAAATGGTTGAGAATTTCAATTGGACAAAGTTAGTGAAAACTTATTAGAAGCTTGATAGAATCATAGTGACTACACGACAAGTTTCTCAAGTGTTGAACCAAAATCAAAACTCAAACATCTTTGGAGATTTGTAAAGCATGAAGTTTATGCCACCAATTGATCATTTTTCGATTTGGGAAAAAAATGTAGAGCTATGTTAAGTAATCGTCAAGTAACCTATATAGAGGTCACCCTACAACGAGGCCGGTCAAGCATGATCTATGTGTTGAAAATACCAACGAGGTGAGTGATATGCAAATCATCCTCTAATGTATGAAAACACATGTAAAATAAAGAAGAAGAATGTGATAAGATGAAGAGGGAGGGGAACAAGCCACATGATCACCAAATGCATCAGATGAATTCATTCGGTCTAATTTTGTCAAAATCAACCAACTATCTTGGTGAATTTGATCTTGAGACCTATCAACACTTAAGTTCCATTGATGTTGAGAAAATTTATGACTCCAAATAAATCCAAAATCAGAAACAAATATTTAATGTAAAAAGAAATAATAAAATAATAATTAAAAGGCTTGAAAATGGATATTTTAATTAGATTTTAATGATGAAATACATAATGGTATCCATGCATCAAAATAAAATTCCAAGAAAATTGTCCAAGGTCAAACAAAGGTTAAAAATTATTGACAAAAAAATTTAGAATTCTTTTAAAACCGAAACTATTTAAAAATAAAAGAAAATAGTAAAATAAATCAAAATTTGGCAAAAATAGTAAAATCGAAATAAAAATAATATGTGGTCACCAATATTTGTCAAATGATTATTAGATCCTTCCCTAATTTTTTAGAATTTTAAAATGTCAAAAGTATTTTAAAACATTTTAATAACTCAAATAAAAGAGAAAATCATAAAAAATATCAAATCTAAAAATAAAATTATGAAAAAATAAAATCGAAAGAGAATATTTGAAAATATTTTTGTAAATTTATTCATAATTTTGAGCCGAAATGAATTTTCTATGATTTTTGAAGTTTAAAACAAATAAAATAAAATTAGACATTAAAATAAAAGGCAAAAAATTTGGACCATCGATCAATGTCAAACGCAGTAAGCAAATCGATGGACCGACGCTATGCATGTTATGGACCCCTTGAAAATCACATTGAATCAATTTTAAAAATTAAAATAAAGCAAAATAACGTGGACCATCAGATAATGTCAAAAACGCGTTAGTAATCACATCCAATGGATATGGCGCACTGTGCATATCATGGAATCTATTGAATAAACCACGAAATCAAAGTATTTTTTAAAAATTCGTTTGAAAAAATAGATGGCACGTCATCATTGAAGATGACTTGTTGGTCGTCTTCAACCTCCGTCCAAGCTCAATTTGCAGGTTTTACAAATGGTAAAATCAAGAGCTCATACCGGTGTCAGTCTCTTTGTCTCTTTAAGACGGTTTCAATGGTACCTTCACAAAAAAATTATTTAATCTGTACTGAGAGGAATTTGGAGAAAAACGGAATAATAGCGAGCATTTGTTCTTTGAAATACAAATTCAATTCTCAACGAAAATGAAAACGGTGAAGACCACGAGGATCATGGAGATGAGGAGAATAAGTTAGGCATTCGTTTGGATTGATTTGGTTAAGAATTCTGTCTGAATGAAGTATGTTTTCAGAGCTCTGAAACCGGACTTGGATAGCACGATTTAAGGCACAATTCTTCTTGCTAAGAGTGTGGTTAGCTTCAGAGAAGTTCAAGGAAGCATAAGGAATTCTCAATTTGGAACTGGAAGCATTCTAACTATGAATTTGAAAACTCATAAATATGGAGTATGGAGGAAGTTTGGCAGGGTATTCTTGGCTATCAAAGCTTGAGAAAAAGAGTGGGATAAGTCCCTCTATTTATAGGGAAGCGAATGGTGATGATAATTGAGAGAATTTGTGAGGTTTGGATTGAAATCGTGCAAGGTGTGTGCACGAGTGAAGTGTCACTTCATGTGAATCAAAACTTAACCAAAACTTGTATTTCAAGGTGCTAATTACTTTTGGGAGGTTCCTAAACACGATTAGACACGGAAACAAGGCTTAAGTTGGCTTATAAAATGAATTAAGAAGAAAATGCAAAAACTGGTGGCAAGTTAAAAATAGATTTTGGCACGATGTTTACACCAATGCCAAATCAAATTCCCTCATGTGTTTTCAATTCTTTCTTGAGCCAAATAAAGTCCTCAAATAGTAGAACACAATGCAAAAATAACCGGCTTCAATGGATGCTTGAGCTAAGAGATATAGCCATTAGGATTTGAGAAAAATCACTGAAAATTAGGCCAGGCCTTGGTCAAATATATCATGCCTTCTTAAAGTGACCTATAATGTTTTGCCTTCAAAAATGGTTTTATACTCAAAATTTGCTCTTGACCAACAAATATGATATAAATTAGACCTCTTGAATGGCATTATGGAAAAAAGAACCACTAAAAAACTCCAAAAATTGAGAAAGTTATGGCCTTGTGAAGTTGATGAAAAATCATTAAATGACCTGTAATCTTTTGAACTTTTCAAGAAATTTTCAAATATCTTCAAACCTTGAAACTTAAATGGAGATAACTTTCACATCCTCAATATTATTTTTCAAAAAGAATGGCCTCAAGGTGATAAACCATGATCAAGTTATGATCCCTTGAAGTTAATGATAAAAAAATGGAGAAATTCACCAAGAACTTGTAATCTTTGGACCTCCCAAGTGATTTTCCAAGCATTTCTATGATTTCCATTTGAAAAATTTGTATTATACATCATTATATCCATTGTGAAAAAAGAATGAGCTCAAGGAGATAAATGATGACATAGTCATGGTCCTTTAAAGTTACACAAGAAAGATGGAAGACCAGTCTAGAGAGCTTGCAATCTTTGACCCTCAAAGCATCTTCTATTTAATCAACATTATTGAAAAAATGAAGATGCTTTTTAAAGATCCTTTTAAGAGGCTCATGGCTTTGGAATCACTCACAGATCTTAAGCAACAACCAATATATGGTGCTCAAGTATAAAACCCTAATTTCAAGAGCATTTGCCATGACATGAGGAACTTTTAACTTTGATGATCTCTCTTACACATGGGAACATCCACATGATGATATATTATTGTAGATGATAATATTAAATCATGGAAATGAGAACCAACTCAAAATATTGGAATTGATGAGACTATATGTTTGTGATCCACAGCTTAAGGACCTTGGTCAAATTAGGTCAACCACTTGAATCAACTTGGCATTTTGAATTCCTCTTGCAAGAGAGAACATGATAAGCTCCATTAGTACTAATCCAATGATGATAGGTTGAGGAAAATCACATGATAACACTTTGAAAAATCCTTGAGTGTTGGGTAGAGAAGGCATGGAAATAAACCCACGAACCTATGGATTTCTTGAAGAAAGACTTTGGCATCATCCACCTATAACACAATATCTGAAAAGCACATGATATAGATACTTTGTGTTTAGGATAACATCAATCATCATGTACAAAATCTACATAAACAAGGTGCTTGGTGATCCCTATAAGAGAAAACTTAGAGATATGAGAGAGAGAGAGAGAGAGAGAGAGAGAGAGAGAGAGAGAGAGAGAGAGAGAGAGAGACCTAGATGGTGATCTTTGTGCAATTTAATGGTATGAGATGACAAAGAATCTTAGGGGAATTGTGGTACAATAGGGGAGATGTAGTCTAACGAGGACGACTGGTAAACTTCCTAAAAAAATCCTTGTGTCACTCACTCTCTATCTCTTATCTCTTCACTTGATTTATATGTTTCATTATGCAATTTGTTAAATTTCATTGTTTAATAGACCGACTCGTAAGAATTTTTCATTTGATTGTTTTAGTTTAAGTTGTTTTATTTATTAGCTTATAATCACTTTGATTATAAATTCTTTTTCATATTAGCAAAACTCAAAGAAAATTTTTGAAATTTTTTCGCACACCAAGTGTTTGATAAATTGAGGTTTTCTACATTTTTGCTTAATTTAATTGGAAATAGGAAACCATTATGTTTTATATTAAACTGTTAATTGAGATATTATTATGTTGATTGATTTTATCATTATTTTAATTATGTACGGAACGTGCATATTTTCATTATGTATTCCATTGTTTTGGTGCATATTTTAAACCATATAAGGATTTGGCAAGTTCGCATATCTTTTGTTCATTTCCAGGAAGCACATAAACTTTTGGTTGCTGAATGTAGATTTTCTCATCGATATATTCATTTAGGAATCATATTTTAACATCCATTTGATAAACTATAAGGTCATTCAAAGAAGCTAATGAAAACAATACTTTAATTTTTGTCGTCCTTGCTACTTGTGTTGAAATAATCAACACCTTTCTTTTGTTTAAACTGGTATGCTACTATTCTAGCCTTTTAGGTGTTTAAACTACCATCACTATGCTATGTTATTTACACACCCATTTGTATCCAATGGGCCATGATTCTTTTGGAATATCGACATATTCCCAAGTGTGATTTGACGTAATTGAATCAATTTCGTCTCGAATAACATCCTTCCAAAATAAAGAGTCCCTTGAAGCTATTGCTTCTTTATATGTTTTAATATCACCCTCTACTATTAAAATTAAAAATATTTAAAATAAAAGTATTTAGATATTAAAAAAAAATTCATACCTTTATCTTCAACCTTGAATTTGAATTCGAATGCTTTCCATATCTTTGTTGTAGATTGGGTATTGATGTATAAATTATAGAGATGATTAGATAATGTGTTCAGAGTATGTTTATGACATAGAAATTCATCTTCCTCTCGTTTTTTACTTTGCTTCTCGATTTCATCAAAGTCATCTTATTTTGGTTATGAAATTGGTGTCAAATCAAGATCTAAGACATAGTAAATCTTCAGGGCCGTCGGGAGAAATATCATCTTGTCTTGATAACATATCATGGATCTAAGACAGTTAGATAAAGCTTTTAGATTGAATCAATCCAGGATGGAATCATGAATGAATCACTTTTCTTATAGTATTTCAATAACTCTCGAATGTCTTAGAGTTTTTGTGGAATAATACCTATGATAATTCAGCCTATACTCAATTTTGCACAAGACAAATGATTGAAGATGATATACACTTTTGTGTTGAGTTTTATGAATCCAGAATGATCTATTTATAGACCATGTTAGCGTTGTTTCATAAGGTTGAGACCCTTGATAAAACAACATCCTGTCAACAATATTTTTACTAAAAGTTGTGTTATTTCACCTATAACGATGCTTTCAAGAGTTGCTTATTTTTATTCTGCAATAATTCACGAAGTGTTTCCTATTTCGGAATTCAAAATTTAAACATATGCAACGATTAAAAACAAGAGCAATGTGCAACTAGAATAAGCAAAGCCCGATTGCTCGAGTACGTCATGCCTAATTGCTCAAGTGCCTCCTACAAGCCGCCACTAGTGCCTCTATGTGCACACACTTGGATCCAGTCTCAGAGCCGGTTGTGACACCAATAAGAGGGTGTGATGGAGGAACAAGTGGCATAAGGCTTGGAACCACCACACTTTTCTATGTGTAACTTTATTCTCTTTGGCTCTTTTGTTGAGTTAGTGAATATAACTCTTTATAAAGACTTTCAATGCGAGTACCACTTTCTATGTGAGATTATTTCGTATACATTTATTAGCATTTACTTACTTGTACATCTTCTAGTTATTTTAGAACACACCCATTAACATTTAATATTATAAATTAAAATAAAAAAAGGTGCACAAGCATCTATCATGTTTACTTTCAATTTCTCCTTTGTTTAGCGGCTGATAAGTGTCAAATTGTAGTTAAATTTATGTATAATTTTGTGGTCCTTATTGATTTTTTTTATACTCCTTGAATAAACCTCATCTTGGATGTAAATATGTAAATATTGTATCGATGGATGGTTTTATCTTATTTTTTAGGTATTCATGCATGGTTAAAGCATTGGAATCAAAGGGAAAAAATTATAACTTCAATTGTGCCAGTTTTGGAATAAAGGTTCGTCTAAGTCCAATTTGAATCATGTTGCTGCAGTCAAGGCAATAGCTATTTTTTTATTTTTTTTAGTGCGTTAAGCCCAAAATACCGCCATAAACGGGCTCCCCAATGTAAATCCACCATTTTTCATGCTCGCACTAAGCTCCCTCTGCACCGGTTAAGCACAGTTTCACTTTTGATCCACTATTTATTCATTCTTTTATAACTTTTAGGGTTATGGTTTTGGGGATTATTACTCCCAACTTAATCAGACCCATTATTTGAGATAAAAGGCTTAGAAACAACGTCAGAGGTCGCATGTTGATGATTCGGAGTTGGATTTGCATCAATCGTCTTGACAACGCGATAATTGCAGTTCATTTTCTTGTTTTCTTTGTATTCTCTATTGTTAAGGTTTGTTCGTGAGTTTAGTTTGATTTTATGTATATGTATTGATCATGGTATTGTATAAGATCTATTTTATAAAGCTATATCAATGTTATCCTTATTTATTTGCTTTATGTTTGTATTTATGTTTCTATAAACATATACTCTTCAAATATGGATTTAGGATGAATATCTATTAGGTTCTAAAGTCTATATCTAATATTCACAGTGGGTATTGGTTCTTAGTGTTTTATTTTGTTTAATTGCGTGGACATCATCGATGCGACAATACGGTATAACTCTTGTCAGTTCTTCAGACATGAACATTGATGTGAGCGATACATGATAATATTGATGAGTGTTTTAGGTTTGGTACAACAGGTCGGTGAATTTAAGTATTTGATGGGTAGATGAAATTCAATCCCAACGAGTTCTCTCCACTCTACAAAATGCATTATTTATTTGTTCATATGTTTTACTTTCCGCACTTTATATTTTTAGTGGATTTCTTATTCCACCCCATGTTTTTCTTAGGCACCACATGAAATTTCAAAAATACTTCTAAAATCGAAAATATATTTCCGGTGCGCACCGTTTTAAAATTGTATTTATAAAAAAATTGAAAATACACTTCCGATATAAACCAGAAATACATTTCCGATTTTTAATATAAATAATTTGTTGTCAAAACAACACAAAAAGTGCCATGAGCCACTTGATGCATGTGTTTTGTTTTGGTGAAAACCGGAAATGTATTTTCGGTTTGTAAATGTATAGGGTGCGAACCGGAAGTATATTTCCGATTTTCCAGGAATATTTTTAGAATTGCATAGGATATTTTTCACTCCTATAGAGTGAAATAAGAAGCCCACTATTTTTAAATCATTCAACACAAAACTCAGAAAAATAAAGACTATTAAACGACATTCAATCTCTCGTGCACGTGGAGACGATAAAAAAAATACTTATTTTTATGTCCTGCTTTACCGTTAAAACAGAGACTCAGCAACAGAACATCAAAGTGTTTATTGATGCTGCCCCTCAATTAACCACCGCATACACTTGCTCATTCATCCGCAAGCCATTTTCTCTTTTTTATCAACTTTCTTATTACTTGGTTGTAGTAGAAAATAAAAGCAAGTGATTAGGAAGTTGATGATTCCATTCGACCCCAACATAATTCAAACAACACTAACATTTATTTCTTTTTTAAAATATAAAAAAGAAATGGAGTTAATATGACAGAGAGGACGAGTTGTACAAAAAAAAACTTGACAAGTGAGCAAAAGAAATGTAAGGGAACAGCTCATTGATTTCAACCTACAAGAACTAAGTAAAGGGTCAGGTCAGATTAGTTAATGCGTGTGGATACAAAATTGACCACAAGGATATGCTTGTAAAGGAAACAACCTCATGGACCAAAAGGATGAGATTTGTGACATCCACTAATAAACTAATGTCATTCTATATGATAGCGATAACGACTCAAGTTTTTGGAGACTCTGGATAAGTTAGTCACAATTTAGCATCAACAAAATAATTAGAGGTTCTATATAATTACTATTTAATTTGACAAATATTTTATGAGATTTTATTTAACTATAAGTTAATTTTAAAAATTTTGAGGCCATGTGTTATAGGCCGTCTTACATGTTGAAGACGGCCCTGACAATAATGATGATGGGATATATTGCCCATGCTTCCCATGCAACAACGCTTTGAAAACACCGAATCATGTTTGAAAAGCAAGGGGACATAAAGATAAAATAATTGAAAGAAAGAAAGAAAGGTTGAGTTGACGTGTGAAGATGTTATGGATGAATATTAGAGTAATTGATGTTATTGACTCTATCTAAAGCATGACTTTAGTAGTTTGCACACTCTCATATTATATATAGTACTACTAGTAATGAGAATTTAGGTTGGTTTTGGAGTTTTGAGTGGCAAGAGGGAAAAAAAAAAAAGGAAAATTTCATTTGATTGTGATTTTCACTTAAGAACAAATTTAAATACTCTATAATGAAAAATAAACTCAAAATATCAGACTTTTTTCGTTTTATAGTATATAGATTGGCTAAATAAATCATTGGTCGTTGATATATTTTTTTTTTGATACTTTTGTTTCTTGCAGATTTATTTCTATAATATTTTTATATTTATATTTATAGAAAGTAATCAGTAAAAAAAGCACTCCACAATAAATAAGAAATATTATTTTTAGATTGAAGAAACATAATAGAATTGCATGGAATAAAATATAGATACTTTCTATTATTTAAATATTTTTATTAATAATATAACATTTTTCTTGGAATAATATAGCAAGTGTGAGTAAGTAGGAAAATAGTCTTATATTGGATAAGAATGTGGAGATTTGATAATATATATACTCTCTGGACACATATATAAGCAACAAAAAAATTTTAGGTTCATTGAATGATTGATGTATCTAGTCATTATTTTATACCAGATACATCAATGATTCAATGAACCTAAATTTTTGTTGTTGCTTATACAAGTGTCTGGAGGGTGTAAGTGAGAACTCACTCATCCATCACCTTAAGGTATTAGGTGAACAAGTGGTGTGTCTCTCACAAATATGCTTATTCCAACACTATGTATCAATGCTCCAAGTAACTCCCCCTAACATGGTATCAGAGCTTAGTTCGAGAAAGAGACTAGAAAGAACTTGTACGGCGATGCAAGTGGGGGAGCATTATGGACTCACACTTGAAGGGAAGTGGGAGTGCTGGAATAATATAGCAAGTGTGAGTAAGTGGGGAAATAGTCTCACATTGAGGAAAGAATCCACTCACCTATCACGTTAAGGTTTTAGGTGGACAAGTGGTGTGTCTCTCATCTATCATCTTAAGGTTTTAGGTGGATAAGTGGTATTGTCTCTCACAAAGGTGCTTATTCCTACATTATGTATCAATGCTCCTAATGTAACTCTCCTAACATGGTATCATGAGCCTTTGGTTCGAGAAAGTGACCGAAAGGGACTTGTATCTAAATGCGTCCAAAAAGTGGTGTTCTGTTGCAAGATGTCAACGGCAGTACAAGTGGGGGAGCATTGTGGACTCACACTTGAGGATGAGTGTTGAAATAATATAGCAAGTGTGAGTAAGTGGGGAAATAGTCCCACATTGGATAGGAATGTGGAGACTTAAGCAAATATAAGTGGAACAACCCACACACCTATCACCTTAAGGTTTTATGTGGACACGTGGTGCGCCTCTCACAAAGGGGCTTATTCCTACACTATGTATCAATGCTCCTAATAACTCCCTCTAACATGGTATCACGAGCCTTTGGTTCGAGAAAGGGATCGGAAGGAACTTGTATCAAAATGTGGGTACAAGTGGGGGAGCATTATGGACGCACACTTGAGAGAACCCACCGACCTATCACCTTAAAGTTTTAGGTTGATAAGTGATGTGTCTATCATCTATCACTTTAAGATTTTAGGAAGACAAGTAGCACGTCTATCACAAAGGTGCATATTCCTACACTATGTATCATCTATCACCTTAAGGTTTTATGAGGACAAGTGGCTTGTCTCTCACAAAGGTGTGTATTCCTACACTATGTATCAATGCTCCTAATGTAACTCCCCCTAACATGGTATCATGAGCCTTTGGTTCGAGAAAGGTACTGGAAGGGACTTGTATCGAAATACGCCCAAGAAGTGGTGTCCCGTTGTAAGATGTCAACGACGATACAAGTGGGGAGCATTGTGGACTCACACTTGAGGGGAGCATTGGAATAATATAGCAAGTGCAAGTAAGTGGGGAAATAGTCCCGCATTAGAAATAGTCTCACATTGGATAGGAATGTGGAGACTTAAGCGTATATAATTGGGACAACCCACTCAACTATCACCTTAAGATTTTAGGTGGACAAGAGGTGTGTCTCACACAAAGGTGCTTATTCTTACACTATGTATCAATGCTCCTAATAACTCCCTCTAACATGGTATCACGAGCATTTGGTTCGAGAAAGGGACCAGAAGGAACTTGTATTGAAATGTGGGTACAAGTGGGGGAGAATTGTGGACTCACACTTGAGGAGGAGTGTTGGAATAATATAGCAAGTGTGATTATCTGAGGAAATGGTCCCACATTGGATAGGAATGTGGATACTTAAGCATATATAAGTGGGAGAATCCACACACCTATCACCTTAAGGTTTTTGGTGGACAAGTGGGGTGTCTCTCACAAATGTGTTTATTCCTACATTGTGTATCAATGCTCCTAATGTAACTCCCCTAACATTGGTGTGTCTATCATAAAGGTAGTTATTCCTGCACTATGTATCAATGCTCCTAATGTAACTCCCCCTATCATGGTGTAATGAGCCTTTGGTTCGAGAAAGGGACCGATAAGAACTTGTAGGGTGGTACAAGTGGGGGAGCATTGTATACTCACACTTGAGAGGGAGTGTTGAAATAATATAGAAAGTGTGAGTAGGTGAGGAAATAATTCCACATTGGATAGGAATATGGAGACTTAAGCATATATAAGTGGGAGATCCCACTCACCTATCACCTTAAGGTTTTAGGTGGACTAGTGGTGTGTCTCTCACAAAGGTGCCTATTCATACATTGTATCGATGCTCTTAATGTAAACCCCCAACATGGTATCACGAGCCCTTGGTTCGAAAAAAGGACTGGAAGAAACTTGTACGGCGGTACAAGTGGGAGAGCATTGTGAACTCACACTTGAGGGAGGTGTTGGAATAATATAGAAAGTGTGAGTAAGTGGGAATAGTACCACATTGGATAGGAATATGGAGACTTATATAAGTGGGAGAACCCACTCACCTATTACCTTAAGGTTTTATATGGACAAGTGGTGTATCTCTCACAAAAGTGCTTATTCCTACATTATGTATCAATGCTCCTAGTAACTCCCTCCAACATGGTATCAGAGCCCCCCAACAATTCTATTATATATAATTCAAAATTGAGATCGTGTAACGTGAGTTTCTACACATGATTCAAAATTTGACATTGTTAATATGTAACTAAATAGGGTCTTATAAAATATTTGTTACCGTTAAACTATGACAAAATATGACATATTATAAGACAAGTGCAAGATGGGAGGGAGGCCGCGCTAGAAAGACCTTTAAGTTTGAGAATGCCTCATCGCATTCATTCTTCCATTCGATCTTTTCATTTTTCTTCAGAGTGACAAAGAATTGATAAGCCTTGTCACCTTCACAAGAAAGAAAACGAGTTAGGGTGGCTAGGCGCCTAGTTAGTTATTGAACCTCTTTTAACATTAGAATATCTTTGCAGTCTGCCAATGACTATACCCCTATGTGGTCTTCCGTATCATTTCATCAATGTAGACTTCCAGGATGTTCCCTAACTATTTTGAGAACACCACATCCATGAGTCACTAATAGATTTACCATGTGTCTTGAGCCTAAAAGGCATGAAGTTATAATAATAGTTTCCATGATTGAACATGAATATTGTCTTGCGACTCCATGGGGTCTAATTGATCTAACTTTATCCGGAGTAGGCGTCATGAAACTTGTCATTTTATAGCTTGAAGAGGCGTCAATCAAGCGGTATATGTTTGATAAGGGATATTGATATTTGGGACATGCATTGTTAAGGTTAGTGAAGTCGACACACATGCAATTTGTTTGACGTCTTCCTTATGAAGATTATGTTATCCCGCCATGATGGATATTTTATCTCTATTATAAAACCAACGCTTGTCAACTTATGCATTTCTTCACCAAACTTGTGTTTCCTTTGACACACTTTCTCACATTAAGATCAATGGTGAGCCAATGGCACAACATTCTTGTATCTATGATAGGCATGCCGAGGGCACCAAGCGAACAAATCATTATTTCTTCTAAGTAGGAAACCAACTTCTCCTTCAAATTCAAATTAATAGGTGCCCAACATGCTGATTTGGTGGTCCAATAGCCAAATATGGACTTTTTAAGTCTATCGGCGTGATCCTTTAATTTTTTGTCTCTAATCTAGGGACCCAACTTGCTACCTTTGTGTGGCATGCTTCTGGATTGGGGGGTGTAACACCCTAAAACCCCATGACTATTATTTAGTAAAAATCATACAAGTAATAAATATTCAAACATCATGGGTGTCACAGATCTCTATAAACAATACACACCTCTCCAAACTTTTTCAAAAATACGTAGCGAATAGTCACAAAATAATTTCAACTTAATAAAATTAAAATCAAAATATTTTAATGTGCATGCATAAGGGAATAGTCCCACAAACCACATAGAAAAATTTAGAAATTAAACAAATCTCGTCTCAGTGTTATATAGTTGGTATCATAGAAAACCTCTCCTAGTTTGATTTGGTTCGAGGACGAATCAAGCAGAAGTTGGTGGATATGTAACACGTGAGGCCAACGAGGACGAGGAGTGGTTGAGTGTGCACAAGGCATGGCAATGAGCGGCTCTCGAATTCACATCAAAATGAGAGGGATCCCAAGTTTGTACAGGTTCTACCTATACAAGTAAGATGCATCTTATTTTCAATAACCTAAAAAATAAGGACTCAATAGTTAAGTGTGTTTGACTTGGAGTAGTGACCTTCTGGGAAGTTTCTTGAAATGGGTGTGAGTGAGGATAAAGCATACTAAAAGATCGATGTTAGTTTTGGGATCATCGGTAATCCTAAAAATAGTTTGGGCGTTATAAGGGCGGAACCGAGAAACATGTTCCTTATCATTTAAAAACTTTTATAATAGTATTATATGCATCATATTAGTCCTCCAAACGGAACTAACACACCCATTGGTTAACATGTATTTTAGGCTCAAATGAAGAGTGGACAAGATCGCTGAACTAAGCTAAGGGTTGGCCTTACCTATATTGAATTATATGGAGAAAAATGTCCACCACAAGATAATTTACTTTAATTTTTTCAATTTTCCTTTGAGCCAAACATCATTTTGAGCATTAGGTGGCCATTTACTTATGTGTGTTCACCTGACTGACCAATTAGAGAACCTTGGATTGTTTTGATGGTGTTGGGGTTGAGTTGAAGCCTTAGAAAAATACTCTATAGTAAGACATATTTTGAGCTACGAGGGTCGATCAACACTGGTTTCACATCCCAATTATCATATTGCACCGTGACAACCATCATATCATTATTGTGGAAAAGAACACCAATGCCATCTTCATTCGAGAACTTGATTCGGATTCTCAATTTCTCGTTGAGATTTTAGAAAATCTAGAAGGTTAAATGTTTTCTATAAAATCTTGGTTGATATACTTTCTTAGAGAACTGGATTCTCCTTGGCGGAGAATCCCTAGCAATGGTGTTGACAACGGTCTCGAGCTTTGCTAAAACATCCTTGTGAGAAGATAATAAAAGGAAAAATGGGTAATGATGATTGTGTCCAAGTCGTTTTATTGTCGCCTAATGGTGGACGCCAATTATACTTACTAAAAGTACAAAACATGAATACTCTTAGTGATTAAGCATTGTCAGAGGCTTTAGGGTTTGATGTGAGGCTTAAAGCTAGATCAAGCAGGGATGTGAGAAGCCATGTCTATCTAGTATTTATGTGAATATTATATTGTCTTTTTAACCTCTAGGTTAAGGTATTTATAGGAGATTTTAGGTCTGGATCCCATGAGCCTATGAAGTAGCAACCACTTATTAGAGAACATGAGAGATGACAATTAATCCCATATAACTCAATAGAGTGTTATTACTTTCCCCTCGAATTCTTACATGCCATTTTAAACTACAGGAACATAATTTCCCGTGTTTTCCCATTTCGTGCGAGTTATCGTAGAAGTAGGTGATGTGTTTAGGGAAGAGGGTTGCATCTAGTAAATAAGTGATTGATCTAAAATAAGATGAATTAGAAAGGAGTTACAATCGAGGCGTTATATCACTTTCCTCCCACGTCGCCCCTTGTGAACCCTTTAAAAATATATCAATACACACTGCAATATATTACCTTTTATGCAATTTCAGAAATACTTTAGTAAGTGTCGACCTGTATGATGCATGTGTCGACCTGAGACTTACAAAAGCTACATGCTTTAAAAATGAGTTACATGTGTAGACCTGGAAAACGTAAGTGTCGACACATGCAGTAGAAAATCATGCAAAAAGTAGTTTTCAATGACGATCAATTTCAAAAGGCTTTTTAATGATTCCTAAGATCTATAATGCAAAGGAGTGCCACAAGATATAGAGATATCATCCAATGTACATAAGTGCTAACATTTCCCAGTTTTGACATCATGCAAAACACTTAATAACGAAGTTGTACTCACACCAACTTTTCAAACACTATAATTACTACAAATTTGCAAGTTGAAACAATCAAACAAAAACAATTACTCCATGTAACTTCAAACAAATAGATCAATTAGAATATAAACAACAAAATACCATTAGAAAATAATACTACTATTTACCACACAAAATAGCCTTGTTGAAAGTGGGAAAAAATGGGTCGAGTGAAACAAAATTTCCACTAGAACGTAGCAGGGTGCACTTATCCCCCACAAACCACGCTTAGCGCGAGTAATTCTGTATATAAATTCTAGATTTCACCAGAATTTCACACTACACGTCCAGTAATACACCTACACTAACTAAACTACCAGACTAAAACGCTGTAAAAACATAAAAAATTTGGGTTGCCTCTGAAAAAACGCTTGTTTTACGTTGTTAGCTGAACACCATTATTTAGTGACACTCCTCCATGTTTCTTCTTTGCATGGCTAGTTGTCACCAATGGCCACACCTAACCAACACTTTAGCAAACATGAACGAAAATAAAGATATATACAAACATGTTCACAAACATAATGGAAAACACATATGAAAAGTCACTTGAACAACATGGTGAAAAACAAGAATATATACAATATAAAAAATATGTACAAAGCCCAAAAATCATAGAAACTATTGTAGTGAAATTCAATATTTAAACACCAATTTGCGACAACAGTGCCATTTTATAGTTGCGGTAAAGAAACAAGAAAAAGTAAGTATTTTTAGTTGTTTTATCGTCTTCACTGGGATTAGTGCGAGGAAAATAATGTCGTTCAACATTCTCCACATTTCTGAGATTGGTTTTAAATGGCTTATAACGTATAGAGCGGAAATGTAAAAGTATTAACAAGAAAATAAATACATTATTGAGCCATGAGAGAACTCGTTGGGATTGAATTTCATCTACCTATCGAATACTTAAACATACTGATCAATTGTACGCAACCTAAATTAGTTGTCAATATCATCACACATCACTCATAACCTAGGTAATACCTAACACATAATTGAGAGAAACAATTGTATTATCTCATCTTTGATGTCTCATGCAACTCAATAACACAAAATCATTAAGCACATATATCAGTATGTGAATATTAGACCTAAATCTATCTCCAGAGTTTAGAACCTATCAGATAATCATCCAAGAATATGATTCGAATAATATATGACTATAGCGACTCAAATCCCGAGCAAAAAGAAAAAATGAGGATAAACATATATATTAATTTGATAAATAGATATAATACAATGCCACAATTAGTATATATACATAATATCAGAGTTACTTACATACAAACCCCGCAAATGGAAACTATAACGGGGAGAAAGGAAAAGAATCAAAATCTCTCATGGTGTTAATCACAATTAAAGAATCTTCAACGCTGGATCATCGAGTTTCAACCTCCATTGGTGTTTTCAAATCTCTCAAAACTCAAAGATTATTGGTAATGGAGTTGGGTGTAAAAATCCCCAAAACCATACTTAAAAATCTAAACTAGTTCTATTTATACAAAATTGAAAATCAGAGACCTCGCTAAGCCTGCTTATCCATGCTCAACAAGAGTGATAGCTTACAATAATCGTGGAGAGAAAATGGCAACATCTCATGCAATTCCTTATATGTCACTGTCATCTTCTATATGGTCTTATTAAGGTTCTTATTGGAGGCTTCCACTGCGCCATTCATCTTCGACCGATATGGAGAAGAGTTGTGATGCTTTATCTTGAACTACATGCAGGGTTCGGTGATCATCTTGTTTTGAGATTGATACCATTGTCTGTGATAATCCTTTTGAGGATGTTGTATCGGCAAATGAGATTATGTTTGATGAATCGAGCCACGACATTCTTGGTAACAAATACGAACGAGGCTGTTTCTACCTACTTGGTAAAGTAATCGATAGCAACAAAGATGAAACGGTGTCCATTAGAAGCGGTCGACTTAATCTCTCCAGTCATATCAATGCCCCATATTGTGAAAGGCCATAGAGCGGTCAATACATTCAAAGGAACTTGAGGCACATGCACTTTATCTGCGTATATCTGACATTTGTGACAAGACCGGGAATATCGATAACAATCGACTTCCATAGTAGACCAATAGTAACCTGCTCTCAGAATCTTCTTGGCCATTGTATGTCCACATGAAGTTGATTCGGATAGTCTTTCTAGAAGCCATAATACCCTACAAAACAGAGCAAAGATAAATCCCTAGGTCCTTGAAATAGTTAGAAATTATATGCAATGCGAATGATGTCATGATGTCATGTTTAGCACACACAAACAATTCACACAATGAGCCTAGGTTTAAGGCTTGCATGAGGTATAAGTGATTACCCCACCAAAAGTTTGAGTTGGTTCATCCTGTCCTATAATAGTAACCGGGTTCTAGGAATCTCACATCATTGATCTTTCTCGTAGGCGTTTATTTCAATACGACTACCAAGTGGTCGACCGAAAATATCCCAAAAGTCTGATCTTAATGAGCGTAGCATCGAGTATCAACCAACCTTAGTCTGCACCAAAGTCGGCCATCTCACTACCTTCTAATGGCCAAGATGGGTCAATTAAGGTTCTAAAAGTTTAGTTAGTGTTTGATGACACCACGCAGAAGCCAAATACTATCCTCAACTTGGGAATGAAGAGTATCAGGACATCCAAAGTGTCACACTAACGTAGCCATCATGTTGACCGTTTCGATATATGTCTAACGGTCGTGAATTTGTTTTTTTCCACAAGTTTGTAGTGTTTTAGCTTGTGGAAGTGTGTATGTGTTGTAAATATTTTTTTAGATGTGTCAATGATATTGTGTAGGTGTGTAAGTGGAGCTTTCATTGCAGCTGCACCTATTGCTGTCATTTTTTTGCATCTGGTGTAGCGCGCTTAGCGCCCTCTACTATGCAGAGCCAGTGAATTCTTTTTAAATTTCACTTGGCTTTCCTTTTTCCCACTTCCACCTAGGCTTTTTGTATTGAATAAAATTAGTATTTCTTCTAATTCTTTGTTTGATTGTTTGGACTCAAATTTTGGTCCGGTAACTTAAAGAATTAATAGGTAATTTTCCGAGTTTGATCGTTTCAACTCGCGGATGTATGGTAATGATAGTTTCAAAGTTGGTACATGCCAGGTACTCGTTTATCGCTTTCTATAGCATAACATGTTTAGGAAATTTATCATTTGTATAATTACCATGTCATTCATACTTTTTGTATTACTTGCTCATGAATTGAATCACTTTAGTTCCCTTTTTACCCATAAATGTGCAGAAGCTTTCCATTGTTCACATATGCTTGAGGTCACAATCCTTGTTTTAACTAGATTTTATTATGCTTAATCTTTTGTTTTGTGTTGATTGTATGAATGCATGAAAAGGATCAAGACATTTTGTTTGATTTTGAGCACAACTAACTTGGCCAAATATTTAATTCACCTTATGAGTGTGTGAACCTTTGTTAACCCCTTTGAACTTTTATCAATATCCATGTTTATTTGAATTTGATGCTTGTCTATGAGTGTTGAATTCACCTTTTTTATGGATGTTGATTTCTTTGTTTCTTGAATCCTCAACTATATGTTGTTGTATGAATTTTTACCTTGCTTTAGAAAGTAGGGAGTGTTCACATAATGATGTTGGTTGAATTCAAGTTGGGGATAGGAATGTTTATGTACTTATATTATGGCTGGTATGAGGTTAAGAAAAAGAAGGAAAAAATGTGAAAAAGAAAGATTAGAAAAAGAAAAAGAAAAAGAAAAAAAAGAGTGAAAAAGCTTTGAAAAAAAAAGAGAGAGTTTGAATAATGTTGTGTTAATAAGTGAGGTTTTTTGGTTTGACAATTTGTGATGAAGAAGAAGTTTAATTGAAATTGTATTGTTTGAAACTTTGTGAGTTGATCACTCTCTTAGGTTTAGGCAAGTTTTTGTTTCTATTAGCTTTAGGACTTATCACTTGTTTGTTCACCAATCCACATTACAACCTTGAAAAGCCCTTGTGATTCTTGCATTTGTATTTTCAATACGTTTTTGGATGAATGCATAATTTAGTCTTTTGTTTGCAAGATTGTGGATGAGTGTTTTTTGTTCCTCACCTTAGTGTGTTTTACATCTACCGATGATTTTTGCTAGGTGTGATTCATGATTGAGCTTGTTCTGTTTTAGAATGTTTTGCATGATTTTAGTACATAGGATTTGTTTCCTTTATATGTTATCGTTGTAGGAATGTGGTAAATAGGTATTTTGCGTGTGCGTTTTTGTTTGAACCATACATTTGTTTTCCGTTTTAAAAACTTGTTGATTCGTGATTCTTTGATTATCATCTTTTGTTTCTTTAGGTTTACTTGACTTTGTTTGAGGACAAATAATGTGTCAAGTTGGGGAGAGTTGATAAGTGTCAAAATGTAGTTATTTTGCATATATATTTTGTGGCGCTTATCTGTTCTTGTTTGTTAATAATCGTTGAATAACCCTACTTTTTGATGTAAATGTATTTTATTGTGTTTTGTGTACATAATATATCGTTTGATAGTTTTGTATCTAATTTTGTAGGTATTTGTTGCATATTTGGAGCATGGAGGAATAAAGTGTCGAAGATACGGCTCCGAAGACGCAATTTTGGCCAGAAAAACAGCAATTTTCGCGCTTAGCGCGGTTTTGAGCCCGCTTAACGCGGTAAGGCGGTTTAACTAATAAAGTAGATCACGCTTAGCGCTGCTAGTGCGGTCTGCGGAATTTTGTTTTATAAATTCATTTCAAAACATATTTTTAGGTTATGGTTTTGGGGTGGATTTTGATCCCCATTTCCATCAACCTTTATTTTTGGTAGATTAGCTTAGAAAACAACATTAGGGCTTGCTTATGGATGATTAGAGGTGGATTGCTCTTCGATTGGCTCTGACAAACCAGTGTAGATATGTGGTTTATCTCTTCTCCTCTTTATGTATTTCTCTATTTGTTGGTTATGTTTGTATATTTACCTTGAACTCATGTATATTTGTCGATCTTGGCGTTGTATAAAGTTTGCTTTACGAATCTGTGTTGGTGATTGTCTTAAGTATTTTTTCTATGTTAGGGATTTGAGCTTTTCTAGATATAGATTGCTTAGATTCTTACCTAGGATGATTATCTTTTAGTTTATGAATGATAGAAATGGGTTTAGAGATGACATTTACTTAAAGTATCTGATCTTAATGCCTTTGTGTTGGTTGTTTCGAGCTAGAGATAGTCGTTACGAGTGGCGCGGTTGACTTCTGTGTTGTTGAGGTATGGTAGACATGGATACCGAGGTGATGCGATAGAATTCTCAATTTGGGTTAGAAATAGCTTGGGTTGTGAGAGGTATGTCATGACACGGACGAGCATCGTAGGCTGAGTATGACATGGACGGTAGATTTAAGTCTGTGATGGGTAGTGTGCATTAGTTCCACACAAGCTGTCCATCCTTTATACTTTTTGTTCATTTACTTTTTTTATTTTATTTTCAACTCATTTAGTCCCAAACTCATTAATGGTAGAATTATCGAATGACGAATCAATAACTAATCTCTATGGACACGATACAATATAACCTAACCGGTATATATCACCCGGTAAAAATAAATACTTTACTTTTTGCTTGCCGCTTAATACCGCAACAACAATAGTGTTTCTTCTTTATTTTCATGTTTGGGAAAATTTTACCTTGTGTAAAATTTGATGTAAATTTTTCCTGAGGTCGACGTTGTAACACCCTTCTAAAATCCAGCAAATAAACCAAAATAATATAATTAGTAAATCACACAAAACACCAATTATCATTTACTACGCAGCAGAATAATAGTCTCAACATAATTTCATTTCAAAATCCTCTCAAAAGAACATCATCATATCCATCATTCATGAATCACAACTCAAAATAACTTAACAATGCTAAAACAACATATAACTCATGTCAACGAAAAGAACACACAGTTCAAATTAATTGTTTCCAACCTTAATGTTACATATTTGAGCAATACCCTTTTTGTTCAACATAAATAACTAAATAACACACTCCGAAGCTATCCTCTAAGTTTTGACGAACTACTCATGATCACCTGCGTGTTACCCACGTGGAGGCAACATTTAAATAGAAAGGATGAGTAATCATGAAATCATTACAAAAGAGAATAAATATAGTAGTTACAAAAACATCATCATGAAGTCCACATATCATCAAATATCACATATTATACTCACTTTCTCATACCATCACCTCAATCATAACATCATTACATCAATAAATTATTCAACACTAATAAAATACCCTTTAATTCTTAAAAAGTCACAACATCATCAAATCATCATTTAATTCATTAATTATGCAATGTCACATGGAATGCAATGTATCAACATAGACTCATGCATGTGGTACCAATTTTTTGATGAACGTTGGGTCATCACCCTCCAAAGATCTCCACCATAAGATCAACTCCCTCTTAGAAGTGAAGAAAAACATAAAATGCACTCAATCCACACAATGGACTGAGTTCAACACTGGACCAACATCCTTAACAACACTGGATGACCAAATTCTTAATGGTATGAATGCATGATGCATAATTAATACAATATTCATGACCACAGCTAGTCAAGTGCATCATCATTCATGTAATCATCCTAATATCTTCAATATACTTCATAATACAACATGACATCATCATAGCAACATCAATTCATCATACAGACATACATCACATTCCATCAGTGCATAATCACTTCAATTCATTAAAGCATAGTCACTGAGAAAAATACATCATACAATCCATTTTGTTCCATAAAAAATATAGTCCATCACGTTAGCTTCCCAACACTTCAAATGACATGTCAAACATAGTCTTTAAACTCAAGTTACAACATTTTAAAGTTTTCAAAACAGTTTTATTGCCTAAGGCTCGCCCGACAAATCATAGCCTTTGCTTGAGGCTCGCTCGGCGAAGCAAGAGCGACCAACCTCACTCTTCGCTTGCCTAGAGAAGTAGAGGCACTTTGCTTATTTTCTAAGATAATTCATTTTCCCAAGTTCCTTGCCCCGAGTCTCGTACGACGACGCTTGGGCGAAATCGCTTCGCCCGCCGATGCATGCAAAATAGAAACATCTCTGTTGCGACTTATTCACTGCACCAGTCCAAATTCTTCTACGATTTTATACTAGAAAAGACCCAAATTATCCACAAGTCAACATGTCGTCATACAATCAACAATAACACATTGTTACATCATTATGGGCACAATTCATGGTATTTTACACATTACAGTTCACCAATTTCATCAAAAATCATCACATTATCAATTCATCATAAAATCCCAAAAACCTACATACATCTAAACCTTATATCAATTATAATGACAAGGATCGTCCCCTTACCTTAGATTCCTAGCGAGTAATCTTCTCTTTACGTTATCCACTGAATCCCTCTGAGTACCTCAATGTCCTAACTCTCGTTCACCGCTTAACTACCAAAACACGATCGTACAAAATGAATTGTTTTTCCTCTTTTACTTGTTTAACCCTTAGGTACCTAATATGAACTTCCCATTTTACCCTCACTAACTTCCCACAGATGACCACCTTGTCCTTATTATTTTTACACCATTATTTATCTCAAATTTAATAATCATAATAATTCTAAATAATTATTAACTAATTATCTAAATTATAGAATTATCCACAATCTTCTTAATTCAACAATACCCCACAACATAACGTCACAACACATATCATACTCAACAAAACATCATATATTTACTAAGACTTCACAAATACTCATAATAGAACAATTAAATATATAATTTTAAAATTGGGACGTTATAGACGTAGTGGAGAATCACCATTGCGTATGGATTGTCTATCTACCACCCACAAGTCATCCTTCGTTGGAGTTTTGATTATTTTAGTTGTACATCCGAGGCACTTATGAAAACACTCATTATTCGTGGCTATCCCATATGATCACAAAATAATGATACCATGCGACATGATCGCTACTTATTCTCCTTCAATTGTACTATACGAGTTTACGATGTCGACCTTAGTTTTACTCGAAGTTGGCCCTACATTTTTCAAGTTAGAATTATTTGCACAATACCTCTCGGGATCCCTAGTCTTTTCTTATGGGAGTTTGATTGTCATTTATTCTAATTGCATGGTGAAGGAGACCACGTTGACTTCCATTGCCTTTTTTTTTTCTTGTCTCTCCCCTTCTAGTCATGCTACAAGGCTTTATGTATCTTTTGTTCTCTAAGCAAATTAGTACAAATTATTAATGGCTCATCGTGGACATTGTGATACTTCAATTTGAAGCGGTCTCAAGAAGCCATTGTGTCCAACATTGTCGCAAAGGGTTTTTCTAAAATGAAGTGGTAGACGCTCCTACATAAAAACACTAGGTGTTACAGGACGATAACTGTGATGTCTCTCCCTTCTCCCAATGTGACCATCAACTTAATATACCCTTGGGAGAGTTGTCATGCCATTGAAGGCATGTAGGTTGGATACAAGTTACAACCTCTCTCTCTGCGGTCTAAATTTCTCAAAAAGATCCATATACATGATACTGCAGGAGCTTCCCCGTCAATAAAAATCATGAAATACATCAAAATTGACTATTGTTGTCAAAGAAAAATATCTCAATTGAGATTCTATTCACCTTTTCGCTCTCTAAACTCGAAAATATACTTCTTTTTTTTTTACTCCTATGAGAGACTGTTCCTTCTTCTTTGTTGATCACCATAAAAAAAACTGTTAAATAGAAAGTAGTATTTAATTTTTAGCTCCTACTTCAATTGCTTTAAACTTGATGAAAAAATGTCCACAAAATCCTTGATTAATATCACTTCACACCAGCGATCCAATTTCTATATTTCCCACATAAAGGAAAAACAAACTCTAGATGCAAGTAAAGGCATGAAACCAAAGCAGATTGACAAGTGACTTCACATGAAAACAGTGAATCAAGACTCCACTGATCCATTTCCCCGCTCCTTTGTTTGTCATGAAACAAGAAATTATTCGACAAGGTCTCATTCACGAGAATATGACCATTTCCAACTCTCTTTGTTTCATTCCAACATTTTTTTCCATCTCTTTGTCTTTTATCTCTCTCAAAATCCGAGCTTGATTCCTTTTTCCCTTTTTTATCCACACTTTTGTCAATTTCCATTGGATTTTCTTCACCCTTTCAAACTATTCATGATGTTGATATCACCATAAAATATTCTTTACATTCTACCTCTTTCTTTTATTAGCTAATTTATCACCACTAGGCTAAAATATTTCCCCTAATAATAGTACAATTGTTTTGATTCAAAAGCAAGCAACAATTATTGAATTTTAAAAAACTATCTTTCAAGAGAATCTCTCTTTATTTCTCTGGGCCATCCTATAATTGCATGCAATCAGACACCAACTAGTACTATTTCATATTTTATTGTAAATTTTCTCCATCATCCATAACTATCAAATTTTCAACATATCATTTCACATTATAATCAATCAAATGCATAAAAAATATAAAAAAATAAAACCCTTTAATTCTATTATATAAAATACTTCAAATCTGTCAAGACAACTCAATTGATAATGTAGGGACATCTGAGCGTAGAAACGCATATTCGAATTCGCGACTGTAGATGAAATATACATAATAGACTATTTGACAAAAAGATATATATTTGAAAAATTATGCTTGATGTATATCATATTTTATACATCAAGTTCACAAAACAAAGTTTAAAATTTTCGCAACTCATTAAATCGACAGTAAATTTGACAGAATTACAGTGACACCGTGATTTTATTAAAATTTTAGAGCGTAATTTTTGTCAAAATCACTACGACATGAAGTCGTTGTTTATCGGAACAAACGTGAGTATGATAATCAAGAAAATTTCAAACTTAAAACTCTTTTTCTTTCCCTTTATTATTTGATGATCAATTGAAATGTTGTTGCTCCAACCATGGCCATAATCCAGATTGATCATCAATGGCACTAAACATGTTACTCAAACTCTCTTCTTTAACCATGTGATCAATCTTTTGGCAATGATTGATGTCTTGTCTTGTTGAATTGGTTTGGAAGAGTTGATGAGGAACTAGTGTTGGTCTAGAAGAAGATGGAAAGAGGTTTATGCTTGTTTGTTGTTGAGTGGATAAAGGGCTATCAATAGCTCCTTGAGTTGTCCTTGTTGAAATATCCAACTTGATTTCTGAACTGTTTTCACTTCTGTTGCTGCTTGATCCTTCTGTTTCTTTGTTTAGGTTGATTGATTCTGTTGGTTCTCTATTTTTCAGTGCCAATATCTGAAAAACATTGGAAAATGGTTAAATTAGTAAGTTATAAGGTAAAAAAGCTTCTTTTTTGTGGTTGGACTGTAAAGTTAAAGATGAATGAATCACATGACTTTAGTTTTTTGTACAAAGTGAGGAAACCATGCAAGAGAGAAACATGTCATTGATGGACAGTGTCTGTGTAATGATAGAGGAAAAAAAAAGCAGCTTTTTGAAAAAGTTGTTATTAGTTGGTGAAATTGATGAAAGGAAAAATAAAGGTGATCTGAAAAATTGAAATTTCTTTTACTATACATTAAGAAAAAAATAATTGCAAAGACTTTTGCAATTTTGTTCGATACAATTAACGCGACACTAATAACAATAATTGAAATGTGAATTAACTACAAATATTTTATCACAAAATCGGTAAATAATATTATCAGTATCAACATCTTTTAATACTGTTTTGTTATGTTCGTTTTTAAGATAATTTTTTAGAAAGGTTGCCACTAATCATGATTTCAAGCTTTATTGTAGAGATTCAAAAGAACCTCATCTCTTTAATCATATTTTTTAATCATTGTATTAAGTGAAAATCAAAACACAAACATTAATTATATTAATTATATATATATATGATTTTTATAAATATATCCTTTAAACCAGCATCAATCGAGATGATGACTATCTTTGACTAAGATTCAGTTCTCATCGCTTCGATTCGTTAAGCAGATATTATATCATGATGAGTAATTAATTAAGAAAATTTACGAAACAAACCTCGGTCTGAAGTTTCTGATTCTGAGCTTGAAGTGCATCATTATCAGCCTTAACAGAATCATATTTTCTTTTAAGAACATCATAGTCTTTCTCCAACTGTTTTGTCTTCCACCTAGCTCTTCTGTTTTGAAACCATATAGCAATTTGTCTTGGTTGAAGTCCAAGAGCCCTTGCAAGCTGCATTTTCCTCTCAGGTTCAAGCTTGTTTCCTAACTCAAAGCTTTTCTCAAGTGTCTTCACTTGTTCCATGTTAAGCCTTCTCTTCTTCTCCCCTAACTGCGATCCATCGTCCGATAATTCTTCTTCGACATTCGCTTCTTCCCCGAGTTCTATCCCGGAAAATGACATAGATCTCTTTCCTAAAAAGGATAATCCTCCTCCTACAACAACATTTAAAACATGTTTTATATTAGCTTAATAAGAAATACCATAAATAAAGATCTACGACCGCAATCAGAGCCACAACATAATATTTTCTAATGTTGAATACAATACAACTGAAAGACTGTGAAGCGACCGCGACCGTTATTTAAAACCAGATATTGCACTAGGTTGATTTTATTTGAGTGTTATAGAGGAAGAGAGTACCATGATAATCTTGAGGTGCACATGAGGTTATAATTGAGTTGAGTGAAGGTGGAGGTTGATGATGGTCATCTTGATGAGAAGTTTGAAGCATGAAATTTGATGGAAAGAAAGCCATATCATTGCAAGCCAAAAATTCTATTAATCTTTCTTCAATAACTATATACCAAAAGAAGATTGCTCCTTACTATTGTTCTTCTCTCTCTAGGTGCAAATTTGGAGAGAAATAAAAAACTATGACATAGATTGAAGTTTGATGCAAAACATGTTCTTCAAAATTGAAGATGATGCACAAATTAATCTTGAAAATATTGCCCTATTAAAATTGAATATTTTTTTGAGAGGAGAGGGTAGAGTGAGGGAAAGAAGAAGAGATGTTTGAATCTATATGTTTCTATACATCAACTTCTAATATATATCACTCTTTTATTTTTTTCTTATTGTATGTAAAGTTGCTAATGTTAAATTAAAGAAAGAGAGAGATAGAGAGAAAGAAAAAAGAAACTCTAATTTGTTTTATCTTCTAAATACATGAAAAAGAAAAACAGCTAGGTTAGCTTTATTTTTAGAATGAATATACATGTTGGTTATTAGATGTCAAAATGGCATTTAGCACTTGGAAAAATAAACAAATAAAAAATAATAATATTTAAATTATTAAAAATAATAATAAAAAAATTATAGCTTCTCTGTATCAATTATCTGTCTAATATTCCATTGAAGTGAGTGCATGTGTAAGTTGCAATTATTTTCCTAATGATAAATGAGTTTCTATCTTAGGAGACAAAGATGTGGGGTTTTACTTTACTAATAAAGTTGTCTTTAATTATAGTTATAGAAACTAAATTGCATGTCCTTGATTCCTTTATTAATGGCCAGGAAATAGAGATTCATATAGCAAGGTATTTAATTTGATCTATAGTGAGTGTATTTTGGAATTAAAAAAAAAATAGAATTTTTATTATTAGTTTTTTCTTTCATAAAAGTAATATTATAAACAAATGGCAGTAGATGGGGCAGGTGTTCTTACTGTTGGGAAAAGAAAGTTATTACATGGTTTGGTGACAAAACTCTTTCTCTATCAATTGAGATTTTATTATGTCTATTTATTTATTTTTTAAAAAAGAATAAAAGTCATGTTACATATGAATAGTTTAATGAATTTATAATTATAAAATGTTTCTTAAAAATATAAATTCAATAATTGTCAAAGTAACAGTTATATCGATTTTTTTTTTGAATAATTACGTTTTTTAAAAATATTTCAAAAATAACCAGTATTTCAAACAAATTATAGGAATGATCACTTTCTGGGCAGAATTGCACTATGTCGCCACTCTAAGTAGCGACTACCCTTAATTTTAGGACAAGTCGTCACTCTCAATGACGACCCACTCCCAGTGGCGACTTTTGTTAAAAAAATAGAGAGAAGATATTGTGTTGCGAAAAGACTCCTTAAACCACAACAAATGATGTAAAACTGATTCCTCACTTCCTAAGGGTAAACCTAGCTATACATACACCATATTCCAAACTGACTTTGAGAAGGAACAAGCCAAAAGTAAATGACCCAAAGACTTGTATCAGAGGAACATAAAACACAAAGTTTATCGTTGATGTCAATAATAACACCCTTCGAACAATTGCTCCTTAGTTGCAAGTTTATCCTTCAAGCATCTCCAATCGATAATCGAATTTGAAGGAACCTTTGTCGACCAAAAGCATGACGTTGCTTCAGAAAAATCCTGGTTTAAAAACACATGGAACACCTACCTTTGCAAACTCGTTATATCCCTCACTCGTCTGATACTTTCCTTCGGCATTCATAAACCAGATGAACTTGTCATCCACCTCAAGAATTAGACCAACTTGCATCAAGATCTATAACTAAATCCTCGCATCCACCAAAATAGCCCACAAGATCTTCAAATTCTCCCTGAAAGTGCCTCTTCCACATGCCGATTATGAACTCTCCCAGATCATTGACAGGAGCATTTGGATGTTGAGAAGAGTTGAAGAGAAGAGGAAACAAAATCTTAATGACTCCCCACCGATCCAATTATTCTTCCAAAAGAGGATTTATTACCCATTCTCAACACGAAATTCCATTTGAAATCCAATTGAGCCCTTCCAAACCGCCCAACGCTTTGATATCCCTCCACGTAATAAGTTTTTTGCTCTATCATACACCCTACCATCCAAAACCTAGACTTCAAATGTCCATATCTATGAAACAACATCGGCCTCCAAAAAGATTATTATCCTCAAGAAATCTCCACATCCACTTGCTCGGGAGATAAACATTGAAGGCCTCGAGACATCTAATGCCCAAGCCTTAGTAATTCTTGCTTTTGCATACTTTCTCCCAACACACCCATGAAATTCCCCTCTTATCCGCCCTTCCACACCACAAAAATTTTCTTTGAATCTTATTTAATTCTTTCAATACCACCTTTGGGATTGGAGAAAGATAAGAAGTATATTGAGATCACATTAAGAACAAAGTTGATAAGAGTAATTCTACCTCAAATAGATAAGGAACAAATTTTCCACTTGGATAATCTATTTTTGACATTGTTCACAATAGGGTTCCAAACGAATTGGTGCCTATGATTACACAACATGTATTGCCATCAAACTACACTTTGAAAGATTAATGTACTTACCCAAAAATAATTCAAAACCCCTCAATAGGGCTTTTATACTCCATAAGTTACTCCATGAACCTTCCTTATTTATTACTGTATCATCCACATTGAAAACTAAATCTTCCTTCACTTTAAACCCTATGAATTTCCCACACTCCACTGCTTTTGACATCATCTTTGCGAGTTCTTTAGCTACTAAAGAGAATAAGAATAAAGTTATTGGATCTCCCCGCTTAAGTCCTTTCCCATGCCCTAAAACATTTTTTAGGACTTACATTAATAAACAGACAAAGTGCATTGGAACATTCAAGCATCCATTCATTTCAGCAACCTATCACCAAAGCCACGTCTCGTTAGAACATACTTTAGCAATCCCCAAGTAACATTACTGTAAGCCTTCTCAAAGTATTCTTTCAACATCAATAAACTCCTCCTTTCTCTATTAGCAATATCCACAATTTCATTCGGAACCACAATGTTGTCTTAAATTTGTCTCTCTGGTACAAAAGTAGGATGGCATTTTGAAAAGAGTTTTCATATCACCTTCTTCAACCTATTTTCTAGAATCTTCACTATGATTTTATACAAACAACCTACAAAACTTATGTGCCTATAATTGTTAGAACAAAATTTGGTTATCGATAATCTACGTTTTGATTATAACAATGCATATATTTTATATGTAACAATTTTATGTTCTAATAGTTTCTTGAGTGTGCAGATAATGTTTTCTATTTAATTTAGGATTATTGTCCAAAGAATCATCAGAATTACTTATCACGTCTCAAAAGACAATTCCATCCGGTCTGAAGAAATATTAGTAGTTCAAACGAATTCTGAATGTTTGTCAAAAGGAGAACCACACTTACTTCGCAGATAAGTTGCTGCTTTAGAAGTCACAAGTGTGTCCAGAAAAGGAATCTCCACGTGAAAATCAGATATCAGGATTTTGCTTCAAAGATTATATATAAATCTTTTCTTTCAAAAATCAGAAATCAAGATAAAGTGCTTCTCATATAAAGCTTTCGCTTCCAGCTCGGATATCAAGAAACTGTTTGTTAGATAAGTTGTTGCTACATATCGGGAGACTAGGTTCTAGTTTTGAAAGACTCTGATACATTTATGAACATTATATGAAATGTCTTATGGAATATTTATCACTTCTTATGATAAACATTTCGTCACAAGATTAAGAATAAAGACATTATTTCTTCTGCGCTTTATTACTATTTCAAGATCAGAAGTATCTCATCAGAAGAAAATATCAGAAACTTACACAAGAAGTTAACAATATAATGTGCATCACCTTTTAACTATTATGTGAAGAACAAAGTGTAAGATTTGAAGTTTTAATGTGACCTTGTCTTCCACGTTTACACGCTACCAGTGTGGCAGATGTCAACAAGAAAAATAAGTTTGTACTATCCAACGCTCTTCTTTTCTCAGCCTATATAAAGGGATGACTACTTCATTAGAAAATTTCGGAATAAAGTTGTATTTTCAAAGACAAACTAAAATAAAAACGGTTCAACAAAAATATTCAAACAACCAAGGCATCAAAGTCACTATACAAAGAAAGAAAAGAAAAAGAAAAAAATATTCAAAGAGATATCCTACAACACAAAGAGTTGTTGCTCAGTTTTGTGTTAACTAATCATTATCTATAACAAAAGACTTGTTGCTCATTAATATGTTATCTATTATTGTTGTATACACAAAATTTGTTGCTCATATTTGTGTGTAAACATATGTTCTTCATAGAAGTGTTAAATCTACTTTTTAGAAGCAATCTTGTAAACACTATTTGATTATAAATCTTTCTAGATTTGTTTTCCCAAGTGATTAAGTTGTAGTCATAATTACATGAGAGGGCTCAAGTGACTAAGTTGTATTCAGAATTACTTTAGAGGGCGCAAGTGACTAAGTTGTAGTCTGAATTACTTGAGAGGGCTAAGGTGTCTTTCTAGACTTTAAACAATTGTTGTAATCTTTCTAAAGTACTGGATTAAGTATTTTTCTAAGGAAAAATCACCTTGGCGGGTGGACAAGAGTAGCCTTTACTAAGGTGAACTTGTATAAACTATTCGTGTCACTTTATTTATGGCTTAACAATCATTTTTCATTTGCGAGAAACATTTCTAAAAGAAATAGTTTTTGAAAACCCAATTCAAACCCCTCTTTCTTGTATTTTTCTCAATCTTCAGTAATCACCCAAAAATTGTGGGTTATCTACTTTAGAGATCAATGATATAAAAGAAGTCGCTATCGCGTTAGGTAAGTTAGCTTTTCAATTGAAATCAATCATGAAAATGTATGTCTGTTGAGTAGAAACCCCAACATTTTCTTATAAAGTTGAAACTGAAATTGTTCGACCCTGGGCATTTGTCTCCATCACAATCCCTCATTGCTTCATCCACTTCTTCCATAGTGAAAATTTTCTCTAAATTACTCACCTCCTCCATGATAAAACAATTGAAAGAGATTACTATCAATAATGGATAAACCAAATATGACTCTTTAAATTATGGTTCAAATAAATTGTTACCTCCTCCTCAAGGCTCGCAACAATCTCTATTTTGCCTGCAACGGAATTGACACCCACTATTGAGTTTCTCCGCAATGTTGCCTTCAATGAAATGTGGAGGAATTTTGTGTTGAAATCTCATTCTTTCAACCATGTCATCCTAGATTTCTATTTTAACATGCTCTCCCTAAGATGTAAATTTCTCCAGAATAAAGATGAAGCTTTCTTGCGTTTTCTAGCCAGGATTTCCACCAAAGCTGATTCAGAACTCATGAGTTCATAAAAATTATTTATATTATCCACTGTATTTGAAATCTTCAAGTAAACCCATCCAAAAAAATTCTTGTTCCACAACCTCAACATCTCAGTAATCAATCTAAATTTTTCTTTCATGATTAAAAAATATGACTCTCTGACTACAATTAGTTTCCACTCTTTTTCTACGAACTTTACAAAACCCGAGTGTTTTAACCATCCATTCAAACACCTAAAGGGTTTATGACCCCAACTAAGAGAATTAAAATTTAACCATACCATACTATGATCTGAAACATCTTTTCGACCAATTTCCTGTCTGACAACATCAATCAAACCTACAAAGCTTTCGGATAACAGAAACATGTCAATCCTGCTCAAATCATTTTCCTCTCCTCTACACCATGAGAACTTTCTTTAACCTATAGATAGGTAAATTAATTCCATTAGCTAGATGAAATGATTAAAATCGAAAGAATATTGGGATTTATGAAACTCGCCACAACCCACCCTTTTAGAAGTGTTTATGATCAAGTTGAAATCCCTTACTAAACATCATTCACCATCAACCAACTACGCTCTGAGTGTGATCAATTGTTCCCACATCTTCCTCTTCAAAAATAAATTGCAAGAAGAATATGTTAGAATGAGATTTGGTTCTCCAATAATACCTCTGAGTTTTGATGATAACAAACAAGTATGTTTGTATGGACAATTTTGGTATTCTAATGTTTGTTATTTTGAGAATTTAACAAACATGTTCTGCTTCTGATAAATAGTGTGGCTAAGTTATTAGAAGAGAATCAATTCCACTTCTGCGCTAAAAACATTCTGCTGAATAGTAGCAAAATGCTTCATAAGGTTCTAAAGTACTGTGACTTTGATACACTGTCAAAAGAAACCAACTTCTGTAGATATAAAGACAAAAGTTTTGATGAACAGTCCAGATGTTGAAGACTTATGTTTCCAAGACAATGAGTTCTGAAGACCAAGTGCTTAAAATTCTAAATACATAATTCTGCAGACTCTAAAGACTTGAAGATCTGATCACCCAAGTTATGTTTTCCCTTCTTCTAACTCATGCCCTCAGAAGCCTCTGAAGTCCATAAATTGAGAATACTAAGCAATGTGGTACAATAGTACAACGGTACAATCAATACGATTCATTCCACTTCAGAAAGAGCAGAAGCAAACACACTATCATATCCCTCGCGTTCTCATTCAAGCTGTCATAATTCTGGAAATTCCATAAGTACCCTCCAACGGTCATATCATTTTCATGGCTATATAAAGGCTTGATGACTTCAAGAATAGGTTGCTAATTCATTGTTCATACGCTCTAAGCATACTATTCATAGCTCCCTACTTTCTTACGTATAGTTCTTAAATCTATTTACTATTCAGCTTGTGTAGAAGCATTTTATTATAAACAAACTATTTCTCAAATAGTTATTTGATTTTCCTTAAGAGACCAGGTAGGTCTGCATTCTTAAGAAGTCTAGGATTTGTGTGTCTTAGAGGTTGTTTCGTTAGTCACTTGCGGTTAGCTTGTGCATTGTAATAATATATTTGATTATTAGATTAAGACCTCGCTTGAGAGAGGTAAAATCACCTGGGCATATGGACTATAGTAGCTTGATAGTTTTCAAGTAAACTAGTATAAATATATTATGTTCTTTTTTTTGGTATCTCTAGTTTTATTATCACAGGTGAAGAAGTATTTTTAAGGGGATTTCTTTTTAAAAGAAGAGATTTTATTTAAAACCCAATTCAAACCCCTCATTTCTTGTGTTTTTCACACCTTCAAATAAATATTTATAAAATAACACACTTTTCCCTTGAATATAACCTTTATGCCGAGATAACATTCCCCTCTAAAGTCGAAATAAGGATTAAGGGCCTTCTTCTTCTCGAGAATAATCATACCTTATGACGAACCTTGTGAATTATTTGAAGTCTATTCAACATCCTTTCTACCCAAAATACTTGGCCAACCATTCTAATATGTCCTTAATCTTTTTTTCCTGGATAATACACAAAACAGCATGACCCTTCCTCCAAATTTCCTTCACTCGCATCTGTTTGAGTGAGATACCACCACCCCTTATGTTGAAGGTTACAATATTGATGATTCCATCATGTCTTCAGCCACATGATTCCTCTCCTTTTCAACTAGATACATAATCTTCACCCGCTTACTTCTTCCACATAACATCATCTCTTTCGACCCCTAGAACTCCCAAATCCCAAATTTATTTCCATGCTTTGAATGATACACCCACCAAGTCCACTTTTAGTACCAATACCATTAATCAATCAATTTGGTAAGGATGGAAAAATAGGCTTGACCCGTTGGGCATGTCCGTTTTGCACACACTTTAGTGCGGGATAGATCTAGAATTTAGGTCCACACTCTTTAATGTGTTCGCCCCGCCTCGTCCCGTTTTCTTTGCGGGCACGAGTATTAACAAAATATTGCATTTTTAGGTTTAAAAGATGTAGTGCCCGCAATTTTCCCCGCTCCTCACTCACTATTTTGCAGGGCGGACCTAAGATTTTGACCATCATCCTCAACTATGATCACCCCCACTCCTTTTTTGCGAGCTTTTGCAGGAGAGGTCTATACAGGACGAACATTCTCATTTATCACCCGTATAATTTGGTCATGTAAGAATAAAATTTATGAAAAAACATTAAAAATATTAAAAATTTATGAAAAAACATTAAAAATAAATTTCGACCCATCTTTCAATGAAGTAACATTTGTATTCTAGTGACCCATGAAAAATTAATTAAATGATAAAATAAATAAGTAAATCAAAAAAATTTAATTGAAAATGTTAGTAATTTCTTTGGTGATGACAGTTACTCTTATTTTTGTCACACCTAAGTTCTAAATATCTTATTGTTAAGGGTAAATAAAAGAAGAGAAAAGAAGTTGAAAGAGAGAAGAGAGAGAGGAATATGAAAGAAGATGGATGGGTCCAATGAAGAGGGGGCAGTGTTTGTTAGGTAACCCACCAACAAGTATCATGCATTAGGACGAAGCTCTTTCGCATCAACCATTATCTCATTCCAGTCCCCTATTTCATATGTCTTTGTTATATGCATCAAATTGTTTCAAAACCCTAAGCTTAAGTACTCTACCCTACCATTATTTGTCCTTTTCCTTTACCATATAATATGTCCATTTACATCCCACATTTCCACTGTTCTTCCCACTATAGCTATGCTCTCTCTGTCTCATTGCCAACTTCCTTCAAATTGGCCTAGACATCCTCCAATATAATACTAATTTAATATTCACAAATATTGAAATTTACTTGCAAATCTTCTTTAAAAAGTTACTTACAAAATTACATGTCTTAAATTACAGTTGCAGATGCTAGTATGGTGTAAATATGATTTTTAGTTACTATGGTTGTTGCAATATAAATTTTAATTTACAAAAATTTGTAATTTATAGTTGAAATTTATTAATAAAAGTTTATTATATAAAAAATATTGAAATTTAAAATGATAAAATTTTAATATTTAATAAAATAATAAAACTATAAGCGAATTAATCTAATATAATTTTTAAGTGATGTCATATATAACTCTTAATATGTTACAATACAATTATAATTTCTTTTTAATAAGCAAGATATATTAATAAGTGAACTAAATATAATATGATACAGTTTTATTAGCTATAATATTAATAATATTATTGTTACAATTAATCTACTATTTAAAACATACTTAAAAATATACTTTGAGTCAACTTAAGCCGATAATAATGATTTAATCTTGTAATATTTAAAAAAATTGAAATAGTGTTTCACTCTTTTAAGTTGTAAAATTATGATAAATATTTTTTATTTAATAATTATTATTTCATTTTCAGTTTTCGATAAAAAAAAGTTGAACAGTTTGCAAAAATCAGTGAGTTCCACTTTTTTCTCTCTTTTCTTTATTTCACATCTAAATGAATAAAAAGAATCTTTATCTCTCTCGTATCTCTATTTTTGTATAAAATAATTTAATGGCAAATTTTGTATGAATTAAATATGTAAAAATAAATGTAATTAAATTTAGGACAAAAATTAATTATAATTCTTAAAACGTGATATTTATTATTTTAATAAGAATATGACAAATATATTTAAATATCATTTGAATTATAAAAATATAAATAATTTTAAAAATTATATATCAGTCATATCTTTATTAGAAAAATAGTAAGAGCTACATCAAAATTATAGCTAAATTTTGTCATTAAATTTATTTAATTAATAATTATGTAAAGACTTATAATTACAAGAATACAAGTTTGTGCCAATATTTTTCATTTATTCACTTTTAAAATATTAAATTTTAGATATTTAATTATTAGTCATTAAAATATTTCTACCTATAGAATTAAATCAATCACATCTGGATCTCATTTACTTCCGAAAAAACAAAAATATTCCTTACTTGCAAATTTCAATTATGCTGCAGCAGCTTCTTGATAAGTCGGTAACGACAAGTACTTACGTACGTAACAGTGATGCACTTTACTATAACTTCAGAAATCCATGTGCAACTCAACATGACACTAGCCCACAGATTTCAAATACCTTCTTTATTTATAAAACCTCATTTTAAACCTTATATTATACACAAAAATTAAATATTATGATAAACAATTCAAACATTTTAAGACAAAACCGAACATTTTTCTTTATTCAATTACTCCTATGCTAATGTTTTTACCATACAAGACAAGTAACCATGATTGTCAATAATATCTATTTATGAAAAACGAGATATATTTAGCGTTTTAATATGAGGTGACGTTGTATTTTTTTATTTTTTATGTTTTTTTAAGGTTAGTTATATAGTGCCAGATAATTTAAATTATTTTCACCCATACCTATAGGCTAGTCTATAATCTATATATCTACATATAACATGTTTGTTACACTATTCATATAGTGTCGCGTGATGTCATTTGTTTTCGATTTATTTATGTTTTTTGAATTTTAAGCTGGGCATATATGGCTCTCAAGGTTTCCAACATCAATCACCATAGTTGTTTTTGTTGAAAAACCCCTAAGATCTATGATAAGTTTTAATAATTTTGATAAATAAAATTATTATCACTATATAATGATAATAAAAGAAATTATTTATTTTATAATTGTAAAATTCTATAAATATAAAAGGATACAAAAATAGAAGTTTCTTTATTTATAATGAGTTAGTTTTACTCTAAACTAAAAAAATCACAATGAAAAAGTCCAAATTAAAAACTTAACTTAATTCAGTTATACTTACTAAAATAATTGATCTAGTCGAAATCTCGTGTGTAGTAACCTGCGTACAACACTTCGACAATTAACAATTCGACATACTTCGATTCTCTTCTACTAAGCTAATTCGACACACTAAGCTTTGATACACATACTTAAAGGCTATTTCGACACACATTGTGTTCGAGCAACATCCTGCTTCGATACAAGAAATTAGTTTCAACACACCACCTAATTAATTGTGTCTAAGCTATATATGTTCACCATAACTCTTAGTCTTTCTGAATACTTCGACATGCACACCCTTCATTGTGATGTCTGCAATCTGATTCTCAGTTCTGCAGTGTTCCAAGTTCATCTTCCCATTTGCTACCTGCACTAGAAGATAATTGAACCTCATTTCGATGTGCTTGCTTCGACCATGTGCTATCGGGTTCTTCGTCAGATTGATAGCTGACATGTTGTCGATCTTCGTGGTAATTGCTACATGATATTTCCATGTTATCTCTTCGACCAAATTCACCATCCATGTTGCTTGACATGCGCAAAGGAAAGCAAGTAGTCCATCAAATCTTGAATATATTTCTTCACTTATGCGCATCCTTCAGGATTCTTCTCACACAACTAGCAATTTGTATGATCAAATCTGAATAAACCATCCTTGCATAACATGGCATGCACATTAACCAAAGAAGCCTTCGCCATATTAATATCAAAAGTCAAATTCTCTCCCGAAAAAACTTTTAACATGCTTATAGTGGGTCCACCATGTTATGGTAGAGGATTAACTTGCACATTAGGCCCGACATCTCAGATCTTCAACGTATCATTCTTGACGAGCTTCTGAGCTTCTTCTTTCAACGAGAAATATGTCTCAATATCATGCTCTGATGCTTGTTGATGATAAGCACAATGAGCTTCATGTTTGCATCACCATGGAAGTGGATTAGGAATAGCTGGCGGAGATCTAGGATGAGTAAGTCTCTTCTACAACAAAGATGGATATAATTTCATATAAACCATAAGGATAGGGTCAAATTGAATCTTTCTAGGAACACATGCTTAAGAACTCAAAGTCTTGAGAAACATCTTTGTCATTTCCTTCTCCTCCATCAGAGGGTAAATCTGAGTGGCAACTTCATGCCATCTCTAAGTGTATTCTTTTAGTGATTATTTATCCTTCTGTGACATGGCACAAAGCTGGTCACGATCAGGTTATGTATCCATATTATACTTGTAGTGACGCACGAAATCCTCCTCGAGGTCATTAAAAGAATTGATATGAGCATTGTCCAGACCCATATACCACTTCAAAGATGCACCAATAAAATTGTCTTAGAAATAATGGATCAATAACTTGTCATCATCTATGTGAGTAGCCATCTCCCGACAATACATAATCAAATGACTTTGATTACAAGATTTACCTTGTACTTTTCATAGTCAAGGACCTTGAATTTGACATGAATTTTGTCATTAGGTACCAGGTTCAATTTAGTAATATAAACTTAGAGAAAGCTCTTTCCTGGGATTGTGTCAAGGGAGACTCCTCTTCCATTGTCAACTATTTTAAGCTCAAAGAGTGAGAATACCAAACCCAAGGTGGGAGTTATTCCCACTGCCTCACATATAATCTCCAAGGCTTTTACAAAACCCCAACCATTGGGGATAAGTTGATATGGTGCAATGTTTAGGGTTTTAAGAAATCCAGATTCAAAGTTAGTGAATGGGATACAAATCTTAAAATCCCCAATCACACCAGAATAAAAATAGAAATATTCATTTGATACTCCTCTTGGTCGAGTCACGCAAACCCGCTCACTAGGAATACATGGTTCTAATATGACATTTACTCTGTTACCAATAAAAGAGATCTTTTTCTTAGATAGAAGTTTGGAAATGTCTTTGACATCAATGGAGCTATGATTATAACTTAGAAGTTCTTAATCGATAGTGGATCCGATCATCTCCACCACTAATTCCAGAGAACTTGATGATGAGGATTCTAAATCAGTTTTGCTACAAGATGAAAAAATATCTCCATAAACTTCCTTAATAATCTGATTTTATTCAACTTGCCCCAAGTTGTATTTACATTCTCTTATACATGAGTCCCAAATCTCTCTCCTCTCTTAGGTATTTCGTGAACCTGATATATTTCCCAAATCGTCACACTCACGTATTATAACTGCTCTAAAATTAATTAATTAAAAGACAATAATAAGGTAAAAAATAGTACCTACGATTGTTTGCAATAAATTGGTAAAGTGTATTCCTTCAATAGAAACTTTGAGAGAATGGTAAAAATGCAAGAATGGAGAACAATAAAGGGTGCGTAGAAGTTTTATGTAACCAAGGGTTTTAAAATGGCTAAGAAATTTTACCGTTTAGGGGTCATAATCACATTGGCTTCCCCATAAACACCTATCAAGACAAAGAGAGAGGAGAAATCTTACAAAGATATTCACCATTATTACTGGTCAAATCCTAAACTATGGTCAAACCTTGGACGGATCAGAAGCTGAGTTGGGGCATAAGGGTGTATTCCAGGATTCTTTGTCCCAAAATTTAACCTTTTTTAGACTGAATGCTTTGGGGGCTTATGTACATCCCATAATTTTACCTTAGTTGGTGAAATTTTGGAACTTGCAATACAGATGTCAAGTCCGATGTCCTAACACCAACATAATGTCAAGACATATGTTAAGAAATTTGTTCCTAATACAACGACTTTCAAAAGATGAATTATGCATTAAAATAAAGTGTTAAAATTAAATTAATACAGTTAATTGTTAATCCAGTTCGGTGCAACAACACTTGCTCTGAGGGCTACCAAGCCATGAAGGAAATCCATTATAATAGTATTAAGTTCAAATCCTAAACAATCCTAGTTTACAATTTATTACCTAATCATTATGCTATGTAATTTCTACCTAGGAACTTCCTAGATCTAAGAACCCCCCTCACTTTCAATCACCTCAATGATAACTATAGTCACAAACTAGTTACTAGAAAAGGAATCAAATAGAAGATTACACTTCAAATATAATGCTCAACTATTTTATTAAAATCTCATGAGTGAGAACAATACTTAGTTTTGCTTAAAATGTTTAAACTAAAACCAATCAGTCAACCTTAATGTATCAAAAGATACATCAATGACACACAAATAAAACACCAAAAACTCTAAGAGACTCCCAAAACCCAAAACCATTATGCACCCACAGTTTCTTCAATGTGAATGTCTTTTTGAAAGATCATTTTTCATTTTGAATGAACTCTTTCCACTTGTTCTGCTCGAGCACCACAAATAGAGATAAGACTCGATAACATCAAACATTTAGACAAACATGAGCTAATATCGTCGAAGCGAAGACAAATTGTAGGGGATTGGTTACAAATCCATGTATTCCACTTTATTTACTCAAGGACAAGATGATTGGGCACAGTTCGAGCCATCAATGTGTAACGCGAGCCAATGACTTGGAATTGAAATTGTGTGGGCCGATTACGAGTCCTTATTTCCCACTTATTGAATCGATCGCAAGCACAAAAATAAATGGGAAATGCGAATAAGAATGACTTCTTTGACGACTTTAGCATAATGCCACTAGGTTCTTTTAAACAAACACAATTAGTTATCGTTTTTGGAGTCTTTTGCAAACACAAGTAGCAATTACAAATAAAACAGAATGTCTTCTAAAGGTCTTTAAAATAGATTCGATCACCTAACACAGGGACTCCCATACATGCATCTCTAATACTACTTCTCATGGAAAGGAAAAGTAAATACAATGTGTAATCTAAACCAGAATCATAAATACTACCAAAATGAACAAGTATCCGTAGCAAATGCAATCGAAAGCAGAGAAACCCGATGGCCTTCGAACGAGCTTCACCAAGAAATAGAGAAACAAGTCAGAATAATATCCAATGAGAACCCAATATCATGATGCAAAAATAAATCCCAAGCAAAGATAATACATCGCGTCAAGCCAATGTCCTGCACAAAAGCAATGTTACACAAGCAAAGAAACAATCCAAATAGTTGTGTCGCGCGATAAAGCCTCCAAATGATTGCACAATGTCACAAGATGATTTAGAAAATAACAAGGAATATTAATTGTGATTAAACAATCAAAACTATAACTCATAATGACATATTATCATGCATTATGCAAAGTTGAACAAGCAACAAAAATGCAAAACCATATAACAAGCAGCATGCACATCATAACATGATTCTCACAAAATATCGACCAAAAATCATCAAGACTCAATGTCAATACCAAACAAACATCAAAGCAATCCTAATCATTCATGAACCAACAATTAAAACATATCTGAAGTCCAAATTACCATCCGGTCTGCAAGGTATTGATTCATGAAATCGCTCAATTAAACACATTAAAATCAAGAAAACTCGACCATAATTGTCAACAATCAAGCAATCAAGCATAAGCAACCATGAGATGAATTTGTATCACAATAAACATGCAACAAGAGTATATAGAAAATATTGTCCTACTTCATAAAGTGCACAAAAAGTCGGTTTGAATTCACTAAAAGTTGGTACCGATGTTCCTCAATCACCAAATTAAAGCCAAATATGCATTACACGCAAATTAATCTCAAACCAAGTGTGTTTTCATGAACCGGACAACACTACATTGTATCACAAATTTACCCCGAAAATTGTATCGGAAACGATAAAACTCAAACATGATCAAGTAAGCCTCAAACAAATTTTGAAAAGCAATTTGCAATATATTTACATGTTCCGGGAAACATTACACACTTGTATCGACATTGATCAAAATCAATTTCAAAAATTGCAAATGGACACAAAAACACACTCATCGGTTCAAGTATTATCGCTTAGAAATTGTAAAAAAGTTGCAAACGATTAAATTACATCGGATGCCTTAATTCCAAGCACAAACAAACTACATTCATGTGTTAATGCAATTTCAACGGATTTTAGGTTTTTAACATCGAAAAAATGTATCCATCAACAAATCAATATAAAATTGCATTAACTCATGAAATCCACTTCATTTCTTATCCAAAATTACAATTCGACATTCAAGATTCACATCAATTTCACCGATTAAAATCAAGATCCAATGCAATTCAACATATCACTAACCAACACCACACTTATTTAACATCAATTCAATTAATAAACTAATTCAAGATTTCAACTCAATTCAATTAAGCATTTACTTTAACAAAATTAATTAACTGAATAAACACTTAAATCAATATTTAATAAGATGTTGTTTACTGAAATTGAAGAGGAGATTGAAGGAATTCTACGTCGCAGATGAACAAGACAACAGAGGGAGGATTTGTGCCGAAGCTGGACGCGATAATGAAGGGAGAAGAAGCACGGTGTTGCGCATGATCGGTCGGAGAAGGAGTAGGGAAACAGACCAGAGTCGCGGTGGAGGAGAGATGCGCACGATTGCGAACGTGACCGGAGGAAGGCTTTCGCGGCTAAACAATAGTGGATGAGAGGGAATTATGTGTCTGTCACCGAAAAATAGGTGGTGGAGTCGTTTTGCTTGTGAGTGAGAGAGAGGTAAATTGTGATTTTTTTGAATTTGATAGAGAGAGAGAGAGTTGTAATTTTTGTGATTTCCGTGCAAAATTCGGACTCGGGCTCTGAAGAAAATTAAAGATGATGAAATTTGTGATGTCCGGACGCGAGAATCGCCTGTGAGGGAAAAAGTCATGTTTTCATGATGTCAAAACCCTACACTATCCTCAATAACATATAAGTTTTATTGGATAAGCTTGGATCACAAAGTTGGGATGAAACTTGGAGGAAACTCAACATTTGGCAAGAAAATTGAAACTTGCGTCGAACCAAATCAGGATCTGGCAAACTCATGTTTTTGTACAACTCACGGGTTGTGTTGCTCCGACCCTTTGGTCGACCAAAACTGAGTATCTTGAAATTTTAAGGTTGCTTCAGCGCAACACCCTAGTGCGGTCGACGCATTCCAGTTTTTTTGGCCCTTCCCATAGGCTCTGGTTGTGTTGCACCGACCCTTCCTTCTGGAGCAGTCGACCGCTCACTTAAATGCTGCATAATTTTCTTTATTTTTTATGTCTTTCAATTCTATTTTTACTAACACATATAAATAGTGGTTTGATTCATTTTGAGAAGTTAACAAGAACATAGTGATAGATACACATAGATAACACTTCATCTTCATCATCTGTTCTCAAAATTCAACTTCTACACATAACCATGGGTGTTGAATCAAGACTAGAGTTGTGGTGGTAACGTTCAAATTGAAGATTCATTTCCAATTTGGGTTGTGCTTTGTGGGAATGTTCTTGAATAAAACCATTAGAATTTTTTCCTCCAAGATTTCAATAGGTGAGGGGATTTTTGGTATAACTCTTTGCTTCAACGGATTCAGCCGAGTGAAAGGATTAAGGAACAGTGAGTTTGCTCGATCAAGTAATGGTAACTGAAGGATCGTGAAGGAAGATTTGGGGTCAATCAATTTCGGTCGAAATGATTCGAGTTAAATATTGGTACAACAAACTGTTCATGCATTCGAGTAACGTTAACCAGAGGTTTGTTCGAAGGGATCGACGCTTGGTTTGGCTCGAACCAAGGAAAAGGGAACAAGATATCTTCATCACCAATAGTTGGTTTGAGTGAATTGGGAACTATTTCTCCACCTATGACAGTTTTCAATTTAATAAAATATATCTCTGTTCTAGATTCTAGAATTGGGGGCAGACATACCCTACGCGAGGACGACAAGGGGAATTGACTTACCAAATCTTGTGTCTTCTTCGCTTTTTACTTTCTATACTTGCTTATCTTAATTTGTGTGATTTAGATTGTCAAACTTGTTTCTACTGAAATTTTGGTGTGTCGAGCACAATTTACAACATTGGTAACAATCTTTTTGGTTGATATCTAAGAAAACTCGCCATCACAATTTGGTAAATACAAGCCTAGTGCATTTTGCACACAAGGTGTTCGACAAATTGATTCATACACAAATTATTCATTGTGCTTGACATTATTCTTAGACAAGCTCATTAGAAGTATTACATACTTATTGAGCGTGTTTAAGTGATTGATCATTTGAGTATAAACGTATTGATTCACATTTTCTCATACTATCTCGTACGATTCACATGTCCGATATTTTCAATAGTGGATCGTTTAGACGATTGAAAATTCAGGAATATTTCGCGTTAATTTTGAAAACCGCCAAACATTAAATAAACGATCTATTCAACTCCCCTTCTAAATCAATCACATCGTCTAACACCGCAGTAATCAGATAAATAATGATAAAGTTATGAATTTTGAACGACGGGAAACCGGAACTTAAATTCCACTATTCTTAGCTAGCACCGAATTTTCAGCTTATTTCACTGTTCAACTAGAGAGGAATGCCACAAACGAAAGTCTTCTGAGCAAAATCCAAACTCAAAGCTTGAAGCAAACTCGAAGCTAACATAATTTGTGAAATTGTACCAAAAGAATCATCTTGATACAATAAAAATCAAAGTTATAATATCGAGAGATGGTGGAACATAAATCCACTTCAGCACTATAATTTCTCTGGTTATCCACATTTCCAAGGGTCTTCCCCAAAGATTCAGCCTTCGACCCTAACGTAAGAAATGAAGATGACATTAAGAAGGTTTTAAATCCTAAGAACCGCTCCAAAATGGTATTCTAATAAGAAGTTATGAATTTTAAAGTACCCGTGAAACGACGGTTCAACCATTAAATTTAGTGCACCGTCTTCAAAGAATTAATATTGTCGAAGATCTTCACAAAATTAGCCTCCGATCCGAACACAAGAAATGAAAATAATATCAAGACAATCCCAATGTTCGAAGGATTAACCAAAAATACCAAATTGTATGAAAGTTACGAATTTCTGAACACCCTAGAAGCAAATAACGAACAATTAAGTTGAATTCTATTTCAGGGAAAACACATTATTTGGAGACTTTCCTCACAAAATTGGCTTCCAACCTGAACATATGAAATGAAGAAAATACCAAGACGGTTCCAATGGCTGAAGAACCACTTCAAAACAATATTACAGTCGAAAGTTGCGAATTTCTTAGCTTAAACGAGCAAAACCGTTGTCTCTGATCGGAATAGACTTAAATCAACTGAAACACTTGGTTTCATCTGCCATTCAAAACATGTTGAAACACATGAGAAATTTCCATGATGATTATTTGGGTGATCATTGACAGAGATGCTTCGGAAGCACGCGAAATGCCTTTAAATTTTGAAGAAGCAGAGTTTTGCTTTAATTATTGTATGAAACAATTTCCTTTTTGGTAATTTTTTCACAAAGAGACACCTTGATCCCAGGGTTAATGCAAAAATCACATGTATACAATTCACATGAAGATTAAGTATAAGCCAAATAATGCTAAAAATGAAGAGGAAGAATTTTGGGGTGCAACAACTGCCCCTATTCAATATTCTTCAACAGAGGGTGAGATTGGCGTTAGCCTTTGAAACCAACAAGGTAGGAGAAGATTGAATACTCAATAGAACCCTAAATTTTGCACTCTGAGGAGGAGCGGATATTATTATATTTTTCTTCAGATTTTCAATATTTTCTGTTTCTTGGTTTTTCTTATCAAAAGTGGAATCTGGAACATAATTCTAATATGTTAGGTCAGGGTTTGACACACACACACACAGAAGAAGGGATCAAACATATTTTTCTAGTAAGGAAATTGGACACATATGAGAAAGAGATAGACCAAAGATGACTCTAACAAAGATATCATATGATGGAAAGAAATATCAAAACAAACTCTAACCCGATAGTGTTATCTAAGCTAACGGGAGGAGAATCTGATAAAGCACGAATAAATTGGGATAAAGAAAATTGATAAAATACAGAACCTCTAAACAGTAATGTTAGCTACACTAACAAAAGGAGAATCTGACACAATAGAATAAAGGGAATGATAAAACCCAAGATCTTTAAATAAGAATGTTAGCTAAACTAACATAAGGAGAATCCCATATAGCATGGATAAAACAGAATAAAGGGACTGATAAAACACATGACCTTTAAACAATAATGTTAGTTAAGCTAACAGAAGGAGAATTCGGAGAATTTTTCTTGCCACCCCCCAATATATACCTAGCACCCTCCAAAGATTTTTATTCCCATTTTACCCCTGAAGTTTTACAAAGAGATTTCCGGACAAAATTTCCGAAAGAACGTTTTAAAAATCCGGTATACCAGAAATTTGGAATTTTTCGGTATGTGCAAAACTTCCAGAAGTATTTAAAAAAAAAAGTATACCGGACATTACGAAATTTCCGGTGTTGACCAAATTTCCGTAAGTGTTTCTAAAAAATACGGTATATTGGATATAACTAAATATCCGGTATACCGGAAATTTCGTATATGTATAAAATTTCCGGTATGTTTACCTATCTTGTTTTTTCCAATGGTTGAGATTTTGCCGACGCTTTTGGAGGGTCTAGATTGCACTAACACTTGTGTGTGGTCTAGAACGTATAACAATTTATATAAGTAGGGGTTTTGGGGTTATTAGGTAACACATCTCAACAACATGCCTCTTTCTTAATATTTGATGAAGGAAGAAGTGTATTATAACGGCCGCAAACCTGTCGTTGAATTCAAGTTCTCAGATAGATCTAAGTCCTTTGCCGCCTTGAAGGAAACGTTGATTCCAAGAGCAGAAGGGTGACAAAGATTTAGTTTCGCGAGGATTACATTGGTACATATGGTTGGGTGAAATACAACCTAATCGAGCAGAAGAATGATGAAAATGTGAAGGCCATGTGTAAATGTGGACGCGGAGATCCGAAGATCTGTTGATGAGATGATGAAGTGTCTAAAGACTCCAGATGAATCTGAATCTAGTAGTTCATAGGTTTTCATGTATCAGAGTACTGTTTATCTTTTTGTTTGTCATTTGATGTTTGTTAACTTATTTGAGTTTCTTATTTGTGTTATTTTGTTTTCTTTATGTAATCGAAAGAAAAGGTACTAGCCAAAAAATATTATGCAATAAAGTAAAGTCTGTTTGTCACAACATACATATAATAATACAATAATACAAATAAAAATCTACATACGCCCTCCACAGGAAATATCGTCCAACCTAGCTAACCCTTGATAAACCTCACCATCGGGGTACTTCAACCCCATGAAGTTATCTAATGTAACTGCAATGAGTTGTAGGCGGGTGTCCTGGTCAACTGTTTGAGGAGGAGGTGGTGGTGGTAGATCGGAAGAATCTCTGGTACCTGAAGGCCCTGGGATGTCAGATGTTGGAGCCAGCGGTATGACCCAAGGGTGTGACACACAAAAGAACCACTCCAGGTATCCATCCTTGCACTGCCCGGGCTCCTGAACCTTGATGCTACATCTATGATCTCACGGGGAGAGGTGATGACATGACTCTAAAACCAACGATCAATGCCACTATCTAGGGCATATGGTACCGACCGTGGGATGCCCTGGACATAACCATATTGGCGTAGACACCGCTCAGGAAAATGTCTAGCCACCTAGCCCTCTCATCTAACATGTCCTAAATATAAAGTAAATACCTCAAAAGGATGGTGAAGGCGATGAGCCGTGTACGCTATCCAGATGACATCGTCCAGGGTCAAAGCATCCAGCCTCTTCCTGTACTCCATCACATATCTAAGATGGGTCTGTCTGGACTTCCACCTTTTCGCACGCGGATCTGTATCCGCCACACACAGGATCTTCCGGTCACAAATGTGAGGGAACTGCCCGTATATCCAACATAGCATAAATAAATATAAATAAATAATTATATGAAAACCTAATAATTATAAAAAAAGAATCTAATAAATTATAATATACTTGCAACAAACTCAGGTAACCAGCAAGCTATATGGTCTCAGTACGGGAAGCAACATCAAGTGTCGTGTACAACATCGTCAAAGACACTACTCCCTAAGTCCAACATAGAGTGTCAAGGGAGCTGAATGGAGATAGGTAACGAACATCAATGTAAGCTCCAGACTTGTTCATAAAGAGTACATGCCACGGATGTAACATGTACGCCCAGTGGCGACCTCATACCTATGTGCCTCCACCTGCGCCTTATAAGTAGTCCTCAACCAAGATATACGGATGTGAAATCCCCAAGTCTCACCAAACTCATGTGGGACATCTAGCTCATCCGCCTCCAACACATCCACAACCATGCGTGTAACGCCATAATATTTAATTAATTATTTAATTAAACATCTCTGTATATTTTACTAATAATTAGTATTGTTGTAGAATGTCAACTTAAGTCATTATACGAGTATAGAGAGATTGATTGATTTAAGTTGCAGGAATAACATTATTATTTTATTGGTTGAATTAGTTGAGTAGTCATATTAGAAATAAGTTAGAATTGGTGTTTGGCCTAAAATATGGTGTCGCTAAGTAATAAGGGGTGTGATCCTAAGTCCATTTAGATTTGTTAGAAATAATTAAATAAAATATTATTATTATTATTATTATTATTATTATTATTAGTAGGATTAGAAAAGAAAAGAAAGAGAGTCATTATTAGAAAAGATAAAGAGGAATAGGTTTTTGGAGAACACGAACGTGAGAAAGTTGCTAGAGTCAAGGTTCTAGAAATCCGATCAAGGTTTAGAGCTGCCATCAATCCAAAGAGGTAAGGGTGGGGTTCTTGCTTTATAATTAGGAACATGATGGATGATAGGTAGTTTGGGGTTTATAAATACTGCTGGTTTTGTGTCTTGTTGTTGTTGATTTGATTACAAATTGATGTTATGCTAAATAGATTTTGGTTTGTGAGTGTTTTGGGATGTCAAAATTTGGAATTGAGGCTTGAGGAAGATGTTGTTTGCGCAGAAAAAACCCAATCTGTCACATTCAGTTCGCGGCGCCAACGGGTGAACACGACGCGAAATGAGTTCCTGTCAAAGACACGGCGCGAAGATAAGGACGCGGCGCGTACTGAGCGATTTTGAACAATAAATTCTGATTTTTGAATTCTTCCCAATTTAGGTAATTAAAGTAGGAACTTTGAGCAGGCTTTCATGAGTAAAATAATGTTAGTGATTAATAAGGAATGATACCGGAATTGATTAGAAATAGTACCAATTAGTGAGTTGGTGGTTTTTAGACGGTATAGTTAACCAATCGGGATTTAAAGGGATTGTGGGAATGGTTCATATACGTTAGTAAGCCATTAGGTTGTATTTGTTTTGATGAATTTGTGTTGAATGTATGAATGTGGTTGCTATCCCAATTATGTACAAGTGTTGTTGAAGGCTTGATGGCCAACGTTGATGGTTGATTTGTTGTCCTAAGTTGTTGGTTGTGGATGTTGTTGTTGTATGCCACATATGATTTTCGCATACATACATTGCATATTATGTTGGCCTATGTTGGAAAAATACGTTGGCCGTTGGGGGATAAGTTGATTACGTTGAAGACTTACGCCTTGATGCCTCGATAAATTGGAATTTTATTACATTGGGAGTTTTACTCCGATGGTACCACATGCATCTGCATTTGTTAAGTTGCATATTATATCTCATAAATATGTTGTTGTGGATCAAATTGTGTTTGTTGTTGATTGGTTGCGAGATTGCAAAATGGTGATTTTTATATAATTTTAACTAAATATTATTTATCATGATCTTAATTATATATTTTGATATCTCACCCTTTCAATTGTTTCGCCGTTGCCTTTATACTGGTTACGTGCAGGTAATCAGGAGGAGTAGATGTTATCGTTTGTAGTTTGAGTTTGATGTCATTGCTCTGATACGTAGTACTCAGGGGGAAAATGAACACTTGTCTTGTTTAGTTGTTTTATGTTAAACTTTATGTTGATTACCGAAGAGTTTAATTATGTTGATGTTGTTTTATGATTGGGAGATGCTATGTTTTATGTGGAGAATAATTATGAAACCGCTGCGTGATTAATGAAGTTGTTTATGTTTTGAAGACTAAAATTATGCGTTGTGTTAGTTACGCTCCTTTAGAGTGTTATGCATCTATTTTAAGTAAAATGACAGGTTATGTGTTTATGTTGAAAAGTGTGACATCCTGATTATGTTGTGAAAAGAATTTTATACTCTGATTTTCTATTTAACTGCTTGGGGTAAATTGGCGTGTTACATTAGTGGTATCAGAGTAGGTCGGTCTGTCCGCCGTGTTGTCTAATGTTGTTTATCCCTTTATGCGACAAGTGTGTACAACATTGGTACTTGTTACTTTTCTAATTACTTGTTGTAGGTGTTGGTTTGAATCTAAGTGGGGTAGAAGCAGTGCTTCTCAGATATATTTCGGTTGTATGTCATTGGTGCAATGTTCTCCTTAAGGAGACAATGCAAAAGTTGTTGGAGCTTCACTATTTTCTGAACCCGAAAGTAACATGGATTTAAGATTTTGGTTGTTAATTAAGTTGGAGCATCTTGGAAAAAGGATGAGCAAGAATTGTCGGTGTTGACTTCTCGAAGGATGAGGAGTAATGTAAAGATTGATGGAATTTGTAAAGTTGCTATGTTCTGCATTGTTGATGGACTGCAAGGTTGTTGTTTAAGTAATCTTGCGTAAGATGTTGACGTAGGAACATTGATTAAGTAACGGATGGTTGTAGATCTTGTCTTGGAATATTAGTAAGTGATTGAAAAAGTTATTGGAGTTGTTGGAATCTTTGGAACCGCGAGTCATAGTTGGAAATGCGATGGGGAGAATATGATTCCAAGAATAGGAAGTGTTGGTAATGGTGTAAAGAAATGTTGTTTTGATGTTATCATCAGAGGTTTATTAGTATGTAGTTGCAAGACATCGGTGTTGGCGTGTTTGGACAATTTTGGAAATGGTTGAAATATGGTACTTTTGGTAAGTACAAGTTTTAAAGGAAACTACTGCAGTTGACAACGATGGTTTATACTCCAGTATGATTGTTAGATATCTATTGACAAATTGAGGACTTGATCACCCTTAATCCATTGTTGATAGTTAACGAGATCGTGTTGGATGGTATAGGCTTATCTTGATATCTTAATAGTGTATTAAGTAATGGATGTTATGTCTTGAAGATAACTTCTTTCGAGTTGATAAAATTAATAGAGTTGTTGGTGTTTCGGTGAGTGACCTCGGTATGGGATAAGAATGGTATGTGTGATTTGGTGTTGATTATGTTCTGCTATAATGAGGCGTGGTATAGTCAAGTATAGGCAAGTGAAGGTTGTTACTATATTGTAAGGTGATTGTTTCAAGACATTGCTAAAATGGTTGGTGAATAGTAACAATTATGTTGCAAGAGTAATTGAAATATCGGATATCGCATTAGATTTAAACCGTGATTGAGTTGTTGTTGAATCGAAAGATTAAATGTGAATGTTGTGGTAAGGATGGTTGTGACAGATAGATTTTGAGGACGGAAATATCCTAAGTGGGGAGAGATAATGCCCCAATATTTAATTAATTATTTAATTAAATATCTATATATTCTGAATAATTAGTATTGTTGTAGAATGTCAACTTAAGTCATTATCAGTATAGAGCGATTAATTGATTTAAGTTGCAGGAATAGCATTATTATTTTGTTGGTTAAATTAGTTGAGTAGTCATATTAGAAATAATTTAGAACGGTGATGGGCCTAAATTATGGTGTCGCTAAGTAATGAGGGGGTGTGTTCCCTAAGTCCATTTAGATTTGTTAGAAATAATTAAATAAAATAGTATTATTATTATTAGTAGGATTAGAAAAGAAAAGAAAGAGAGTCATTAGAAGAAAAGAAAGAGGAATAGGTTTTGGAGACACGAGCGTGAAAGTTGCTTGAGCCAAGGTTCCAGAAATTCGATCAAGGTTTAGAGCTGCCACCAATCCAAAGAGGTAAGGGTGGGGTTTTTTCTTTATAATTGGGAACATGATGGATGATAGGTAGTTTGAGGTTTATAAATCTTGTTGGTTCTGTGTCTTGTTGTTGTTGATTTGATTCCAAATTGATGTTTGATAATCCATGGAATTAGTTGATTGAATTAAAAAAAATGTTGTTTTGTTTGGTTCCCCATATTGCTAGTACCTTATGCTGAATCGATTTTGGTTTGTGAGTGTTTTGGGATGTCAAAATTTGGAATTGAGCCTTGAGGAAGATGTTGTTTGTGCAGAAAAACCCAATCTATCACGTTCAGTTCGCGGAGCCAGGTGGGTGACTTGAGTTCCTTTCAAAGGCGTGGCGATGATGAGGACGCGACGCGTACTGAGCGATTTTGAACAATAAATTTTGAATTATGTCCAATTTAGGTACTTGAAGTAGGGAACTTTGAGTAGGCTTTCATGAGTAAAACAATGTTAATATTAATAAGGAATGATACCAGAATTGATTAGAAATAGTACCGATTAGCGAGTTGGTGGTTTTTAGACGGTATAGTTAACCAATCGAGATTTGAAGGGATTGCGGGAATGGTTCATATACGTTAGTAAGCCATTAGGTTGTATTTGTTTTGCTGAATTTGTGTTGAATCTATGAATGTGGTTGCTGTCCCAATTATGGACAAGTGTTGTTGAAGGCTTGATGGCCAACGTTGATGGTTGATTTGTTGTCCTAAGTTGTTGGTTGTGGATGTTGTTTTTGTATGCCATATATGATTGTCGCATACATACATTGCATATTATGTTGGCCTATGTTGGCAAAAACACGTTAGCCATTGGGGGCAAAGTTGATTACGTTGAAGGCTTACGCCTTGATGCCTCAGTAAATTGGCAGTTGATTACATAGGGAGTTTTACTCTGATGGTACCACATGCATCTGCATTTGTTAAGTTGCATATTATATCTCATAAATATGTTGTTGTGGATCGAATTGTGTTTGTTGTTGATTGGTTGCGAGAATGCAAAATGGTGATTTTTATATAATTTTAACTATATATTATTTATCATGATCTTAATTATATAGTTTGATATTTCACCCTTTCAATTGTTTCGCCGTTTCCTTTATTCTGGTAATGTGCAGTTAATTAGGAGGAGTAACTGTTATCGTCGTTAGTTCAAGTTTGGTGTCATTGGTCTTATATGTAGCACTCGGGGGGAAAATAAACACTTGTCTTGTTTAGTTGTTTTATGTTAAACTTTATGTTGATTACCGAAGAGTTTAATTATACTGATGTTGTTTTATGATTTGGGAGATGCTATGTTCTATGTGGAGAATAATTATGAAACTGATGCGTAATTAATGAAGTTGTTTATATTTTGAAGACTAAAATTATCCGTTGTGTTAGTTCCGCTCCTTTAGAGTGTTATGTATCTATTTTAAGTAAAAATGACAGGTTATGTGTTTATGTTGAAAAATGTGAAATCCTGATTATGTTGTTAAAAGAATTTTATACTTTGATTTTATATTTAACTGCTTGGGGTAAATTTGGTGTTACAATGTGTACCTCTGTAGCCTCATCCCTATGCACTGAGGTGAAAAACGTACCAGCAATCGGTAGGCTAAAGAGAACATCCACATCATCTAAAGTTACCGTCATCTCCCCAAATGGAAGATGGAAGGAAGATGTCTTAGGGTGCCATCTCTCTACAAAAGTTGATAGAAGGGGGAGTCCAACATTGTTAATGAGCATCCAGTAAAGTCCTCCAGCCTAAACTCCTCAACTATCCTCCTCACCTCCTCAGGCATATCAGAATCGGGGAAACCAAACTAAATGAGAAGCGACCTTCAAAGTTAGACGCCACTGAAGCAAAATAACACAATTACAACAAATTAGTATACATCAAATAGTGTAATACAAATAAATATTAAGCGTTAAACAAAACCAATAATACATACCTCGCCCTGCCATATCCTATAAGCGACATGGTCAGCAAAACCCGTCTGTAATATGGTGGGAGAACTGACTTAGTTGTTTTGCATTTTATCGCAAATGTTGCGGTTAACAAGAGTCGCCAACGACTTTTATTTTATCCAATTAAGGAAAGGTGAAAAGAACAGAAAAGACCTTTTACCGATTCTGAGTTCGGGGGGTAATTATGAAAAGGGAAGGTGTTAACACCTTTTTCATCCGTAGTTATCTACGAGCTCTTAATTGCTTAGCTCACTTTTGAAAACTTGCTTTTTTGTGTGTGATTTATTTGAAAATATTTTTCTTTGACTTTGTAATGATTCTTGTATCAGTCCTCAAGAATGTATACGAAGTGTTTGAAAATATTTGTTTGAAATATGTGAGGTGTGAAAAGTATTTGTTTTGAGCAAGAAATTAAGAGTTATTACCCAATCAAATGTCGTTCTTGTTATTTTCCTTCTCCTTTAGGATAGTTCCATCCATACCATTAGTTGGTAGGTAGCCTCATCCATTGGATGTGAAGGGACAATCGTAAGGTCATCTCATGATCATTGAAGGCAACATTGTAAGGATACCTTAGCAATTGTATCGAAGGAACGATCATCATTTATTTGTAGGCAACATTCGAGGGACAAGATCATGTAATCATAGGCAACAATCGAGGGACTATGATCTTTATGATGATTTTAACCGAGGGTCTTTGCTAATGGTATCCATACGTTCGACGAACATGACCATTGTTTATCCGAAGGCAACAAGAGAGGATATCCTATGGGTGCTAGTGTGAAGAGTGATTCAGTTTAGATATTTATCTCTTGATTAGGGTTATTCTAAGTTATTTTTAGATCTTACGATACAATCCTATTAATCATATATCTAAGTAATTGATATGTACAGAAAAATAAACTGCAGAAAGATAAAAGTCCTATGCTATTACATGGCTTTGGGGAAATTACATAATAGGAGGTGCGAAAAAGTAAATTAACCTAAGATATTACATCCCATGAGCAGTTACATAATAAGAGAAAAATGTGAGAAAATAAAGATCTACGCTATTACAAAAATAACCTTACAACCTACACATCGATTTCTAATATTTAAATGCAAAATAAAATAAATAAAGAGAAAAATTATTTAAACAAATGTGACAATATTCTAAACCCTAATTGCTAAAAGAAAAATATTTTTGGTTTTTTTTTGTGATTTATTTTAATTAAGAAAACCTAATTTCTAAGTTAATTGTTTATTAATTAAAAAAAAATTAAATCAACTGAAAAATAAAATATTTTTGTGTCAAAAATTAATTTAACATTTTACTGGCCTAAATCTAAAAAGAAAATATTTTTAGGTTTTTTTTATAATAGTTAAAAATATTTATGAAAAGAATTAAAATAAGTTGAAAAATTAAAAGAAATTAGAAAATATTAATAAAACAAGTAGTAAAAATTAGTTTTGGCCTCCCAGGGTGTTGAACTCGTGACCCTGGGGTTATAGACACAAAACTTTACCACTCGACCACCGTCATTGGTGTTAGAACCACCTCCAAAAGTGTATGTATGTGAACCTGTGAAGATCAGAAAAAATGTGAAAAAATACAAAAGGCAAGGATCAAACTCGTGCCTTGAGAAAGTGAGAGGACTAGTGCGTGCATGGTTAACCACTAGGGTGGTGATACATCCATGAATTAACACACAAGGATAAATATGTATGCAATATTAAATTCAAAAAAATCAATTTTTAAATGAAAACGCGCGTTGGGGCCCAGGAAGTTTGAATGATCCAATCGCACGCAACCACGCATACCCTCGCTGGTCAACCAAGCTCAGAGACGCCAGAGTTGTACATCGGTCATCTTCTCCGACCAAACGAAGCTCCAAACCCGCAAATTAACCAAAATAAAAAGCAAAAGAGGACCTACCCCCTAATTCGAGGGTTGCGAGTCTAATGTTGGCATGGGTTTGCCCTAAAAGTCCCTGTATCAATGGTTTCGAAGCTTTCAAACAGTTTTTCTCTAACAACGGTGTTCTACAATTCAGGCCTTAAAGCTCACATGCAACTAGGGATGGCAACAGGGCGGGGCAGGAGCGGGTTTAAGCACACCCAGACCCGCCACCCAGACCCAGACCCGCACCCGCACCGAAATCCGTTCGGGGCTAAAATTTGTTCACCCGCCCCCACCCCCAACAAGAAACGGGTTTCCCCGCACCCGCCCGAATAAATTTTTTGTTTTTTTTGTTTTTTTTCAATAAAGTGAAAAATAAATAATTAAACTAAATAATTAATTATTTTAAAAGTATTTTTAAGTTTAATATTTTTATTTAAATTTTATTTTTAAAAAAATAAATAATAATTCTAATAAACATGATATTATAACATTAAAAAGTATTAAAAAGTTTAAATGAGTAATAAAACTATTAAAAATAAATTAAATAAATTAAATTTAGTTGGCGGGTGCGGGACGGGTGCGGGGCGGGTATTACCATCACCCGCCCCCGCACCCGTAAATAAAAAATGGGTTTTCCCCGCACCCGCACCCGCCCTCGATTTTACCGGGTTTTCCCCGCTATTTTCTGGGCGGGGGCAGGTTTATTTGCCATGCCTACATGCAACATGTTGTACCTGTTCTAACAAACGTCCTGAGCAATAACAAACACAACAAACATGTCAACAATGCATGAAAAATTAAAATCGATTCCAAGAAATTTTACCAAACCAGTGCGATTGAATGGCACGATTCTGGGATGGTGTAAAAGCTTGGATCGGTTCCTGAACACCTTAGGAGAATGAATAAGGGCTTGAAATTGATTGAGAATGGTTGTAAAATGAGATTCGAGTTTGACCTAAACTTGAAAATTTTGAGAGTTTGGGTAAGGTTCTTAAAGTAGCAAATTCGCGTCTTTCTCTTGTGGTCTTGTTATGTATATATCGAGGAGTGTATTAGGTCAGGAGTTATGAGAAAATATATTGACTTTAATGAGAAAATATTTTCTTGACATTTTGTATGAAAATCTTCCAATTTTGATTCAATCTTGTGCCAATCTTCTCCATGCATTTTTTCCAGCTTTTCTTGGGTTGTTTGGACCTCAAGGGACTCGGATATCAAGCCCACACGCCTAACAATCCTTCCTTGCATTTTATTTTAATTAAAATTGAATTTAAATGAAGTAATTCAAAAATAAATGAAATAAATAGTAGGAGGGCATGTAGCTAGGCTTAGAGGTCATGGACCATGTTATAAACAAGTTCAAATCATGAAAACTTAGGCCTATTTGGAAAAAATTTAAGTTTGCTTAATACTTCGCTCCGTGTACTTCTTCAAAATTTCCAAACTTGGTCAAACTATATCTTGCTCAATTTTCAACATTTGAGGATGATCTTGGACTTTTTAAAAAACTTAAGATGTCCTTTAAGAGCTCTCATTGGTTTGATCTTCAGTGAAGCTCCCGTGTTTATGTACACCTCTTTGAGAAATGATAATTTTTTGTTGACTATTGAAAGGACCTATAATGTCTTGACCCATATCTCTCAAATGAAGCATTTTTGGAAAAACCTTGTGAGAGACAAGGTTGTAGAGAATTGATTTATATTTAAAATGAGCTTTGGTTGAAAAATTTATGATGAAGTATGTGAAAGTTATGCTTGGTCAAAGTTTTATTGACTTTCCCTTAAGAAATCCTAATTTAGCAACTTTTGACTTTTGATCAATTCTTGAGTTTTCTTGATGAATCATGATCAACCCTTGATCAAATGATGAATGTAACCTGCAACTCTTGTTGTTGACCATAAATGATGAAGTTTGACTATATGTTGACCACATTTGACTTTTTGTCCAATACAAGTGATTTTCAACCATTTGAGCAATTGACTGAGCAAAGTTTGGCTATGAGACTTGAAACTTGACATGGTGACACTTTAAAGCATGTGAGGAGGCATGACATTCACTGGAGCCATTAGAAATCACTTTTCCTTGAGAGAAACAAAACCCTAGTTGTGGGTTGATTGCTTAGGAGAGGGTTTATCTGCTCAACCCTTGAGTAGTTCTTGAGCATTGGAGATGTATCTTGATCTTAAAGTGGGAGGGAAAATTTTGGAGTACAACACTGTCAAAACAGACCTATCATAAGGTCCTCTAGGGAAGCCACCATCAGTACACATGATGGCTTAGTAGATGCAACACTCGTGGTGTCTATTTCAACATGAGACACCACATCCACTCCCTCCTAGACCGACTCATGAACCAACACCTGAACCGGCTCCTGCACCACCTCTAGAACCCGCTCCTCAACTATCCGCTCCTCAACTATCGGCTCCTGAACCACCGGCTTCGGTACAACTACCTGCTCCACTATAGGAACAAGAGGTTGATCGTCCACAAATACCGTAGAAGATCTGGAAGTCCGTTGACGAGGTGCACGAAACCCCGACGCGACCTACTCAGCCATCTGTTTCCGGTGAGAACCGGTCAGACGACAGAGATCACCCTACGCCTCTGAGGCATGTGCCTCATTAACTGCTCAAGCCACAACATCTGCTCAATCAGTAGTCCTTCTGGAAATAGAATCGTCTCTGCCTCTAGTCCTCAATGCAAGCAAAGTTAAAAATAATGAAAAATTTAGCATTTTTTGGAAAAAATAGAAAATACCGGAAATTTCAAAAGTTTTGGTATTTTAAGCGTAATGGAGTTTTGAAATTCGATGTCGACATAAAGTGAAAATTCAGAGGATTTCGAAATTTCTAGGACGAAAATACCGGATATTTCATAATTTACGGTAGGCGTTACCGGAAATTATGAAATATCCGGTACGAAATACTGGAAAATTGAACAAATCTATCGTAAATCTTACTTGATTTAGTAAAAATTAAGTATCGCATGAAGTTTAGGTATCGTCAAATTTTTTTCAAAATTTCGGTGTACCGTAAATTTCAACAATGAAGGTGGCTTTGGCAAAATTGTCTTTTCATACAATTTGGGGGGTGCCATGTATAAGTGAGGGGGTTGCAGGAATAAATCTCGAGAATCCGATATAGCACGAATAAACTAGAATAAAGGGACTGATAAAACATAGGACCTCTAAACATGAATGTTATTTAAGCTAATAGAAGGAGAGTCTAATACAGCACGGATAAACCAGAATAAAGGAAATTGATAAAACACGTGACCTTTAAACAAGAATGTTAGCTAAACTAACAGAAGGAGAATCCTAAATAGCACGGATAAACCCTAATAAAGGGACTGATAAAACACAGGACCACTAAACAGGAATGTTAGTTAAACTAACAAAACGAGAATCTGATACAACACATATAAACCAGAATAAAGAAACCTGATCAAAACAAAGAACCTCTAAATAGGAATGTTAGCTAGACTAACAATAGAAGAATTCGATACAGCACGAATACACTAGAATAAATGAAAATGATAAAATACATAACCTCTAAACAGAAATCGTAGCTAGACTAACAGAAGGAAAATCTGATACAACACAGATAAACCAGAATAAAGGAAACTGATAAAACACAGAACCTCTAAATAGGAATGTAAACTAGACTAACAGAAGGAGAATCTGATACAACACGTATAAACAAGAATTAAGGAAATTGATAAAACACAGAACCTCTAAACAGGAACGTTAGCTAAACTAACAGAAAATGTTAGTTAAGCTAACAGAAGGGGATTCCGATACAGCACGAAAAAACCATAAGAGACCAATATAACATGGAAGGAAGACCTGATCTAACACAGATAGACCAGAAGAAACTGATAAAATATGGAAGGAAGACCTGATACAACACATATAGACCAGAAGAGACCGATAAAACACAGAAGGAAAACCTGATATAACACAGATAGACCTAAGAAAAGGCTGATAAAACACGCAAGGAAGACTTGATACGACACAAATAAACCTAAGAAGAGACCGATAAAACACAAATGAAAGAATATGATACAACATAAAAGGAAGACCTGATACAACACAAATAGACTAGAAGAGATTGATAAAACACGAAAGAAAGAATGAAGGAAACTGCTAAAATGCAGAAACTTCAAACAGAAAACACCAATTAAGGGTAGACTTACTGGGGATAGGAATACAAATTGAATTTGAATAAGATTCAGATCGAAGGTGGCCTTATAAGGGAGCAGAGACCAAGCGGCGGGACACTAGATGGCGATTATGATTATAATAGATCCAGAGAGAATGTCGATCGAAAGAGAACTTACACAATAGAAAGAGACCAACCGAGGGGACTCTAACAAGGATTTCCTAAACACTTTGGACTTTGAAGAGGTTGTGAATGCACAAGAACGTCAATATCCCTCATGCCAAAGATGGGGTGTAATTCTTCAAGAGTGGCAATTATATGAATTACCACACACCAAGTATGGATACTTAAATACTTGATAAGCAAGAAATGTTATACTCTAACAACGAAACAAACACAGGTAAAATAACCAAGGACTTGCCAAAGCAAGGAAAGACTACGACTCACTAGAGAAAAGGAAACATGATATGACCTGATTGGGGAGTACAAATCACATAGGGCTTCACTAGGGAAAAGGTATAGGATCCCACAAAACAAAACACTTGGCATGAAATGGCAATCTAGGGAGCGAAATTTCTTGGAAAACCCTGGGGATATGTTGAAGCGGTATAAGCGACAAACAAAGAGTTTGGTATTTATTTTCTGGGTGATATATCTGGGTTATGCTATATCGTATCATGTCCACAGAGACTGGTTATTGATTCGTCGTTCAATAATTATACCGTTAATGAGTTTGAGAATAAATGAGTTGAAAATAAAAGACAAAAATTAATTGAACAAAAAGTATAAAGGATAGCGGCTTATGCGAGCGAATGCACTACTAGTCACGAATTAAATCTCTTGTCGGTTATACTCAGTCTACGATACTCGTCCGTGTCATCACATACCTCTCACAATCTAAGCTATTTCTAACCCAAATCGAGAAATCAACAGCGTCACCTCCGTACCCATCTCTGGCATACTTCACCAACACAGAGGCATTAAGATCAGATACTCTAAGTAAATGTCATCTCTAAACCCATTTCTAGCATTCAGAAACTAACACATAATCATCCTAGGTAAGAATCTAAGCGATCAATCTCTAGCAAAGCTCAAACCCTTAACATAGAGTAAAAACCTAAGACAATCACCAACACAGATTTGTAAAGCAAACTTTATACAACGCCAAGGGAGACAAATATACATGTGTTCAAGGTAAATATACATACATAATAAAAAAAAAGAGAAATACAAAGAGAAGAGAGGAGATACACTAATCATTTACACCGGTTTGTCAACGCCTATCGAAGAGAAATCCATCTCCAATCATCCATTGCAAGACATAATTGTTGTTTTCTAAGCTAATCTATCAAAAACTATAAGGTGATGGAATTTGGGAGCAAAACCTCACCCCAAAAATCATAAAACCTCCAAATGGAGTGAAAATGAAATATAAAGAAAATGTTGTTTCCGCAGCGTCTCCCGACGACCTAAAAGCGTCGCCCGACAACGACCTTATTAACTTGGCTCAAATTAAGCCACTTCCAAAACCTGGCATAAATATCTACCGTCGCCCAGCAAAATCGCTTTTCCTCGCCCAGCGACCAGCAGCGAAACTGAGCAGAACAAAACCTAAAAATTTGACCCTTCCTATCGGTCCAACATCGCCCGGAGATGCAGACGCGATGGACCTCGCCTGGCCATCGCCCGACGATCCTTGATAGTCCAACAACTTTTGTTGCTTTTCCTGCATAACCTCCAATGACTTCTTTCTTTTGCCTTATTCCATTATTGATCAACAATGCATCTTGGAGATCCATTTGGACTTTATTCTCAATGCTCCGATAATAACAAATACCTACAAAATATATACAAAACTAATCAAACGGTACAATATATACAAAAAATGCAATAAGACATATTTATAACAAAAAGCGAGGTTATTCAACGATTATTAACAAACAAGAACGGATAAATGCCCCAAAATAACTATATTTTGACACTTATCAGGATACACCACGAAGATTATTCACTTCTTTAGAGTACATACAATATAGTTTAAACAAGAGATTACATCTAACATATCTGTTATTGATGAAGTAACCAGATATGATAGAACTTTTCAGCACTTCTTAGCTAAAAGCATAGATAGAAGCAAGATGGATTCAATGATCTATGACGTTAGCAGAAACGGAAGAAAAGGCTTGCGATATTCAAGACCATCAAAACCAATTGTTGAGACTCTAATTATCAAAACAAAACCTCTTTCTGGACATTTCGTGCTTGTTGGCACTGAATTGAAATATTCTGAACAAGAAGGTTTTGATTCTATTACACCACAACTATAGACACGAAAGGAAACTTCTAAGCCTAAATATCATGCACAAATTCCACTTGATTATATCCTATTGCACAAAAGTGCAAAGGTGTCAAAAACTTTGGAAAGGTTTATAAGAAAGGACCTAGAAAATGGGTAACTAAGGATGAGATAATCTATATTGCAGATATCCTTGATGGATCCATTGAGACACCAATCATGGTACCTAGACAGTGGATGCTTGTGACACATGACGCATGAAAAGCATATGGTACCTGGAGGCATTGATGGTTTCGGAGGCAACCAAAAGGAAAGATCATCGACTTTGGGTGTTGGTAATGGTAAGCTTCATTCCATTAATAACTTTCTTTTAGTTGAGGGTCTGATGCATAACATATTGTTAATTAGTCAACTTAGTTGCAATGGTTATGACACCATCTTTAATCAAACGTCTTGTAAGGTTGTTAGTAAGAAGGATGGCTCAGTTCTGTTTAATGGAAAAAGGAAGAACAATATTTACAAAATAAGGTTATCATATTTGAAAAACCAGAATGTAAAATGTCTTTTGTTTGTTAATGAAGAGGAATGGGCCTGGCACAGACATTTGGGCCATGTTAGCTTAAGAGGAATATCTCAACTAAATAGGCTAGGATAAGTTAGAGGCTTACCCAATTTGAATTATTCTTTAGATGCTCTTTGTGAAGCACGTCAGAAAGGAAAATTTTCAAAAACCTCTTTTAAAGCTAAAAAAATTGTTTCTACCTTTAGACCATTAGAACTTCTTCACTTATCTAGACCAGTGAAAACTGTTTCTTTCAATGGAAAGAAATACGGAGTAGTCATTGTTGATGATTACAGCCGTTGTACATGGGTAAAATTCTTAAGACACAAGGATAAGTCACATTCTATGTTTGCTTCTTTCTGCTCTCAAGTGCAAAATAAAAAGAATTGCAAAATAGACAGATTCAGAAGTGATCATGCTGGAGAATTTGAAATCAAAGATTTTGATTTTTTTCAATTCTTATGGCATATCCCATGATTTCTCCTTCCCTAAAACTACATAACAAAATGATGTTGTAGAGAGGAAGAATAGGAAGTTGCAAGAAATGGCTCGTACCATGATCCAATAAACTGATATGGCTAAGCACTTCTAGGCAGAAGCAGTAAATATAGCTTGTTACATTCAAAGGAGACATGATCTGACCCGAGTGGGGAGTATAAATCACGGAGGGCTCCATTGGGGAAAAGGTATGGGTTCCCACAAAACAAAACACTTGGCATGAAGTGGCAATCTTGGGAGCGAAATTTCTAGGAAAACCTTTGGGATACACTGCGGAGATTATTCACTTCTTCATAGTACATACAATTTGGTTATTTCTGATTAATAACACAATTGGCAAACAATTAAATGCATGTTTTAATTTTCCATTGTGTAATGCTCCATATTAATGGAATTCTATGCATTTAGGTAGATGCAATGTAAGTATACATGATTTAATGTTTCTTGGGAATATCAACAACAATAGTAAACTCTGGAGAAACCATAAACATCTAAGAAGTTATCCTTGAACAATATAATCTTGTATAAAGGATGAACAATCTGAACTTCAATGGGGAAATAATAAATCTAAGCTTAACAACTTCCGACAAGAGATGCCACCAAAAAGTGGACTTTTGGGAGAACGCTACAAAAATAAATTGCAGTTCCATGGAGATAAAAAATTCTTTACTTGAGGAGGAACCAAACTGGTTTCAACCAATTCCTGACTTCCTGGGGAAAAGATCCATTATCCTTCCCCGGGGATACGGAAAAAATTTGCTGGAGAACAGGGCTCCTCTACCTTTCACTAGGGAATTTAGAACAAAAGAAACCTACATCGAACTCCATTGGAGAAGTACGAATCTTCATTTGGGGAGAAAATAAATCTCGAAGCTTAAATTAAATTGGGGATACAAAACAAAATTCTATCACTAGGTATAAAAGATATCTTAAAGGCAAACTTGCTGGTTTAGACCACGTTGCGGAAAGCTCCCCGGGGAGACTCCATCGAGAAAACTTCACTAGAGAAAACTCAACAGGGAAGGAGAATCAACGAGATATTCAACAACTAGCTGCCTTACTGGGGAAAGATACTATTCCACTAGGGAAAATAGACAACTTCATAGGGATTTATCAAGAATCTCTTGCCAGTAAGATATAAGAATCCTTTCAAGAATCTTCAAAGAGGCAGAACGCACTAGGGAATACACAACGATATAAATCTACTAAAATATATTCCTTGGGGATGAATCCTTCAGTCAAAATTGATTTCGTTGGGCATAAATCTTCTGTTAAGATCAACTTCACTGAAGATAAACTCTTAAACAAAAGTGTACTCTACACTGAGGAGAATGAACCCAATTTGAGAAAACCATCCTTTCCATTCTCTACAGAGGAAAAATATCAAAGCCTCTTACGCTGATAGAAATGCCGACTAATCTCGCATTATAGCCCCTATATTGTGCACGTCATAAGTGAACTGAAGTTACTTGTAACAACACACCAAAACGCCCCAAGTGTATTCTATAAAGGGATCTGCACATAGATGGTCCTTCCATCATAATTACTAGTGATGAAGTGCCCCATTTTGATTAAATTGAGAACAAAGCGCTAGCCAAAGCTGGAGATGATTTCAACCACACCTTTGGGCGAATACCTCTGCTCATCACTTTGAGAGATTTCTTCGAATCTGCCCCGGATCGGATGAGCTCTTACTCCACAGATAATTAACATGCTTCTCTACCCATTAGGCTAATCAAACACTAGGACACTTCTTCTCAATTGAATACCATCATTGAAATATTTCCCCCTACTTAAACGGAGTTTTGACAATCTATTTCTTCAACTCATGTTCTCGGAGATATGAGAAACTCAAAGATATTTGAAGACATCTTACCCTTAGGGTGATTGGCTTACATCTTGGAAATAAGCCAGTACACGACTGTGCTTCTCAACATGATCTGCTTCGTGCTCAAATGAACACTTGCAACAATCCATCCCTTAGGAACAATTGAAAGTTATATCCCATTGCTCAATGGAGACTTCAGGGCAATCAAAACTTCCACATAATCTGTTTCAAATCATTTATCAAACTGGTCTTGTTTTACTCAACAGGGTCAATAGAAGGTCTTCCCCAGATTAAGATCTTTCTCAAAAGTGATTTCCCCTCAACAGTATCCTGAAGCAAATTTTCCCTCGGGATAATCAAGTTTTTTCATCTGATACCCATTATGCAAGCTTACTTGATTTTTAATCACTTGTTCATATGTAAAGAGTGTTTTATTCTACGAATGATAATTTTAATGTAAATCTTATGATTGTCATGAAGTTAAAAACATTTATTTAAAAGATGTTGAAACATCGAGTCTTTTATGTACAAAAGAAAATAAAAAATAGAGTGATACCAACTCAAACATTTTAGCAAGACTCCTAGGAGTCAAATTACCATACTCTTATTACACTTCTGCCTTCGAATTAACCCATTCTTCAGTTAGGACTTTTCAGGGTTGTAACATGTTCATGGTATTTAGAAAATATCATTTAAGGCTCAAAATATTTGTACCCACCCATTCTCTATGATGATCTCCATTCATACGTTCAGTTAACTCGCCACAAGCACTTCTCTCACAAGGATTTTATGATGATTGACGAACCACTGAGGTTTTTTGGACACGACAATCACTTTCACCCTTTTTTGGTGTCTGATCACACGGCATTGTTTCTTTTAGGATTTTTCTTTGTAATCCTTTTCTGCCTTTCAAGCTTTTCATACTTATTTTCAATCTTTTTCTTTTCCCTAACTTTTTCCTGGACAAATTATTTTAAATTTTGACTTTGAAGTCCAGCAGGATGCCCTAACTTTTTCCTAAGTCACATGTTTTCAAGTTTCTAACTTAGCAGACTTTTTGCTTCTCTTTTTGATTCATTCTTTTTTTTGGAACAAATCGCGTGATCTCAAGTCCTTTTGACTTTTTTAGAGAACAAATGACTTCCTTATTCCTCGGTCGATGAGGGATAACCATTTGTGGGTTTGATATTTTCAACCTCCTAAATACAATGGATAAAATGTGCTAATCCTTAGATAGGACACTCCTTTTAAAATTTGAACACTCAATCAAATTAACTGAACACTACCCAACCCTAGGTTAAAAATGAGGATTTCTTTTAATAGAAAATAAACTCCTACGTCAAGGCTCAAAAGGGGCTAACAATGGTCTATCTCCCTTATATCTCCATCGTTTGGGGATTTGAAACAACGCATGCACATATTCAATAAGGTTTTTACTCTAAATCATATCGTTTAAGGTTCTTGGCATATTATTCATCATCTTCCCTCCAGAGTTATTTTTCTTTATTTAACAAGAGTTGAGTATCAAATGCAAGGAAAAGAGTAAATATGAATGAATTAATTCAAGACAAACATATTCAATGAATTAAGATTAATATTAAAAAATGAACAAGTTTTGCATAAAATTAAGTACTAAACAGATAAGAAATATTATAAATGAGAATGCAAATGAAATTAGAAATTTCCATGTTGAGGAGACTTGAATCCGTATGGACTTATTGCTTCAGAAGACGAACTTTGTATTATTGACACCACTGAGTCATAGGAAAAACCAAATATGACCATCTGATGTGAATTTGATGACCTTTGTATCAAACAAGTCTTGTACTTCATCTCTGAATAGCTTACAATCCTCAATTGAATGTCCAGGTGCCCCAGTATGATAATTACATTAGGCATTCAGATTAAATCCTGCAGGATAAGGAGGAACAACAAGATCCAACTGTTGGGTTCTACAAAAGAAAACTTAAGCAACTTAGAGAACAAATGATTATAAGGCATAAGAATAGTGGCAGGAATTGGAATCCTTTTAGGAGTATCGAGAATGGTAACCACGTCCACCCCATTCTTTTTCAACTTGATTCTCAACAAAAACTCAATCAAGCTGAAGAGTCCCTTTCGTAATCAATTGTTGAACTTCCTCTCTCAAGAATTTACAAGCTTTGGGTTGAATCAGAAAATCTTCAAAGTCAATACCACAACCTGAAAATACACGGTTTTTCAACAACCGCTCCTTCACAAAGGGTAAGAGAGTTGTCGTGATTACATCCATAACCAAATTCAAAATTTTATCTTCAACAATAGCATTGATAGAAACGCCACCATGGGAAGGAAATGGCGGTTGAATAAGGTTCGGTGCTGGAGAAGGTCCAAAATTGATAACCTTTGCATCAAGTAAGCCTTGTACTTTATGTTTGAAAGTATTACAGTTCTAAAGGGTATGTCCCTACCTGCCAGAATGGACTCGCAATGGGCGTTGGCATCAAAGTTTTATGGCAGTATTTTTGGATCGACCTCCCAAGGACGCAAATCAATCATCTTTAATTGAATTAGGTGGGGTAACAACTCGGTATAAGTCATAGGAAGTGCATCAAACTTCTATAAGGGTTGTTTTTGCTTCCGTTGGCATCTCTATTGATGGGTTTGTGGCTGTTACGCACACTCAGCTAGATGGACATAAGGATGCTACTGATTCTGATTAACCTTCTGATTCTCGTGACCGGGACAAGGCCATGACTGCTAGAAAGGAAACTCTGGAGTCACATGCAATGGACAATATGGCCCAGGACACGAGGTGGAGCCTTGAACATGGGAAAACGTAACCATCATCCCAGTGGAAATTGGGGTAGGATTGATTTGTACGCTCAAACCCGTGGGAGTAAACAGAATTATCCATGCATTAAGAAAATCCTAAACTTTGTACTTCAATGTCTTACAGTTCTCAATATCATGACCGAGTGCCCCAAAATGGAAATCACAGTTGGCGTTAGCATGATACACAGGCAAAAGTTTTGCAGGAGAAGTGAGAGTTCAGAGTTCATCCAACTGAAACCTAATAAATTGAGGAAGTAACTGAGGATACAACATTGGAATGGGATCCAATTTCCTCTCGAGAAGCTCCAACCTTTGAATACGTGCTTTACCATTTGGATCCTCTTGAGGAACAGAAAATGGTTGTGGACATGAACGTCCCGAAACACAAGGTGGAGGAGGAGATATATGAACCACTTCATGCTTGAATAAGCCCCCAAAGTATGGGGAGGAATGGAAACTTATGTTGTAGAAAGCATAAGATCATATTCCTTTCTCAACACTGTCTTGAGAACTTCCATGACGGTAACATGGTGGGAGAACTGACTTGTTTGTTTTGCGTTTTATCGCAAATGTTGCGGTTAGCAAGAGTCTCCACCGACTTTTATTTTATCCAATAAATGAAAGGTGAAAAGAATAGGAAAGACCTTTGTTAGATTCTGAGTTCGGGAGGTAATTATAAAAAGGGAGGGTATTAGCACCCTTTCCATCCGTAGTTATCTACAGACTCTTAATTACTTAGCTCACTTTTTGAAAACTTGCTTTCTGTGTGTGTGATTTGAAAAGTATTTGAAAGGTATTTTGCTTTGACTTCGTAATGATTCTTGTATCAGTCCTCAAAAATGTATACGAAGTGTTTGAAAATATTTGTTTGAAAAATGTAACTTTGTAATGATTCTCGTATGAATGTATACAAAGTGTTTGTTTGAAATTATTTTTGAAAAGAGTGTGAGGTTTGAAAAGTATTTTGATTGATTGAACAAGCAATTAAGAGTATTACCCAATCAGAAGGTCGTTCTTGTTATTTTCCTTCTCCTTTAGGATAGTTTTATCCATACCATTAGTTAGTAGGTAGCCCTATCTGTTGGATGTGAAGGGATAGGCGTAGCGTCATCGTATGATCATTTAAGGCAACATTGAAAGGATACCTTAGCAATTCGAAGGGGCGATCATCACTTATTCGTAGGCAACAACCGAGGGACGAGATCATATATTCGTAGGCAACAACGAGGGTCATCGAGGGACTATGATCTTTGTGATGATTTTGAATCGAGGGACTTTCCCTATTGGTACCCCAATGTTCGAGGCACATGACCATTTTCCGAAGGCAACAAGAGAGAGTACCCTAGGGGGTGCAAGTGTGAAGAGTGTGTTCAATTCAGATATTTTATCTCGGAGATTAGGGTTATCTAAGTTGTTTTTTTAGTCTTGCCATACAATCCTATTAACCATACATCTAAGCAGTTAATATGTACAAAAAATTAAAAACGGAAATATAAAGTCCTACGCTATTACATGGCTTTGGGGCAGTTACATAATAGGAGGTGCGGAAAATAAACCCTAGTTTAAGCTATTACATCCCGTGCGTAGATACATAATATTGGAAAAATTCGAGAAATTAAACCTAACTATTACAACTTGTGAACAATTACAATAATCAGAAAAATATCGCGAGAAAGATTAAATCGAAATAAGAGAAAATGATGTTAATAAATGATTTTTGTTGTTAGTAAAAAAGGTTTTAAAATTAGTAAAAAGTTTAAGATTATTAAAAAACCCTAATTACTAGAAAGAAAAACAAGTTTTTGTATTTTTTTGGTTTGATTTTATTTGAGAAAAATAATTAAAAGTCTAATTTTATGGTTAATTAAACAATTAATTAAAAATAAAAGGAAAAAAATATTTTTTTTGTGTCAAAAATTAAATTAGGATTTTAGAAACCTAAATCTAGAAATAAAAATGTTTTTGTGATTTTTTTATTGTATTTAAAAATATTTGAAAGAAAACTAAATTAAGAAAAGAAATTAGAAAAGAAAATAAGAAAAACAAGAAAAATAGGGTAAGTGAGAAAATGGCAAAATAAGGGTTCTGGCGCTGGGAATCGAACTCAAGTCCCCCTGGGTGGCTAATCAACACGCTTGCCATCTGAGCTTCCTGCATATGGTGTTAGTGGAATGAAAAGAAATACATATATAATAAAATTAAATTTAAAATATATTAAAAACGAAAAACGCGCGAGCAAGGGGCTTCGTCCCCAATTCAAATTTTTGGAACTTTTACCGACGGCTAATCCGTGGGTAAACCTTTTACCTACGGTCGGGTCCGTCACTATAACACCTGCATATTTGTCAAATCAAATACAAGCAATATATGTTTCTTGTGAGACCATGGTTCGATTGCAATTGACGTCCCGAGCACGATGGTACTCATCGTTTGATCAAAATTTTCCTAAATAAGAAAACCCCAAATCGGAGCTTGAAACCCTAACCATGGTGGAATACGATCCATGCACTCAAACTTCAATCAGGCTATACATAAAGCATCGAAACATCCTTACAAACACAAATACATGATCAAATTATGTTAAATATGCATAAATATGTGAAATTGAAATTGAAAAATAATGTGTTCAACCGTGATCGTGATTTCGCGTTTCAGTATGCTTTGATTGACTGTGAATGGCTGGAATTGATCAGAGAGCACTGATGGAGCTAATGGACACCTTAGAATTTCTTGAATCGATGGAATTATTGGTCTACAAGTAACTTGGAAGTCACAGATTTTTGAGATTTTGTAAGGGTTTTCTTGGTTGCAAATTCGTCTCTTGGTCATTGGATTCAATGTGTTTATATAGAGGAAGGATTATGTCAAGTGACTGCAATCAAATATATGCTAATTATGATGATTGAAATTTGATTTGAAAATAAAATGTAATCTTTCTATTTTTGGCTCAATTATGTTTCAACCACTTCCAATCACTTGCTTGATGCCCAAGGCTGGATATTTGATTGATTTCTGATTGAAAACAATATCCATGCGCTTCTTGCCATTTAATCGATATTTTATTTGATTTATTTTGAATTTAAATGAATTAAAATAAAAAATAAATGAAATAAAAATCATGGCCATGCACCAATGGGCTTAGAGGTCCTCTAACATGTTATATCCACGTTCATACTTAAAAAATTAAGCCCATTAACTCAAAAAGTCAAAATTGCTCAATTGACATTTCATGCATTTCTTCAAAATTTCCATTTTTGCTCAAGTCATAAATTGCTCAATTTTTATCATTTGAGACTGTTATTGGACTTTTTATAAAGCTCAAGATGTCCTTTAAATGCTCCTTTTGTTTTCATCTTCATTGAAGCTTCCATGCTCATGTACACTTCTTTGGAAAAAGATGACTTTTGTTGACTTTTAGAAGGACCTATAATGTATTGACCCATAAATTTCAAATGATGCATTTTGGACAAAGCTTGTGAGACACAAAGTTGTAAAGGATTGAATTCCCTTTAAAATGAGCTTTGGTGGAAAATTTCTGATGAAGTATGTGAAAGTTATGCCTGGTCAAAGTTCTATTGACTTTCCCTTAAGAAACCCTAATTTAGAAACTTTTGACTTTTGATCACTCCTTGGATTTTCTTGATAAATAATGATAAACCCTTGATCAAATGATGAATGTGACTTCAAAATCTTGATGTTGACCAAAAATGAGGAGTTTTGACTGCATGTTGACCATAGTTGACTTTTTGTCCAATACAACGGATTTTCAACCATCTGTGCAATTGACTGAGCAAACTTAGGCTGTGAGGTTTGACACTTGGAATGATGATACCTTGAGAGATATGAGGAGACATGATGATCACTTGAGCCATTATAACTCATATTTTTCTTAAGATAATTAAAACCCTAGTTGTGGGTTGATTGCTTAGGAGAGGGTTTGTCTGGTTAACCCTTGAGTAGTTCTTGAGTATGGTGATGCCTCTTGATCTTGAAAATAGGAGGGAAAATTTTGGGATATAGCAATGACTAAAATCAACTGAGTCTTGAACTGATAGTTCTCCTCCTTCAGGAGTTCCTGACCACGGACCAAAACCTACGTGTCCACCGTGAACAACCCCGTCTAATTTTTCATTTCATCCAATTCTTCACGAAGTTGATCCATAGCTTAATTCTGATCTCACAGTGGTGAGAAGACGAGGTTTACAATTCTAAAAATAAAATACCTAGTATGAATAAGAAAATCACCCAGCTTTGAGTACCTGTTATGAATGATGTGTCATGGATACATGGTTTATGCATGAAATGATTTACATTTCTAGGAAAATCTTGAAGTTTCTTAATCATCAATAATCCACAGGATAAAGCAACAATAAATGGAATTGGTGAATAAGGAAAACTGCTTATATCATAATCCTCAAAACATCCATACAAAAGATCCATAATGGGAGTATAAACATAGAAATCAAAGAGATCACAACCAACAAGCCTGGAGGTGATCTTAACAACAAATAATGATCAAGACTACTGAAAGCTTCTACAGGACTCCAAATTACTGACCTTGCCCCAAGTATTTTAGGCTCCACGCCTTAGACTCTTCAAACTAGTGCTTTGTCATCTTGCTATATGTCTTCACAATTAGACCTCTAATTAAACCATCTTTCTTCCTCAACAAAGTTATCAAGTGTCTGCATTTGAGCTTCCAGTCCTCAAGACCTCTGCTTTCCACATCAACTTCCTCCACCAGATTCTTATTGTTGGCTACAACTTGGTCTTTGAGAGTTGCTAATTCTTCCAAGGTCTGGGTCAATTGGATACCTCATCCTTTTAGTTGAATGTCTACTGAATGTTTATGGCAGTTTTTCTATATGAGTTGAACTTTGAGCTTGCCAACTTCATCGGTCAACCTTTTTGTCTGCACTTGCTGGTTTTAGATTTTTATATCAGAATCATGGGACTGGTGACAGAATGTCTCCTTAGTCGGATCCCTGCCTACTCTTAGGTTTCTATTCATCCCTGATGATAATTAAAACCCTCATAATATCCTAGAAATGATATGCATATGCAGGTTAGATATATACATATGTTTTTGGAAAATAAACATGCTATGATGCAAGTGCAATAACCATAGGATCAATCTCTATAATACTTGATATCTGTTGTGCTATCTCTAAGTAGGCTTAAAATACCAGGATCAATATGGAACATCAATCAAGAACATAATGATGTGTTGTTTCGCAAGTGTACGAATCGCGTCAGTGTAATATAAAATATTATCGAATCCATAGAGACCAATTGTCAATCTATCGATGTCTATTGTTACGGTATTTATCTAAGACAGATCAAATTCAGGTTGTTTGGGAGTGTGTAGATAAAAGTAAAGTATAAAAAATAAATTAAGATAAAGACAACAGGCTTGAATGTAATTTACAATGATAAGACCATTCCTAACTTCTTCTGGATAACATACTTATAGTGCAATATTTTCTACTTTGAAAAGAGTCAATTTAACGGGAACTATCGCTTTCGCGTAATCAGAACTGAGTTTAATATTTAATCAATCCTTTTTATTGTCACTTACAAAAAGGCGCGTATTGCGCTAAAGTAGAAAACCTATTTTTAAGAAATGTGATTTCTTGACTCAGTTGATAAGTGTTTTTAACTCAGAAAATTTAACTAAAGAGGTTCGTGGCTTTTGCTTAAGAACCAGATTTTAAACCCATAAGCGCGTTCAAAAATAGTTTTAAAATCAATTTTCTAAAGAGTAAAAATCCTCAATCAACAGAATAAAGTGCTTTCTCTCTTCTTTGATCGGTTGAAAGTAACCAAGTTTATCTTCAGGGTTGGATGACTTTCGATCTTACCCAACCAAAATTTAAGTTCAGAAAACTTGTATTAAAATTAAAACACCCCTTAAAGTGTTTATTTAGATACAATGTGGAATGTTATCCCAACATCGGTCCTTACATTCTCGCCCTAAGAAATTAGCCAGACATGGTAAATAAATTAAGCAAGTAAAAAGTGCAAGGAAATAAACAAGTAAATAAAGTAGTTCTAGTGCGAGAAAAATAAATAAAGTAAGCAAGTGCGGTGAAATAAATAAAGTAGTGCAAGTGCGAGAAAATAAATAAAGTAATGCAAGTGCGATGAAATAAATAAAGTAAATGCGAGACTTGTAAATAAGAACCTGCTCCAAAACGGAGGGTTTAAATTAGGTATAACTGGAAATAAATGCGACTGGAAATGAAAATGGCGGCACCATTAACTTCTACCAAAGTGATCCAAACTCGATTACAGACTCGATCAATAGTGCAATAACCCTTTGATGTGAGGAGTTTATCGCTTTACAAGACTGATAGTATATGGCTTAAGTTTGTAACTAAGCTTGGATCAAGAAAACTGAAACTGAAAACTCCTATTTATAGAAAAATAGAAACCGAACGAATTACGGATTTTCCCCTCAACTCCCTTTTGGGAAGGAAAACGAAAGTAAGCATTGCGCCCGCCACCAAGCCATGGCGCCCGCCACATGTACAAGTGTAGGAAGATCGTGGACAAATGGTAGTTGAGGGAGGTTAAGTCCTTGACACATCACGGCGTCCACTGTGGCAGCCGCAAAGCTGGCCGCCATATATACATTCGCAGGGACTAACGTTATGAAGTTTATAGGATCACTGCTCGGGGATTAACGTGACGATGTAGATAGGATCATTGCTCGAGGACTAACATGATGATGTATATAGGATCACTGCTCGGGAACTAACATGATGAAGTTGATAGGATCACTACTTGGGGACTAACATGATGAAGTTGATAGGATCATTTCTTGAGGACTAACGTGATGATATAGATAGGATCATTACTCGGGGACTAACTTGATGATGTTGATAGGATCACTGCTCGGGGACTAACATGATGAAGTTGATATGATCCTTGCTCGAGGACTAACGTGATGAAGTTGATGTAGATGTTGCTGATTAGAGTAGTAGATTTGTTGGAGAGATTCGTTTATGCCAGGGAGCGAGGGCTCTATGGGGATTATAGAGATTATCCTGTGGGGATGTACGGGTGACTTTAGTCGTCATCCTAATTCCTAGAGTCTGTAGTAATTGCAGTTTCTGTTCGCTTTTCATATGCTTGTGAACAGATACTTATTGTTAGATGCATATAATCATTCAAAGAAAACATTGGACTTTATGCAAACAAAATAGATAAAAGTAAAAATGGAACTGGAAAAGGGAAATTGTATTGACTTTGAAAAAGGAAACCTATAGATAGGCAGTTCGTGTACAAAGAGACAAATATCCTAGTAAGAGGAAATTGTCGGAAAAATTTAGAAAACAGTAAAAGCTATGTGGAAACAATCTTGTTGGGTTTCAACTCTGCTATGGCTCATATATTTTCGACTATCTCATCCCCTTGCTACCAGAAGAAAGTGATTGAACTGATCTGCGCCATTTGAAGCTTGAATCTTGATAGTGATGTAGTTTCTAAGTAGATGATCTGGACGAGACATATTCGTATACTTGAATCCCTAACTTTTGCCTAGACTACCCTTTCGGGTTTTCGGTCTTCCGGGATACCCTTTTTTGCCCAAGCCACCTTTGCAGTTTTTCGACTTGTCGGGTGTATAATTTTTGTATATATGTCCTTAACTTTTTCCTGAAACTTTTTGGTTTTCCAGGACGCCTTATTTTTTCCTAGGCCAGTCGACCTAGCGGGTCTCGTTTATGCATAGTATTTTTTGTCTATGTCTGCATTCACAGCGTGCGGGAAGTCCTCTCCGTCCATAGTGCTTAGGATCATGGCTCCACCAAAAAATAATGTCTTGACTACAAATGGTCCCTCATAGGTGGGAGTCCATTTGGCCCTGGGATCACAATGTGGTAAGATGATGCGCTTGACTACTAGATCGCCCACTTGGTATGCTCGGGGCTTGACTTTCTTATTGAAGGCTTTGATCATGCGTTTTTTATATGCTTGTCCATGGCATATGGCTGCGAGCCGTTTCTCATCGATCAAGTTAATCTGGTCAAGTCGATTTTAGACCCATTCGTCTTTGTCTAACTCCGCGTCCTTGAGTACTCTGAGAAAGGGTATCTGAACCTCGATAGGTACAACTGCTTCCATACCATATACGAGAGAAAAAGGGGTTACCCCTGTGGATGTTTGTACTGATGTGCGATAACCGTGGAGAGCAAATGGAAACATCTCATGTCAATCCTTATAAGTCAATGTCATCTTCTATATGATCTTCTTAAGGTTCTTATTGGCGGCTTCCACTGCGCCATTCATCTTTGGCCGATATGGAGAAGAGTTGTGATACTTAATCTTGAACTACATGCAGAGTTTTGTAATCATCTTGTTATTAAGGTTGGTACCATTTTCTGTGATAATCCTCTCGGGGATGTCGTTCCGACAGATGAGATTATGTTTGATGAATCGAACCACGAAATTCTTGGTAACATATGCGAACGAGGCTGCTTCTACCCATTTGTTAAAGTAATCGATAGCGACGAGGATGAACCGGTGTCCATTAGATATGGTAGTTTTGATTTCTACGATCATGTCAATGCCCCACATTGCGAAAGGCCACGGGGCGGTGAGAACATTCAATGGAACTGGAGGTGTGTGCATTTTGTCTGCGTATATCTAGCATTTATGACAACATCGAGTATAGAGATAACAATCGGCTTCCATAGTGGACCAATAGTAACCTTCTCTCAGAATCTTCATGGCTATTCTATGTCCACTAGAGTGGGTACCAAATGCGCCTTCATGTAACTCTTCCATAATTCGTTCAGTTGTTTTCTGATCTACACATCGGAGTAAGGCCAGTTCATGGTTGCGTTTGTATAAGACGCCATTACTGAGAAAGAACTTAGAGGCAAATCTTCTTAGGAACTTCTTATTGTTGACAGATGCCCCTTCAGGGTATTCTTGAGCCTCGAGATACCTCTTCACTTCGTAGAACCAAGGTTTCTTCTCGCCTTGATATCAAGTTCACAATAGTATACTGGTTTGTCTAGTCTTTAAAAAGTGATATGAGGAGCTTCCGTCTCCCATCTGACTTTGAACATAGATGACATTGTAGCTAACGCGTCTGCCAACTGATTCTCTTCTCGTGGGATATGCTCGAAAGTGATTTCTTCGAAGTACGGGATCAGATTCAACACATGTTCTCAATACGAAATAAGATTTGGATGTTTTGTGTCCCATTCTCCTTTGATCTGACTAATCACCAAAGTTGAGTCTCCATATACTCGCAAGAACTTGATCCTCAAGTCAATAGCAACTTTGATACCCATGATGCACGCTTCGTATTTAGCCATATTGTTGGTGCAGTTGAAACATAGTGTGGCGGTGAAAGGTGTATGACTTCCTTTAAGAGATGTAATTACAGTGCCAATATCGTTACCAAGTGCGTTAGAAGCTCCATCAAAGACCATGGTCCATTGGGATCCTAGCTCAGGTCCTTCGTCTGGTCCAGGCTTTTCGTAATCAGTGATTAACATAATATCCTCTTCTAGGAACTCGAAATGCATAAACTAGTAGTTGTCTATGGCCTGATGAGCTAAATGATCAGCTACTACGCTTCCTTTGATTTCCTTCTGGATAGTATATTGGATGTCGTATTCGGTCAAGATTATTTTCCATCTTTCTATTCTTCCGGAGATAGCAGGTTTCTCAAAGATATATTTTATCGGATCCATTTTAAAGATAAATAAGGTAGTGTGAGTTAACATATACTATCTTAGTCGGCGAGCAACCCAAGCCAAAGCGCTGCAAGTTTTCTCAAGCTGTGAGTATCTTGTTTCACAGTCGGTAAACTTTTTGCTAAGGTAGTATATTGCATACTGTTTTCGACCAGACTTGTCATGTTGGCCCAACACACAACCCATTGAGTTCTCTAATACTGTTAAGTACATGATCAGATGTCTTCCTTTGACTGGTGGTATCAGGATAGGAGGTGCTTGTAGGTAGTCCTTGATTTTGTCAAAAGCTATCTTGGAAATCGTCGTTCCATTTTACCACTTGATCTTTCTTTAGTAACTTGAAGATTGACTCACAAGTAGTAGTTATATGTGCAATGAACCTAGAAATGTAGTTCAGACGTCCTAGGAAACCTCTGACTTCCTTCTCAATACTGGGAGATGGAATTTCTTGAATAGCTTTGACCTTGGGGGGGGGGGTCAACTGTTGTTCGTATATCTCATAAACAAGCATGTTTAATTATCGTCTCCACAGAGATTGATGTGATATTGTCTTCGTTCAATAGTCAAAGCGTATTTTAAGATGTGGTAACACAAGGGTTTTGTTTCCTAACTACAAGTATCATAAATTTCAATCAAACAAATTTAGTTTCCTCTTCAGAGATGTTTGGATTAAAGAGATTTTTGAGTGGTTTTCAATTGATAAAAGCATGTCAAGACTAGTTTCATTAACCTAGTTTCATATAAATTCAATTAATCAAGCGGATGAACTAGTTGATGATCGATATAATTACGTATCCTCTCAATATTGTTGATTTCAAACCAAGAATGTGAAGTTTATCATGTAAATCTTTAGATGATTTCTCACTATAACTATTGACATGGTAATCATTAAGTTCAATACAAGTAAACACTAGCTCACAAATCTATTTATAGAATTTGTTCATTAGTGGAAGAATATCTTAGGTCAACATTAAAACATATTTTTCAATCATGATTCAAAGCATCAAAAGATAGTAGAACAAAGATATTCAACATATATTTATCATCAACCAAGTTCATACACCAAGAGATCAAAAGAAATACATAAAGGTTAGGTTAACTACCTCTAATCTTGACACAAAAGGAGCTTAGCTACTCATTCTCATGGTAGCTTCACTTGCAAGATTTTTAGAGATGATGATGAACATGGAAGAAAAATCAAGAAGAACAAGATTCTAGTTTCCAATTCTTAGTTTACAATCATGATAAAAAAATGAAAAAGGAGTATGGTTCTGGTTTTCTAGGACAAATTAGGAGTTCCAATCAGAGAGTTTGTGAGAAAAAGATCTAAGCATGAGTCACTGTCCTTTTTCTGATATCACAGGCCGCGCTAAGCCTGCTCATCGCGCTAAGTGCGCTCATGCTGTAACCGCGCTAAGCGCGCCCTGAAGCATGCTCCTTCTTCCAAAAAATTTATGAACTTGCTCCAATAGCTCTTCAAGCTTCCTTGAATCCAAGATTTAAGGAACAAATACCAAAAACCTACAACTTAAATATAAACAAAGTTAAATAATATATTATAAACAAAAACTAAATAAAAACATAAATATACCAAAATACTATATTAAATACTACTAATTAATCAAAAGACATTGTAAAGGACCACAAAATGATCTACATAATATCTACATTTTGGTCCTTAACATCAACTTCAATACCTTTACCACTGACGACGAAACCCATAATTTTTTCAGATCCGACCTCAAAGGTGCATTTGCTCGGATTAAGTTTCAACTTGTATATCTTTAGTCTATCAAACAACTTTCGCAAATTATTAAGATGTTCTTATTCAGTATGTGATCGAGCTATCATGTCGTCGACGTAGACCTCTATCTCGTGATGTATCATGTCATGGAATAAAGCCACCATAGCACGCTGATATGTGGCGCCATCATTTTTTAAACCAAATAGCATGACTTTGTAGCAGAAAGTGCCCCACTGTGTAACGAAAGTAGTCTTTTCCATGTCTTCGGGAGCCATCTTGATCTGATTGTAACCAGAGAAACCATCCTTGAAGGAGAAAATTTTGTGCTGAGCAGTATTGTCAACCAGGACATCAATATGTGGGAGCAAAAAAGGATGGTTCAAACTCAACATACCCGGCATAGATACAAAATAATTGCTTCTTCGAAACACAACATGTATATGAATTAAGTTCTAAACACAATATATCGGGACATGTAAACAAAGCAAAAGATATGTTCAAACTTGAATCACCTAAAGATTTCTTCAATATACCTTGAAGAACAAAATGCACTATTTACATAGGACTAAACACTCTCACTAGTAATCATGCACATCCGGAACAATTCATGCATTCATCAAAACAAGTTAAATGAGCAAAATGGAAACAAAGATCACTAAGGACTTTCAAGGGTTGTAACTTGGCTTGGGTTTAAAACAAAGGATATTTATGTACAAAGCTATTGAAGAAAAATGGGGTAAATATAATGAAGAGCATTTCACAACATCCATTCACACTTCCTTCTTATTTATCACAACCACTTCTTTCTATTTCTCACACAATGATCCTCCTTTTCTTTTCTTTTTCAAGTTCTTTTCATATACATTTTTTTTTCTATTCAACCTCTTCTCTTTTTTTTATAATAGGATCATAGTGTCATCAATTCATGGTTCTTTTTGATCAACCTCCCAAACTTTCAATTCATCAATCCTTTTTATTTAAGAACATGATCTTCAAAGGGCTAATCAAACAATTGGGTTGGTGTTTACAAACAAGAAAATTTTTATAGAATGAATCATCATTGAATTTTCATAGATTATAAACAACTATTAAGTGGCCTACATAAATATTAGTTGATCTTGATAAATTCATTCCACAAATTCGATTTTTAAGCTCAAAAGGGGTTCACTAAGATTCACTCACTCATGGTTAATTGAAGCCCTTTCGGAATTGATGGTTTTTCTCGTGGTGCGCAAAAATGCCTTGATCCTTTCTAAGTTTCCATAATGTCAACAACAAATTAAGATTAAACATGAATCAAACGAGTTAACACAACTATTAGAACTCTCAATTTTTGTACAAGGTGGAAAGCTTCTCACCTTTGTGGTTTAAGTCCTAATGATTCAAACAGGAACACAAATTTTTTTTTTATGTACGTGCCAAGATATTTTGCATAAAGCACAAATTTCATAAACATGTTAACATTCTAAAAAACAATTAAAAATGTACCTTAAATGCAGATCAATTTGAGAATCATATCATCACCATCACCTTTTGCTGAAAACACACTTACTTTTGCTTTTGAGCACCATTGAATAACCAGGACAAACTAAAAGAAATACAATTAAAATAAACATGGTATAATTTTAAAAGATAAGGAAAAATAAATAAAAAGACACCCCAAAATGGTGTTTCAAAATATAAAATGTGCTTAGGCATATTGCCTTCAAAATATAAAATTTGGAATTACAAAACACATCCTAACAAGGATGGCAACCAACAAAATACAACCTTGTCTCAAGAAACTTAACAAAAACCATAAAATAAAAGTAATAAAATAAAAACAAAATGAAACAAAAGAATCAATCCAAATCCTCCAGAATACAATCTCCCAGAGTACTGGAACTGGAATCATCATCACCATCAGCATCCTTATCAGCATCAACATCAGCATCTACATTAGCTACCCCCTCCTCATTATTTGGCCCGGCCCCGGGCCAATTAGCATAAGCTTTCAACTGCTGGCTAGTGCGAGTGAAATGATCCACCGCAGGCTCTCGAATTTGCAGTGCCATCTGTTCCATGCTTTGATGCATGAACATGAATGCTCTCTGATGAGCCAAATGCATTTGCCGGTTCCATTCAACACGGACCGACATGAGGCGCAGACCAGCGAGGAGCGGCACGGGCGTAGGATTAGTGTCATCAGCCCGACAATAACGGTCATAATAGTTATCATCAATAACACTGTCAATTTTCAAGTGACCTACTGCAAGAAATACCACCCTGGCATGCCTACAAAGTCCCATTATTAATCATAATAAGTAAGGCTCTCAAAATTTCATCCCATATGTATACATCAAATTCTCAGGCTCAACCGAAATAGTTGTTGATTGAGGAGAGAAAGAAATAACCTTACCGGACCATGGTTGCATTTCTTTTGAAATCTAGCTCCTCAAACATTCTTCAAGTTCCCGCCTATCACCGTCATCAAGCACATTAAAGGCTTCGATCAAGGTTCTTTCAAGCGGATTTGTAAGATGAACTTGGCTAGTGACTTCTTCTATTGCTTCTTCAATAGCATCTATCTTGAAACAATCCTTTTTATCATTTGAATGCTTCATTGCTTCAAAAAGATTGAAACAAATCTCTTCGTCTTGAACACGCACTTTCATCAAACCATCATCGATGTCAATCATCATTCTCACGGTCTTCATGAATGGTCGGCCTAGAATTAAAGGTGCATCCAAATATTCTTCCATTTCTATCACAATGAAATCAATGGGAAAAAAGAATTTATCCACTTTGACCAACAAATCTAAAGCTACACCACGTGGGCGAGTAATAGACTTGTCTGCCAATTGTAAAGTCATCTTTGTAGATTTTAATTCAATATCCCCAACCTCTTTACAATAGATAATGGAATCAAGTTGATGCTAGATCCCAAATCGATCAATCCTTTGCCAACATAAACATCTCCAAAGTTACACGCCCCGGATCGCTTTCCTTCTTCGGTATAGTACGTTGAATGATCGCACTACAACTTGCATCGACCATGATAGTCTCTTGATCCGTATACCTCTTCTTCTTTGTCAAAATTTCCTTCATAAATTTGGCATACTTTGGCATTTGCTCCAATTCCTCGGTGAATGGAATGTTGATTTGTAATTGCTTGAAAATGTCCATAAACCGAGTATAATGCCGATCATCATCCTTCTTAGACGGAGCATGAGGATATGGCAAGTTTTATAATGGTAGAGTGACAACCTTCTCCTTTCCCCTTCTCAATTTCTTCTTCTTTTCCTCAATATTTTCTTTTTCAACTACACCATTATCAACATTTTCATTTTCGACTACAAAATTATTTTCAACTTTAACATCTCCCACTACAACATTCTCATCATTTTTTTCAACTAAAACTTCCTCCACAACCATTTTTTCATCAATGTCTTCATCATCACCACTTGGTCTTTTCCCTTATCTTCTTTCTTTTTCTCATCAACAACTCTACCACTCCTTGTTGTAATTTCTTTACAATGCTCCCTTGGATTTGCTTGAGTAGTTGGAGAAAACGAGGTCGAGGCACTTTGATCAGAATTTTGTTTTGCTAATTGCCCCATTTGAGTTTCTAAATTCTTTATCGATACTTCCGTGCTCTTTTGGTTGGCCATTGAAGCTTGCATGAATTGAGCAAGTGTATCTTGAATGTTTGAATTTCATGTTTGATTTTGAGGTTAATTTTGAGGTTGATTTTGAGTTTGAGTTCCACTTTGGTAAGGATTTTGTCTCGCTTGATTGTTTTTGTCTTGTCTTCATCCACCTTGATAACTTTGGTTACCTCTTTGTTGGTAACCTTGGCCTTGATTTTGATTTTGATAAGGAGGTCTTTGTTGGTAACCTTGCCCTTGATTTTCCATGTAATTTGCTTCTTCATTTTCCGGAGGACAAAACCCGGTCTTGTGATCACCCTTGCATAATTCACAACTAGCAATTTGTTGAGTTTTCTTGCTAGATGATCCTTGGATCTCCATGATTTGTTGTGGAAGTCTTGCCATTTGCTTGGTCAATTCTTCAACTTGCTTTGCAAATAATTTGTTTTGGGCCACAAGTGCTTCATGACTAGAACCAATTTCAAGAGTTCCCGTTTTCACTTGCACATTCCCTTGATCATTTTGAACTTGGTGGTCATTTCTTCCTATCTTCTCAATGATTTGAATGACTTCATAAGGTGTCTTCGCCATTAAAGAACCTCCCGCCGTAGCATCCAAGAACAATTTATGTTGAGGTTGGAGACCATTGCGGGAAATGTGAATTTGAGTGACTTCATCAAAACCATGACTAGGGCATTTTCTAAGCATAGATTTTTATCTCTCCCAAGCCCTATTCAAAGGCTCATTAACACCTTGCAAGAATACCGAAATCGCGGTTTTTGCTTCCATGAATCTTGATTGAGGAAAAAATCTTTCAAGGAATTTCTCCTCTAGCATATTCCAATTTGTCATTTTTTCTTGTGGTTGGTCTAGATACCAATCCTTTGCTTTCCCTACCAAAGAGTGAGGAAAAATCCTTTGAAAATATTGCTCCTCTTCGACTTCCGGAGCTCCGGTCGCACCCGAAATTTCATAGAACTTTGTGAGGTAGGTGTATGGATATTCATGGTCATGACCATGAAAAGGATTTGCATAAAGTAGTTAGGGAAATCCCGTCTTCATCTTCGTAAACCTCGCATTGGCTAGGCGAGCAAATTGAGCGGTGTGACGAGGGCTATTTGCACAAGACCCTCTCGGTGGTGGTGGCGGTGGTGGTTGATCCGCCATGATGACTTCTCCCAACACTGGTGGTGTAGAAGAAGTAGATGATTCTCCTCTCGCTTGTCTTTGTCTAGCTAGTCTTTTCCTTCGTTTAGCACTGCTATTAAGTCTTCTTGCCGTCCTTTCAATTTCTAGATCGAATAGGAGTTGATTGACCGAAACACTTCCTCGCATAAACTATCCCCTGAAAAATTCTAACCATACAAAAAGAAACAAAGAGAGATTAGTAGATAAATTATCTTAAAACACACAAACTATTGCAATACTTGCAATGTCAAACGCCAATCCCCAGCAACGGCGCCATTTTGTTGTTCGTATATCTCATAAACAAGTATTTTTAATTATCGTCTCCACAGGGATTGATGTGATATTGCCGTCGTTCAATAGTCAAAGCGTATTTTAAGATGTGGTAACACAAGGAATTTATTTCCTAACTACAAGTATCATAAATTTCAATCAAACAAATTTAGTTTCCTTTTCAAAAGAGAGATGTTTAGATTAAAGAGAGTTTTGAGTGGTTTTCAATTGATAAAAGCATGTCAAGATTAGTTTCATTAACCTAGTTTCATATAAATTCAATTAATCAAGAGGATGAACTAGTTGATGATCGATATAATTACGTATCCTCTCAATATTGTTGATTTCAAACCAAGATTGTGAAGTTTATCATGTAAATCTTTAGATGATTTCTCACTATAACTATTGACATGATAATCATTAAGTTTAATACAAGTAAACACTAGCTCACAAATCTATTTATAGCATTTGTTCATTAGTGGAAGAATATCTTAGGTCAACTTTAAAACATATTTTTCAATCATGATTCAAAGCATCAAAAGATAGTAGAACAGAGATATTCAACATATATTTATCATCAACCAAGTTCATACACCAATAGATAAAAAAAAATACATAAAGGTTAGGTTAACTACCTCTAATCTTGACACAAAAGGAGCTTAGCTACTCATTCTCATGGTAGCTTCATTTGCAAGATTTTTAGAGATGATGATGAACATGGAAGAAAAATCAAGAAGAACAAGATTCTAGTTTCCAATTCTTAGTTTACAATCATGATAAAAAAATGAAAAAGGAGTATGGTTCTGGTTTTCTAGGACAGATTAGGAGTTCCAATCAGAGAGTGGGTGAGAAAAAGATCTAAGCATGGGTCACAGTCCTACTAATTAAAAAGGTATTGAAACTTAATCCGAGCAAATGCACCTTTGGGGTCGGATCCGAAAAAATCCTGGGTTTCGTCGTCAGTGGTAAAGGTATTGAAATTGATGTTAAGGACCAAAATATAGATATTTTACAGATCATTTTGTGGTCGTTTACAATGTCTTTTGATTAATTAGTAGTATTTAATATAGTATTTTGGTATATTTATGTTTTCTTTCTTCCCACCAAAAGATCTCTTCGCAGCATTTGAAGATGTTTCAACTTGAATCTTTCTGCTCTTGATTCTAACTTCAATATGTTCGCCTGTCAATATCAGCTCGATGAATCCTGATGATGAGTTTCCAATCAGGTGAATTAAGAATGGGCCTGTCAGTGTTCCCATGAACATATCAACAAATTCCCTATTAGACAAGGGTGGTGGAACTCTGCCTGCTAGATCTCCCCATAGACATGTTCTGTAGTTGTATACGGTTTGGTGTCAATTCAGCATTGTACTGATATTGTTTGTAGAATGCATCTGCCAAATCATTCCAGGTATGAATGTGGGTATTCTCTAGCTGATAATACCACTCCAACTGTGTTCCGGACAAACTTTCTTGAAATAAATGTATCCATAGCTCCCTATCTTCAGTATGAGGTTGAATTTTTTGAACATAGGACTTCAGATGCAGCTTCGGGCAAGAAATGCCATCGTACTTAGAAAAGGTAGGGATCTTGAACTTGTGGGGAATTACCACTCCGGGAACCAAACTCAGATCATCAAAGATCAACCCTGACATTTTCAGATTTTCCACGGCATTCAGTCGGTCTTCAAGTTGCTTGTACTTTTCGTCGGTAGGATATTGCTCGCTCATATAGTCTTCCCTAAATAAACAGCGAGCGAATGAGAAAATCGATCTTCAATGTACCTTTTATGAGATGTTATGCTATGATATGCAATGTTATGCGATGCAATGTTTTCAAGGACCTTTAGGAATTTAAATTTGTTAAACAAGCAAGAAACGGAATTTTTATTAGTTGACTTAATAAGTAAAAATGGAAGTTCAAGACAGTAAAATGAAATTCCTAAAGCTTAAGCCTCCCATGGGCGCTTCCTTTTTGCGTTGAGATAGGTATTGATGCCTTGCTCCTTGTGAAGTAGCTTTGTCAACTCCAATACACTTTTCTCGCTAGCATAACATTAAGCTTCGAATGCATCCCTTTCTTCTTTGAATTGAATCCATGATCTCTTCAATTCTTTGAAATCAATAGGCATGTCTGGATGAAGAATGGTGTAGGGTTCGTCACCTACAGCAACAGGTTCCATAATTATTAGCAGAATAGCAGTATACGGCATCATGAGGTGTTGAGATCGAGCTCGCACCCATTTGATGTAAGGTTCCCAAGGAATGGAATTTTTGCCCCAAAGTCTTGGTATCATTTTTCTTTACCATACCCCAAGCGTGCACAAATCTTTGGCGATAACCATGGAGATCGCTGTCGTAGTCAAATATAATGTCTTGGAGAAGCATATCATGAGGGCCATGTTTTTTAACGTAACTAAACTGTTGTAGTGCTAGATAAGGGTTGCAAGTGATACCTCCCCTTATGCCAAGGAGTGGTACATTAGGGAATTCTCCACAACGATCGATGAAGGTGAAATACTTTTTGAAAGTAGAGACACCAACAAAAATCTAAATGGAAGAGTGACATCAACCTTTGAGACCACTTCAACCTTTGTTCGTTCTTCATTACTGACTGAGGAAGGTGCGAAATAAACCACCTGGATAATAACGGAATGCAACACATGAGAGTTCCTTGTCTTTTTGTAGTACGAGTGTGGAGAGAATGCAGAATATCTCCAAGCAAAGTAGGCAAAGGATTGTGAGTGAGGAAAATCTTGATGGCGTTCACGTCTATGAATTGATCTGGATTAGGAAATAGCACCAAACCATAGATTATAAAGGCCAAAACGTCTTTGAAATAATGAAAAATCATATCCTTTAGGAATTCTTGAGCTTTCTTCATCAAAAATTTGGCAAGCAAGCCCTTAATTCCACTTCTTGTTTCCCAATTGTCTTCAATGTCTGGTCGCTTTAGATGTAACGTTGATGCGATGTCTTCGTACTTTGGAACTTTTTCTGAACCAGTGAATGGTATTTGATCACGAATGGGTATCCCAAGTAGCTTAGAGAATTCTTCCAATGTAGGTACCAACTGATAGTCTGGGAAAATAAAGCAGTGGCGCTTCGGATTAAAAAATTAGAATACGACGCTCATCATGTCTTCTTCAAAACCGGAGGTAACCAAGTCGAGTAGATAACCGTGTATTTTGATGAAATGAGAGTGGTCGGGAATTTTTGATACCAACTCCTTGAGTTGAGAAGGTATACCCACAAAGTTGACTCGAATAGTCTTCCTGGAAGCCATAACTCCTACAACAAAGAGCAAAGATAAATCCCTAGATCTTTGAAATGGTTAGAAATGATATGATGTTATGATGTCATGATGACACGTTTAATTAGCAAGCACAAGCAATTCACACAATAGCCCAAGGTTTAATGCTTGCATGAGGTATAGGTGTCTACCCTACCAGAGTTTGAGTGGGTTCAACCTGTCCTATAATAGTAACCGGTTCTAGGAATATCATATCATTGATCTTTCACGTAGGCTTTATTTCAATACGACTACCAAGTGGTCGACCGAAACATCCTGAAAGTCAAATCTTAATAAGCATAGCATCGAGTATCAACCAACTTCAGTCTGCACCGAAGTCGGCCATCTCACTACCTTCTAATGGCCAAGATCGGTCAATTAAGGTTCTACAATTGAGTTAGTGCTTGATGACACCACGTAGACACCAAATATTTCCTCAACTGAACACGAGGAACATCGGGAAATCCAAAGTGTCATACTAACCATAGCCATCATTTTGACCGTTTCGATATACGCCTAACATCCGCGATGATTTATTGCCATTTACCTAAGGAAACATGGATCCGGGTGTAGGATCCCCCACAAATAGAATACCCAAACAACCCTTAAAAATAAAGAAGACAAAGAAAACAAAAAGCAATAAAGTGATCTTAAACCCTAAGGTAGACTCTCTTTAGATTGTATCCTCGGTAGAGTCGCCATTTCTGTAACACAGTGGGAGATCTGACTTGTTTGTTTTGCTTTTTATCGCAAATGTTGCGGATAGCAAGAGTCGCCACCGACTTTTATTATATCCAATAAAGGGAAGGTGACAAGAACAGGAAAAGACCTTCTTTAGATTCTGAGTACGGGAGACAATAATGAAAAGGGAAGGTATTAGCACTTTTTCCATCCGTAGTTATCTACGGGCTCTTAGTTGCTTAGCTCACTTTGAAAAATTTTCTTTCTGTGTTTGTGTAGTTTAAAAATGTATTTGATTTTGCTTTGACTTCGTAATGATTCTCGTTGGAATGTATACGAAGTGTTTGGAAATGTTGGTTTGAAAGATGTTTTAACTTTGTAATGATTCACGCTAGAATGTTTACAAAGTGTTTTGAAAAGTTTTTGAAAAGTGTGAGGTGTGAAAAAATTGTTTTGATTGGAGCAAGCAACAGAGTCTTATTACCTAATCAGAATGGTCGTTTCCATGTTATTTTTCCTTCTCCTTTAGAATAAGGCTATCCATACCATTAGTTGGCAGGTAACTTTATTCGTTTGGATGTGAAGGGACAATCAAAGGGTCATCATTTGGTCATAGAGACAACATGTAAGGATACCTTAGCAATTCGTAGGGACGATCATCACTTTTCGTAGGCAACAATCGAGGGACGAGATCATGTATTCCTAGGCAACATCGAGGGTCATCGAGGGACTACGATCTTTGAATCGAAGGGACATGACCATGTTATTCGTAAGCGTCTTTGCTAATGGTATCCCTACGTTTGAGGGACATGACCATGTTATTCGTAAAAGCAACAAGAGAGGATACCCTAAGGGGTGTGCAAGTGTGAAGAGTGTGTTGTATTCAGATATTTATCTTGAGATTATAAGTGATCTAGGATTGATTTTAGTCTTTAGCATGTAAACCCTAATTAACTAGCAGTTAATATGTGCAGAAAGTAAAGTGTGAAATGTAAAGTGCAGAAATGTAAATCCTACGCTATTACATGGCTTTGGGGTAGATACATAATAGGAGTGCGGAAAGTAAAGGCAGAAATGTAAATCTACGCTATTACAGAATAAAAACTGTGTGACCTATACATCTTTTCTAAAATTGTAAATGCAGAAAATTAATCAGGATAATAGGAAATATGTTAGTGAAAATGTTTTTGAAATTAGTAAAAAAAAAGTTTTAGGTTAGTAACCCTAATTACTAGAAAAGAAATTTTTTTTTTTGTGATTTTTGAAAAGGTTTTAATTAATTTTTAAAATAAAATTAAGTTAAATTGAGGAAAATAGAAAAAATAAGAAAAGATAGAAAAACGAGAAAAAGGGTCAGCAAGGATCGAGCCCCAGAAGTTGCGCTTGTATGCTTCTATCAGAAGTTACTTCTGTCAGAAGTTGCGCTTGCATGCTTCTAACAGAAAATACTTCCATCAGAAGTTGTACTTGTGTGCTTCTGTCAGAGGTTGTGTTCCAGAAGTTCTTTCCTAGAACTTCTAGGTTCATCTTCTGCTCAATACGGTGTAGCGTTTCATTCTAAAACCTGAGTCAGCACATCTGCTGAAAAACAATAAACAGGTCAGAGTATCAAGTTTATCAGAGGATCATATTATCTACTGAAATTAAACATAAACATGCCAGAGTATCAAGTTCATCAGAGGATTATATTATCTGTTGAAAAACATAAACATGTCAGAGGATCATAGCATCAAAGGATAATATTATCTGCTGAAAAACCTAAACATGTCAGAGTACCAAACATTCAAACCACCGTCCAGAATGGTCAACTTCTTCTTCTCCAGTGAGGTCAGATTCGAAACCTGCAAAATATAGAGAATCAAAGTACAAGGTTAAGCCTACCCCCCCTAAATCGACCCATGTGAGTTCAGCGGTGGTGTCGGTTTGGTCTGAAATTTCCTGTAAACAAAAATACGAAGCTTAACAGTTCTATGCCCTAACTATGGCAAACCACGATTTGGCCATGAAAATCTTGTAACGATGGCCCAAACCTGCTCTAATAAACCTCAGGAAACGATTAGCATGGTTAATTTAGATCAAAACATCATAAAAATAGAAATACGAATTTAAGGAAAAACATGTAATCGGAGCTTCATGATGCATGCAATTTAGGATGTTTTGGTCATGGATTTTGATCCATACTTACCCTATGTTACCTCAGGAGAACGATGGGGTGCTTGGAATTGCTTAAGGACGACTGTAACTAGGGTTTCGATGGTGCAACTTTCTCTTGATAATTTGAACAAGAACCCTAGTTTTCTGGCTGCCAAACTCATTGGAAAATATTTGATTGAAAAATCAAATGTAATATTTCCAAAATTACTCAATCTTCATGTAATCAGCTCTTGCACGAATTTTCCAGCTAGCATGGGCTTCCTTGGTCCTCAAGATACTTTAAACATAAGCCCAACACACTTTGCTTGTAATTTTTTGCATGTTATTTAATTTAAATTGAATTTTAATGTTTTAATTCAAAGGTAAACAAAATAAATGGAAAAGAGGTGTGCAAGTGGACTTAGGAGTCACGGGTAATCTTAGGAACAAGTTTGGATCATGAAAACTCAAGCCCATTTGGAAAATATCTGCATTTGCTAAATATTTCTCTTCATGCACCTCCTTAAAATTGTCAAACTTGCACAACTTGTATCTTGCTCAATTTTCAACATTTTAAGTGTTCTTAGACTTTTTAGAAAGCTCAAGATGTCCTATGAACACTCCTTTTGGTTTCAGTTTCATTGAAGTTTCCATGTTCATGTACACTTCTTTGGAAAAAGATGACTTTTTGTTGACTTTTAGAAGGACCTATAATGTCTTAATCCATAACTCTCAAATGAAGCATTTTTGGCCAAAGCTTGTGAGACATAAACTTATAGAGAATGAAATTCCCTTAAAAATGAGCATTGGTGGAAAAATGTCTGATAAATTATATGAAAGTTATGTCTGGTCAAAGTTCTGTTGACTTTTGATTCAAAAACCCTAACTTTGAAACTTTGACTTTTGATCAAATCCTGAGTTTACTTGATGATTCATGGTCAACCGTTGATCATATGATGAATATGACTTCAAAATATTGATGTTGACCAAAAATTATGAAGTTTGATTGTATGTTGACCACAATTAACTTTTTGTCCAATACAACTGATTTTCAACCATCTGAGCACTTGATTGAGAAAACTTGAGCTATGGGGCTTGAAACTTGACATGGTGATCCCTTAAGACATGTGAGGAGGTAAGATGACCACTTGAGGTATTAGAACTTGATTTTGTCTTGAGATAAGCAAAACCCTAGTTGTGGGTTGATTGCTTATGAGAGGGTTCATTTGGTCAACCCTTGAGAAATTCTTGAGTATGGAGATATGGATTGTCTTGAGAAATAGGAGGGCAAATTTTGGGGTATAACAACGGTCAATAAAAATGTTCAAAATATGTTAGATTTGATTCTCAAGAAGATTTCTGGACCAGATCCCTCTCCTTCTAACTCTTAAAACTGATACTTCTGACTCGTTTTGATGTTCTCTTTTGAACTTTTATCGTTGTTTTGATGAATGTTTTGACTTCATGTTTTCTATTTTTAATGAATGAAAGCGTCTTTATTTATTATCTATTTTTTATTTGTGTTTTTCACATATTTTTTTAAATATAACTTTTTAAATTATGACAAAAAGGGGGAGTAGTTAAAGAAGTAATTTTGATTCTCAATGATCAAATTCTCTGAGAAATGCTGCTTACATTCTAAACAAATATAAACTGTTGTTTCTTGGTAGAATTATGTTGCTTTTCTTTTTTAGGATTTTTATGGAATTTGAAGAAAGTCATGTGTCTGACTCCAAAAACTAGACTCTGGAAGAGTTAGTTTGAAGTCAAGTACTAACTGGAGAATATGGAACTTGTCTGAGTGACGTTTAAAGTTCAAGATCTCATTTGGGAAGTTGTGTCTTCAAGAATCAAGACTCTCAATATCCTTCCATCTGATCTATTAGAATCAGGGGGAGTTGTTGCTCAGATGGTCCTTAATCAGAAGTTACGATCTTTACTAAGTCTGTGATTCAGGGGGAGTTTCTATGTAAAGATTAAGTAATCCTTACCTTTTTCATTTCTACTTTCTTCTGATGTTATGCAAAATTGTGTCATCAAAATACATAGTTTGATCATCATCAAAAAGGGGGAGATTGTTAGAACAAGATTTGGCTCTGCAATTATGTCTCTGAATTTTGATGATAACAAATAGTATGTTTGAGAGAACAATTTTGTTACTCTAATGTTTGTTGTATTTTTAAGTATAAACAAATAGGTTCTGCTTCTGATGGATGGTATGGCCAAGACATTAGAATAGAAAATGCTCATATTCTAAGCTACAGAGGTTTTGATGAAGAAGTAGTGATGAAGGCTTCAGAAGGCTCTGAAGCTAAGTTACTCTGATACGTTAGTCTGAAGAAATCAATCTGAAGATCTCAAGACTGAAGTTCTGAGTGAACGTTGTCCAAGATGCTGAAGACTCAAGTTTCAGAAGACAAAGGGTTCTGAAGACCAAGTACTTAAATACTTTGAAGACGTGTCTCTGAAGACTCTAAAGACTTGAAGTTCTTTTGAACTTAGTTATGATACAAGGTTACAAGATCAAGTGCTGAATACGTGGTTTTGAAGACTCTAAAGACTTGAAATTCTTTCAACCTTATGATTCGATACAAGATTCTTCAAAACCAAGTGCTAAGGACTCTGATGATGAAGATCTAAAGACTCTAAAGGCTTGAAGTTTTGATTAACTAGACTTTAGATTCTCTCCTCTTACTCATGCTCATGGAAGCCTCTGAAGTACAGAAGGTTAGAAGGTAACGTTAACGTGGTATAACAGTACATGGTACAAAAAATGTTTCATTCCACTACCATGAAGGACAAACGCAGCGTACGATCTTGTCCGCCACGTTCTCTCAAGCCGCCATAAATTTCATATTTCCAGATGTACCCTCCAACGGTTACATCACATGTGTGGCTCTATATAATGGCTTGAGACTTGAAGAAACAACTGCGAATACACTGCTTATTCACGAGGAAACTCACTACGCTCAAACATTATTATATCTTTCTAAAAAGTTGTATATTCTTTCAAGTTATTTGTACTAAAAATCTGTTTGCATGTCGGCTCGTGTAGAAGCATATTTACTTATAAACAAACTTGTTATCAAACTATTGTTTGATTATTCCTTGAGAGACCAATTAGGCCAGTAGTCCCGAGAAGTCTTGGACAATTAGTCTTAGAGGTTGTTTGTCATACATAGTTGGTGTGTGCAGGTGTTAGTCACTTCCAGTTGGATTGTGCAAGTGCAATAATCAGTTGGATTATTGGATTAAGTCCTTGTTGGAGACATGCAAATCACCTCGAAAGGGTGGAATAGAGTTGCTTGAGGTTTTCAAGTGAACTATTATAAAATTACTATGTTCTTTACTACTTTCATATTCTATCAATCTTTATCGACAGAACGCATTTATTTATAAAGGGGATTGTGTTTTAAAAGAAAAGTTTTTCAAAGGAGAAAAACCAATTCAAACCCCAATTTCTTGTGTTTTTCGCACCTTCATTGAGATTCTTCCAGGCCTCTTTAGCTTCATTAGATGTGTTGATTAGTCTGAACATGTTCTTGTCAACACCTTTAAATATGGAATTCAAAGTTTTATCATTTTCAAGAGCTTCTTCATATTCATCTTTGGACCAATCGGATTCAAGTTTTTGTACCTTCTTTAGAAGTGATCATAGGGTGTTTACAACCTTTAATCACATCCTTCCATGTTTTATTGTCTATTGATTTAATAAAAGAAAACATCTTAGTCTTCCAAAAATCATAGTTGGTTCCATCCAAAACCAGTGGTTTATCGACTGACCCTACATTCTCGGTGTTGTCCGTTTGAACATAAAATATCTTCCTTGGAGTTCACCCAAACAAAACAGAGTGGCTTCTTTAATGCAAATTGAAATTATGTTCCTTAGAGGGAAGATGTCAGACACGACGTCTGGGACACTTTATCCAACTTGTTAAACCTGTTTTAACATAATATAACTACAAAAATGAATCAAAGTAAAAATATTAAAAAATAACACAAGATAATTGGTAACCCGGTTCAGTGTAACCACACCTACATATAGATGGCTTCTAACTCAAGAAAAGAAATACACTCTTCAATATAATTAGTACAAAATGTCTTATATGAACAACCCCATGCATGTTCAATGTCCCTCTTCTTAATTTTACCCCTTGTGAATTTCTGTTTAGTACTCCCCCTAAATATGAGAACCCTCTCACTTGTTTTCAATCACTAATCCTAATGATCAACATCAACAATCAAAATAATGAGTTGAATTACAACTAAAAAAAACCAACAATTATGTCTTATGATATGATGGTAGGTTCTAGTATGGTGTACAAGTAACAACACAAACAAAGGACTCAAATAAAACCCTAACATAAAGATCTTCAATTAAGATCGTGGTCTTCAAAGTCAGAATGATTCTCTTTAAATAACAATCCATAGATAGGTTTTTCTTCAATGGGAATTTGAATTGCAATCATCAAATTTGGAGGAGATTTGGTTAAGATTTGAATTCAAATTTACATCTACGTAATTTAAATTTGATCTAGTTAAATTATCAAGCAAATCTAACTAATCAAATTGCTAAAAGATAACAAAAAATGTAATTAAAATACACTTTGAAATTTTGCTCCAAACAACAACAATCTTGGCCTACTCACAAAGGTCAGAAGTTGCACATATGTTATAAAATTGTGTCCCACACGTGTCTTTTTTTCACCAAAACATCTTGTACTCTTCTTGATGTTTTTCATAATGCAACCAATCCAAAAACAAGAACATTAATGATTTTGAAAATTGTAAATGCAAGAAGCTCCATGTTAGAGGACATTATTTTCCTTCTCTCCTGCTATAATCAATGATTATCTTGGTTGTGGAAGATTGACCACTATTGAGATTCTTCCTCCATCTAAGACCATTGTTAGAGATATTACTAAAAATGTGCATGAAGTATGGCCTTTAAAAGGCATTTTGACAACCTTAAATATAAGTATGAAGTATATCACCTTGTATAATATTAGAGTGGGTAACTGGGCTCTATCACCTTATGGATGAGGTATCACTCCTAGCCTTGTTGTTCTTATATATCAAATAGGAACTCTTGCTACATTTTATTTTGAACAATATGTCTTTGAATAATTTGTTAAACATATTGTGTTGTATGTTATCCATTTGCCACTTGGTTTTCCTTCTTTGGTTTGTGGCATTTTAAGTGTGCAAAAGCCTAACATTGTTACTAATGAGGAAGTGTTTGGTGTTCCCCAAGTGTATTAAACTTTAATTACAAGTTAATTATTCGGAAACATGTTGATATTACCATTTCCACATGCTCATGAAACTAGTTTGGGATTTTAGGAAGAAATGATAAATATTTCTCCTCTTCTGGACCTGTGAGAAGTCGTATTCTCAAAGTGTTAGTTCAAGGATCCAAGGCTCTACAAGAGATTATTACGATATCAATCATGAGGAAGAGTTCTTGTGAAATCATCATCAAAATGTTGACTCCTAAACTGGTGGAGTTTCCTCATCTCAACTTTTCGTTCTTGATGTTGAAATTGCTCAAGTGGATCAGTCTGAAGATATGTCTAGTTCTATAGAGGAATCTGATGATTGTGACATGGATGAACCCAAATCTAACAATGACACACTATTACTCTATCTCTTTGATTCTCCTTGATTTTCGTTTGTTGTTGTTGTTATTCATGATATCATATGGATTGATTATGTTTGAATTTTTTTAATGTTGTTGTATGGATTCTCTTTTCCCTGGACTTTTTTTAGGCAAATGGAAGGTTATGTAATCTAAAATATGCACTCTAATCTAACTTGTTTGCTTGGTTTTTTGTTTGATGAATGATGCATGTTAGGGATGTGTGTTAATCCTCTGTGTTATGTGTCTATCACATAATTTAGAAGAAATGCTTAAACTTTTGCCTCATTTATTTGCAAATAAATTAACTAAAATGAGATATGTTATATATCTAGTTGACATATTTTTTAGCAAGATGTCTCAAAAATTGTTGAAACATCCTGGTGAGACATCTTGTCTTTGGTTTCTCAATTTTGCTTAGATTTATTTCGGTAGATTTAATTTAGTTTTAATTTTCAAAGATATATTTCACTTCTGATTAGCTAACATGTTTTAAAGAGACTAATTTGAATTTGCATTCAATAAAAGATATAATTTAATTATCATTCAATAAAAGGTTTATTTTTATTTGCTCTAAACAAAATATTTTGTTTGTTGCATATTTGATTTTGTATGAATTTGTTTTTACCCTATTGTGCTTTTTGGATAGATCAATGCATATAATAAAAAGTTCTTCCCCATATTTGAAGACATGATTGAAGAAATAATTTCTAGGCAATATAAGTTTTTGATTTGAGTATTTTGATTTTGTTTGAAAAACTCTATCCTTGTTAGTTATTTCTATTTGCAAGAGATATAAAAAAATTTGGTTAGAATTTGCTAATGGTTTCACATCTTAAAGAAAGTTGTTGTACTCTAAAATTTATCCTCTTCATTTTAATCTATTTGGCTTATAAATTCCGTTATCATGAACATGCATACATATCAATGGTTTCGTGGTTACGAGATTGAGGATATTTCACGTAACGGGAAACTGAGTATTTGAGTCAATTTGAGTTATTTTCGAAGCAAAATTGGTATTTCTCAGTTCGGGTGCTCAAATTATAACTTTTGGTCAGAAGGTGATTCTAGTTGGGTTCAGCCGATGTTGGAACCATTTTTTGTTAAGGAAGAACTTCGATAATTCCTTTCCTTATTAAAGCGGAATTTAGTTTCCTTTGTGTTTCAGACGTTCCGAAATGCGTAACTCTCAACTCGGTGGGTATTTTTTGCTGATTTTTGAATGGCAAGTCCCTTTCGATGTAACCTCCAACTTTTATTCCCAGGTCAGAGGTCGATTGTGGGCAGAAGGTCTCTGCAAAAATTAATCTTTCAAGTGCAATAAACTGAGTTTTATGGTTGAACCGTATTTACGGGACACTAAAAAATTCATAACTTTTGACTGGAACATTAGAATAGAGTGGTTACGGTGCCCAAAATTATGTCTTGACGTCCTCTTCGACGTTCGTTATTGGGCCGAGAGCTAATTCCTTACGGATCAATACCAGAATTTTAATCTTTGAAAATGTATTTAAGCTGAATCGAACGTCAATTCATCTGACGCGCAACATTCGAAAAACATATCTCAATTTTTATCTGATCATGATGGGACTGGGGTCAAAAGTTTACAAATTTTGTTGGCTTCGACTTTGGTTCATATTCCGAGTTTGGATTTTGATCAGAAGATCCTCGTCCGGGGCGTTTTCCTCAGGGTACGCAACGAAAATTCTGCATGTGTCAGATGCCTTTAATGTGAGCTGAAACTTCAAAAATTCATATCTCCTTAACCACTTGTCTGATCGAGCGAAATTTTGCAATCACAGATCGATTTTTTGTTCTAGACATTTTTCGTGTTGGGTCCGATTTCAAATTTTGCACGGATCACGAAGTCTGGTACTGTTCACAAAAATTAATCGAATAAAGCCAATTTGGGCCCAATTTTGAGTCCAATTCACCCAAGGCTATTTGTCTCATGTATACATCAATTTTTTCTCTCATAATTTGGGGGAATTCTCATTTGTCAAAATTCAACACAAACACTCCACTTTATTCTCTCTCAATTCTCAAGAATCAAATTCAACTTTTTCATCAAATTTCTCAAGAACTCACAACATTATCATCAAGGTGTTGGTCAAGAGTTGAAGAATTTCCTCTCCTCTCTCTCCAATTTTCACCTTCTCTCTTATTATCTCCTCTCCATTTTTTTTCGATTCAACATCGACGATCTCTTCTTCTCGTTCTCCTCTTCGTTTCGACAGTAAAAATTCTTGGTTTAAGCATTTTTGCATAATTGATTATTGAATAAGCACTTTCATAGAATTGAAAATTAATCGAGAATTTGATTGAGGAATTGAATTGAAATTGTGGTTACAATTGGGGAAATGTAAATTGATGCATTCATAATGAAATCAGGAATTGGTTGATAAAAGCACTTATTGATTAATTGATTTTCATAAGGAAAGTTCTTATTCAAGTTTATACTTGTCGGTGTTTATTGAATTGTGGATTATAATCCTTGACTTGCATGTAAATAGACATAGATTTGAACCTTGAATTATGTGCAAAACCATGTGTAAATGTGTGTAGTTTAGGTGTTTGTTAAAATGCTTGAACAAAGTTGCTAGTTGCTAAACATACTTGATAGTTAACTTTTGTTTTGATAGATTGGAAGTTTGCTCGCTTGATGCACACAGGCTCTACTAATATGGCAATATTTACTAACATAGTTGATATTCATCATTACCTTGCTATTTACATATAGTAATTTTCTCATGTATTAATTTACTAACTTGGTGTCAATTTTCTTGTTTGCTAACTTTTCCAAACTTTGACATAATTTTGTGATTTTGAAAGTTTGTGTTGATACTTGAGATTTTATTAACTCTTTCCATTTCTATGAGTTGTGATAGTTTCTACTAGACTCAAGATGCTTTACAAACTAAATTTGACATACAAAAAAACTTGAGATAAATGGAAAATGTCACAATCCTTGTACTTTTTCTAACACTTGACATAACCTCAATTTTGAGCTAACTTTCTAACCGTGATGAGTTTTTACACTTGTGATTAATGTAACTTGACTATCTTGACAATTCGGGAGTTGTTAGTGAACTTTATTATCAGTTTTGAACATTTTTAATTTACGATTTCGCTACTGCCAGAATTATGAAAATTCCCTTTTGACCTATTTTCGGGTGGAATTAATTCAAACCGAGTTCGTTTTTGAATCCAGTGGCCCATTTGCAAGCTACCATGCAGGTTTCGTTCGATTCTGAGCAACTTTTTTTACCTCATTTTAAAATGGATAATTCGTGGAAGTCATGCTTCCACTCCGATTTTGACAAAAACGATTGCATATTTAAAGTTGTTGACATCTTTATAGCTTACCATTTAAATGTCATTTCATTTCGAGCATATTTTAGGGACGCCTATTTTCTAAAAAACGTGTTTTATACCGTTTAAGGCAGAATTTTAATACAATTTCTAGTGCATATTTTTTACACTTCTTAGTGCAAAATTTCAATACCATAATTGTCATTTAATACATGTTTTCTTGTTGCATTTCATTTGTTGATTATCGGATTGATTTTCATACGGTTTCTATACAATTTTGCCTTGTTAATTCTAACATGTTTATTAAATTTGCAAGGTACTTTTAGATGGTTTTCGAATTATGTATTTATGTGATTGGAAAACTTATTTGGACTATTATTTCGTGGTCCGATTTGCGTTCGACACGCATCCTATTTCCTTAGTGTTCTATATTTTAAATAATTTGAATTTTGGTGTAGGTGCTCTTGTTACACAAATGTGTCGATGCACATTTTGTGTTGGTTTCACATTGTAGATTAGTTAATGTATTTTGTGCAAGTACCTTGGTTATATAGATATGTCTGCCACACATCTTGTTTTGTTTCGCATTGTACATATGTTAATGTATTTTGTGCAGGTTCTGTTGTACGGATGCATCGACACATATTTTGTTGGCCATTATACATTGGTTAATGTATTTTTGTGCAGGTTTTGTTATACTAATGTGTCGACACACATTATGTTTGCCATTATACATTGGTTAATGTATTCCTGTGCAGGCTTTGTTGTACGGATGTGTCGACACGTACTCCTTTTGTCATTATACATTGGTTAATGTATTCTTGCGCAGGCTTTGTTGTACGGATGTGTCGATACACATTCCGTTTTCCATTATATATTGGTGAATGTATATTTTGTTCATGTATTTTGTTCATGTATTTTGTTACGGATGTATCGACACACAATTCGTTTGCCATTATACATTGGTTGATATATTTTTGTGCAGGTTTTGTTGTACGGACGTGTCGACACGCATTCCATTTGTCATTATATATTGGTTAATGTATTTTTGTGCAGGTATTTCGTTACGGATGTGTCGACACACATTCCGTTTGTCGTTATACATTGGTTTATGTATTTTTATGCAAGTGCTTTTGTTGTACGGATGTGTCGACACACATTCTGTTTGTCCTTATATATTAGTTAATGTATTTTTGTGCAGATGCTTATGTTATACAGATGTGTCAACACACATTCTATTTGTTGTTATACGTTGGTTAATGTATTTTTGTGCAGGTTTTGTTGTATGGATGTGTCGATACGCATTTCGTTGGCCGTAGTACATTGGTTAATGTACGTTATGCAAGTGTTTGATTGATTAGGATATGTCGCTACATATCCGATCTTGCATACCGTTATGTACACCTTTGTCTACATTGTTTGGATGGTTATCCTTGCGGGTTTCTATTAGTATTCGGATGTGTGCCACATATTACGATCATACTTATTGATGCTCGCGATATGCTTACGGATCTTCTTTATTGCTTGTCATGGTTTACAAGTTTTCGGGTTTCTTCGCTATTGCTATAGTTATCACGGATTGATATTCGTTCGGTATTTTCTCATACCCTTTACCGCATTCTTTTACTGCTTTTCTAGAGAGCATGAGAAGTATGATTTTTACCGCTTTCCTTACAATGAGAAGTAGGAATAGAGATGTATGATGGGGTATCCGTTGTTGGGTCATGTAAAGAACCCCTCTGGTTTATTTAAAGATTCGTTTAGGGAAATTCCGCATTTGTGTGCTACTTGTGTTTGGTGTGTTTAAAATCCTACCCTCGTTGTAGGCGTTCGTGTAGTTGTGTTTATATTCTGTGCTAAATACCTCAAAAAGAGGCTCCCCTTCCCCATTCCCCCATGATAACTCCCAAAAAGAGACAAGCGGAAAGCGTCTGCAATTGACTCCCGCACTTTCGTCTGTTTCATCCTTAGCTCATGTGCATCGTGAAAGCTTCCTTATTATCGAGTTCATCCAGTGGAAAGGGATCCCAATTCTGACCTCCACACTTTGTCTGTCATTCGCGTCGTCATACGCTGATACTCACATTCATATACTCTTCACACAGGTGAGAAATCTCCTGGTTGACTCAGATGATTCGCCCTTCTTGGCTATGGTCTTTCTCATAGAAGGAAAGCTCCTAGTTGACTCGGGTGATGCACCACCCTTGGCTATGGTTTTTCTTTTATTCCCCCTCCCCACGTTTATCACATTTGTTTGTGCATTGCATTTTTTGTATGCTTTGCCAAAGCACTTGTTTTCCTCCTCCCTCTGTATCACTTGGCTCTTCAACCAAGATGGATATTAGGATAGTCTCCCCTAGGACCTCTCGGTTATGGTAGCTTTCGAGATTAGACATTAGGATAGTCATCCATGCATGTTAACATAGGTAGAGATTTCCTTTTCATCCTTGACTTAGGGCTACATTTGTATGATAATATTAGGGATAGATCTAGATAGTCCCCCTTAGATTTTTTTCTTCCCCTTTTGCATAATAAAACTGAAACATTTTCTTTTTCAAATCTCAAAACATGTTTGTAAACTCGAATCCTTTCTCCAAGATAAAAACAATCCACCAACTTCAAACTATTTTGTCTTCGGACCTTTTTCTATGAAAACATTTTCGATAAGGGTGTTCCTTTCAAATCCAAGCGAGTTGCTAAGTGTGTGAGCAGACGAGCATGAATCTTTCGATAAGCTGCAATGCCAAGCACGAATTGCAATCCTAATCGCAAGGATGCAAAATGGAATTTCTTATAAAAAATATTGCAACCCACCAAATTTTTTGAGGAGAACTACGTAGTGCTTTGATCCCTAATTGCACGAATGGGGTGCGTAGGCACTAAAGGTTCGCAACCGCGGCAAGCACACTAAAAAAAACCTTTCTTTTTGTATATAATACTTTGCATTCATTCATTTTACCTTAGACATAGGTTGTAAATAAATAGTCACACCCTTTAGATAAAAAATAGAAGTGGATATCATAGAGTACTACGGGCGTGTGGGGTGCTAATATCTTCCCCTCGCATAACTGACTCCCTTACACGATCTCTTGGTCGTAAGACCATGATTTCTCCCTCTCAGGTTTACTCGATGTTTCCCTTTTCTCTTGCGGTATGAAAAACGTTCGATGGCAACTTCATTAATATTATATTCGACGATTTCACCAGTAGTTTCAAAAGTGAAGGGATCTCATATTCAAGGATCACATGTAGTAATAATAAAAGTATATTGAACGATAAGAATTAATATGGGACCATTTTGTACTATTGACTACTTGTAATTAATCAATTTTCTTTCCTATAAACCACAATCCCCTAGATAAAGGGGGTGGTTGAACTGGAGTGAGTTACCAATTTTTTCTGTCTCTTAATTTTTATTCGTTTTATTATTCATCAATTATTTTTCGGTAATCTTATCTCACACATTGTTTAAACATATTGTGGAACATCTTGTCATTGATCAAACAAAATTTCACATTCATCCAAAGGATCCAACGTTTTCTTCAATTTTTAAGGACTTTCAAAAAAAATTGAACAAAAGAAACTCAAGTTGTTACTAGTGTGTCACCAACTACTTCATGTACATATTTTAAAGCATTATGCATGTTAGAAAAAATATTGTTGGAAATTCATCAAAATAATGTTTGTCTATAAATTACACAATAACTGTCACCAATATTACAGAGGATTAGGGATGGCAAAGCGGGTTGTCCGCCTCATTTAAGTCTGTCCAAAAGCGGGGCGAGATAGGGTGGGCTTACTTAGGCGTTCGAGTTTAAAAGTCAAGTCTGCCCCGTTTACTAACAAGTTGAAGGGTAGGCAGGCTAGCCCGCCAAATTTATATATTTTTTATTTTAAAATTTGATTTACTACATAATTTATAAATTTTTTAATTATTACCAAAGAATCGACAAAAACAAATTTTAACACATAATAGAACTTCAACATGTGTTATTCCAAATAGTTCAAAAAATAAAATAAATAAAGACCAATTACAACAAAAAAATAACGAAATAAACTCAATAAAAAATATCACAATAAAAACTAAACGATACATATCATCATAATCCTATTTAAAAACTAACTACTAAAGAACCATATTAAGATTTTACACAAGACAAACAATGATAACAATTACACTACATAAAACATTGGAGTGCATAAAATAGTAGTGCATAAAATATGACTTTCTCAATGTTTACATCATGTAGACTCTTATATTGATTGATTCCTTAATAGTTAAATCTTATATTTGTCACACTTATACCTTAATCAAATCCTTCTTTTCTTAAAATCAACATCTATTTCTAAAGAAAATATGTGAGCTAATGTATTGAAAACTTAATAATTCTGTATGTCATACAACTGTTCTTTTATTTAAGGATTTTCCAATAAACACATGTATTAGAAAGTTATAAAAAGATCGTTGAGCTTATAATTCAATTTTTTGTATAATAATTTAAATAAAATTTAATCAATATAATCCTAAGAGAAGAGTGTTATTTTATAGTTAAAGTTGTTTTAATTCGAAGTAAAAAAATAAAAAGCTTTAACAAAAAGTCTACGAGAAAAACCCGCCCCGCCCCGCCTCAAGCCCGCTTTTTTAAGCGGGTTAGGCGGGGTGGGCTAACTTAAGGCACCGAGTCAAAAACTTCATCCCAATCCTCCAAAAATAGCGAATCAAACGGGCTGACCTGACGGACCCAATCCATTTTTCCACCCCTACAAAGGATGGTGAAGCTCCTTAGAAATTTTATCTTAGGAAGTAATCTACCTTGAACCATTTTAATGCATATATTCCCAAGTTAAAGCAAACGTTTTATACTCTCCTTCTTTTAGTTAAGACATCCTTCATGAATTTGGGGAAATTTGGAATTTGTTGTATGGATTCAATTATGGGTGATATTGATGTGCAATTTCTTCTACATCTCCATGTATTTATAAAAAAAATCTTATTTGGCCTTAACCTTTGAGGGAATGGACAAGGTGGTCTTTCTTGACCGATGATTTCTATAATAAAATGGCTCCAAAGACTTCAAGTGACATGTGTATAGCCAATGGTGAAATGATAGCCGACTTCTTTTTATACAATTCCAAACTTGCAATTTCTAAATGTCTTATAATAACATTGGTGGATTTCTTAACCGACCTCATGACTTTCTTATCTACCTCTGCGAAATTCTCAAATTGACCCTGAAAATCGGAAATATATTTTCGGGGCGCATCATCATCTGATAAATTTTTCCACAAATCGGAAGTTAATTTCCGGTACCACACTATAACTATATTTTCGGTTTCGCTCATAACAAAAATTCAGAATATTTCATTTTATTGTCTAACATAGAGATACATAAACGTAGCAAATACAAACCGAAAGTTAAACATAAATCGAACATTACAAATCAATATCCTGGGGGACGTTGCAGCATCCTCATAATGTCATCTATGATTCTTGATAAAGTGGCATCTAGCTCGATTGGAACTTTCTCTTGAAAACTTCGATAAGTCAACCACATAGCCCGTAAATCGTCGTCGTTCTTCAGTTCACGGTTCATGAACTGCAGATTCCCTTCATTGTCGAGTGATGGCGAGCGGTACTCGATCTTCTCTACCTTTCGACCGTCACCGTAAGGAACAAGTTCCTGCAAATTTTCATATACCTATTCAATTGGGGTGTACACCGTGAGATTGAGTTCGCGAGACGGTTCGTCGCCGGGAAAATGGACAATTCCAACAACCCATTTGATGTTCAATTTCATCTCCATTTATGATTTTTTGTGTTACTGTAGGAAAAAATATAAGGGGAGGGGTGTTTTTATAGTAGAAGGATCTAAATATGGACCATAGAAATCTTATCTTTGTGTCAGTGAAAAAACCGAAAGTTAAATCATGGTTTCCTACTTAAGACCAAAACCAGAATTTAATTTCCGGTAAATTCCCTGGGTTTGAAAAACCAGAAACGAACCAGAACAAAAGACAGTGACTAAAACACAAAATGTCATATATTCAAAAAAAAATTCAAGTGGTCAAATTTCAAAAAAAAAAACATCTTTCCACATCATTATACATTATCAAAATGAAGTTAACATTAGAATGCTACCTATACTACTTGAAAGATCCGAAAAAAGTGTCGCCGAATAAATCCACCGGTGCCACCCGTTTCGACTTTTCCCTATTTATTTCTATATCTATTTCCCTCAACTTGTTGTATTCTTGCATCATTTCCATGAAATTGCCCGGCCATGTCTCTGACGCTTCTGTGAAATTAAGAGCCCACTCTGGTGATGTCGGTGGTATTCGGCATCCTGGTGGTATTTGGCATCCGTGGATTTAAAATCCACCCAACACAAATGATACGATCAATGGGATTTGGTGTAAGAGTCGTGCGCAGAGGAAAGAAAGTCTCCGAAAAACTGTATCTTGTCAGCTTAATACACACCCTGTCATACGCACTTGCAATGAGATGACCCATTTCAGGGAACCGCATCCATTTGTCCTCCGGTGCACATCCAACCTTAACAGGTACTAGTGCATGATGTATTTCCTCAACCCTTTCCTTACTCCCGAACACACGTGTATACAACTCTGTGTGTTCCGTCAACTCTATGATCAGATTATCTCGCACAATATTATAATAATCTTCACGGCTACCTAGCAAACAAGATACGGCTCGAAAGCCACAATTACCGTCATCAGCCACATTCACGATCCTTTCAACGTATTTGTGCATGAAAAACAGAATGCAATCGATGCATGGTATTTTTCATGGAGGCGGTGTAGGCGATGGTTTGCTAATACGGGCACCTTTGGAAGCATACTTCTTAGATTTCGGTGTAGGTGAGTCGGGAAATACCTTGTCAACATGTTCACAATACGAAGGATTTCTCAAAGTAGAATTGTCAGTCGGTGTAGGTTTCAACTTTTTTGGTGCACCTTTTATTTTTACCGGTTGGGAGGGTGGTTTCAAATTTGTGGTCTCCGGGAACGCAATTTTTGCCAACTCTTCTTTGATTTGGAATTTCGCGACGTCATCGGCTCTCAAAAATCTCGCTTGTATTGCTTCTCATTCGCTAAGGATGCAGATATTTGATTTATCACTTTTCATTATCCTGTCATCCTCAAAACTAAGTCTCTTCCAATGATTAGAGACCTCGTCTATACCTGTCGGACATTACCACTCAGCTTCTTGGCTATCACACAAGCACATGGGAGACCATATGTTTTCACAATTGTGCACCCACACTTGGAGGTGTCATCACCTATAGTTGAAGCTCTTGTGGCCTCATGGAAAATATAATTAAGCGTCACCCGAGATATGTTACCGACCAATTGAGAATATAGCATATTCTCCTTGAACTTGTGTTCCAACACCGTGATACTGGGATCAGATATCGTCTGTATCTCATTATGATGTTTGATGATCATATGATTCACAACTTCCCAACCCATAATCAAATTGCCCTTACTATTTGCCAACCAATTCTTGAGACAAGCATGCGCATATTCAACTCGGTTTGATGTTGTATGTTCGAGGTGCATAACCTGATCAGTCCATGCACAAAAAAATTTCTCCTTCACCTGATCAAGTATTGTGCTCTCCATATATTTCAACAAATTTAGATATTTCTCACAAACAGCTCGGAATTGTAAAACAACATCAGTATACATCTCTTTTGTAGATGCATTAACAATAACATTCCATGCAGCCATGATTTTATCCACAATAACAATGAACTTTACCAACTTCCCATCTTCACCCAGTACCTGTTTCGACCCCACAGTAGGTTTAACCCGACTTCTCACATTTTATGTAATATGGTACCTACAAAGTAATGCGGAAGAAGTCGGAAATACGATTGCAGCGACATTCATTAAAGTTGTATCACGGTTGGTGACAATTACAGCATATCCTCTTGGTCCTTCAACATGGACCGACACACCTCTAACGCATCTGAAATTTGTCTTCTTTTCACATTTAAGAAATGCAAAACCAATGATCGTCTTCTCGGTCGATGTAACATCAACAATTTCTAACAACGGGCTTTGTACTTGTTGGTTTTGTACATCGAATCCATTACAAACGGTAGGAAGCGTGTTGAACAATTTAATAGAATCAGGATGAGTCCAGCAAATGTCTCTAACATTTTCCCCATCATCACCCTGTCGGTGCCTACAAACATAATTATTGTCATCAAGAATTTCAGAAGGTGTTGCATTTCGGTTCGATCCTCCCGAATGGCCAACTTTGTTTGATAGTGCTTGTTGTACACTTGTTTGATATTAGAGGTGCTCTCTGGTCTTTTGTGCTTCAATGTTGCAAGAATGTTTTTGGGAGGTACCAAATTCAAAGTCATGTCAGAAACATAAATCTTCTCATCAGGAACTAGTCGATATACTATTGGATGACCGACCAACTTTGGAGTTAAATCATGATTGTGTTCTTCGCTAATCACATTAAACTTCCACTTATTGTTGGCCATGAGATAACCACGCAACTGAAATAGACACTCACATTTTCCTGTGTCGGTTTCCTCGCGTTTCAAATTTTGAATTCGAGGTACATATTTTTCGCTCCTTTCGCAAGTCAAAATAACAAAGGCATTTCTTCTATCAGTGCCAAAACTGGACCTTGCTATTACGGTACCAAATTCTAACCTCGTTGCTTCTAAACGAATCCACTGTAACATATTGCCCCGGAATTCAAATTCTTGAACATTTTCAAAATGTTCACGAACATCGACCGTCTTAATTATGTGGGGAATAACAACGACCGGCGATACAACTTCGGTGTCATCGGGCTTAGGAATGTTATCAGGGTGCATCATACCTATGTAACATAATACAAATCATAAATACACAAAATAGAGACAAAACAGTTGAAACTTCTGCATAATTTCAAAACAGAGACAAAACCGGAAATAAACTTCCGGTTTCGTTCAACTACTAACCGAAAATAAACTTTCAGTTTGTACGTAACCTTATTTTCAGCAATAAGTTATAGATTAATGCAGGGAATGAGGGATAAAAGAGATGATGTTTACCTGAAATTCTTCTTTGTTGAACTTTTTCTGATATGATGAACCAAAAAAGTATGACTTTGGAGTGAAAAATGGATTAGTAGTGGAGAGGGTTCTGGAGACGTTTGAAGGAGAAAGTGAAAAATGGTGGTGATCACCATGGTTGCTGCTTATAGCAAACAACACTCATGACAAAATCGGAAATAAACTTCTGGTAACATACAAAATATCCAGGTGGCATGTAATTCAATGTTCCCGCTTCTATGGCCGGAGTTATACTTCTGATACCCTACCAGAAGTTAATCTCCGGTACAATTTCTTACTGATTCATGGGTGCCACCACATTTTGACTGGTTTGAACAAAATAGAGTGCAAATCGAAAATAAACTTCCAGTTTTCAGAATGATATTTTAAAGTTTTCATGGAGTGTATCTCATCCTTATGAAGTAGATTAAGAAATTCACTAACATTGAAGTACTTAAAATACGTAGAATGAGTGTCTTCTTTTGAAGCGTTGGTAACTATATATCCTTTTCTCAACCCTTCGTTATCCTTCCCACGTTGTAATTATATGATGTTTAAATGCATTTGGAGTCACTTCTACAAGTCCTAAAAGTACATCAACTTAAAAGTTGATTTTTTTTTATACTTTTCTAAAATTAATTCTCCTCTTCCAAAAATAATTCTACTAGAAGCTATAATTTCTAACTTTTGAATTTAGTAGAATCAATTTTACATTTATTATATATTATCTTTTACAACTCTTTAATTTTCCTTCTTTATCCTCTTTAATTTTCATCAATTCTTTTCTTTCTTTTTTGTATTATAATTTTTGTATTATTTTAATAATCATACCATTCAAAATCAATTTTGATAAAATTATCCAAACAACATAAATTGATAACAATCACTTCTATATTATTATATCCAAACATAAATCAATTCTACTAAACTCAATTCTCTCAAAATAAATTCTATCAAACTCAATTTTCTCAAAATCAATTATGTCCACCGCCAATCCAAACACACGTTAAATCTCCTTGTATATTTTGTTCTAGAAGTTGAGGCTTGAGTTTTAAGAGTGTATGTAAGAGTTACATTTGTACTTGAACTCTCGGCTATGGCAATTTTCCCCATTTTAGTGTTATATAAGTGTTGTTATTTTACAAAACTTGTGATACTAGTTGGTCTCTTGTTAGGAGAAGGTTTACCTCTTGTAGTTTGCCATTGGTGGTGTTTGTAGTAATACTCTTAATAAATTCAAAATCTCTGATATAAGACTCATATAACAACCCTCCTTCTAAGGATGTGTCGAGCATATTCTAATGATGGTTTTAAACCATTGTAGAATGTTTCCAACTTGATACAAATGGGAATTCCATGGTGGGGGGATTTTCTTAACATTTCTTTTGAACATTAGCCAAACATTTAAATGTGACTCATCTTGTCTTATCCATTGTAGATGGATTTCATTCCTCATCATAGGATTTGTCTCTAATTATTTAAGTCAAATTTTAAAGGTGTCCTTTAGAGATTAAGGAAAAAATCAAAGTTTGAAAGTGTGTCAAGATCTCCTATCAAACACCTCAATATTTAATTTTAATAATATTATTCTTGTTCTGATATTTTTATTATTAATTTTAAATAGTAATTTGGATTTATTTTATTTAATTAAATAACAATTATGTAATTATTGGATAATTGAGTGTTACATTTAATTACTTAATGTGGATTAATTAAAATAAAATAGAGAAAAAATAGTTTAGTAAGGGTGTTAATAGAATAGAAAATAGAAAAATAAAGGTATTTTAGAGTGGAGAAGAAAAAATAGGATTATTTAATTTAATAGAAATAATTAGATATTTTAATTATTTAGATAAAATTAGAGAGATTAGTTGGACTAGAATAAAATGAGTATTTTATAGTTTAATTTACAAAATTAGATTTTTTTTATCAAGTAATTATTGGTAGAATTTTTCTAATAAAATAAAATAGTATTATGAGTAGATTAAAATTAGATGTTTGAGGGTGTGAGTGTCAATTGGAACTTCTATGGTTATATTCATAGTTAATGTGAGGGGCTTGCGAAGTTATGTGAAAAATTAGAAAAATGAGAAAATAGGCGGATCGTGGATTAGGTAAAAGAAGAAGTCAGAGAAAATCTAAGGGGAGCTGTTTAGGATCGTGGATCGTGGATTTGTGGCCAAAGGGTTTATCTCAAAACCTTTTTTATTTGAAATTTTGATTATAATACTTTGAATTGAATTGTTTTAAATATGTTAGTTTGTTGTTGCATCTTCTAACTACTTTGTCAATGCTTCTAGTTGAGCACATATTTGCTTATGAATATGTAACAAAGCTCTTTGTGTTTCGAGTGCAAATTCCTTTTCCTTCTATTGCATATATCTATCATAACACAACATTGTTTGATGCCATATTTTTTATCAATACTTTCACTTGTGTGTCAAACTTAGTTTTTATTGTACCTCAAGCTAATGCATCTAGTAGAATTTGGGTGCTATCTCTAACTCTACCCAAGTACCTTATATTTTATCCACAAACTGTTCCTCTAGCTCTACCCAAGTACCGATGGTACCCTAGGGCCAAATTTCCAACCAATCTTTAGCTCTCCCTCTTAATATGAACATGAAGAGCATGAGTTTCTTTTTTCAATCACATCGTTTGTACAATAAAACAAATAGATCACATAGAACATGCTCAAATGCTCATAATAATTTATCACTGGTCTTTCGTCATATTTAGTGTCTCTTAAATTTGCAAACTCATAATTTTTAATGTTAAAAGAACTTAAATTCCCTGATTAGAAGGCATCAGCAACTCACCCTCCAGATGATTAATTATCTTATGAAATCTCCTAGAGTACGTCTTGGTGACTCTAGTATAGGCATTTCTTCCTTCGACATGCAGTTATGAAAGAATCGGTCGTGGTTGTGATCAATCTATCTTCACTACTACAAATAAAATTTGTAACGTCGGATGTGAAATGTGTTTTATCTCGGAAACTCGGTCGAGGTTACTAAGGTCGTCATGAGAAGTTTGCACTTAACACCTCGGTGTTTTTAACATCAAGGTTATTATTGAAAAGACCATGGATTCCATCCCTAGCTAGTGAAATTTTGGTATCAGATATGAGATGTCAAGGTGATGTCACGACACTAATATCGGTTTATTGACCAAGTAACTGCAGAAAAACTAAATACAGAAAACTAAAATAACACAGGAAATTGTTTACCCAGTTGGGTGCTACACACCTATGTCTGGAGGCTTCCAAACTAGGGATGAAGTTCACTATTTTCAGTGTTAGTGTTTTAAGTTGGCATCAATTTTGGTAAAACTAGGCTTTAGAAATGTCTTGATAGATGTCATGACATTCAGAGATTGAAGATAAATCCTACTGGACAAGGATGGTAAAAGTACCAGCTGGAAGCTAAGGCATCTTGAAATTCTGAAAGCGATGTCATAACGGATGTTATGACATTCGATGTGACATTCATGCGAATCGTTTTCGAGATTTTCAGAATTTTGTTGAGCGTTTTATTTATGTTTTTCATTATCGAGAAAGCATGCTCACGTGGCTGCTAGGTTAATCTTAATTAAACCTAAATTGGTTGTTGAACAAACCATGTTTTAGGAGAAATTAAGTAAACCTAGCTATCTTTATGGAAGCCCAAACGAAGATTGGGACGCTTCTATATAAAGAATTCAACCCTTACTCTCACCACGCCTCGGATTTCATTGAAGACATTGAAGGCTTTTGTTTGTGTCTTTAGGTTAGTAACATTGGTATTGTGTAATTCTAGTTTCTCTTGTGAAGCAACTATCAATTGATAAGTGCATTGGACTAGGATTTATTGTAAGGGTAGTTATCACTCAAAGCTTTAAAGCACGAGTGTTTGTCTCTTGATTAAAGCTTTGAAGCAAGATCAAGATATTTTATTGAAGTGTGTCTTCACAATTCAATTAGTCAATAGGTTGATATCAACTGCGGTGATTGGGGGGAGTGAGTAGGAACTCAGATCTAAGTAGGACTTAGGTTGAAGTGTCATTGGGTAGGGATTAAGTGAGGAGTTGTAAGCGGGTGAGTTTAACTACGAATTGATACTACTAATAGTGAATTTCCTCCGGCTTGGTAGCCTCGGACGTAGGTTTGTTAGAACCGAATGGTGAACAACTTATTGTGTTATTCTTGCTTTCTATTTCTTGTGTGAATTGTCAAAGCAGTGTCAGATACTGTGTCATAACATTCTCTGTGACATTAAGTATCTGCTGCCAGGAATTTCAATCAGTAATAATTTAGAGTTAAACTTCCCCATTTACACCCATCACTTAATCACTACCCAATGACCCTTCTACCTAAGACCTTCTTAGATATGAGAAACCCCTCTCACTCCCCTCAATCACACACAGCGACAATAACAATAACAAATACTTGAAGACACATAACCATCATTGCTTCAAAGCTTATTGATGATTAACAAATTATAACTCAACTAACGTTCACCTCAAGTATTAAACAATACTAGAGTGGCTCACAAGTAACAACCAACAAAGACTTAAAACCTAAAACTTAAACTTAGTACGTTCAATATTCTTCTGGAGTGGCTAACTCTATAAGTAGGGTTAACATGCCTTTTTATATGATGATAGTAGCTTAGGGTTGGCTCATAAGCGCTTCACATAAGTCTTCATCGAGTCCTATACTTTCTCGACAAAATTAGGATAAAAGTTCTCCAATAATGTTGCAGAAGAACGTTACAAAAGTTGCTTAATCCGAGCATACAATTTAAAACAAACAGACTCCTAAATTTTCTAAACCAAAAAACCAGTTTAGGTTTGTAGCACATGTCAGGACATCTGCTGTGACATCTTCATAAAACCTGTTGATACATTATTCTTCATGGCATTTTCTGAGTAGAATGTTTTACCAAAATTGTTGTCAATCTACAGAACTAACAAACTACCCTTTGGCAAATTTTGACTAAAACATTATTTGAGGATATAAGCCATACAATTAACAGCTACGTAGAGTATAGCAGAAACATAGATGTCAGCTTCACACAATTCATCAGACATATAAAAGCATCATATCATAGAAACATAGAATAATCAGCATCACAGTTCATCAGAGATACAGCGGAAAAATTAAATGTTCAAACATCAGTTAGAACATCACATCACAGATGCACAAACATGGTCATATAGTCAGTTTCAGTTGCTCCCCCTGCATACAGCATCAACACAATTTAGATGCACACAATTAACACATAGTTAGATGCTCCCCCTCAACATCACTAGTTCATCACTCCATTGGTCAGTAGCACACATTCAGAGTTAGTCAGTCAGGCTCACAAGTCTCACAATTCACAGTTAGCTATTCACTCCACCTTTTTAGCCATAATATGCTAAATCTAGAACCAGAATTAACTCAAAGAAGATAACATTATGAAATTTTAGATTTAACTATCATTCATTGTTACCTGGAGTTAATTGTTAGGGATATTACAAACCAACTCATTTGTCAAGCACATTAGTGCCAAAATTACATAAAAGATAGTTAAAATTAAAAATAGTAGCCATTAGAAACACAATTGACACAGCCTCAAGCACACTTAATTATCTGCAGAACCAGCAGACCCACCACTTCCATCATTTCCTCATTCATCTTCAGAAGAACTTTGACTTTCACTAGCAGCACTGCTTTCTTCTTCCTGCACCTTGTAACACTCCAATTTTACCCCAGTAATTATAGGAAAATCAGAGTTATAAATATTATTTTCAACAAACAATTAGAGCATCACAATTAAACTTCACAACAGCACGTTATCACAGATACATAACACATAAACTTGGATGAACCGGAACAACATGAATCGACTTTATTAATACTAAGCAGCAGAACTACATTAATCAACTTGGATGGCATAGCATCTTTTTCAACTTAAAACAACTTAAAATGAACAAATATTGTTCATGTATCATCATAGTTATTCAACAACAAAAATCAAAACAACAAAAATCAAAACAACAAAACAACTAGTGTTCATCCCCCCAAGTGTAACGTATCAGAGCAACAACCCGACTCGAACTAACAGCAACTAAATCTTCACTCTTCATTACTTACATTTTACACACGTAGAGGCAACATCACAACAGAAGGGGTGAGATATCAACCAATATAAACAAATGTATGATAAACGATATATTAGGATAAAGCATATAAAGTTACCACTTCAAAATAACATAATTCAACATAAATCAACAGCCCGTCAACAACTTAATCATACTACATTAAATGTGACTCAACATAATGAATATGCATGTGGTACCATTGGAGCAAAACTCCCAACTTAAAATCTTCCAGTTTATCGAGGCATCATCAAGGTATAAGCCTTCAACTTTCAATGTGGTGTCAAGGCCAACTTAATAATGCAATGTATGACGGTCTCTCTATAATTTTCCTGTCGAATTTTAATTTGGCTTTCCGGTCTATAATTCTTCTCCCGACGGATAATTCTCCAAAAGCTTGATTTTCCTCCTCTTCCCATTCTCACGTACAACCACCAGCAATATTTCTAACTAGCCCGTATACTTCTCCTTTTATATATCTCTTATTTTCTAAACCTGATAAAATAATATGTTTCTCCATATTGTCTTATTGGGCCAACTAATCAAACCTCCAAATTGTTATTTATCACACACCAACTAAATCCAATTTAATTAAAGAAATAGTCCAACAAACTAATATTATTTCTAATATTATTTTTCCGATCAAACTGACTATTTCACTCGACTATCCACTTAACAACTCAAATAGCATAATAATCCAGTTTCTCCTCTTAGAATAATATCGATAAACCTCAATTTTGACAATTTCAATAATTAAATCCTTAATTAATTTAATTAACTAATTAATTAAATTTGGGGTGTTACAACTCTCCCCCACTTAGGATATTTTCGCCCTCGAAAATCTATCTGACACAACCATCCTCAACTTCGTTTCCAACTCTCTGACCCTCAGTTGCGTTTGGAAACACTCTGACTACTATCTTTCCAATATAACAACAACTCAACATGGTTAAATCCAATACGCATACGTTAATCTCCCAATACTCTTGCTACATAATCATCACTACTTCAATAATACCTTGGAACATCAACTTACAAAGTAGTAACAGCTACCACTCGCTTATACTTGCCTATACAACATCGTATCCTTATCTCAACAACATTCTTGATATAGCATCCATGCCTTTACTCACCATCAAGATAGCAAGATACGTCTATACCATCCAACACGATTTTGTCCACTATCAACAAGAGATTAAGGGTGATCAGTTCCTCAATTATCAATAGATAGTCGATAACCACATTGGAGTATAAACCATCGTTACCAAAATATAATAGTGTTTCCTCAAAACTTATAATCAAGTCTCTTTCAGCATCATAATCTGATAATTCCCACAATTTCCTACTCATTTGATCTTGTCGATGAGACAGCAATGCTCAACAAGTTACACAGTCCACATTACAAGCACTTAGCTTCACACAAAGGTTAAGCATCCTCCAACCCAAGAATTATTTCTTTATTTCCGCATCATCATGAACACAAATTTGATTCACGGAATCTCAACACACATTGCGTATCTAACTTGAATCATCCTCCTCATACTGATCGATCCTAACTGCTGAATTTACCAGTTTCACAACCAACTCCTTTAGTTTATTTGGTATTGTCCAGGAGATCACCGTTGATTTTCAACATCTCTAACACAACACTCTGCGGTGACAACTTCGCAACTAATCTCATATCAAAGTAAAATTTCAACAATGTTGCTCTACACCTCTTTGGTGACAGAACAACTACAATTCTTTGTCTTCCTGACTCTACATTTCAACTCAAAACCTTATAACAGCTTCAACAACTCTTACAATCGCATACAAGGATCTCACGACAGGTTTTTAACAATCTGACACCCTATCATTGTTCAAACGTCAACATCTTACGCAAGGCTACTCAACCTGACAACTTCACAGTCACCAGTCGCGCTTAAACTTCGCAACTTTCTAAATTCCATGTTCCAAAATTATTCTTGTTACTCAACAATCACCTTCAGACATATTAGAGATTTACACTCTACTTATATAACATCAACTACTACATTGCTTCTTATCTTTCGAGAAGTAAACACCAACAATGTATGATCGTCTTCCCTCGAGATGCCCGACTTAGTTACCATATAAAATCTTGAATTCATGTCACCTTCAGATTTAAAAACAACCAACGTCAACAATACGTTTACTGCCGCCATCTACAGCATGCTAAACCAATATCCTACAACCGAAACAAATCCGAGAAGTAGAGCCTCTCCCCCACTTATCTTCAACTTAACTTCTGCATACAACCGATTAGAGACACAACAAGTAACGACAGTGTTTCACATACTTATCACATACTAAGGGATAAACAACATTAGACAACACTGGCCTAACAGAACGACCTTCTCTGATACCAACTTGTAACACCCCAATTCTACCCCGGTAATTATTAGAAAAATCAGAGTTATAAAAATTATTTTCAACAAACAATTGGAGCATTATAATTCAACTTCACAACAGCACCCTATCACAGATATATAACACATAAACTCGGATGAACCGAAACAACATGAATCAACTTTATTAATATTAAGCAGCAGAACTACATTAATCAACTTGGATGACATAACATCTTTTTCAACATAAAACAACTTAAAATCAACAAATACTTTTCATGTATCATCATAGTTATTCAACAACAAAATCAAAACAACAAAACAGCTAGCGTTCATCCCCTCGAGTGTTACGTATCAGAGCGACAACCCGACTTGAACTAACAACAACTAAATCTTCACTCTTCATTACATCGTTGCTCACGTGAGGAACATCACAACCGAAGGGTGAGATATCAACCAATATAAACAAATGTGTGATAAACAATATATTAGAATAAAGCATAAAAAGTTATCACTTCAAAACAACATAATTCAACATAAATCAACAGCCCGTCAACAACTTAATCATACGACATTGAATGCGACTCAACATAATGCATAAGCCTTCAACTTTCAACGTGGTGTCATCAAGTCCAACTCAATAATGCAATGTATGCCATGGGACATCAACTTCAACAACAAATTCACAACAACACACAACAATGGTAATAATGTTAACCGAAAATCAACATTGGCCATCGGTCTACAACATAATTATTTCATCAACCGCAAAGCAACTTATCAACGTTGGTCATAAGACCTACAACTCAATTTGTCCATAAACCGGAACAATTCAACGTAATTCAACATTGGCCATAGGCCTACACTTCATCAACGTATCAACAACAATTTATTAACAACGATAATTCAAGCAAACAACAACGAACTTCATCACGACCTGAAACTTCGCAATTTATCAATAACATCACCACAAGCAAACAACGACAATTACTATGCAAATTAACAATTACGATTTTGCGTCTAAACATTTTATTTACCGCTAATGTTGTTTAATTATTAAGTATTATCTATTAAATTAGTTAATTAATTCAGCTACTTAATTTTCTATATTAAGAATATTCCTCGCTGATAATACTAATTCTAGTAATAAAACAAGTTAGAAAATATAAAATTACTATTTTATTAATATTATCAACGTGAAAGTGTAGCAGCTTAGTTAACTAATAGTTTAGTTACTCATTAAAATATATTGTCAAATTAAGCTTAAGTGTAAAAAGAAAATACAAAATACATAAAGACATGACTTGCCGTTCGGCAGGGTCCTCCTCCATAAGCATATGCATATTGATCGGCATGTCCTCCATGTATATGTTTGTCGTTCGGCACACTTCCCGTACTTAGGGAGTGTCGTTCGATAAGCGGTTTCTTCTCAGTTATTTTCGGCAATTTTTCTACGAACACTTTTATATTTCCACTGATTTATCAACAACCATAATTTCATCACACCAAATTTTTCATCTGAAGTTACACTTATAATTTTTCCATGTCAATAGCAATAGTAACAACCAACGTTGTAACAATAATTTTCACCAAATCAACAAAACACAGAAAAACAACAATCAATTCATAGAAAATTCATACAACCCAACCGACATACAGTCTATCATATACCCGGTTATAGAGATTGAACTCCACCCTTACCTTGGATTGACGATATCTCTATAATTTTCCGGTTGAATTCCGATTTGGCTTTCCTATCTGCAATTCCTCTCCCGATGGCTAATTCTCCAAAAGTTTGCTTTTCCCCCTCTTCCGATTCTCACGTACAGCCACCAACAATATTTCTAACTAGTCCTTATACTTCTCCTTTTATATCTCTTATTTTTTAAACCTAATAAAATAATATATTTCTCCATATTGTCTTATTGGCCCAACTAATCAAACCTCCAAATGTTATTTATCACACACCAACTAAATCCAATTTAATTAAAGAAATGGTCCAATAAACTAATATTATTTCTAATATTATTTTTTCGATCAAACCGACTATTTCACTCGACTATCCACTTAATAACCTAAACAGCATAATAATCCAGTTTCTCCTCTTAGAATAATACCGATAAACCTCAACTCGACAATTTCAATAATTAAATCCTTAATTAATTTAATTAACTAATTAATTAAATTCGTAGCATTACATTTATTATTTAGCTTTTTGGCTATTATTTATCAATTTCATTGGCCCCTGTATCATTTTTTCCTGTATCATTCCCCTAGCCTGTATCATTCATTATAATAAATCTATTAGCTTGCCGATATTATTTTACACAGAAACTACAAAATATGTAACAGAAATAGAATAATATCATTTATCATTTATATATAAAATAAGAAAGCCTATGTTCATTTACAAAATAACATTGTTATCATCAAGACAAAATAATAAAACTTCTATTCATATACAAAATAACATTGTTAGCAACCAACAGAAACTATTATTCTTGATCTCGCGCTTCATAAAGAGATATGAAGACATTGGTCCAACGAGATTGGATGTCATCAATTTCCTCATTTGAATACGGTTTTTGGTTGCTAAGCTCCTACAATTAGAACAAAATTTAAGCTAAAAACAACAAAAATAATTAGTTTAAAAAGTATACATAACATGGATTAAGCTAATACCTTATTCTTCATAAATCCTTGTGTAATGCCCTCAAAGACAATATGGAGCATATATCTCATGACATAATATCCACAAGAATGGGAAACGATTTGTTTACGTCACTACAAATAACTTTCTTATTAATGCAACACTAATACACACAATTAATAGAATATTAAATATCACAATTACTAAACTTACTCTTGGGTAATGAAAGTTTGGCTTTTGTGATTAGATTTCTTCTTCGTGCATTATATTCCTTCGTCGCTCTACATGTGTAGGTTAAAATTAAACATGACTTGAACACTCTTCAATTCTAAATTTAAATTTGAGTATAAGAAATAATACAAATTACCCTTCAAATCATTGATCACAACTTCGGGCAGTGTAGAGTGAACCGAGCAAAAGACAAATATATTGTTTTCTTGGGACATATGACAAGTAGTTGCCAATGTCAGTTGCATAAACATTCAGAATAATTAATAATATGGATAAAATTTATTTATAAATAAAAACAAAAATTAATATATACTTACTCGCGGTAAAACGGGGCCAAATAATAATTTTTGATGATCCCTCTCTCCATCAACATATCATGTATGTAGTTTCTGACTTCGTGACCAGGAGAATTGCGAGTAAGAGCAATTTTCGTAGCATCCAAGATACAATACTTGTTTATAATATTCCTTTCTAAACTAAAATCATGGATGTACCTGCAAGGCCAAATCTTTATGTTAAAGTACAAGAACGTATGTATATAAAAAGAAATCAACATAACACAACTTACGAGCACTAAAATTGCATTTTAGACTCGTCTATTTCCTCATCTCCCATCATAAATTCATTTAACGAAGTCTTGTTAAGAAACAACGAAAAAAGTGGATCATGACTTAATTTTAAACCCATAGAAATGGTTTCAATACTTGACATCATCATCTCTAGCCTCTGAAGTGGATCTTGATTTGGTGGTGCGGGTTCAACACTGCTCTGGTTGGCAGAAAAAATAAGTGTCGCGCTTGTACCACCCGCCACTTTCTCAACTACATTCTCTCTAATCTTCATCTGATTTGAATTTTTAAGGCTGGATATACCCAATGAACTCAATGTTTGCATCATAAAAACAATATAAATACAATCCAAAACTGAAATACACAGACAATAATAACAACAACAAAATACAGTTTATACCTCAAGAACATCACGGGTACACTTCTCAGTCCTCTTCTTCTCGTTCATCCTCTCTCGCTCCTCTTGCTCCTTCTGGACACTCTCTCGCACCTCCTTCAACAACTTCTCCCTTTCCTCCTCCAAAAAACTTCTCATACACCATTTTCAACGAATGCTTCCTCTCCTTATTCAAGAACTTCTCCTGCATCGTCTGCACCAACATATCCCTCTCCTCCTCCAAGAACCTTTCCCACAACTTATCCTTTTTCTCCCCCAACTTAACAGCAACAATCTCTTAAACCTCTCTCTTAATCATTTTCTATGATGATCGACAGCGTTCATAATATGCCTTGAAGCTAATGCCTCTACCAAGACCACAGGCACGCCCAGGATGCTCCTCCGTTCCAATCACTTCAACCAAGATGTCATGATGACCTTATGAAGTAAAGAGGTCGGCTTTGGTTTTTCAACAAGATCCTCCTGCAACATATTAAGCTATATCTTAATTACCAAATTGATTTAACTAAAATAAATATTCTGGAAAAAATATCTACTTACGATGCTTTGAGCCACTTCGTAACCCGATGTGTACTCACCGTCTTTTCTTTATGGAGATGCAAGACTTATAGAATCTCCCAACTCTTCTTCTGTTTTTTTTCTTTTTTCGTCCATCAATTTTTTTTCAATTCTTCGATATACTCCACGAGACAACCTATATGGATAGATATTTCAAGCTCGGTTTTCCATTCCTTTTTGGCTCTTTGCCAAGAATTAAGGAGTTCTGCGAGACTCTACAAATTTTTCCCAAGTAGCTTGATCAATAAATAAATATACCACGTATGGAGGTGGTTCTTTATGATGTTTAATATAATCATGGGTGAGTTGTATCTTAAACCCCCTCCAATTCTCACTATAATAAGTAAGCATTTTCTTCTTCACGTAGTCATTGTCTAGAGAAACAGTGAAGTTATCTTATGTTTACACAATAGAAATGTTATTAGTATTGCACAAAAAATATACTTGTAAAACAAATGATAGGATACAAGATAAATACCGTAATATCAATACCATATGTATTTTTTAAGCTCATCGCCAATGTCATGCCAAATATTTACTAAAATACTCACTTTACTTCTACCTTGTAACACAATGTAACCTAAAAAAACATCAGCTTTTTCACCTTCAACATTGTCGGTTTCTGCATCAACTATAACCTGGTGTCGAATACCAGATTTGTTAGATTTTTTCACCTTTGTATACATCGTGGCACCTCTAGTTTTTCTTTTACGACTTTGTGTATTAACAGAGTTTGCAACAGATGTGGTTTCAGAGGTTTTTCTTGAATCGACCATGACTATCAACAATAACAAATAAAGATGAAACAAAATGATCAATAGACAAAGTAACAAATAAACCCTAAACAAAATCATCAATAGACAAAGTTAAAAACTAACGTTGATGAATATACAAACTAACAATTCAATGAAGAACAAACTTATTGCAAAATTGACATTTGATGAATATCTTTTGGAAGAGTTTTGATTAATATAGCCTAGGGTTTTTTGCAAAATGAGAGTGACGAACTGACGTTTGAGTGTTGGTAGGGTAAATGAAAAGTTAGAAACTAGATAGATAGTTCAATGAAGATTTTCTCATTCAAAATAAGTGTCATTTTGGTTTTTTACAAAAACTGGCGTGGTAGTGTTATTAAAAATAATTTCATAGCGCAATATTATGGGAGTTCATTTAAAAGATATTTCACGTCTGATATTTAAAAAAGCTGAGGATAAACATTTATAAAATAAAGTATTAAAATAATATTTTGAAATTAGTATTATAAAAATGTTAATGCAAAATATATTACGCCTCAGTTGAATTCTGTAACTGAGGTAAATACTAATGGAACGAATAGAAAAAAAAAATAAACATGGAAATTGGAAATGCGCCAAGTGAGAAATGCTAACTATCAATTGAAAAGAAACATAAAATGCAGCAAGTGGTTGTCGAAGCGAGTTCCCTTATTGACATCTTACGTTGGTTATATATTATAACCGAGGTCTAATGTTTTTTATTTAAAAAATAATAATACAACATACCTCTCCCAGAACTTATACCCTCGTTTTTCATTGTTCGTGGTGTAACATTCATCATGAAAAGCGTTATTTGTTGTAGTGCTTAGTTAAACATGTGTTTCTCCCAATTATAATATCATCTTGCTTCTCTAACATGAAAGATCAAACAATTATATAATTACAAAAATGCTAAGAGCTCATTTCCTTTAATCAAACCAAAACTCTAATATTAGCTAAATAAATTTAAATAACACATTGATCTCATTAGAATTTAACACAAAGTACTCCAAACCTAAAGAAAAATCACACCCTCCTATAAATATTTGAGAATAAGACTATCTGAAATCTTTAAAAAACAAAATAAAAAACATGAGATCATTATCTAAAAGTAGAGAATCCATACACTAAAATACTTGAACAGTTACCATAGAACCTAGAGCATGACTCATTAAAATATTTAGGGGGTTTCTTAGTATATATTTATATGGGTGAAAAAATTCTCATAAAATCTTAAAATATCATTCGAATATGCATATCTAAAAGAACCCTTAAATTAATTTTCAGTGGGTTTTGGAAATACATATCTAAAAAACCCCTTTATTTACACATTATAGTTATTGAAACGTTGGATTTAAACATTCAGTGATATTTTCAGATATGTATATCCGAAAATATATTTGTTACATAAGTTTGTTTCATGATCATCACTACCACTATTTCATTCATTTCATTTCCCCCATAACCAAAACCTCAACCATTTTTCGTCTCCAAATCAAGTTTCAAGCGTTTTATCACATCAAAAAGAGCATAGAAAGCTACAATTTAAGGTAAAAATTCCTCATTTTGCCTCACATTTTCTTGAATTGATTTTGACATTTGTTAGAAAAACAACGTCACTTCGAATATGCATATCTGAAACGCTCCTAACATATTTCAAATATGCATATCTGAAATTGTTCCTGTTACAGAAAAACAGAATTTTGTGTTGAACAAATTTTATGTTTTCGACCGTTTTAAATATGGTGCACCCCGACATATTTTCCAAAGCTATTGTAATACGAACAAGGTGAATGAGGATATTAATCCGAAAGATTTGAAGGATGTCGTTAAAATAATTATTATCGTGGTAGATGTTCGACAATAATTTACAAATGATCAAGTTTTCAGTGTTCGTCAACATATGCTAGAATGGGTCTGAATTGAAGCTAGCAAACTCGGGTTTGTGTTGTGATTGGAAGGTCCAACAATGACACTAGTAGAAGGAAAGCATTTGTATCAATGACTTGCGAGAGAAGTGGAAAATATATTCCAAAAATTCAGAATTTAAAACATGAAGACACTAGATCAAGAAAATGTGAATGTTTGTTGAAAATGAGCAGATATTGTAGGCAGGCACGGATCCACAGCCCATCGAGCCCGGGAACACACCCGGGCTCAACTCTTATATTCTTTGTATTCTCTCCAATCTAATAACCGATTTTTACATAAAATTAAGGGCAAAATTAGTAAAAGTAGAGTGTAAAAACTAAAAAACATTGCAGTTAAATTTTTTTGCCCAGACTGCTTTAGACAAAATCAAGGGAAAAATTAATAAAACTATGGGCAAAATTAGTAAACATAGGGTATGAAAACTAAAAAATTTGCGGTTAAATTTTTTGCCCAGGCTGCTTAAAATTCCTGGCTCCGTCACTGATTGTAGGGTGAATGATTTGTGGAGGTTTATTGTCATATATGGTTTACATAATCATGCGTTGGACACGAAGTTACAGGGTTATCTAATTTAATATAGATTTAATCTGAAGGAGAAGGAAATTATTTGAGAAATATCGTCCATCAAAGTTGTGCCGAGAAACAAACTTGCCGATTTGAAGCGGAAAAGACTACAAAGTGTTTCAAATATTGGGAAGATATACATTGAACGTTATCAACTGAACACGGCGAATAACGGTTCGAGATCCAAAATGCAACAAAATTTTGGACGATAACCACTATGTTTCAAGTTATAGAGTATGTGAGGATGAGGTCAGTATTCGTGATATATTTTTGACTCATCCTGAAAGTATCAAGTTGTTCAACATATTTTCAACCGTCCTTATAATTGCTTTAATGTACAATACCAATAAATATAGGCTTCCGCTTCTAAAAATTGTTGGTGTCACTTCTACATAGAAGACATTTTTAGTTGGATTTGCATTTCTGGAATCTGAGAAAGAAGACAATGTAACATGGGCGTTGGATATATGCAAGTATTTATTGAAGTATCCACAAAATATGACCAGTGTCATTGTAATCGACTGAGATAACGTCCTGATGAATATGGTTGGAATTGTGTTTCCTACTTCATACGCATTACTTTGTCGGTATCACATAACAAAAAAATGTGAGAGCTAAGCTAAAAATCGCGGTTGACAACAAAGAAATCAAGGGTGAAGAAGAAAACTTGTCAAATTTAGTGTGGTGGTGGGGAAAATAATGGATGTGTGGATGAATATATTAAATTCTTCTATAAAAGAGTTGTATGTTGGGAATGTGGTAAATTTTAGAAGCTTGTGTGTGAAATATCCAGTTTTTTTGAAATAGGTTGAATCTACTATTCTTGATCAGATGAAAGAGAAAGTTGTGTGTGCTTGGACAGACCGGATTAGACATTTGGAAAACACTAGAACTAATACAATTGAATCTGCACATTCGACATTGATGACATGGTTGAGTGATAGCAAGGGAGATCTTTGTAGGGAATGGGACACAATGAATCAAATGCTCCAAAACCAACATAATAAAATTCAAACAATTTTTGGTCAGAGCATAATTGTGGTAGAACACAGATTCAAAGACAACCCTCTATACTCGCAGTTGGTTCTCAACATATCTTGTGCAGGATTGAATTTCATTTTTCATGAAGCGAAGCGAGAAGAGATGACAAAGCCGGATAGTTCAAAGTGTGGATGTACAATTAGTAAAACTTACGGGATTCCACGTGCTCGTCTCATTTCTAAATTGATGAAGCTAAATTCCCTCATACGTATGGACGAGGTCTACGATCATTGGAAATGACTTCGGTTTGATGACTACGGTGCGACAAAGGATGGTACATTGATCTAAGTTTTATTAGTTTTGTTTTAAAAAAAAATTTGAATTTCATTCACTCTTTTTACATTCCTTTTGAAATAATAAAGTGCGGTGACGACTTTGATTTTATGAGTTAAATTAATCAATAATTTAATCTCATATTTTCTCCGCTACTGGTGATATTTCTACCCTAGATGGTAAGTGTTTGAGTATGAATTGATTCTATAATCCTTTATATTTTGCTTCTTCTAATACACTTGCAGAAATACATTGACCAATTACATGTCCAACCCCACAAAAATCACACCTATAGACTTGAGTTTGTTGAACTAGTTGTTGGTTTGTTGTTGCCTCTTTTAACTACTTTGTCAAGGCTTCTAGTTGAGAACATATTTTCTTATGACTATATACCAAAGCACTTTGTGTGTCAAGTGCTAGTTCGTTTTCCTTTGTATTGCATATTCTATCATAACACAATATTGTGTGGTGCCATTTTCTTGATCAATACCCTCCTATAAAAATGAGAGAATAAGACTATCTAATAAAATCTTTAACAAACAAAATAAAAAGCATGAGATCTTTATCTAAAAGTAGAGAATCCATACACTAAAATTTGAATTGTGACCATAGAAACTAAAGCATGGCTCTACTAAAACATTTATTGAAATAAATGCATTTAATTTAACCATGCAAAAACATTTAATGACATAAAACTATAGTAGCTTCCACTCTACCTAGAGACTCTATAGCCAAAGATCAAACATTTTTATACAGTGCAAATTAATTTCAGAAATGGTGATTTCACATAAAACTAGTGAAAAAGGACATGTACAACTTTGCCATGATAATTGAAATTTTCTCCTATTTTCATGCATGAACTTTCATCTACAGTAGTATACAAATTTTAAGTAGTAAAAAGTACAATTAACTTTCTACTGTTAATTTTTCCGTTATTGTTGTGTCACAATTTGCAACAGGAAGTTTAAGAGACACATAGGACCCATGAAAGGAATTAAATTTGTAATATATGGTCCCAAATTTGCTAGATCATTTCATCAGCCATAAACATGCACGACCATAAGTTTCTCTTTGATTTGATTGATCCCTTCGAGACTTTCTCATGAGTACACTTGATTCAACATTTATAATTGATGGTGTGATTCTGACACCAGTGTAAATCCGTATAGATTATTTTATCAAGTGTTCTTAGGATATTATTTAAATATTTTAAATATTAAATTTTTAAAAAATATTTATATAATTAATGTATTAGAAATTAAAATAATTAATTTTTATAAAGAATAATTTTTTAATTAGTATCTTTAAAAAGTGTCTTAAGAACGTTAGTATTTTTAATAGTAAATTTTTATGTGTAAATCAAGTTTACATAAAATTAATGTTTAAACAGTTTATTTTTATGTAAATTGATATGTATTTGTTTTTCGTCTATGGATTTTTTATTTTAGACAAAATTGTTGAATTTTATATGATTTTAATTTTTAAAGTTAAAATCAAAAAAATTTATAGTTTTTATTAAAATTAAAATGACTTTAATATTCAGAAATTATTTTCAAAATATAATACAACAACAAGAAATAAAAAGTATATCAACCTACATCAAAAAATTATTAAAATCTAAAACTAAAATCTCAAAAAATTATATTTTTCTAACTAATAACATATTAATCACTAGAATCAAAATGGAATTGAAAGTTAATGGTAATAATTTGGGTCATTATTCTTTTTTATGACCACAATTTTTGGAATAGAAACTTAATGATAATATTTTTGTAACCTCTCATTTTTTCTAAAATTATATATAAATATGAGAGTTACAAAATTATTATTCATAAATTTTGAGACTCTATAAAAAATCAAATATTTCTAGTGTTGAAAAGTTAAGTATCAAAAGTAAATATTATAAATTTGTGTCGATTGTTGGAACATAATTTTTGATATTTGACCACTTTATTTAAAGCGGTTTTAAGAATTCTCTATCTCACAATAAAATTTATAATCTTTACTCTTACTCTAAGAAATCTCAATCTTACTAGTAAAAACTTCTCTTAAATTTTTCTCTTTTATCCTCACGTACATCAAAGCATATATATATATATATATATATATATATATATATATATATATATATATATATATATATATATATATATATATATATAGGATCAAATTTTATATTAGAAGAGTTACACCACGAGTTATACTCGCTTAAAAAGTCATTTCGGATTAATATTTTTCTAAAATCAACCGTTGGATTAAAACATACCATCATATAGATCATACCTATAAAATTTGAGATTAATCTATAATAATTTACTATGTCATTGAACTACATCAAAATAAACGTCATATGAAAGTCCATTTTGACGTTAGTCTTTAGATATCTAGATCGTATAGTAAATCATTATATATTAATCTCAAACTTTATAGGTATGATTTATATGATTATATGTTAAAATACAACAGTTGATTTTAAAAAATATTAATCAAATGACCAGTATAATCTGATATATATATATATATATATATATATATATATATATATATATATATATATATATATATATATATATATATATATATATATATATATATATATATATATATATATATATATATATATATATATATATATATATATATATATATATATATATATATATATATATATATATATATATATATATATATATATATCCTAAATGTTAATCTCCTTATATGAATTAGACATATCTCAAATATTGTCGCTCTCCAAATATATCAAATAAAATATCTAGTAAACTATTTATAAAAATGAGAAATATAATAGATAATGAATATTCTCATCCACATGGTGTTATGCATATTTGTGCGTTCAGTTTACTCAAAATCCCATGTGCTATCTTTGCATGACATATCTTTTTCTAGTGTGTATGTTTCCCTTTATTAATCTTCATAAATTTTCAAATGTTTTAATTTTTGGTAGTTTCCTAAAAGAATATGTACATTGATAGTGATATTTCAACCACTGGACCAGTTATGTTTTCTTTATATAAATTGTTTTTCTCGTGACAATGGTTTATTTTTTCACTTTGTCAGAAAACAGATGGCCCATTTATCACAACCGTCCATTGCGGAGGATGCTTCCCTACAATTGATTGGATACATCTTCAAAGTCTTTTTTCTTTAGAGATATATAAACATTACTTTAGCAAAATGGAGGGAAAAATATAACATAGAGTAAATGCTCTTTTGTAAAGATTGTAAGAAGTATATGCAATTGGCTCTAGAGAAAGTAAATATATTTATTTAATGAAACAAAAAAAATAGTTTTCAGATATAGTCATCAAGCACTTCAATATCTGAATTATAAATATAATATCACCTATTTTTAAAGAATATCTGAAAAATAGATGTGTATTCGAACATAAAATTAAAAACAATTGCTTTTAGTCTTTCTATGGGAAATAAAAGCACCCAATTTTATAAACAAAAAAAAAAAAAAACTAAAATTAATTTTATAAAATTATAAAGATTATACTCGAAATGCATGTGATTTATAAGGACTAAACTCATTTTTAATTTTCTTATGATATACAAGGTCGTCCTAAATAATTTGGAGCTATTTTGTAATTAAATTTTTAATAGATAAAAGTTATAGGTTTAATTGTACTTGAAGGAGGGCGTGCCCTTCGTATGTCCTAGTATTTCAGCTACGTGCTTGTCAGAGATACCTCCACCATATTATCGAAAGATGATCAATGTTCTTTCAAATACTACAGAATCATTATACCCTTAAAAATATTGGGTCTTCACCTTCCGAGAATTACGAGGCAGTTTGTAACTCCTCATTTCTATCCCGTAAATATAAATAAAATCAGAGTTATAAAATTTTCAACACAACATGGGATGATACATTTTCAACTTAAAAAACAACGACAATTAATCATATTTAGTACATAGATACATAGCACAACATATCCTTGATGAACTCCAAACAACCTGTATTAATCTTCTTGAAAACAAAACAACTTATTATTACTACGCAGCAAAATCACAATTTCAATTATGTCATAATATCGGCTCATCTTCAATTCACTAAACTTCTTTTATTCAACAAAAGCAACTTCAACTTAGTATAAGACATCAACAAGTAATTTCATAAATTTCATCCTTTAATTCAACATCTAAAGTAATAACAACAAAAGAAACAACTATCGTTCATCCCCCCGAGTGCTACGTGTAACACCTTGATTTCCCCATAGAATATTTATATAATTATTGATCGTGACTTTATCGTCTATTAATCAGCAGACTGCAAGTGCACAGTCCTATCGCGTAGTTTTAAAAGATATCGAACCCACAGAGACTATAAATCGATCTATCGTTATCCTAAGTTACGGTATACAGCTAAGGCGAATAATTCTTTAAAATATTGGTTAAGGAAAATATAATAATTAAATAGATATCGGTATGTAATTCGTCCAACCTAAAGAGGTCCGAAATTCCACTGGCTTGTTTCTCAAGTTGATAGAAAATCTCTTCAGCAAACAATATTCATCTAAAAATCCTATCTCAAACTTTCGCTCTATTGAATCGGATCATGTAATTAAATCCTAACGTATGCTCTTGCTATCCCACCGAATTTAAAAACACTTTTTGAAAATAAATAAAAGGTTTAATCAATTTTAAAACGCTTTCGCAGTCTTTAAAAATAATACCTAGTATCCACTATCTGGTTCTAAACCTCAAACTCTCGCTCTGTTGGTTTCTAACCTTAGTCCAGTTTATTAACCTCAAACTTTCGCTCTGTTGGTTTCTAAAGTTTTTAATAAATTAAATTGAATATCTAAGTCAGAAAGAATATTTTTAACAACGTAATATTATACCAGTTTATTTTGGATTCCTTTGGTTCGATTAATTTACATACCAATATCAGAAAGACTTAGCCAGACATATTAATTAATTCAGACATGCATAAATAATATGGTTCAATATATTTAAACATTTCCACAATCAAATAAATAATATCAGGCAACAGTATATTAAATAAAATAAAATAATTAAATTAAAAACCTGAAAATAAGAATACTTGAAATAATCTTATTCTTCGAAATAAACGAGCACTCCACCACAAGTCGGTTCGATCTGCTCGGAGACTTCTTGAATTGAAAAAAAAGACAATACGACAAGGAATAAAAAGCACTAGATCTAACGTAAGGTTAGATCAGTGAAAAACTGAAATAAAATCTAAACAAAGAAACTGAAAACGAAAATAAATTCAAAGTACAAAACTGAAATAAAATTGCAAAATAAAGAAAGAACTGTTGTTCGGTAAAACTGCCGACCCTAGCTCTGAGACTTGAACTTGTATTTATAGCTCACTTGGTAACTTCCCGTTCCAATCTCGTACCGAAATAAGTGGCCATCGTGTGTGAAAATATAACTGCCTTCAGAGTAGGAGGCGGACGCCTCCACGTGGACCTTGACTTGAGACGTGCGTCTCACATTTGCATGGGAAAGTAGTGGACCCCACCTTGCTTGGGAGGCGGGCGCCTCCAAGGGAAGGGGTATGTTGAGACGGCTGCCTCAGGCCACGTGGCAAGTGGAAGCTTGCATTCTTGTCTTGCTGGGCCACGCATGCTGGGCTTAGTCTTGGGCCTTCGTTCACATAATTTTTTTCTCCTTATATAACTCCTCCTTTTTGCTATATATCACTCCTTGCTTCATTTCTTTGAATTTTTAATAATATTTTTCCTCAATTTTGTTTCTGTTTTCAATTTCTCTTTATCTAATACAAATACCTGAAACAAAAGAAATACCAACATAATACAGAAATAAAACAGAATAATTGAATAAAAATAGAAGCATTATCTATGAAAATTAAGTCAAATATGTTATATAAATTCGTGTTATCAATTATCAGGGTAACTTAAAATTTTAAACAACATAAATCAGAATGTCACATGCTTCAAAACCACTAGGTCATTCAATATGATATACACATACGAGAATAACATAATATAGTTTTGAAATAAACATTTTCATTGAAATAGCGGAAATATTTCAATTCTCAACAAAACAACATCAACAAAATATTCTAGAGTTCAAACTACTCGAATCAGAATCAACAACAGAAAACCAAATTAAATGGACAATTCAAATGTTTATCCCCAACCCGAGTGTTACGTATCAGAGCATAATGTTGACTTGAACTAAAAAGAAGAGCAAGCTCTTCGACTCCTGCTACTCGAACTACTCTTCAGTATCTGCACGTTACCCACGTAGAGACAACATAACAACAAAAGGAGTGAGATATCACAACAATATAAAGAACAGTATAAGCAGAGATATACAAAATTATCATGCATAACTATTAGTGTTCAAGTATCTCATCTCCACAACACAATTGTCATAAACCAAACAATTGAAATTCACAATCAACATCAACAACAATTATGAAATGCAACTCAACATCGACACAATACATGCGGTACCGAGATTTCCACCGAATCCACTCCATCTAAGATCGGGGTCACCATTTTCGGGAACAATTGGTTCACCTAACCACTAATCCACTCCATCTAAGATTAGGGTCGTCAACAATATGGAATAAATGTATTCACCTCGCTCGCATCCACTCCATCTAGGATTTGAGCCAACAACAACAACAACAATAATACAAAATGAATGCATGAGACCAAATCATGCAACCAACAACAAAAAGCATTGATTTCAATATTATCAATACCTTACCGTTTCCAGCCACCTGTTGTAAACCAACAACAACAATACAACATGAATGCATGAGACCAATTCATGAAACCAACAAAAAAATCATTGATTTCAACATTATCAATACCTTACCGTTTCCAGCCACCTACTGTAAACCAACAACAACAATACAATACAACACGACATTGATTTTCACATCAACGTTCACAAACGCATAAACTTACGTCACCAAAACTAAATACAAATCCATAAATATCAAGTTACAGGTTTTTAAAATACTTTTATAGGAAAGATGATGTTTTTAGCTTCCCGTAGGTTCGAACAGCGCGTCAAACAGACACCCGAGCACAAAGTTATGATTTTTCAAAATTTAGGAAATTTTCCAATTTGTACCGCGGTAACCGGTTACCCCCAGGTGGGAACCGGTTCCTGGAAAACATAGAAACATTTTGTTTTTTGAAAATTCGGGGAACCCGGTTACCCCCCAAGTGGTAACCGGTTACCTTTCACAAATTTACCCAAAAACTAGGATTTTACACGTGGTAATCGGTTACCCCCCAGGTGGTAACCGGTTACCACTCCTATTTTTCAAAAAATTCTGCAACTTTCAAGTTGCGACTTACCTCTTTCAAAAACTCCAAAATCAGATTTTTCTCACACAATTAGCAGTGATAACATCATCAAACATACCAAAAACATATGTATCAATTAGAAACTATTCACAACACCAAAATCAACAATTCTACAACAATTCATCATACACAACAATCAGCTTTCAATTCAATACAATCACACACAATAACCATACACTCAAACCCCACATATCTAGGATTATACTACCCTTTAGAAAGTTGAAAACCCACCCTTACCTTAGGATTGATGATCACTTTAGGTTCCCAACAATGGAGTTTCCTCTTCTTGCCCTAATCCTCTTGCCTCTTCTATTCCTTTTCTCTTCCTCTTATACTTTTTTTCTTATTTTTACGATGTGAAATAATAAACACCAAAACCCTAACTCTTCCTTATAGTCATATTCGCCCTTATGACCCTTTTTGTTTGGTTTTCCTTTTTTATCCTCACCTATGTCATCCAACTTACCATAATGCCCTTGTCAAACTTCTACTAACTTATCTTAATTTATTTAATTAAATAAAACTTAGATAATTAGTTACTATTTCTCCAACTTATTAATAATTCTAATAATCATTCTTAAATCCAAATAATTCCAACTAAATTATTGAAATAAAATAATCACTAACTAATATTACTAGTTAGTTACTCACGACACCCATCATTTCTACACTATTGCTCACACACCTCCAACACCGTAATTATAATATTTCTAAAGCGGCTGTCCCATATCAAGGGTATCACAATACATCAACACCCATTAACGCATATAATGCCTAACACCACATAATTAAATTATGAAAAACAATTAAATAAAAATCGGGGTGTTACAACTCTCCCCCACTTAGAATATTTTCGTCCTCGAAAATTTATCATATAAAACAACTATGAGTACGACTCCCGCGTCCTACTCTTCAACTCCTACGACTTGTTTGGCAATATTTCAGATACCATTAATCAACATTCCACATTACTAACCACAATAATCAAACAAATTACAATGTCATCGGGTTATGAACGCACAAATTTTATTTTACTCCTCGTTCAATCACCCTAGGATACATGATCTAGCACCTCATTACACTACAACACCTTCATAAGATCATTAACGTAACTTCAATATAGACAACATTGCCACACAACACTAGTACCATAATGCTACGTTCCACCAATCGACCAGACGATTTAATTCACCTATTTAAATGTGGAAGCAAAAATAATAATATATAACAACTCTTCATATATCACTTCCCTTCTGGAATGTCCAATGGTTTGCACAGGCCCCGCAGGCTTATTGATGCTTAAGACTTGACTCCTAACAATTCACTCCGCATAACGAATAACGCCACCTCACGCTTCGGTTGCACTAGTTTGATTCCTCTACTTTACAATCACCATCCTCATTTGATTTCCATCAACTATCATATCTATAAATTTCACCTCTAGTTTCTTAATTTCTTTAGTGTCCACCAGAAAATAATGGTTCACTTTAGATATCATCAACCTTCCACATTGAAGCGTTAGCTCGCACACCAACTCAAGTCTCCAAATTATTCAATAAGTCTCAACTCTTTCATGGTCACTTTTTGCATTAGATTCACACAAAATGGTGAACAACTAAGCTCTCGATAAAACGTCAATTCACTTTACTCACTACCAAGCTAGCAAGACAAGTCTATCTCATCCAATACAATCCCATCTACTATTAACAAGAGATTAAGGGTGATAAGTTCCTCAATTTGTCAATAGATATCCCACAATCATAATGGAGAATAAACCATCGTTACTAAACTATAGTAGTGTTCCTTCAGAACTTGTGTCCAAGGTCACCTAGAGCACCAAAGCCCAATAATTTCCTTTGAGGTTCATATATTCTTTCACAATTTTCTTCTCATTCGATCTCGTTAATGAGATAGTATCGCCCAAATACATTACATACTCTTCTTCACACTCACTTAGTAACACACAATGTTAAGTATTTTTCCAACTCAAGAAATTATACATACCAAATACATCATAATTCATTTTGTTCCAATTGAAGTCTTTATCCATGTAGAGGGTTGCAACCATATTCATACATTCTTAGTTTTCCTTTAAATTTCACGGCATCGAGGATCCATATATTTTCAAATTTGAATCACATCCCAATCGCAATCTCAATAATACTATCTCCATATCCCGAGTGATGATAGAAACTTTCAAAATTTTCCTAACACATGTCGATAACATGCAATCTATTCTACCATCTAACTTTCTCTTTTCCTCAAATATTTCTCCACTCTAACCATTCTCAATTGGCATATAATACACTTCTATGTGTTACTACAATACCTTCATATCCTTACTAATACCAACATCTCATTCATTAACAACATATCGTTCTTGACCTCGTCTGCGACAATAACCATTTATGTCTGAAAAAGCTTTTGGTCTCCGTAATCGACTTTAGAGCCTCCTAATATAGAACTAAATATACTTGGAATCAATCCATATTTACCACCACCCGAAATAGAATACTCAAGAAAACTCACCGCCTCAAACTATAATTTACACCGCGATAACTTAACATAAAGTTTCCTCTCTTTCGACGTTGAAATTCTCATCGCAATTCAACATGCCTATATTCTGAATTAGATTAAATTAGAATGTCCTCAATACAAATCTACCAATTTATTCATCAAATCGTCAATTCTTTGAAGTGAATATTTAATCTCAATCACTACTTTAATCAATTATCAGTAATCCACATACAATTTCGTAGTACTATCTTTCTTCTTAACTAACGACGTCTGAGCTCCCAAAATGATACACTAGGTTTTACAAATGTACTTCTCCATATATTCACAATAACCCCTCCAATTCTACCAACTCTGAGCTGACATCTTGTATGGTGCCAGAGGAACAAGTTTGGTACCAAGAACGAAATTAACAACAACTCCGCCTCCTCTCCAACATCACCACGTGATAAATAAATCACTCCCAGGTGCTAGAACTATTTTTAAGACAAAGTTCATCACATTAGCTTTCTAACGCTTTGAATAGAACTCAAATCGAACATCCAGAACTCAAGTTATGAATTTTACGAATTTTGAGAAAATGTTGTCAGCTTCAGGAAATCGGTTTCCCAAATACTGGAAACTAGTTTCTGCTTCGCAGTATCCGAATTTTTCTTTTTTTCATCTCGAAACTCCACTCTTCTTATAACCTTTCACAAAGATACTCAAATCCTCGAGTTTCGACTCAGACTCACGATTCACAAACACCCAACAACATCAACGACATTCCAAAATCACATATATAATTCCAACAACAAAATCCACCATAATTCCTCATTCTATCACCATTAAAAATATCAACATCACCTACAATGGTAACTCAACACTGACAACTTCACGATCAATCGACAATGTTGAAACTTTGCAACCACTTGAACTTCATGTTCTAAAAGTTATCCCACTTGCATAGCTAACTTCCTCAGGGTATCATCCATAAATTACACACCTCTTGTATATCACTAGCTGTCGTGTTACTCTATATACTCATAGAAGAAACCTTCAACAATTATTATTCTTCCTCAAAGGCGTCCCTACTTGGCCAACAGACAAAAACCATGAATTTGTACAACTTTCGAAACTGAGAAACAACGCAGCTTCACTAACATATGCACAGATGCACTTCAAGACATACTGAACCAATTGTTCTCACCTGAACTATCAAATAGGAGCACAAGCTTCTCCCTCAAAGAAATTCCAACTTGACCGATAGACAAAAATCACAAATTCGTAATCTTTTTAATTTTGAAAAACAACATAGCCCCAACAACACTTGTATGCTTGCAATTTAGCGGTATATTGCACCAATTCCCATTCCTGAAACATCTCAGAGAAGCAAAAGCTTCTCCCCCACCCCACTTATTTTAAACCAACCTCTGTAGACAAACAGTTAGAAAACAAATAAGTACCGACAGTGTTTCACACATATGTCACACACTAAGTAACATACAACATTAGACAACCTAGCCGGACAGACCGACCTGCTCTAATACCAATTGTAACACCCTAACTTCCCCATAGAATATTTATATAATTAACAGAGTAATTTTAAATTTCAAACAACATAAATCAGGATGTCACATGCTTCAAAACCACTAGGTCATTCAATATGATACATAACACATACGAGGATAACATGATATAGTCTTGAAATAAACATTTTCATTGAAATAGAGGAAATATTTCAATTCTCCACAAAACAACATCGACAAAATATTTTGGAGTTCAAACTACTCCAATCGGAATCAACAATAGAAAACCAAATTAAAATGGATAATTCAAACGTTTATCCCCAACCCGAGTGTTACGTATCAGAGCATAATGTATACTCGAACTAAAAAGAAGAGAAAGCTCTTCGACTCCTGCTACTCGAACTACTCCTGAGTATCTACATGTTACCACGTAGAGGCAACATAACAACAAAATGGGTGAGATATCAGAACAATATAAAGAACAATATAATCAAAGATATACAGAATTATCATGCATAATTATTAGTGTTCAAGTATCTCATCTCCACAACACAATTATCATAAACCAAACAATTGAAATTCACAATCAATATCAACAACAATTATGAAATGCAACTCAACATCGACACAATGCATGCGATACTGAGATTTCCGCCGAATCCACTCCATCTAGGATCGGGATCACCATTTTCAGGAACCATTGGTTCACCTAACCACTAATCCACTCCATCTAGGATTAGGGCCATCAACAATAGGGAATAAATGTATTCACCTCTCTCACATCCACTCCATCTAGGATTTGAACCAACAACAACAACAATGCAACATGAATGCATGAGACCAAATCATGCAACCAACAACAAAAAGCATTGATTTCAACATTATCAATACCTTACCGTTAGCCACCTGTTGTAAACCAACAACAACAATACAACATGAATGCATGAGACCAATTCATGAAACCAACAAAAAAATCATTGATTTCAACATTATCAATACCTTACCGTTTCCAGCCACCTACTATAAACCAACAACAACAATACAATACAACACGACATTGATTTTCACATCAACGCTCACAAACGCATAAACTTACGTCACCAAAACTAAATACAAATCCATAAATATCAAGTTACAGGTTTTTAAAATACTTTTATAGGAAAGATGATGTTTTTAGCTTCCCGTAGGTTCGAACGGAGCGTCAAACAGACACCCGAGCACAAAGTTATGATTTTTCAAAATTTAGGAAATTTTCCAATTTGTACAGCGGTAACCGGTTACCCCCAGGTGGGAACCGGTTCCTGGAAAACATAGAAACATTTTGTTTTTTGAAAATTCGGGGAACCCGGTTACCCCCCAAGTGGTAACCGGTTACCTTTCACAAATTTACCCAAAAACTAGGATTTTACACGTGGTAATCGGTTACCCCCCAGGTGGTAACCGGTTACCACTCCTATTTTTCAAAAAATTCTGCAACTTTCAAGTTGCGACTTACCTCTTTCAAAAACTCCAAAATCAGATTTTTCTCACACAATTAGCAGTGATAACATCATCAAACATACCAAAACATATGTATCAATTAGAAACTATTCACAACACCAAAATCAACAATTCTACACCATTCATTATACACAACAATCAACTTTCAATTCAATACAATCACACACAACAACCATACGCCCAAACCCCATATATCTAGGATCATACTACCCTTTAGAAAGTTGGAACGCCACCCTTATCTTAGGATTGATGACCACTCTAGGTTCCCATCGATGGAGTTTCCTCTTGTTGCCCTAATCCTTTGCCTCTTCTATTCCTCCTCTCTTCCTCTTCTACTTTTTTTCTTATTTTTACGAGGTGAAATAATGAACACCAAAACCCCAACTCTTCCTTATAGTCATATTCTCCCTTAGGACCCTTTTTGTTTGGTTTTCCTTTTCTATCCTCACCTATGTCATCCAACTTACCATAATGCCCTTGTCATACTTCTACCAACATATCTTAATTTATTTAATTAAATAAAACTTAGATAATTAGTTACTATTTCTCCAACTTATTAATAATTCTAATAATCATTCTTAAATTCAAATAATTTCAACTAAATTATTTAAATAAAATAATCACTAACTAATATTACTAATTAGTTACTCACAACACCCATCATTTCTACACTATTGCTCACACACCTCCAACACCTTAATTATAATATTTCTAAAGCGACTATCCCATATCAAGGGTAGCACAACACATCAAAACACCCATTAACGCATATAATGCCTAAAACCACATAATTAAATAATGAAAAACAATTAAATAAAAATCGGGGTGTTACACTACGTATCAGAGCAAATGACACCAACTCGAACTAACAACATCAGCTAATCTTCCTGATTAACTGCATGTTACCCACATAGAGGCAACATCACAATACAAGGTGTGAGATATCGAATGATATAAACAAAAGTATGATAATCAATATATTAGACTAGAATCATACAAATTTCCCCGCTTCATACAACAAATATGCAACAACTGACAAACAATTTAATAGCAACATCAAGACAACTTTAATCAATCAACGTAACAACTGAAATCAACACAACATAATAACAACGACACCTTATAACAACAACAACTTATAACAACAACAACTTATAACAACATCAACTTATAACAACAACAAAACTACAATCAACCAACAACGTAATAATAACAATAACTTCAATATGCAACTTAAAATGAGACTCAATTGCGACTCAACTGTGCATATGCATGTGGTACCATTGGAGCAAAATTCTCAACTTAAAATCTGACAGTTTATCGAGGCATCAACAAGGCATAAGCCTTCAACTTTCAATGTGGTGCCATCAAGGCCAAGGCATAAGTCTTCATCGCTAATTTTACTAATCCAGACCAACTTAATAATGCAAATGTATGTGACTCAATGAATGCAACAATCACATACAACAACAAACATCGTCGCAAAGGCATAAGCTCATATCAACATTGTACCAATAAACAGAGGTACTCAACATTGCTTCAACACTAGCCATATGCCTACAACTTAATTAGCATATCAACAATAGCTCAACAACAACATAAAATATGCATCAACTGCAACAACTTAAATCAACATCGGTCATCAAACCTACAACTCAAACATGCTCATAAATCGGAGAAAGACAACTTATTCAACTGTACCTGCAAATCCAAGCGTTCAACATATTTTCAACAAAATACAACAACCACAATTACCTACTAATATATATAAACTACCCCGACAAATTTTGGTCAATTCCGAACAACTAATTTTTACCGCTTAATTTACTAATTCGGTATTGTTTTCGTTCACTGCTATCTCTGCAAATTATTAACTAGTTTCTACTGATTTTATTATTCTGACAGAATTAATTACCCTGCATCCAAAATCATGTTGTCATCAAGAATCAATCTTTGTTACTAAAATCTGCGATCAGTCAATTTTCTGTTTCTGCTAAACTTCCCTATACAACATGCTAATTATAACCTTGCCATCTTGATTTCACCAATCTATTAAGTCTAATATATTATGTCACGATTACTCCATTTAATATATATATATATATATATATATATATATATATATATATATATATATATATATATATATATATATATATATATATATATATATATATATATATATATATATATATATATTATGTTTTGTTTTCTTCTTAAGCATAGACTACAATCTGTATTTAAGATCCAAACTTGCCAAAACCAGAAAAACAATACTCAAACCATCCAATTGCAATGCACACGTGAGGCACAAGGTGGCAAGGTGGGGCGCCCACCCTCCTACATGGGGCGTCCGCCCCGTAGCCTTAATATTTTCTTTTCTTTTCTTTTTAAGCACAGGGTGCCCGTCCTTCACCTTTTGGGGCCGTCCAGTTCTTCTTCTATTTGCTTATCTCATTCAATTTAGTATCATACCTCCTTATTTTTCCACCCAGATTCCTACTATTATTTTCCAGTTTCAATTCAACACCCACGCAATAATCCAACACAATCTTACGTTTTAGTATCATTAAAATTCCAAAGCAACACAATATCAACGACATCAATACACATAATTTATTCAACACAGTTTCATCAACGACAACCACAAATTATAAAAATCAAGAACACTATAAATCAGCACATCATAGTTAACATTCATAAAATCTCAATCCCACATATCAATCATCATATTCTCGGTTATAAAATTCGAACCCCACCCTTACCTTGGATTGAAGGCAACTCGAATATCTCGGTCGAATTTCCGGAACTTTGGCTACCGACAGAAATCTCTCGTATTCTCTATTCTCCAATCCTTGTGCTTCCAAACCCTTTCTCTGCCTTTTCCCCAAAAAGCAACGTGACCTAATTGTTTTGTTTTTGTTTTGCTCTACTTCTATTCCTTGCTTCTCATCTCTTAATAAAACAATGGGCCTACTAATTATCTAATAGGGTCTGCTATACGATATCTCTAAATTTTTTATTTCTCACATATAACTTAACCCAACTAAATTAATTTATATTCTACTAAAACTAAAATTATTCCTAATATTAATTTCTCCTGACTAACTCGACTAATTATTCGACTATCAACTTAATCGCTCAATTAACATATAAATCTGATGATGCCTCTTATAATAATTCCGATAATTTCCGACTTCAACTAATTCCAACAAATAATTCCTTGTCTAATTTAATTAAATAATTAAATGAATTTCTGGTCGTTACACAGTTGAACCATGATTGAGACCATGAACTGGTATCCTCTACCCATGTAGGTCCTAGCAGTCTCAATTATGGGCATGGGCATCTAGCCCAGAGGGGGACCTTGGCCCAGTGTTGGGAGATATAAATACCCTCTTTCACTAGAGAGTCAGGTATGTTATCATTTACGCTTAAACTCACTACTTGCACTTTTCGCTCTGATCCTCACTTTGGCATCGGAGTATCTTGCAGGTACCTTCCCTCTCACTTCTCCTTCAACCGTCGTCAAGTTCAAATATTGCAGGCCACTGACGATCCACTCTGGTCAGGTACGATCAGTGGCACCGTCTATGGAAAAACTTTGATTCCCCTTCTTTGCATAACTCAAGACCAAAGCAAACTCTCTTCAACCTTTGGATCATCATAGCCATCCATTACAACGTAGGCAACATCGACGCTACTATTTTTGCTGACGGTGGAAAATCCAACAACAATGGAGTAGGGTAACCCAAGAGACGGGCTCAATGTCTCTTCATCATCTCACAGTGCACCCGTCAATGCCGAACAACTATTTGAGAATTCTACAACTTATCAGGAAATCCTCGTTCCTGCAAATAATGATATGACCATTATGGTCCTGTTCGTGGCCATCAACCAGACCAACTTCATGATCTTCCAGCAGAACAAGCACATTTGGATGTTAGAGATAAGATGGTGTTCTGCTCCCCCATTAGAAGACGTCGTGGACACGAATCAAGTATCCAAATACAACATTTATTGTCATATTTAAATCTTTTCCATGAAGAGAGTACATTGCAAAAAGAATGGAATCAAAAAGCTTCTTGTACTGATGGGTATACAGCTTTGAAGTGATGTGCACGAAACTGATTTTTTGCTCTATGGTTAGATTTTCACCTCAACTTAAACTTGACTACATGCCAATTTACCATGTGTTATCCATTTAACTAAGTTTAATCAAGTGTCCATAAGTTAAGTAACTCATAAAATGCAAGAACTGGTTGAGTTTTGGGAAAATACAAGTCACACAAAATCCACTCATGATGCAAACTTGGATCACACGATTGAGCCCAAAAATTCGCACGTATGAGATAATGAACCTTCCTACTACAAATAGAGAATTAATATTGTACAATTTCTCAAGCTTTGAGAGCTAAAAACACTTTGTTCACATCCCATTCGAACTCTAAAATTTTGCTCTTCGTTTTCCACTTTCAAATCAATTTCAATATTTTTCTGATTCTCTTTAGCATCCTTGATCTTCACTTAAGCTAACCAAAGAAAAAGCAAGGCAAATGGTGCACTGAAGCTCTCTAACCAACTCCAGTTTTGAAGCTCATTATGTATACTTCGTTCAGGTAGATTGGAGCTTCGTTTTAAATAATTTAAAACACCACAATGTAGTCCTTAACACTCTGATGCTTGTGCTTGCTTCATTTTTCACTGATTTTGCTTGTGGATCATTTAATTTTAAAATTCATTTTCAAATTAGTTTTTGTGTTTTCAAAATTGTTCTTAGCTCAGTTTAAATGAATTTCAATGATGGACATGGTTAAGATGACGATGAAGAGAGACGGTCATAATGGTGATAGTCTCAGTTTCTCATATTTCCAAATGCAAAATCTTATATGTTGAAAATGGACAGAGAAGACGACCGAAGAAAACCCATGGCTTCCTGAGTTTGCTTTCACCCTAGGACCAATCATACTCTAAGAGTTATTTTATTTCTAATTGTCTTTTCAAAATCAATTCTCTGTGTGTTTGTTGTCTCGGTTGCACCACGTGATTGCACCTTTGGTCCATCAGATCGGCCATGTCAAAGGCCAGATCTGATGATCCAGTCTTTTTCTCTTTTTATTTTTTGTTTTAATTTTTTTTCTTTTTGAAAATTGGTTTTAAATCCTTTTTTTAACTCCTAAATATTTTGAAAAATTCACAAAAATCCTTTTCATTATTTCTAACTTTGTAATGTTTTTTTAAACTTTATTTTTTAAGTTTTCTAATTTTAATCATTTTTTTACTTTTTTGATTGTTTTATTTGGTTTAAAATTACTTTTCTAATTTCAAAATTTACCAAAAATTTCCTAAAATACTGGAGACCTTTTCTGATTTTTCTATGGTCTTCTTTGCAATTTATTCAATAGTTTGAGAATACTTTGAATTTTTGCTTTATTTTCCATTTAAATTAATTAAAAAATATTTAATGATTGATTTTTATTTTTATTTTGATATATTAATGGATGTATATTCTGGATCCTTGGATCTTAGCTCAAGTGGTCATAAGTTTCATCAAACTCAATGGTTCTTGGGTGTTGATGGGGTGAAAACCCTAATTCACCAAAATGGATGATTGATTTTGATGATGACTTGATCAATGCTTTGATAATATTTGATCAATGCTTTTGGTGTGAACGTGACCTATGATCAACCTGAGGATTTTGATGGGTAAAAGTTGTCAAATTAGGAAGCGCAAAGACTTTATCAGTTGTTGAGCGAGATGAATACTTCGTTGTTTAAGGGGTCATTGGACTCGAATTTATCAATGTGTGTGAGATTATCAATGTATGTGGATGGGAACGGTCTTCAGGGGCAGGATGATCCGTTTGAGATTCATATCATTGACAGAATATATTATATTTGGCCTATCGGAAGTTCGTAAGTTTCTTATATATAAATTTTTATTTAAGTATACATTTCTATTTTTAATATAAATTTATGTTTAATGCTAATTCAAATTATTATTGTTTAGTTTCGGACCGAGTCGGACTGCTTCCAAGTGTATAAATAATGTAATTCAACACATGTATAAACAAGCTTGGAATAGTTTTAAAGTCGTTCTACATAAAGAAGTTTGGTTTAGGTTATTTAAGGTATAATTTATTTATTTTTTAAGTTATTGTTATTTAAATTAATTTTTATTATAATTATCTAATTATTTATTTTAATGTCATACAACATTGTAGAAAAAGTGTACGCGGGAACAAATGAATGAGAGAGAAAGCTTAAAAAACTATTATGGAAGAACATCAAGACAACTTTCTGACATGCTTCAACGTGCTAGAAAGCGTTGGGAATGTGAAAGTATTTGCATGTAAAGTTGGATTGTCCGGTTTACAGAATTGCGTTGTTGTTTATTGTTGTGAATAAGTTATTGTCGAATATGTTTTTGTTGTTGAGTTGATGTCTTTATAAGTTGTTGATGTGTTGATTAAGTTGTAGGCCTATGGCCAGTGTTGAAGCGACGTTGAGTACCTCTGTTTATTGGTACATTGTTGATATGGGCTTGTGCCTTTTGTGACGATGATTGTTGTTGTTGTATGTGATTGTTGCATTCATTGAGTCACATACATTTACATTATTAAGTTGGCCTGGATTGGCACCACGTTGGCCTAGATTGGAAAAATTATTATGTTGGCCTGGAGTGGAAAATTAGCGACGAAGGCTTATGCCTTGACGCCTCATAATATGGCAGTTTTTACGTTGGGAATTCTGCTTCAATGGTACCACATGCATGTGCATAGTTGTGTCGCGTTTGAAGTTGTATATTCTAAGTTGTTATGTTGATGTGTTGGGTGATTAAAGTTGTTGTTGTTGTTATTAAGTTGTGTTGACTTATGTTGATTGATAAAGTGTCTGGTTGTTATTAAGTTATTTGTTGGTTGTTGCATAATTGTTATTATGAAGTGGTGATATTTGTATGATCTAATCTTAATATATTATTTATCATACACTTGTTTATATTGGTTGATATCTCACCCCTTGTATTTATTTCTCAGTTGCCTTTATATTGATAGCATGCGGGTATTCGAGAATGAAGAATTAGTTGCTATTAGTCCAAGTCGGTTTGGTTGCTCTGATAAGTAGCACTCAGGAGGGAATGAATGTTATTTGTCTCTATGTTGTTGTTACTACTCTAGTTGTTGAATAATTATAAGTTGAAATTTGTTTTAGTTGAATAAAGTTGTTAAACGATTTCGAGTTTAAAGTTGTGATTCCGCTGCGTAATTAATTAAAAAGTATGTTGTAAATTGTTCATCTGAATGCTATGTATCTATGTTAAATGCAATACAAGTTGATTGTTTTATGTTGAAATGTGATACCTCGAATATGTTGAAAGTTTTTAAATACTCTGATTTTTGATATAATTTTTGAGTAGATTTGGGGTGTTACAGTCTTCACCATCACCTTCATGTATTTCATATCCTATTTTTACTTTTCATTCATTTGAGTATTTGTCTTCTCATATTAATCATTCAGTATTTTTGTCACCCAAGATTTTGAACCTAAAACTTATGAAGAAACTTGCAAAGATGAGAATTCGAAAATATCTATGAACTCTGAATTAGAAGTTCTTGTTGCAAATAGTGATTGGGTATTGATGGACATGCCATCCAATGTTGGGGAACAAATCGGTTTACAAAATCAAGCACAAAGCAGATGGATCAATAGAAAGATACAAAGTCAAATTAGTTGCAAAGAGTTATAACCAGGTCGAAGGCTTAGATTTCAAAATTGTTCATTTTCTTTTGTATTGTTGATTCTCTTCTTTTTTGTAATTTTTCTATATTATTTCCATCAGTTTATTATAATTGTTTGTTACTTCAAATTATTTTTTCATTTTTTTATTATTTAATATAAATTATATAAAATATTTAATAATATAAAAGTTTAGTTATTAAATATACATTATATATGAATTATTACTTTTTGTTTTTTTAATTAATAATAACTTATTTTATGTATTTCTTTTATTAAATGGTTCATCATGATTTAAAAATTGTTAAACAGATAGTTTAATTTGTGTCGGGGAATCATATTATAAATGAAATGTATTCAATTTTTTTAACATTACTTAATAGATTATAATTTTTTTATTATAATTTTTTTAATCATTCAATAATATAATTTTTTGTTTAATTATTTATGCATATGTTATTACCGAAAAAATATTTATGAAATTTTTACTTTTTGAATATTATATAAATTAAATAAGATCTTAAGGATAAAAATACAAATATAAATTATTAATAAAATTTCTCACCTCCCCCTGTGAATCAACCATATTTTTTATTAAAATTCTTCTCTACTCCTCCACTCTCCTCTTTCAAACCAAACATATATAGAATTAAAAAAAATCTCTCACCTCCCTTTCCCTTCATTAAAATCTCTCTCCTCCTCTCATTTGAACCAAAGAGACCTTAAATGAAATCGAACATAATCAACTTTTGTCATAATTTTAATTCAAGATCATGCTTGACTTTAAAAAAATGATAATTTTTCAACCTGCCCTCCCTATGTCATAGGAAACACGAATTATATTAAAAGAACATTTCTATATGGAAAATAAATTAAAAAACGTTTTTGTCAAGAAATGGGGATTTGGACTCCCTGCATTCAGCTCTCTCTATCTCTCTCTACCTTGTGATTTTATTCATTTTTTAAACAAACCAAATGAAGGGCTGTGATGTGCTAATCAATGAATCTAATGGCTAATATATATGTGACTGCAGTGGCTGCACCAAGCAGTAACTGCATGGATCAAGGTCCAAGAAATAGACCTCCAGAAAAAAGAAAAGTTCCTCCCCAAGAAACTTCTTATAATTGTAGCCCTGCCCATTTTTGTTTATGGGTCTTGCCTTTTGCTAAATGTATTTTTCTCAACCGCAAAAAGAACCATTACCCGCAGTATAATTTTGCATTACTAAGTCTTGCTTACAAGAATACATATATCATATACATAACTAATACATGTACATTATACATTCCTTTAAGATTTGCTTTAAGACAACTTATGGCATTGGGGGCGCTATTGGAACAAAATTACCTTAACAGGTGCTCCATTCACCTTAACAAGTGTGAACCTAAGTCACAAGATTAACTCTCAAAATTGATCTCATCATTTTGTAATCACTAATTGATTGAATAATGGTGATTACAAATGTGTGTGTTACTATATGCACCTAAGATTTTCTTCTATTGTGCAGCCTTTATAATATATTACATACAATACAACACCCACAATGTGGGAGGAAGAATGAATGAAATTGAATATGGAATGCGGAATGCGCCTTTTTGTGTGTGTATTGGAAAGCAACATAACACAATTATCTTTGCCAGCTCTCCAAACTATTCATGTTATTCCAATTTCTGAGGACCATGTACACGTTAAAATGTTACCCGATTAGATCTTCCAACAGCTAGCCAAAATGAAATCCGGATGACTTGAAGGCATTGCTAGAAAGATTTGGCAGTTTTAGAAATGCATAAATGCCACCGGCAAGAGCACAGACGGAGGCCAAAACAAAGGCAGGAATATTGCCACCACCAAAGAGAGCATCCCATGGACCAGAACCAAGGGATATAATCATCTAAACAAACCAATAATACATCAAATTAGCACTAACATTTACAAGATATTCAAATTTCACAAGAGAAAGAGGGAGATGCTGATTCAGAAAGTAGGAATTACAGAAAGAAAAAGAATAGTTTATTGATATACTCTTCCTTACTTGTTAATCAAGATAATCTTATGCGTGCAGGGAAATATAAATCTTATCTACTATAGAAGTCAAGGTTGGCCCCTCCCAATTTTAATAGCCCATCAGCCAACAAACTGTCCCCTCTAATCATACAATCTAAATAATCAACTACTTTAGGAGCTTATAAGACCAGCTATTTACAAACAAGGCCTAACTAATTGACCTGCACCACTTGATCCCTTGGATCCACCCTAACTTCTGCTGCAAACCGTTCTAATTTGGGTTGGCAGCAAACAGTTTCTTTAGGGTCAACTAAAATATAAGCCTGCTACATAAGCATAAGCAGACCCTGATGAACTCCGAAGCCACTAGTTTCGTAATAGGAACAGACACATACCAGTGACGTCAAACTGAATAAATAAATAAAAACAAAATGACAATACAGCTCTAAAGAGGTCCGCTCCCCCAATTATGGAGGAGAAGACTAACATACAGAATGTTTGAGAAGAATAAGGTACCTGTGGAGCAACAATTGCAAGATTTAGAACTCCTATAGCCAATCCTACAAAAAAAATCGAACATTTTCAATTTGAAACTTTTAACAGCACAAAAATTAAGAACATCTCCATTTAATACTAACCTTGGCCACCACCTGAATCAGCAGTCAACTCTGCTGTAACAGCAAATGGAACACTGTAGGTAATCTGTAATATAAATATGGAAAATTATCCTGTCATGAACTTCCATATATATCTAAATTAACTAACACCATGAACGGTAAAGAGGATTGGTAAGAATAATAAGGAAAGTGACAATGCATCAAAATAGTTTAAATGTGCCAACTTTACTTACCGCAAGTGGAAATCCAAGCAGAATAAACACAACCAAGGAAGCAACCTTGATTCCTTCACTTGCTCCAATTGCATGTTCTATTCCTCCAGTATAATCGCGGACAGAAATTAGACTAATGATAGCAGTGCCAGCCATGCAAACAAAGACGACAAAATTGCTCACTGCCCATACTGATCTTGCACCCATCCACTTACACATTGGTTCAATTAAAAAAGAGCTAATTCCAAGCACAACCTTAAAGCCAAAAGTGAAATGTGAGATTCGTAATTGTTCTGGAAATAATGTCCAAAAAATCTAATTTACTAAAAGATAAACACTGTCTCTGATCATCATTGATAAAAACTTTTGATAAATCTCTTTAAAAAGTATTATGTTCAATACTGAGTTCTTACAGAATTCAATAGCAAACCAAATGCACCTTCTCTAACACCTTGATCATAAAGATTTACTTCAGAAGCGGTTCCTTTTGGATCCCCGTGATAAACCTCTCTCCCCATCCAATCCGTATCAAACAGAAAGAATGGAAACCATGACAACTGCAAACAGACAGGTTTGGAGGAAGTATAAGAAGGATCTCAAATTAAAGCACCGGCATAAGGCAATAAAAACACATTTACTACCAATGTAAAAACAAACATAGCTGTGATGTCAGAATAATCTTTTGAACATAAGCACCTACCCAAGTGAGAGCCATTACAACCAGCACCGAATGCATAGCAGGTGGCAAATGCCTTAAACTTGTTAACAAGTTAACCAATACTGCTCCAGGCCCATCCATTAAATTTTCATTATGATCTTCCCCGGTATTGATGCTCTCATGCTTCAGGTTTACAACTTCCTCAGAATGATTCTCTCTTGTCGCACCATTGGACTCATTTATAATAGATAAAGGCTTTGGTTTAGAAAATTCAATGCCATTTTCTTGTTCATCCAATAAAGGAGCAGAATCTGATAACCGGTGATGTTGACTTGCAGCAGTAAGGGGAACTTCATCAGCAAAATATAGGGTTACAAGTGTGCATAATGTCAAAAATACCTGTCAATGTTGTACCATGAGATTATAGCTATCAAAAGAATTATATACACATTTAATGCAGTATGTTTAGCAGTATATGATTGAAAACCTTGACAGATCTGCTAGCTAATAACCCCAGGAAAGAATAAGCATGTGTTTCAAAAGCTTGTATCTATATCTCTAGATATTCATTTATTTCCTGTCTTGGCTCCCCAATTAAAACTATATCACAGAAACAAATGATTGTAAAGAAAGGGAACCACCATCTGTTTAAGCAAGAACATGTGCTGTGAATAAGTCATTTATGAGGTAAAAAGAGTCGTTCTGAGAAAAGCCAAATGTATGCACTCTAGAACTGGTGCTAAGAAAAATTCAGATAAGTAGGTAAAAATGATGATGTTTCCATACAAGAGAATTAATAAATAAAAGTCAGTGAACAGAAACAACTAAACAAACTGAACGTGAATGTGGTTTCAATAATCAGAAGGAAAAAAAATCTGCACATTCTTAAATCAAGTATGCTTATGATCTCTGAACTTATAGTAACAGAAAGTCAAATATGAAAGGTCTAATTAAAACGATTTTCAGTAGTAACCTACCACAGCAACAAGAAATGCTGCCTTAAGATTGCCACAGGCCTCACAGCAAGCATTAGTTGTTAAGAAAGGGAACCATCTGTTAAGGTAAGAAACAACAAAATATTAATCGGTAGTAAATATCAAATAACTTAAATAGTAAATATAAAAATAAAGTTACATATATAAATCTCATAATGGTGTATTTCCCCAGATGAAGCAATAGTCACTTAACAAATTTCATGGCATTGGAACCAATGTTATAAATATCACAAGTTAACTCGCAAGATCGCACAAGTTTGACATCTCAGTCACCCCCTACGATCTGAATCGTGAGCAAGATCAAGCTGTGTAAGATCGAAGAAAGATCAGAACAAAATCGTTTCTGGATTGTGAAGTCAGCACAATTTGGTACATTCTTGTTTGCTTCTGGGCAGAACCGTTTGGCCATGGACGAACCGGCCGGGACAACCTTAATATTATTTTATTTTATTTTTGCATGTGACGTTCACCCTCTCTCACGACCATCGCTGCCTAACACACACTCTGTCACGCGCAAAGCAAAACAGTATGGGATCTCACAGTCTCACTCCCTCAATCGCACAGGGATGCTCCGTTTTCTATTCTTTGGGCCACCTTCCTAGTTGCAATATTGCTACTCCCTCGCGATCTTAGTCAAAATCTCGATCTTGACAACATTGATAGCAACAATAACAAAAAGAAGCCCAAATGCAAAATCATTGGATTTACATAACGTTTCACTAGGATTTATTTTCTCAAGAAAATCTGACGCACACATTATTTGAGCAATTCAAGCTCATAGTAGAGCTTCAGTTTAACTGCAAAATCAAAGTTCAAACTAATAAGGGTGGAGTGTTTCGTCTCTTCACTCCACTTCTTCTTAACTTAAGCATTAATCATTGAGTTACTTGTTCACACACTCGTCACTAGTGGAGTTATGGAAAGAAAACACAGGCATATAATGGAAATAGGGCTTGGCTTGCATTCCTGTATCAGGCATCCTTGCCTTTTAAATATAGGGGATGCTACCTTGGCACTAGTGTCTATCTCATCAATAGGCTCCCAACCTCTTCTCTCAAGTTTGAGGTTTCATACACTAAACATTTTGGTCATCCACCTGACTATAAATTTCTCAAGTCTTTTGGTTGCTCCAGCTTCCCACTACTTAGACCTTAAAAACACAAGCTTTAGTATAGGTGTCAAGAATGCATCATCCAGGGATACTCCACCTCTAACAAATGGTTAGGTGTCTTGCACCTAATGGAAGAATTTATATCTCCAATGTCATTATCAACGAACAATCCTTTCACTATTTTAACCTCTTTAGAGTCCCCAACCAAAACTAACAGTCCACTTATAATACCTGCAATCACATCCACTATTCTTAAACACATTATTCCTTCCAATACCACTGACCTTAACATACCTCTTATCCCAACTCCTAACTCAACTCCTACTCAAGACGCGCCCTTCAGTAGCACCTCTAATGTGCCACCCTCACCTATCATTTCTCCACCTTGTCAGTCCTTGGGCCGGATACAGTTTTCTAAACAAAAACAAAAAAATTTCACCTTGTTCACCAAGTCTCTCCCTGCCAATACTCATCATATGCATACTATGCCCATAGATGGCATTGTCTGCCCTAGGTTTCATCCCACTCTCCTCATTGCTCATGTTGAGCCAATAATCATAATGCAAGCCCTGCCTTATCCCACCTGGCTAGCTAACATGACTCAGGAGTATAATAAGTACAAAGCTAGACTTGTTGTGAAAGGGTTCCACCAAAGATGCGATGATGACTACATTGAGACATTTTCACCGTTGATCAGGCCAGTCACTGCCAAAACTGTTCTCACCCTGGGCCTCTCTAAAAGTTCGCAACTTGAGGAGGAGGAGGAGGAGGAGGAGGAGGAGGATACATGACTCAACCCCCCCACTTTGAGTCCTCCAACAAAACTCGAGCATGCAAATTCAACAAGGCTTTATATGGCCTCAAACAAGTATACAGGGCTTGGTTTGATAGATTAAAGGGTACTTTGGTTCAGCTTCACCTAGTTCATAGCAATTGTGATTCTTCTCTCTAGGTCTATTCTCAAGCCTATGATCTTGTCTACATGTTGGTTTATGTTGATGACATGATCATCACAAGTAACAACCCTACTCTCACTTATCACATTGTCTTTACACTTAATATTTTCTGTCCAGGCCATCTTGACTCCTTGGTATTTAAGTCAAACATAAGCATGTCCGCTCCCTTTATCAATCCCAGGGCATGGTATGACAGGGATTTTCTCAATAAGACTAATATGTTTGATTCCAAACCTCTCCTTTATCCCATGAATGTTGGCCTCAAGCTCTCTAAAGATCTCTCCTTTATCCCATGAATGTTGGCCTCAAGCTCTCCAAAGATGGCTTTGATCCTTTGACTAATTCCATAATGTGCAGGTCTGTGGGGGGGTGTTCACCAAATCTAACATTTGCTTTGTTGTCAACAATGTGGGCCAATTATGGTTAAACTCCTTGATTCCCACTTACAGTTGTGAAAAGCATCATAAGGTACCACCTCAAAGGCATTATTTCTAGGGGCTTGCAATTGGCTACCGCATCCATCTCTCTTTAAGCCTATTGTGATATTGATTGGGGTTTATGACTCTAATGAAAGGAGGTCCACCCACGAGCTCGTTTGATCCTAGGAATAAATTTCATATCTTGGTGGGCCAAGAAGCAACCAGTCATACCTCGTTCCAGTACAGAAGCATGGCCCTTGTTACCTCTAAGCTTCTCATGATTCAATCTCTTCAAGAATTGGAATCAGTTACTGCTTTGGTTCACAACTCCATCTTACATGCTCGTACAAAGCATGCGAGCTAGACCTTTTCTTTGTAAAGGAAAAGATTCTAATAAGCAACTCACAGTTATTTATATCCTAGGTCATCATCCCTATTTTGATATCATGACCACGGCTCTGTCTACAAACAAATTTGAAGAGTTTAGAACAAAACTAACAGTATGGGACTCTTCCTCATCCCCCTCGATTAAGCTTGCAGGGAAGTATTAAGGGAACTAACTTTAGAAAGTTCTAAAGTAGTCTAGATACCAACACCGTTGTATCTATTGTGCACTAGTTGCACAGTATCCCCACTAGATGTAACTAATTCCTTGAATTTAAGAAACTAACTAACTAATTAGCTAGATATGCTGATCGATAAATAAATCTCACTCTAGATGTAACTAGTTCCTTGATTTTAAGAAACTAACTAACTAATTAGTTAGATATGTGGATCAATAAATAGATCTCACTCCTTGTAATTTGGTTTCAACAATCATAATATAGAAAACAGAAACAGATACCAGATTCCATTTAGAATTCTCGCCCATTTATGAATTCTATGTTTTTCTAACAACAATAACAACAATAACAACAACAACAACAACAATAATAATATTAATAATAATAATAATAATAATAATAATAATAATAATAATAATATATAAATATCCATGTTGTTGTGCCCTATATTTTGGACATTACCGGTGTCTACGAGAAATGTCTATCATCCATGTTTGTGTTTCAAACCATTATTCTTTTCTAAAGATACATTCTCCCATTATAATACAGCCTAAGCGTAGAACTAATTATTCTCCCTTGTCTGGTTTCTAAGTATTCCTTTTTATAAGAGCGCACATTTCCGAAAATGAGTGTAATAATAAAATGTTCAATTACTAAGCAATGCAATGGGTTTATATAGTTAACAGTATGCAGAAAAATGGAATAACACCAAAATATTAGCAATGTCTCACTTGTTCCACTTTCCACTAGCACCAGAAGAATATCCTAGAATGTTTCCCACTGCCATCCATGAGCAAAAGACAGCATTTGATATATTGCGTTGATCAGGACCTACGAATGAGCAAAAGTGTTATTTCATAATGTCTCCTGACTACCTAACAAATATTTTAATGCAAGATGAAAAACAGTGATTCCCATTGTGGCTGTTGAGAAATTGAATAATAAACTTGTACAATAAGAAATATGTACCCGATAGATCTGCCAAAAGTGCTCTAGCTGGCCCCTATAATTTAAATTTCACGAAATATAGGGGTTTAGTTTACCATCGTTCAACTACATCATCATCAGTATAAAGTTAATGTAATGGAAGCACACTTTAATTCATTTTAAAAACTTGCCTGCACTGTGTTGTTGGCAAGGTCCAGCATCCAGAACCCAAGAATAAATACAACAGCAGCCCTTGTTCGAGTCCCTTTAAATGTACTACAATTTTATTTTTTACGGATGAGTTCCATCAATATCTTATTAGTTCATTTAAGCGAAATTCAAAAAGAAGAATAAATTAAATAAGTAAGAAAAGTACAAAATGATTGAAACAGAAACCTGCAATGCTCGTGTGTATCCCCTAATACATATCCAATGTCTGCAGAAAACCCGATAAGTATCACCTAAATTATAAAACTTATCTTTAGCTCATATGCAATACAATATAAAAAAGCATTTCAGAAAACAAGCAGTTTCACAAATGCTTACAGCAAACGAGATCATAAGTGATCCTGCAAGAATGAATGGACGTCTTCTCCCAAACTTTGAAGTACATTTATCACTCCAAATACCAACACAAGGTTGAACCTGTAATTTTCCAGTTTAAAACCAACAATAACAAAATATAAATTTGTTTGAAGGACACCATCAACACTCAACACAGTTTTTGGGATTGCAAATATCAGCAAAGTATGAAGCAGCCAGAGGCTGATGCAAATCTACAAATAGTTCGGCATAGCCACACATTACTACAACAACAACAACCAAGCTTTGGCTCACTAGGGTCTGTTTGGTAAAAATAACGGTTGACAAAAAAGTTAGCTGATAGCTTATAACTTATAGCTGATGACTGATAGCTTATAGCTGATAGTTGAGACTGATAGTTAATACGATAATTGAAGTGTTTGGTAAAATTAGCGGGTCAACTAAGTTATCCTGAATCATGTTTTATTCTGAATCATGTTTCTATCCAAATCATTAATCTCGAGATATTTCTTAATAACTTCTCTTACAGTCAAACATTACCATTGATCATAAAAATTGTTGTATATCCCAACAATATCATCACGATCAAATCGAAACTAATTCAAAAAAAGAAGCAATAGAGTGCAATGATCCAAAATAGTAAGGCAGAGTCTAAAATGAAGTTCAAATTTCAAAAATGATGCGGATTGAAATGATAGATGCAAATAAAACCTACCACAAGGCCTGTAATAGGACCACAAAGCCAAATGAATGAAGAAAACGCATGTCCTATTCCCAACGTCTGCATCAAAAGCATACAAATAGAATAACTAAATCAGTTGAATTGCTGAAATTGCTGAAATGAAGATATTGCAATTGTAACACAAATTCGGATCTGAACCTGAATGTAAGGTGTGAGAAGAGAAAGCTGCAAAGCCCAACCAAACTGAACACCGGCGGCGACAGTGCAGCTGAGAACGAGGTGAAGAATGGAGGCGCTAGTTTTTGGCGGTAATTGATCGGAGCGGGGAGAATTGAGATCGATCCGGTGACGAGGTTCATCTAAGGCGATGAGTTCGACCTCGGCGGCGGCGGAAGAAGCGGTCCTTAGATTCTTGTAAGGGACGTGGATCGATACTGCGTCGGACTTTCCCGCCATTGCGACGGTGTTCTGAGCATTCACTCAGATCGAGTTAATGGAATGGAACGGAATGGGAGAAGGTTTGTTTTGGGTGGGGGGAATGGGATCGTGGAAAAGAGAGAAAGTCAGAGAATTGGGGCGGAATGGAATGTTACACCATGGTGGCTAGCGAGATCTGCTACGTTGCAGCAGCGTCAAGGATGGTACTTTGTCTCCTACTTTTGATGCCACGTGTTTCCAGTTAAACTATGTGGGTCCATAGTTTATTTTTATTTACTATGAAAATTTTACTAGAAGGGAGATGGGCATGTCTCGGGTGTCGGTCACAAGCTATCATGATTTGGTGAAGAAACCGGCCCACTAGTTTGCAATAAGTATACACCAAAAGAAGGATGTCATCGGCCTTTTCAACATATATATCAAAGTCCCTCATAGTATTTTAGGGAATACTTTGTCCGCTTCAATGAGGTGGCCATCAAGATCATTTATCCAAATTAATGCCTTAGGGCGAGATGCTTTAGCGACGCCCTTGAAAACTTGTCGTGAGCATATATGGAAAGAAGTTCTCCACTTGCATGATATCCCACAACCGCCAATTCCAAAGTTGAAATTTTGGCATTTAGATCATAGATGTTCTAAAAGATATCGAGACACCTTTCTCTGAACAAACACACAATGACAAGATATATGATTAACACATTGAAGAAAAGTAAAGAACACACAGGATTGTTAATCCAGTTTAGAGAATCACATAAGCCATACTTCAAAGACACATAATCATTCACTATTTAAAAGCTTTGGAATGATTGAAAGAACTTACAACTCAAAATACAGTCCTACTCTTTCATCAAGATGATAATCGAGAGGCTCGTAAATAAACACACAAACCTTAATAAAACACACAATAAGTTCAACTTGTTACTAGGGTTGAAGTCTTCTATTTATAGTCTTCAATGAATTGGATTTTGGTTTCACATATGCAGTTGAATATGACATTGGCGATGCTGAATTAATTCCTCAAAGATAGGACATCAATCATTATATGTATTGTAGTTAGATAAATTTCAATCAACATACAAAAATATACACAAATAAGGTGCATGGTGATCCCCATGAGAGCAAACTTAGAGATAAAAGAGAGAGTCAACCCTTAGTTTGTGATCTTGATGCAATGTGATAGAGGATCTTAGGGAAAATTGGTGTATAACACAACCAATAAGGGGAAGCTAGTAACAAGTTGGTGTCTTCTTCCTATCCCTTAAGTTTGAAAATGGTAGATCCAAGGCTTTCGTATAACCCAGTGAGAATCAACTCACTAAGGCATACCTTTCATCCAGAATGGATCTGATTTGCTAGAGTGAGGAATCTTTTAGCTACTTGCAAAGATTTGCAACAAAAGATACATCTAGACAACAAGAGGGCAAAGAAAGTTATATGTTCGACATTAGATACTTCATCTCCTTCGACATGATACAAATTTATGTATTTGGTAAAAGCGACATTGTCTACAGCGAAGTTTATGGTGTTCTCTTCCAGTTGGTAAGGGTTAAAGGTTTCTCCAGTTTGAGGAAGTCCAGTAATTGCAACCACATTGAAAAGGGTAGGTGTTATCATTCCATAAGGGAGATGAAAAACAGTATAGGTGTTATCCCAAAAGTACAATGAGTACAGCAACATAGGTTGGCAATAACTAAAACCTATTTTTGACATCTGGATTAGGTCAAAAATTCCCAAATCTTTCCAAGCTTGGGACTTTTTCCTTTCAACCTTTGCTAACCAAGTAAGGTATTATTTGCCTCTAGTAAGACAGGACCTAAAGGGTTTAAAATTTTCGGTTACATCCTCAAATTGGAAGGGTTTACCCTTAGTTATAGAGATTGAAGGAATCTCTTTAGGGATATTTTCTACAGAGGGTTTTGCTAATTGCATATCAGGGTTGTCATTCTTTTTCTTCTTGGAAAAATTAGACTTGTTAATAATGGGTTCTGTATCATAGTAAACAGGGAAAATATCCTTAATTTATTCTAAGTGAGAAGATGACAACATAGGACCCATGTATCCTAAGGTTTTTCTACTAAGAGTGAAAGATATTATCACTTGGGAAGCGTAAATAGCTTGTTGTTCAGCAAAAATGTTTTGCGTTGGAACGAGTTCTTGATTTCCAACGAGAAGAGGGTTTATAATGTGGCGGATTGGTGGAAATGCAATTTTATATGTAGTCCTCACTTCCTTGTTCATCATTTCCTTACCATACTTGCTTCCTTTTTTGATTAGTGCCATGAGTGATATGTTCAAATTCTTGATCGTTTGTTTGTTTTTGAGAAAAGAGAGAGTTTAAATTTTGAAAAAGCATAATTTGAAAAAGGTAAAAGTGTTAATTGGAGAATAAGAAGGATTTTTATATGTTGAAATATATTCAGTTTATATTTTAAAATTGGAGTTAGTGGTACACCTGTTAAATTTTTATAAGCTGATGAAAAGGTTGCTTGTTAAGAGGCCACATTGGGAACCTATTTTTTCGTAGCAATGAAGTACAACTGCTACACGCACATCTTGATTAGACATTTTGAAAAAGTAAAACCATGATTATTTTGAAGTCATGATAGTTATTGTTTATCTTGGAGATTGTGTGTTTGTCGAAATATGATTGTTCTTACAAAAAATGTATGATTCTAAAGATGATTCGAAGCACACATTTATTGGGAGCTGTTTGTTAACTAGGTATTTTGACTACATGAAATTCTAAATTAAAATGATATTTATTGAAAAGGAATGTAGTTCGAAAAGAATAATTGAGAAATGTACATGAAAGTTTCGACAGACATAGAGTTGATAAAAGCCTTATTTTGCTAAGTGTTTAGCGAAAGGGTTCATAGACGGACCATTAAGATATACGGTTTTTTGAAATATTAGAAAGATATTTCAACCACCATGTTTTTACACTTCGAAGACTAAGAGTTTTTTAATTTAAAAGTTTGATCTTATCTAGAAAGATGCGTGGAGGCTTGGAGTTTCAAGGCGCATACAAATATCGAATGTGGCAACTTCTTGTTTAAAGACCATTTGGTCGAAATTAGTATAAATAGAGGTCTTAGTGTTAGGATTTTGTGTGTTGACATCTTTGTACAAAATCACTCAAAATTAATCAAAGTACCAGCATTAGAGAAACGAGTTGTTGATGTATGATGCACCAATTTACATTTACTGCATTTTATATTCAATCGAAATGTTTATAGTTCTTTTAAAGTTAATGTCAAATAAACCTTTACATTTAATTTAGTTTCAAAGATAATTTATATTATTCCTTTGAAACATTATTTTCATCAAAAGATTCATCTAGATAAGAAATACAGAAATTCACAAAAGAAACTAAACACATGTCCTAAGGATCAATCTGATCAATCCTGCAAGTAACTAAATCTATCTTTTTCGATTTAGAAGACCAGTGGTTGTTTACCAAATTTTAGGGTAAACAAAGCGATACACAAATGAAGACCTCAAATCCTAATTCTTGACTTTTCATCTAAGGAGCCAAAATCCTAATCTTATTTAATCACTTGATGAATTCAACGATGAAACCCTAATGTGTTAAGGTTGTCATGAATATGAGAATGATGATTGCTTGATCACCAAAAATGAATGAGGAGCTTGAGTCACCGAGGAATACCTATGTCCTTGATCAATCAATTATAGGACCCTTTTGCTCTAACACACCTATCTTGTACAAGAAACAAACACAATGAGACAAAACTCTTATATTTTTATGAGGTTAGTGATGCATAAATGAATGCAATGAATTCTAAGTGATGCAAAAAGAGGTGGTATCTTGGGTCAAAAATTTGGGTACAACAACTCCCTTCTTCTACTTTAGAGTCCCTAATAGGCGTACCTATTCTTTCAGACTTCTGAACCTTTGAAGCTTCCTCAAACATTTATTTCTATTCCTTTTCTTGTTTCTTCATCAGCTTGGTAATCCCCTTCTTAAAATACATTTTTTCAGCGTTATAGTACTACTTTAGTTTAAGTTTACCCATTTTAGGCGAAGAGTATTGTGATGTGAGTTTTTATGCAAACATCTATTCTTATAAGAAGAAATTTTGGTTAACTTACAAACTGCCTTGAAGACCATGTAGCAAGATTTTGACTTTCACTATCTTGGATATTGTGGATAATTGTCTATTTCTATTTTTACTTAGATTATCCTTTACCTTTTTTTGCATCTTCTATGTGTAGATTCTTGTGCCTACTTAATATGAAGAACATCAAGAAGGAATATAGGAAAGACATGCCAAGACAACAAGATAATTTACTGTAAGTTATAATTTTTATGTGTGGATTATTGTGCCTACTTCATTATAATTTATTGTAAGTTATAATTTCTAAGTATTTTTATTTAGTGTTTACAGTCAAGACACCAAGAGATAAGACATGCCAAGAAAACAAGGTCGTTTTAATTTATTAAGGTTAACCAATAATATCACAACAATTGTTTTATTCAACCCTTGTTATAAATAGAATAATAAAACCAATAACGGCGTTGCTAGATTCGAACCCATGACCTATGAATTATTTCACAACAGTTGAAATAATCAATCATAGTTATACATAGCGCATTACTTAGCTTATAACAACGGTCACACGACCGTTATGAAAACCATCATATATACAACGGTGACAACGAATGTACAACCACAATTATATGTGTTTCAAGCTGTCATTGTTTATGTTTTCTATAGTAGTGCATTCCTAAAAACAACATGACACTATGCCAAAAAGACCTACGAAAGCGCTTTTTTGGGCTTTAAAAGCGCTTTCGTAGGTGGCGCTGCTATAGTTTTAGCGCTTAGGAAAAGCGCAGAGGCCTACCTATGAAAGTGTTTTTCACTAAAAAGCGCTTTCATAGGTAGACCTAAGGCAGCGCTTTTTTCTGGAAAAGCGCTTTCATAGGTGCCTACAGAATGCATTAAAGGCATTCTAAAGTAGGCCTAAGAAAGCATTTTCCGAAAAGTGCTGCCTTAGGCCACCTATGAAAGCGCTTTTAAAAGCGCTTTCATAGGTATACCTTAGGCAGCGCTTTTACTCAAAAATTGCTCTCATAGGTGGCCTAAGGCAGCGGTTTTCGATTAAAAGCGCTTTCATAGGTTTTCTACTGAAAAATAAAAATTTAAATAATTTTTAAGCCTGCGTTTTTTGCAGCATTATTTCATAAACTTGTAATTCATAAACCGGTAATTTACAATGTTATATACAAATACCATTATATACCATTGTTATCCAAATACCAAATTTAAATATTATATACAAATACCATTATATATACCATTGTTATCTAAAATATATATACACATTGTAATTCAATTAACATATTTTTAACATAATCAAATCAACCCTAACAAAATCAACTATATAACACTAAGTAAATCGGTCCTAATGTACATATATATTCAAGGTCCTGATCCTGCAAGATATGGACATAATAACACTGTCAGTATTGTATACACACAACAATGTATTCATAACCATTTTCACACAATAATGTATTCATACCTTATAAGATTCTTTGCTCAATAAAATATTGACACAACTCCTCTTTGAGTTCTTCCAATTGAAGTTTCGTGTAATATGCACACTTGTGTTCATCAAAATACTACATAATAAAACAAAAAATATGCATGATTTAGTTAAAAGTAATAAATTATATGAAATATTCGATAAATAATAAAACAAATCCTAAGTTATAAATCTATATCGTGACTGGAATCTCTATTTCATTCATTTGAATAATTTCTTTGATAAACTTCAAAACGAAGTATCCGCAATCTATGTCGTTTTGTTGTTGAGGACACTACATAGAAAAACAAATAAGAATATATAGATGTATTGTTTTATCAAGTAGCATAAATATTATAAGCAAAACTGTGGAAATTAATATACTTGCATTTTGATCCAATTAATGTTGTTTGATTTAGACCGTGGTACCCGAGCTTCCCTTTGACAACGAAATACTTGTATTTATCTGACAAATTAAAATATTTTTTTAGAACAATGACATAGAAATAGTTAAACATATAAACACACACGGATATTTAGAACAATGTCACCTACGTATCAATCATTAACTTCATATCCGGATAATTTATCCAATCACCGTCAACCGAATTCAGATAATAGACCACTTCTTTTATGGGATCGATAGCAAGCAACAACCAGTGACATCTATAAATTAAAGCAACAATTTATATGAAAATTTTATTGTAAAAAATACAAATATTAAAATGAACATAGAATGAAAATCTAACCCTGAATTATACGCCAAAAAATACAAGCTTTCTGTACTGCCAGTTGCCATGAATCTATCGACCAAGTGCTCTCTTACTGACTCCGGTTCCCTAACAATTGTCGCTCCGCTGACACGGGAGGAAGACACGAAATGGAATCTATTTGACAATTGATTCCCGCACATCAATTTGTCATATAACATCCTTAAATAAAAACATAATTAATATTAGACTATTTCAATTAAATGTTTAAAAAAAATGCTCAACCAATTAAATAATATATTGATCGGGTTACCAGATGTACGAGTGCATAACACTAACGCCTAATTCTCCATGAAGAAAGATTTGTTCCATGTCCTCTTGTTCAATTGTTTCGGTACAAGGAAAACCAAAGGCACATGCATCCATATCCATTTGACGAATACCACCATTCATCAAATCTGATGTGTCCACTAGTGTTTCAAGACACTACCGAAATCTAGGCACAAATTTTCAGACATGAACCCTTTTCTTGGGTGGTACCCTACCAACTTTATGGCTCACTTGTTGTGACCCTTGAAAATGTACCTAAAAATCATATAGACTTATGTAAGATATAAAGTTATGCAGTTTTTTATTCTGATGTGTACCTCTCTTTGCGATGCAACAGACTCGCCGTGCTGCAAAATCCCTTTATCTTTAGATGCGGGTTTTGTAGGAGTCTAAAATTACCATGTAAAAAATTGAGGTCAGAACTGTCATTTGAATACTTAAATATTCATAATAGTTTTCAACATACCTGATCATCTATGAAAATGAGGTATGATGACCATGCCACAAAAGATCTTACTGCATCTCGCAACAATGTGGTCTCAGCAACAATGTCAGGTACCGATAACAACGCAGTCAGATCTAAAACAACATCAACTGATACCTTCATGTGTCCATCTGGGAGCGGTCTATGGTGAAGTAAATCTCTCAAAGTGCTGTGCACTTTTCCCTTGCCAACTACCTGATAAGTCGATGACGATAGGTATAACTGACAACATGAAATGCCCTAAACCAATAATAACCGTTAGACTTCCTTTATAAATTACAATTACACTTTCTCTAATGGATTATCATCTTAATTACCTCGGGAAATTTATGTTGACAGTTGATACTAGCCTTGTCACTAGTTTCTTTCAACTGTGAACTGCTCTTTTCTGCCATATATCTCTCTTTATCCTTCTGCAGTTCACGGACTTGTGCTTGTAATTCCTGCAATGTTTGCATCACTTCTGCATTGCTAGGATTTTTTTTCTTGGATTCTTATACAGAGAGGTTGGAGTCACACCATGACCTTTATCCCTCACCCGACCCGGATACTCAGCAACATTTAGTGCTCGACTAAGTACGCTCCTGATATCCTGGTCATCACCTGTGGATATCGATTACGATAGGGTCTCCTGTAATTCATTTACATATCGAAAATTATTAGTGGAGATAAAAAATTAATTATATATTAATAAACATTTAATATAATTTAATTAAAGACATAATGTTATACTTACACACTCATCATAAACATGTTGCAGATCGGGATTAACAACTTGATCTTTGCCAACACGAGCTTCCTTCCACAACACATGTGCGGGTAGTGATGTTTCATCACTTTGCATCTCTTCTAACTACGCATTGTTACAAATAATATGATCATCAATTATAACACATTGAGAGGATTAATAAGATCGTAGACCTGATATTTACTTACAATTTTTTCCTGTAAACGTGCATATCCTAAACGCCCTTTTTTATATGGATATGCGGGTTTTGACGCTCTCTCGTGATTTACGGCACTCACTTTCTTGAAATTCTCATCTCTTCTTTGGCCTACAAAAGCCACTCATTCATCAGGTGTAATGAATCTCTCATATTTCTTTGGACATTCAGGATCCTCTTCAACAAAATTTCCTTCGTCATCTTTAAGATACTTATTTGTTAAAAAAGTTCTCCACCCTCTGTGTCTTTTTCCGGCCAAACCCATTATATACTTTTTGCGGGCATCTTCAATGTTAAAGGATCTCTACAAAAAAACATACGCATAGAGTGTGTTAGTATATGTAATTTAAACACATTATCGTCAATATAAAACAAATAACAACAACCATATATGACACCTTTATCTCAGTCCAAATTTTTTAGCCTCGTCCAACTCTCCTTTTTTCCATCTAGGAGTGGTGATTGGGATATGCATACGAACAAGTGTACCGCTGTAGCTTGTTAGCTTTGCATAATTAGACCCAATTAGTTGGTCCTCATTATTCCAATCTACATTATATGTAAATCCTCTATCTCTATCACGAATGGTTCCCCGCATAATAGTTATGTCTCGTGTGATATCCTTTTCTGAAGTATCTTGTGGAATATTTTCTGAAGTATCTTGATTACTTGCCATTTGACTTGTAATAAAGAAAAATAAAATAAAATGAAATGACAAATATAAAAATCCATAATCATGTATACTATAAAGAAAAAAATGAAATGACTATATTTAAATTTTATTGAATGATATAGGATATAATCATATATACTATAAAGAATAAAATGAAATGGTATATATTTAAATTTTATTGAATGATATAGGCTATAATTATATATACTATTACCTTTTTCACTAACATCTCTTTCTTTTCTTGGTAGGAATATGTTCTACCCGTCTCTTAACAACGCAGACGGTTGGATTGATCCTAATACCCTCATTATGATCATTTCTAATACATGATTCATTCTCATTTTGATCATTTATGCTAAAAGATTCAATGTCAACACCAATATAGCCTTGATCTCCAATGTTTTCATCAATTACTTTGTTAGATAAAAGCACTATAGACCATTTCGTACTTGTCGGATCAGTGACATAGAACACTTGTTTAGCTTGAGAGGCTAGAATGAAAGGCTCATCTTTGTACCCCATCCTGTTAAGATCCACTTGCAAAAATCCTGACTTATCCATTCGTATACCATTATTATTTTCAACCCACTTGCTACCGAATATAGGAATCTGAAATTTCTCGTAATCAAACACCCAAATGCGCTCGATAACCCCAAAATACGACAAATTTGCAAATTTCGGGTTTAAGTCCTTCACACTTGATATGTGCATTGCTTCAGCTACCAAGGTGACACCACTATTTTGCATAGTACTTTTATCATCTTGTTTTTGGTATAAAATTTGTATCCATTAATTGCGTATGCGCTATAAGAAAACACAACCAAACTTGGACCATATGCTAAACATCTCAACCTTTCTGTTACTGAGGCGGGATCTGAATGATACTTTGAATAAATATGTTCCTTAAACCATGGTATGAAACTTTGATTGTGCTCTCGTACAATCCAATTCTCATTTCTATTCGAATTTAAACCTCGAAGAACACTCTTGTGCATTTCAACATACGGCTCAACCTCAATCTCATTGTGCAGAACATACAAATGCAGTTGATCCCGTTCGACCATTGATACTGTCACAACTTTATTTCCAATTAGCTTCCTACCTTCTTTTTTTTTCAAAAATATGAGATTTGGGGAGTCCAATTTATTGAACATTTGACAAATATTCAGTACAAAACTCAACCGCTTCTTCAACAATGTATCGTTCGGCAATACAACCCTCTGGTCGACTTTGGTTTTTCACATACCCTTTTAATATTTTCATATAACGTTCATTAGGGTACATCCATCTCATATAATCTGGTCCACACAATTGTGTCTCTTTCACAAGATGAACTATTGTGTCAAAAAAACGAGGGAGGAAAATACATTTCAAGCTCACACAGAGTAACAACTATTTCTTTTTGCAATGTTGGTAAGATCTCAGGATCGATCACCTTATTGCAAATTGACTTGAAGAAAAAACACAATTTAGTTATTGTGCTTCATACTTTTTTTGGCAGAATAGAACGTATACCTATCGGTAGAAAATGTTCCATTATAACATGGCAATCATGCGTCTTTAAACTCTTTAACTTGAGGTCTTTCATAGACACAAGTCTTCTAATATCTGATGAGTAGCCTTCTAGAACTTTAACTTCACTCAGAAACTTACACAATATTTTTTCTCCTTTCTAGATAGAGTGTAAACAGCAAATGGTAGATATGTCCGTCTTCCTTTCTTCACGGGTCCCAATTCAGTTGTTATTCCCATCTCTACCATGTCCTCCCTTGCTTTAAGGCCATCCTTAGACTTCCCTTTTATATTGAGTAACGTACCAATAAAATTATCAAATACATTTTTTTCAATATGCATCACATCAAAATGTCTTACGTACAAAGATTTCTAATATGGAAATTAAAAAAAAAATCGACCTCTTCTTCCACCCACCTGTGACAACTTTATGTGCAAAAGGTTTGGCAAATTGAATACTCACATCTTTCACCTTTTCAAAAATTTGATCACCTGTCAATCCAAGTGGAGCTCTACGTTGTTCGGTATCTCCATTGAACACTTTTCTCCATTCACGATACTGATGTTTAGAAGTTAAGAATCTACGATGACCGAGAAAGACATTCTTTTGACAAAGTTTCAATCGCATCGTATCGGTTCCATATTCACAGACAGGACACGCTTTTTCACCTTTAATGTTATACCCGGATAGATTTCCATATGCTGGAAAATTGTTAATTGTTCCAAACAACATCGCCCTCAAGTTGAAACTTTCTTTCCTATAACCATCATAAACCTCCACATCGTTCTCCCACAAAATCTTCAAATCTTCGATTAATGGTTCCAAGTATACGTCTATGTCATTTCCTGGTTGTTTAGGCCCAGAAATTAACATAGATAACATCATGTATTTAGGCTTCATACATAGCCACGGAGGTAGGTTATAAATCATAAGAATCATAGGCTATGTGCTATACGAGATACTTTGAATACCGTGTGGGTTCATTCCATCAGTAGATAATGCCAAGCGAAGGTTTCTTGCTTTTTTTTTCCAAATTCAGGATAATCATTATCAATTTTCATTCACTGTGGAGAATCTGCTGGATGTCAAAATTTTCCATCAATAATTCTTTCATCTGAATGCCAAGTCAAGTGTCTTGAATCGGTTTCACTATGATACATCCGTCTAAATCTCGGGATTATAGGAAAATACCATAAGACTTTTGTCGGAGACAACTTTTTCTTATATCGAGGGGCACCGTATTTAGGACACTCATTTAACGATGCATACTCGTTTCGAAATAAAACACAATCTTTTGGACATGCATGTATCTTATCATAGCTCATGCCAATAGAGTACAACATCTTTTTGGCCTCATACGTTCGATTGGGAAGAACATTATCCACTGGTAGCATTTCTTTCATAAGGGCTAATAACCCTGTGAAACTTTTATCCGACCATCCATTGTCGGCCTTTAAGTTGTACAACTTTAACACCGCAGACAATCTTGTGAATTTTGTACAACCATTATACAACGGTTTCTCTACATCGTTTACCAACCTCTCGAACATTTTGGGACAATCATTAAGATCTTCTTCAAGCGCTTCTGCAATCTCTTCGACTCGATCATAATCGTATGTATCTGTGCAATTGTCGTTTGAAGCATAGGTCCTCTTATCCTCCGATTCAACATTCCCGTTACTTTTCTCACCATGCATATTCCAACATGTATAACTTCTATCAATTCCATACCGTATTAAATGTGATGCCAACTGAACTGTGTCAACCCGGTTCCCATAACAACAATACAAACAAGGACATGTCATTCGACTAGGGTCTTTGGCATGCGCAACAGCAAATATACAAACTCCGAAACCCCATTCTCGTAGTCTTTCAACAATCGATTGGAATACATCCATGTCTTATCCATATCAACTAATTAGTGCACAAAACAGTATGTTGCGTTTCTGTCAAAACGCAAAGTAGACACGGAATGGATCTGTATCAAGAAAACACAACATACGAAAGGCAATTTAAGACAAATTCATCACAATACCAGTAATTTGAGGAAGAAATTTACCTCGGATTTATCAGACTCAAAGAAACGCGGAGAATGAGCGTCGTGCGTCGAACTAGGCCGGGAAACGCTGCTAATTCAAAGAAAAGAAAACTTCTATTATAAAAAATAGGATGAATGTACATGAACATTTAACTAAACGACATGAATGAATGTAAGTGAAACTAACATGATAAACTAAATTCAATGCAAGCTATAAATCAAATGTAACAAAATCCGGGCAGCCATGAACAAACTTAGTAACGCGCATTAAAGTTCTATTAAAAAAAAAGGATGAATGTACATGAACATTTAACTAAACGGCATGAATGGATGACCTTTTTCTTAAGCAAAAGTCAACATAGTATTATTGTTCATAACATATTCAAAATATAGTAAACACAACGGTTAACATGGTTTTTCAATCACAAATGAGACAAAAGGCGAGAAATAGTATTACAACATGAAAATGAAGTTCTAAATAGGCTTCGAACCTTCAAACAAAATTGCTATTTGGGATTGTGATAATTTTAAGAGACTTAGTCATAGACAGTGTTAATTTTGACATCGTTGAAGATTTCTGAAATAACTTCAAAGGTAATTTTGTATTTTCTTATGGAATTTCAATTGCATGGCCCTAATTCATAAAATCGCTAGTTTATAGAAGTTGTCTGATTTTTGGTAAATTTCGTAATTGCGTTTAGTATGTAAAATAAAGTCTTTGGCTAAAGTACATCAAATTATGGATGAAAGTTTTATTACTAACGAATAGTGTAAGTTTTTTTTATAGTTAAATATGCAAAATTGCACTACCAAAAAAATTCTCTTGATAGTGTATTTCCTGTCAAGATCCTCTGAAAAAGTATTTTCCGTAAACTTTGCAAATCTTAAGGGTTGGTTGAAAAGCTCCTTTCATTGTAACATAGTATGCAACTGTCAAAATAGTTTTCCTTAGCTATAAATGCACCTTATACATCACTAAATCGAACTCAACTCTAGTGCAAATTAAGATAGAACCAGACCGCGCAGACGCAGATAGAGGCAAGCGAGCTAGGTGGTTGCTAAGGAGAAGGGTTATTATGCATTCAGAGAAAAACAAAGAAGAGAAGAAGACAACAACAACAACACTAATTTATAAAAGGGAACAACAACAACAACTTAGCCAAGAAGACAAAAATCACTACATTTACACAAAACTGTCACAAACAGAAGCTCCATTTACACCTAGCCATGGCAAACATGCATATAATCGAAGCATAGAATCGAAGGACAATAACAAAAACAGAAACACCTAGCCATGGCAGACATGCATAGAGAGAAGACTGACACTTACCAAGGAAGACGATGATGGCAGACGCGCGAAGAAGACTAAAAGCTGAAGAACAATGAACGGCGGCGAGTGCGGAAGAACAGAGGTTGAGAATGCCAAGAACAGAGGTTTCATGCTGGAGGTTGAGAAGGAAGACGAAGATGAACAGAATGTAGAAACAAAATGAGGGCCAAAAATCGTATTTAGGGTTTTCAATTTTAATTATAAAATAATCTATGAAAGCGCTTTCTAAAGCCCATATATAAGAGCGCTTTTTTCTTCAAAAGCGCTTTTAAAAGCGCTTTCTTAAGGCCACCTATCAGAGCGCTTTTTAAAAGCGCTTTCTTAAGGACACCTATAAGAGCGCTTTTCAAAAGCGCTTTCTTAGGTTAGATATTTCTAATGCCTTTAGCAACGCTTTTTGAAAAGCGCTTTCTTAGGGAACCCTATGAAAGCGCTTTTTTAAGCGAAATTTTTTGAAGGCCTATGAAAGCGCTTTCGTAGAGGCGCTGCCAAAAATTATTTTTGTTGTAGTGTGATCACACCAGATGAAGACCTAATGCGTGTGACCTTAGGTTTTAAAACTAAGTTTCTCAGTTACTTAGAAGAAACTAAGAAATTAAAATTGTATAAAGGAATCATACTTAGAATGAAGTCTCCATACCAGCAAGAAAATGCATATTTCAGTCAAGTGTACCTACAAATTTAAGCATCTCTATATGGTTTCATTTCCAAACACGAGGTAAAATTTTGGCAAATAGATTGTTAAAAAATCCTATTTAGGATTTCATAGAACTTTTTACACAAATTACAAGGATTGAAACAATCGGGTTAATGGTGGATGTGATTAATTTTATGCAATATAACCTTGTTCAACATGATGTCTCGTCTACTTTTCTCAAAGAAATTAATTCATTATGAAAAGTAAGGAAGACAAGGTATTGAAGCTAAATAAGGCTTTATTTGGTCCAACAAGTTCGAAGAATCTAATAAAAAGGTTGATGAGTTCATGAAGTAGATTAGTTATTCCATGTTTATATTTGAGCGTGCAATCTCGACATGTTTAAACATGCACACACATTCACACGCATGCATACACACGCATGTGCACACCCACACACATGCATGCACACACATTAATTGAAGTAATCACATTAAAATTGATAATATTAAATTATAGATTAGCACTTAATTTGATGTGATTGACTTAGAATGACTAAGATACTTTCTTTGTTGAAACTAGAAAATGGTTGGTAATTTATTAAAGAAAGTGCATCAGTGACATCTTTAAGATATTTAATATGATGTGGTGCAATTCATTTCGTACTCATATGGAAAAACACTCAAAATTAAGAAAAGATAAAGATGACAAGAAATTAACAGGACTTTATACAACAAAAGGTGAATTTTTTAAAGTATGCTTATAGTTCTATGCAAGATATATGCATGAACTTAAATGATCACATATATAAGCAATGGAGAGGATCCGAATTGTTTTAAGGCATAGATAACAATGTCATCTTATTTCAAAAACCTGAAGGCCAAAGAGACAAGATGACTAGTTTTTAAGACATATTGGAGTAAAGATAGTGAAAATTATAGACATGTTAGGCTATGTGTTCGAATTGTTCAACTCTTCAATTTTTTGGTGCTCCAAGAAGACAACTTTAGTATCGCTATCATCATGGAAAAGTGTTGTTACAATATTTGGTATTTCAAATGAAGATATGTAAGAAAGAAGAATTGGAATTCATGTTAGACAAAACTAGCAAGTAATCTTTCTAAGAATCTCATAGCTCAAGAAAAGAGCAAACACATTGAAATCAAATTTCTTTTTCTTAGATATCAACTAAGCAATGACAAGACCATTCTTAAATATTTGAAATCAAATGATCAGGTTGCAAATGTTCCTAACTAAACCAAGATTAAAAAATTCAAAGAAATGAGAAATATGCACATTATACTACTAACTTGTAATTAATATTTGAAATGTAATTCAAACAAAGGTCTTAAGTGGATTACTTACTATGTAAGTAACTAAGTAGTCATGTTAATTATGTTACTTGATGTACAAGTAACTAACTACCTAAGTTGGGCCTCATTTATTCCTTGTAAGCCCACTTATAAATAAAAATCCTTTAAAGCCCAACTCATAGTGTGTACAAACAATCACTTGTGTGATCTAGAATCAATGTAAGATATATGCACAAACAATTTTCAATCCAATTCTTGTGGATACTCATACTAAATATTGAAGTAATATTGAACTTAATAACCAAGAAAATGCAATGAAACCATTTGAAATAATAAAAATGACAAGGAAGTAGTAAGATAACATGGGCCTGTATGCTGAGACTGACACAAAGAAGCCCCCAAGCAGTTAGGATGGAGAGATATACATGCACACATTTCCCTTAACCACCCTATGGGGATATATGCATAAAGGACAGTATGGAGTATCTCTCCCATGCCTATTGCATCTATTTGTCTCCCCCATACAATATCCCTATTTAATAACACCCCTATAGCCTAATACCTTTTCCAAACTCTTTTCCTCTTCAACTCCAACACCAACTGACAAAACATTCTCTTATATCAACCTAACCCAATCTCTCTTTCATGGCTACCCTTTTCTCTCTCTCCTCCATCACTTGTCACACCTCAGAAGAAACTAAATAATTATTTTTTCTATCCTCTCTTTATATATAAGAGCTTCTTCCTACATATATAGTATATCAACCTAGCTACAATCTAGGTTGCATTTGTTTCCTCTTCCTAACTCAACCACACTCTCTAGGTTGGTTCTAATAGAAACTACTAAACAACAAAATATATTTCTGACACACCTACACCTCCTTAACAATGTCTAGCAGAAGATCTCGTTCAAGACAATCTGGTGTTTCCACTGATATCTCTGATGATCAAATTAATGATCTCATCACCAAGTTGCAACAACTTATCCCTGAACTTGCAAGGCGTTCCAACAAGGTAGTATTCATTTTCTTTTCTTTTCTTCTTAATTAATATTCTCTCACACATAATCTTGTAAGTTTGTGTTTGGTTTCATAGTATTGAAACAACCTGTGATTCTAAGCAAATAAAGTTAATTTGGACATGTTTGAACTATGTTGGTTGAAATTTATTTAAGCTCTAGAATTAATTTTAATTATAATTTAATTTTATAACATTTTAAGACATGTATAGTCTTTATATTTGATTTTATTGTTGAACTCGCTAAAATAAATTAATGTACATATTTAATTCATTTTTAGTTAAAATTATTTCATTCTTAATAAATTAATTTAGTCTTTAAAATTGTAATTATAAAATTTTAATACTTAAAAGTAATAAATTTTAAATGTCGTTTAGTTTTATTTTTTATATAAATTTCTACATAACATTTTCAAGAACTATATTGTTCTACAATTTATATAAAAAAAAAATTATCTAAATAACAATTAAATATTTATCTAAAATACAATACACCATTTGACTCACAAACTTTGAATCGGAAAATCATAGATAATAATCACTAAAAATTTACATACAACTAACAATATCGACTTTTTATCACTTAATTTATATATTTTCTATAATATAACTTATAATATAACTTAAATTTGTGCTAATAAACATGCTAAATTTTGTTAAAGAAATAAAAAATAAATATAAGTTATTCTATACCTAATCTAAAGTTTTTGATTTTGACAAGAACTAATCTGATTAAAGTATCTTAAATTTGTTGTGTTCCTAGAAAAGGTGTTTAAACAAGAATTAATTAATACTACAAGAGAGTCACATGCATGCACATGACATACACTACATACATATTTTATGTGGCTTTGGTTGTCTTTGCTAGATAAGTCATCGAGCTTGTGCCCTTAACCCACAAACTTGTAGGGCTGTGGGACTAAAACATTCCCACTTGCCATGCATATATCATTGTCGAGTAAATAACTCAAAATGTGTGGATATTAAATAATTCCAACAACATTAATTGGTTTATGTTTTTTTGTGTGTTTGTCATATAGGTTTCAGCTTCTAAAGTGTTGCAAGAGACTTGCAATTACATCAAAAACTTGCATAGAGAGGTTGGTGATTTAAGTGACCGATTATCACAACTTTTGGACACTATAGACCCTAACACTCCTCAAGCAGCTATCATTAGGAGCTTACTTATGTGATTTATATGTCTAATAAATTAATGTTTGTGTTGAGCACATGTCTTTTAAAATGTCTCACTAGCTATAACTTGTACTTCATAATTACGTTGTCAACCTTTCGACATTTTGTAACAACTATCATTATATAACTATTATTAATATAATGACTTAATTCCTAATTAGTTTGAGTAGTTGTATTAATCAATATATAGGACTACATATTTAGATTATTTATTTTTTTAGAAATCTTGATATCCGACCTTGCAACCGATTAATTCAAGAGGGATTAATTCCACCGTCCATTAGCGGGATCCCGTTTAAAGTCAGAACAAAGTTTTGTATGGATTTGTCCAACATAAGAATTGATAGCACCCAGCAGAATTCGAACTCGGAAATTTGAGAAGAGCACATTTTCAAAACCCAAATCTTCACCGTTAGGCCAAACCTTATGGGTTTATCTATTCAGAGTTTTAAAAAAGAGACCGTCACCGCGAGAACGGCCATAACAAAACGATTTTGAAAGATATCGATATTGATATCATTATCACTATTTTTTATATTAAAGAATAAATTATAATAGATTCACATCGCAATGACTATAATATATTTGTATAGATCGAAATCACAAAAATATTTATGCAACTGTGACCGTGGCCACTACCGTTTTTCAAAACCTTGCACCTATGGTTTTCTATGATGCTATTTACATGAATATGTCAAAATATTTACGATTTTGGAGATGCAACATGTTAGTGTTTGATCTTAGTATTTTATATCTTATTAAGAGAAACTAAGTATTTTGTGAGGACCCATTAAAGGGACAAATTTAAACCTGATGTACAGCATGTGACATTGCCCCCACACCATTTTCGGTTTACTTATTCTTGCCAAATGCCAACCCGTGATACTTGTGATGGACCACTTTTTACAAATAATAATAATAATAATGGTAATAACTCATGCTGAACCCTAGTGTGTATTTATTTTCTATTTGTAGTTACATTTGCACCATTATTATAAACAGATAATAATGATAAGATATGCATATACTAACTATTTACAAGATATAGAAAATTTACCAGTTTAACTTTTTCTTAAAGTTTGTTTATTAGACAAATGTATATACTGTTCAGAAATATACCATAGTTTTCAAAATTTGATTATAGGAAGCTTCGTCGTGGGTCTCTAATAATTTTGGACCTATATTGAAACGGATGCATTAAAACAAAATATAAATTTGTTGATTAATGATCAAGAAATAATTAGGGTAGGAACAAGAATGAAGAACACAATGAACACAATGATTGATTATTAACTGCTATTCTTTCTTTATTCTAAATCAAGATTACAAGTATACAAGAATAACAAATAACTCTTTCACCCTAAAATAGGATTTGCATTATGCAATGATGAGATACTAGTATGCTATTTATAATAAACCTAACATACTAAATTAATGGGCTTTTATCACAAATACTCATTACAAGCTAACTTAGGATACAAGCTAACTTAACCAATTGGACATAAAAAAAAAAACAGACCCAATTTGAAATACTAGCAACCCTAGCATTTCGACACTACAAGCTATAACACACTTCGACACAACTTGTAACACTTCGACAACATCATGTGAGCAACCTTCGACTGCATGCTAAACTCTGTCGAACTAGAAGCTACACTTCTACCCAATAGAGTTCAATCCAATATCTCACAAATCTCCACCTTGGAACAAACTCTATTATCAAATAACGAACTAGTTTTCTTCATGCAGCTTTTATCAACTGCATACAGTGGAAAAACTTGCAACTAGATAATGTCGGTGATCATATCAGCAACCTTATGATCTGTCGAAACCTTCAGCACTTGGACTTCTCCACGCTCGATTACCCCTCTAACGAAATGCAACCTCACATCAATGTGCTTGGTTCGCTCATGATAGGTTGAATTCTTCGACAGGTGTATTGCACTTTGACTATCACATTGAATAGTGATAACTTCACCTTGAATTTTTAGCTCCTTAGAAAAACCTTCAGGCCACAATGCTTCTTCACAGCTTCAGTTAAAGCAATGTATTCCGCTTCAGTGGTTGATAATGCAACAACCTTTTGAAGTGTTGCTTTCCAACTAATTATTGTACCAAACATGGTGAAAACATATCTAGAAATAGATTTTCTGGAATCCATACAACCTGCATAATCAGAGTCGACATATCCTTCGATTACTGCTTTACTATCTTCACCCAAGGATCCACCATAAATTAAGACTCTGTTCAGAGACTCATTTATGTACCTTAGAATCCATTTTAATGCTTGCTAGTGAGCCTTTCCAGGATTCTCCATGTACCTGCTTACAAGACTTACTGCATTAAAGAACCTACTACATTAGCATATGGGATGTTATTCATATAAGCTCTTTCAACCTCAGTACTGGGACATTAATCAATACTCAGCTTGAATTGAGGGTTAGTTGGAGTCACAACAGACTTTGAAATCGACATACCAAACTTTTCGAAAATCTTCCGTAAATATGCCTCTTGAGATAAGCATAATTTTGACTGTTTTCTATCTCTTCAAATGCCAATCCCAAGAATCCTGTAAGTTGCTCCCAGATCCTTCATTTCAAACTCCTTATTGAGTTCATCCTTCACCCTCATTACCTCTTCGACATTGTTTCTTGCTATGAGAATATCATCAACATAAAGCAACAAAATAACATATGAATTACCAGGACAAAATATGAAGTAAACACAGTGGTCGAACTGACTTCTAACAAAACTTATGTGTGTCATGAATTTGTCGAATCTCTTATTCCACTGTCGAGGAGATTGTTTCAGCCCATATAAATATCTATTCAACTTGCACACATAATCTTCTTTTCCCTTTTTGACATACCCTTCAGGTTTCCTCATCAGGATTGTTTCATCTAGATCACTATACAAGAACACAATCTTCACATCCATCTGTTCCAATTCAAGATCAAACTGTGCCACCATGGAAATCAACATTCGAATGGACCTATGCTTCACAACAGGAGAAAACACATCATTGAAGTCTACACCTTCTTTCTGAGTGAAACCCCTTGCAACCAACCTTGCCTTGTATCTTTTTAATGTCACTCGTTCGATTCCTTCCTTAACTTTGAAAATCCATTTACAACTGACTAACCTGGATCCAGTAAGTTTCTTGATCAATTCCCAAGTGTTGTTATCATGAAGAGACTTCATCTCATCGTCCATGGCCTTTAGCCATTCAGTCTTATTTCGAATCCTCATAACTTCCTTATGGTCTCTTGGTTCTTCGTCTAGAACCTCACTTGCAGAGATTAAGACATAAGCTATAAGATCTGCATACCCAAATATTTGAGGTGGCTTGAAGACTCTTCGTGTCCTATCTCTTTCCAATAGATAGTCATCGGAAGTTTCCTCAACTTCATCAACATTCTCTGCTTCTTCGACTTTATCTAAGATATGCAATTCAGCATCAACATGCTCCATCTCAACAGGAATATCTACATGTTCCAGCTCTTCGTCAGATACTTTTGCACTTCAACCAACATCATCCATTTTCTTGAAAGCCATTTTAGCTTCATTGAAAACAACATCTCGATTGGTGATAATCCTTCTGTGACCTAACTCTAGGCACCATGGCCTATAAGTTTTGACTCCTACAGGATATCCCATGAACATGCATTTAAGAGCTCTAGGTTAGAACTTGTCTTGCCCAATGTGAACATAGGATACGCAGCCAAATACTCTTAGTTTGTCGAGATTTGGTGGATGTCTCGACCAAACTTCTTCAAGTGTCTTCATATCTAACGCAATCGAAGGACATTTGTTTATTAGATATGTTGCAATCGAAATAGCCTCAGCCCAAAACACCTTCTTTAATCCAACATTAGTCAACATGCATCTAACTCTCTCCAAGATGGTTTGCTTAAACCTTTCAGACAAACCATTTTGTTGTGGAGTTCCTGCAGTTGTTTTGTGCCTTGCAATACCAGAGGTAGCACAAAACCTGTCGAATGCCTCATTGCAGAATTCAATACCATTGTCTGTTCTCAACCTCTTGACCTTTCTACCAATTTGATTTTCGACCAGAGTCTTCCAACCTTTGAAATTCTCAAAACTTTCATCCTTAGTCTTCTGAATGAATACCCATAATTTTCTGGAATAGTCATCTACTATGGATAGAAAATATATTGCTTCTGAATGTGATGGACACCTTGCAGGCCCCCAAAGATCAGCATGGATGTAATCAAGGGATCCATGTGTTCTTTGTTTGCCTTTGTTGAAATTCACTCTGCAAGATTTCCAAGTACACAGGGTTCACAAAACTTCAGCTTTTCGACTTTGTCTCCACCAAGAAAATTTTGTTTCCCCAATTCGACCAGACCCCTTTCACTGACATGGCCCAATTTCATGTGCCAAATTTTTGTCTTCGACAAAGGTTTCGTGGATGCAACATTTGTCGAACCACTTACAACTTCAGTCTCAAGGGTATACAAGCCTTGTTTCTTTACGCCTCTCAAGACTTCCTTCGACCCCTTCATGACTCTTAGTATACTTTTATCCCCTTGAAAAACACATCCTTTCTTGTCGAATTCACCAAGAGAAATCAAATTTCTCTTTAAATCAGGTACATACCTGACTTCAGTCAATAACCTTATTGACTCATCATGGAGTTTGAATCTCACATATCCAACACCTGCAATCTTGCAAGCTTTGTTATTTCCCAGCAATACAGATCCATCATCTTGATAACATAATTCCTCGAACAAGTCTTTGTTTGGAGTCATGTGCCAAGTGCACCCAGAATCTATAATCCACTCCTTCGATGTGTTGCTGCTTGAAACCACAAGAACATCAGATGAGTCGAAATCATATTGAACAATAGGTGCATTATAATTATCCTTTCCTCCATGATCTTTCAGGCGTTCAGGGCACACTCTTCTTGTGCGACCCTCCTTCTTACAATGATAGCATCGAATACCAGATGCTTCACCACTGTAAAACTTCTGTTGACTTTTACCTTTCTTCTTGTCGAACTTATTATCCTTTCGCAAGAATTTTCCTTTAACGGCCAAACCTTCACCAACCGTCGAACATTTATGCTCCTTTTGTTCGTTTAAGTCCTTCGAGTACAAGGCTGATTGAACTTCTTCAAAGGTCATGGACTCCCTTCCATACAAGAAAGTTTCTTTGAAGTGAGCATGTGATTTGGGCAACGCACACAACAACAACAACGCTTGATCTTCATCATCGATCTTCACATCAATATTTTCAAGATCAAGAATCAGCTTGTTGAACATATCCAACTACTCAACCAACACTTTGTCTTCAATCATCTTGAATGAACACAAATCTTACTTCAGGTAGAGTCGATTCACCAACGATTTGGTACAAACTTTCAAGTTTCACCCATAACCCTGCCACCGTCTTCTTCTTTGATACCTGTCAAAGAACCTTATCACCAAGGCTCAACAAAATTGCGTTGTGGGCCTTCTCTATCATTGATGTCTTCTCAGCTGCCGTTAACGCTTCGTTCATGGCTGATTCTCTCTTCAAAGCTTCCAAACAACCCCGCTGAACCAATACGACTTTCATCTTCAAGCGCCATAGACCGAAATCATTCACTCCGGTGAACTTTTCAATCTCATAATTTGTCGAAGGCATCTTTTCCACACTCACCGCACCAATTTGTTGTGAATCAGATGCCTTAGAATAAAATATAAACTTGTTGCTTAATGATCAAGAAACAATTAGGGTAGGAACAAGAATGAAGAACACGATGAACACAATGGTTGGTTATTAAGTGTTATTCATTCCTTTATCTTAAATCAAGATTACAAGTATATAAGAATAACAAATAATCCTCTCACCCTAAAATAGGATTTGCATTATGAAATGATGAGAGACTAGTATGCTATTTATAATAAACCTAACATACTAAACTGTCATACCCCCAATTTTTGACCTAAGATATCACCTTACATTTGCATCACTGCATCACTAACAGTTTCAGAATAGGATAGATCGTGCGTGTGCTCCTAAAGTCAAAGTTAGGGTTTCATCAAAATTTCATCTGTTCAAGATATGATCAATTAGGTTTTGAGTCTCCACTCACCTCAATTGATCTATCTTAATCAATCATCACATTTGATCTTCAGATTCCCAACTTTTTCTCATGATCTACCATGAATTGACCAATTAGGGTTTTGATCGAAGATAGTGAATCATTGACTTTCTGCTCAATGGATGACCTATTTGCTTGAAGATTGATCTTAACATCTTCAATGCAACATCTTGACCTAATTTCTTGGTTCAAAACATTGCAAAGTCCATGTTTCTTCATCAGACAAATTCTGAACCATCTGATGAAAATTCATCTACTAAAAAAAGTCAAACTTTGACTTTTGGTCACCTTTTTCAAGACTAAACTTTTTCAATCATAAAAATATTTCAAATAATCCATCATGATCATAAAAAAATCAAGAAATGTGAAAAAGTCAACAAAAAGTCAAGATTTGAATTTTTTCTAACACTTAGAAAATTTTTCAAGTGTTAAGAAACATGGTTTTTCCTCACTTTCTAGGTCATTTTTCACCTAGATCCATTTGGATTCAGAAAAACTCAAAACATGAAAGTTGTAGCCCTTGTTACAAGCTTTCCAAAATGTCCAAGAACTTGCAAAAAAACTTTGGCTAGCTAGGCTTTTGATTTTGGAACATAGAGCTCCAAAACCATGGAATTCCAAGATCATGCTTCAAAATTATAAGTCATTTTTCATAAATATCTCTTCTAGAAGCCTTGTCATCACTTAGAGATAGATTATAACTGATTAATATCAGTTATGCATGATTGAGAAGAGGATTGAATCAAAGGAAATTTTTAACCATGGTTAGAAAGTAACTTTTGCATTAAATGCAAAAGATTCCTTCTTACCACTTAAGCAAGTTGCAAAGCTCTCTCAATGATAACCTTGCCTTGTCATTCAGATTTCTTGGCCTATAAATAGAGGTCATTTCTTCATCTTGAAACTACACCAAAGCTATCATAATCAAGTTTTCCTTCTTTCTTTCTTAAATTCCAAGTTTCAAAGTTCAAAGAGGGGAAATTTTGCAATCTTCAAACCTTGCAAAATCTGAGCAAACTTAAGTCTCTAACATGTTCTAAACATCATTTAGAAGTTCTTTAAAACTTAAAACCACCAGAAAAACTATCCAAACTCAGAATTGTCTCCAAACTCCATAAATTGCAATTTTGAGCCTTAACATCCAAACTTCCATTCCACTCGTGCATATCTCAATTTTTCACTTCAAATACCTTCCATACACTTCATATGAGTGATCCAAGTACTCATCACTGACCTGTAACATCTTCAATACCAAATTCAAAACTCACTCCAAGTGGCTGCAGTTGGACTTAGGTGGAACGATCCAGGCCATTTCAATTCAAGCTAAGCATCTAGATACCTTCCAAAGGGTCTAGTGAAGCTATAGCAATCCTCAAACAACTTATGGAAACACTAACTGAGAATTCAATTTCAGTTCGAAGAGGTAAGTTTCTCAAACTTTGAACTCTATGATTTGTGAATTACAGATGAAAAATTGTTTGGCCATCTTGTTTCTGCACTCATACTAAATGATAACCCTCAATCAATTTCACAAATCATGATCCATACACGATTTCATATTGATTCTTAGAATTAGGGTTCATCTGTCCTCGTTCAAAATTAATCATCTTAAGTTAAAAATAAATGAAATTAAACACAACCATCATATTCATGGGTTCAAAACAAGCAAGTTTGTTGTTTACAACTTTTAATTTCATTGAGAAATGAAGAATCCATGGATTGATGAAGGTTGGAGAAGATGATGTTCATGCGCGCGTCTTTCTGTTTGTTTTTTCAAATTCAAATAATTCGTTTATAATATTATTAATTAAAGTGAAATAAATAAACGGATGTATAGCCACCCCAGTGGTAGTCAGCGCGTTTTTCATGTCCTTGCCATGCCATAGGCCCAGGGTTCGAATCCCCCTGGGACCTTTTTCTTTTTCAAAACCATCCATTTTCACTATTTTCAAACATTTTCAAAACTTGTTTTTAAATATAATCAAATGGAGGCGTGTAAATGACAAGTCAAGCACATGGCTTAGTGGTAAAGTTTTTCACTTCTAAGCCAAAGGTCCTGAGTTCAAACCTCCTTAGGACCAAAATCAAATTTTTACTACTTGTTTTCTTCACATCTTCTATCAAACTTCAACATTTTCAAAAATGAATCAAAACTTCTCATTTTGAGATGATATTTTGCACACTTGTCATTTAATATACCTATTTTATGATTATGTAAAAAAAATCCAAAAATATTTTCTTTTGATTATATTTTTATTAAGTCAAAAAATGAAACATTTTAAGTATTTCTTAATACTTTTCAAAGATGTTTTCTTTCTAACTTTCAAACTTATCTTTTTCAAAACATTTTGTGAATATCCTTCACTTTTCAAAATCATTTTCAAAACCTTTTCAAAAACCTTTCAACAAACTTACACACCTTTTTCCATGATCGACTCGATTTGAAGATAAAACCGAACCAGTTTTTTCCTCGAATTTCTTAATTGATCATGGGCCTCCCTCACGGTGTAAGTCCCAACCCTCTTATGTACATATTCATTTCCTTGTACATAACCACCCCTTCGTGTACATATTCATTTCCTTGTACACACTCAAACATCTTTGTAAATATTCAAGCATAAACAAACTTCGTTCGTTTGTTTTCATCCGCTTGTCCATCCCATTGGTATTAAGAGAAGCATTATTCCCGGTGAAACTGCTCTTAAACCAATGGGCCTCCCTCACGGTGTAAGTCTCAACCCTCTTATGTACATATTTATTTCCTTGTACATAAACACCCCTTCGTGTACATATTCATTCCCTTGTACACATCCAAAACCTTGAATATATTCAAGTTACACTTGCTTTAAATGCTTGTTTTATGCACTTGTTTATATTTCCTTCATAAACTCCTGTGAATACACATCACACACTTGTATATAACTGTTCAGTTATAACATAACCATTAGCCTAACAACTAGGTTCCCCTATAGCCTCCTCTTGGGCGTTGTACAAGATAACTCATTTATTGAGTTAGCCTCCTCTTAGGCTTCATATAAGAAAACTCATTTACTGAGTTTAGCCTCCGCTTAGGCTTCATATAAGACAACAACTCTCCTACTGAGTTAGCCTCCTCTTGGGCTTCGTTCAAAAGAACTCCCTCGTTGAGTTTAGCCTTCTCTTGGGCATCAAACAAGAAAGAGGCCTGGAAATCTCTTAACAGCCTCCTATTGGGCTTCCAATACAAAGAATCACCCGCGCTAGGATAGAACCCTGAGAGTATGATTTCTCGGTGAAATCACTCTTGAATCCTAAGAGGATGGTTTCCCGGTGAAACCACTCTTAAAGCCAAATCCAGCTATACCTTATAACTTCCTCTTGAGCTTCATACAAGGACCCTCGATGACCCTCGGAATGCCTTCTCTTGGGCTAACAATACAAGGACCCTCGATGACCCTCGGAATGCCTTCTCTTGGGCTTACAATACAAGGATCCACAGGCTTCTTAAAAGCATACCCCTAATCCAATCAATTTCTCCAAAGATATTTAGACATTTATCATCTCTATGGAAGAAGTATCTCATTTATCACATCACATACAATCAAATACTTTTTAAACACTTTTTCAAACAAAAAAACATCTTTTAATCTGTAAGTGGTAACGCTTGTACACTCAAGCAAAACACCCAATGCTTACAATTAAAAGATTAAATCATCTTCTTCAAACATCTTTCTTAACTCGTAATTGGTAACGCTTATACACTCAAGAAAAATACCTATAACTTAAGACGAAAGATTCAATCAATCAAACCTTCAAAATGTATGTGATGAAATAGATTAGATACATTTTTCATTAAGATGACATTCGTCTTTGTCTCTTAATAACATCTCGTTGCTTCTACTAGCATAAGTGGGAACTACGATTGCTCTGACTTTCTCAACCTCCCTTTGAGAATACGTAGGCACAAGGTCTCATCCTTGGCGAGCATACTTCTTTCTCCCTCAAACCAAACAAAACCATAGCTCCCTTAGATCCGAGCTACAAATGATCTGATTCCCATTAAGGGATATGTATGCAGAAGATCCCAATGATCTTTGTGAGCACAATAATAACAAAACCTAGGATCCCATATAATCCACCCTTCTTAAAATCCAAAGGAGAAACTTTCCCAAAAATAGAAATAGCAAATTAAAACACACAAACATATCAAACTATTCATATATAAAGCTATAGATAACTATATATATTTAGGGTGCCACATCTATTCCCTTTATATAACAAACCCCCTTGCCCGGAATCTCCCTAATGTGTTGCGTCTAGTTCGCGCTAGTCGCAATGCATATCATATTAATTGAGGGTATTGCAGCTTTTCCCTTTTTCATCTCATTTTTCTTGTTTTGAAAATAATAAAGCTTGATGCTCGCGACATCTGTATAAACAAATCAAAAGAGTAAATCGTTTCGAGCCATAGAATTCGAATTCAGATTCGATTCCCTCGCACGTCACTTTTAACGCCAAAAAATGGCGACTACGAGAGTACGCTAAACTTTTATTTTCAAAAATTGTGACTCTTCAAGAGCACCAAGCTTTTTGTTTTCAAAAGAAAAAAAGGGTTAAGCTTTCATGTGCATATGTTTGTTTTTCTTTATTGTGTGTTTTCGCGATTTCATCTGATGGAAAGAAATCTTAACCCAGATTTAAGAAACATTTTAAGATCTAGGTGGGGGTATAGTCCTATTAACTTGTGGGAAGTTTCATTACTTACTAAGTTAATTTGAGATCCCTCTCTCAGTGGAGGTTGTCTTGGGAGTATTTGTGTTTAGCAAGTATTTGCAAAGACATCTTGCTTTCGAGAGAACTAACGAAGCTGAGTAGTTGTAGAACACATAACCCATCCTGGCCATTTAGGATGTAGTGCAGAAGCTATTCAGGTGTAAGCTTGGAATAGTTATCATGCGAGACTACGATCAGGCAAGGATGAGTTTTTATCACAAATACTCATTACAAGATAACTCAGGGTACAAGCTAACTAAACCAACTGGACATAACAAATAGTCCCAATTTGAAATACTAACAACCCTAGCATTTCGACCCTACAAGCTAGAACACACATCAACACAACTTATAACACTTCGACAACAACATGTGAGCAGCCTTTGACTGTATGCTAAACTCTGTCAAACCAGAAGCTACACTTCGAGACGTGTCTTATCATTGTCATATTATTTTCAAGTATTCTAAACTAATTATAGAATTGAAATATTTTCGGTTATGTAACAATGGTTATTCTAATGCAGTTTCTCTAAGGTTGTTCTTTTTGTTGGTCTAGTTCTCCAGTCCAAAGTTGGAAGACTTCTATTTTATTAGAAAAACTCAAAGATCTCAAATTAATGTTGAAAATTTTGGAATAAGCAGGTGTTTGGAAAGTTAGACTTTCATATTGATTCTTTACGGAAGGAGGTTAGGGAGTTGGATGTTGTGACTGAGATCTTTATTTGAAGAGGAGATCTATAATCGCTCTAGTAAATTTGTAGAACTTCGATATTTGTTGAGGACCTTTATTTGAAGAGGAGATCCATTATCGTTCTAGTATATTTGTAGAACTTCGATATTTGGTGAGGACCACAGACTCTCAAATATTCTAAAGATTCAAATCTAAGTGGCTTAATAAAGGTGATTCTAACTCTAGTTTCTTTCATGTTTCAGTTATGAGTAAGAGTAGGAGAAATGTTATTATTGCCTTAATGGTAGTTGAAGTTTGGTTGGTTCTCATGTTACTTATCATGTTCAGTTAAATAATTTTAGACATATTTTCTTGGTTGGTTCTTGTATAAGTTAGTAGCTAAAGTAATTGCTACTAGACTAAGGGATCATGAAAATGTTTGTTTTCCCTAATCAATCTACCTTTCTAAAAGATAGAGTGTTATTGGATGATGTGGTGGATGTAAATGAAGTAATTAACCTGGCTAAGAAAGATAGGAAGTCTTGTCTCCTTTTTAAAGTGGATTTTGAGTAGGCTTATGGCTCTGTGAGTTAGGAGTCTCAAGATTATATGTTGGTTAGATTTGGTTAAGTGAAGGTATTGGATTTGAGCATGTGTTTTTCTTAGGAATCTCGCAGTGTTGCTTAATGACTTACCAACTCAAGAAATAAGTACTAACAGAGGTCTTAAGCAAGGTGGCCCCATAGCCCGGTTCATTTTCTTGCTGGTGCTTGAAGGCTTAAGTTGTAGGGCTATTAAGTTAGGTATTCTTACTAGTTTTAGGATATGAGCCTCCGATAAAGTAGTTTATCATATTTAGTTTGCTAATGATACTCTTATCTTAAAGCACACTTCTATTAAGATTCTTTAGGCTATAAAGGCTATTCTTAGGGGTTTTTAGTTAGCTTCTAGATTTCGGGTGAATTTTTCTGGAGTAGTCTAATAAAGGTTAATATGAATTCAGTTTTTTGGATTCCACTAGTGAATTTCTTTATTGTAGATTTGAGATAATTCCTTTCAAATATCTAGGGGTATCTGTTGGGACTAGCCATAATAGAGGAGTAACTTGGGACCCACTTGTTAATTTGTTATCTAAAAGGATCACCTCATGAAATCATGTAATACCCAAGGCCAAAGATGGAGGAGAGTGGTCGCTAAGGCCAAACTCACATTTGAATGAGAGGGGCCATAAGGTTGTGCAAGGATGGAACTGCATGGTCGAATGAAGGCTTATAAAGATTGATTGGTACTACATATACCAACAAGATGCATATTCTTTTTGATAGCCTAACAAATAAGAACTTCATAGTTAATGAGGCTTAACTTGGAGTAGTATTTGGATGGGTGAACTTATGAGAAGTTTCTCGAAAAGCGTGTGAGTGAGGAGAGAGAATGCTAAAAAAGACTTGTGTTGGTTTGTGGGGTCAATCGATAATCTTGAAACCAGTATGAGGTGTTACAAATAGTATTAGAGCCAGGCATCTCCTAATACAATATGGATAAGGGACAAACCAATCAGAAGTTGATAGACATGTAACACCTGAGGTTGTAGAGGGTGGAGAGTGGTCGTTGGTGCCAAATTCACATCAGAATAAGAAGGATCATGAGGTTGTGTAGATATAGGATTCCATGGTTGAAGGAATGCTTATAAGAATTTAGTGGTACTACTTATACCAACAAGATACATCTTCTTTTCGGTAGCCTAATAGAAAAAACTCCATAGTTAATGGTACTACCTAGACCAACATGGTTGAAGGAAGGCTTATAAGAATTTAGTGGTACTACCTATACCAACAAGATACATCTTCTTTTCGGTAGCCTAATAGAAAAAAACTCCATAGTTAATGAGACTTAACTTGGAGTAGTATTTGGATGAGTGAACTTCTAGGAAGTTTCTTGAAAAGCGTGTGATTAAGGACAAAGCATACTGAAAAGACTCATGTTGGTTTATGGGGTCAGTCGATAATCTTGAAAGCATTATGAGGTGTTAAGAATTGTATTAGAGTCAGACCTCTGCCACTATAATGTGGTGCGGGGATGAACCAAGCAAAAAATGGTGGACATGTAACACCTGAGGTAGAAAAGGGAGGAGAATGGTTGTTGGTGCCGAATTCGTATCGAAATGAGATGGATCATGAGGACGTGTATGGATTAGATTGCATGGTTGAAGGATTTTCTATAAGGATTGATTGGTAGTACCTATAAAAACAAGATTGATTCTCTTTTTGGTAGCCTAATAGATAAGAACTCCATAGCTAAGGAGGCTTGACTTGGAGTTCTTATCTATTCGGCTACCGAAAAGACAATTCATCTTGTTGGTATAAGGCGTCAAAAAAGCATGTGAGTGAGGACAAGGTGTGTGAATGAGATGGAACTTAATGAATAACATATAGTGACATGAAGTTTATATACCTACGTTCAAGGAGGGCGGACACATTTTATCTTTCCAATCAAAGTCTTGTAATAGGATAAGTCATCGAAGGAAAGGATAATGCTCAAATTGGTTAACCTCAGATATTAATTAATATTAAAGGGTGGTCTACAAGGACACAGAGTTTTCACAAACAACTTCATCCATGTATGTTTATCACATCAACTAATTAAAATAAATAAAATACAAATCCTAGATATTACAATGCATGGATACGCTCAGAAAAAGAAATAAGTAACTATAGGCTGAGTAAAAGCAACTGTGTCCCTTTTTTTCATCAATCATCACTTCGCACACGAATTTCAATCTCGATAACTTTGTTCACTTTGTTTTTATTATGAATTATTTTCTGTTCAACAATAAGGTAGTAACTCATCTGCAAAAGAAACAAGCACAAACAAATTCATTAAATAATAAGAACGGAACAATACAATTTTAATAAATAAGCGATTATTATATAGCTCCCCTTCCTACTAAAAAAATAAATTAAAAAACTTCAATTGTGAACCAATGGATTGCCTCTCATTCAATGCTTCTTTAAGGTCATTAGCTTGAATTAAATGTCTAAGGTTCTTTGAGCACAAGATATATCCCTTTTGGTGGAATCTCACCTCCTGCATATATCTTTAGTCATTTCCCATTTACCATAAAATTTTGTATATCCCTAGGATTGTGCACTTTTATGGCCCCATTGCAAATACCTTGTGCGCAGCGAATGGACCTGACCATTTGGATTTCAATTTCCCAGGAAATCACTTCATCTAGAAATTTTATACTAGTACTTGTTATTCCACTTCGAATTTTCTTCTCACAATATGTTTGTCACGATACCTCTTAGTTCTCTCCTTGTAGATCAATGCATTGTCATATGCTATGAATGTTATTTCTTCCTACTCATCCAACTTTAACAATTGTTTCCTACCCACCTAACTGCCAAATATGCTTTATAATCGAGCTGGGTGGGTATATGACAAGATTTTCTGAAATTATGGTACATGCAACATATATAAACAAAAATATCCTAACAATATGTGATATCAAGACAAGTGTTACAACATTTGATAACATACCAGATCAATAAAGCTAAGTTCGGTGTAACATCACCTACATCTGGAGGATACCAAGGTAGAAAGGAATTCCACTATCAATAGTATTAGTTCAAAGCTAAACTCCCTCATTTACAACTTCTCACCTCATCCCTACCCAATGCAAATTCTACCTAGGTTCTCCCTAAATATGAGAAATCACCTCAGTGATATACATAATAGTCTCAATTCCAGTGACTACAATAAGTACAACACAAAGAGAATATCATACTACCATTACAAGAAACTCAAACTCTTGCTTAAAAGCTTCGAGTGACAACAATACTTAACTCATTACCTAAAGGCTTATGATTGAGAATAATAAATTTACTAACATTCAAGTAATAGACAGTTGACCACATAGTATCTTTCGAGACTTGGGTGACATAGAAACTACACAAGAGACTATCATAACTTAAGACTTATGCTTCCCCTAATTATAAAATTGTTGAAAAACTTAAAATACATTAGGTTAAGACTCTCCTTTAAATACAACTCTGCAGTCCATGGGCGTTAATATTCTGAGTCCCGAAGTTTCTTGATCCATAAGCTGAGTGATGCACTTATTTTACAACTAATATCCTTCAATCTTGGAATAAACTTATACATAGTTTCCCAATTTGTCTCAAGTTCTTGATCCGTGAAGATCCCTGAAATCTATCCAAAGGAAATATAACAGAAACAAATCAAATATATCAAGATTTAAAATCAAAAGTGCAAGCCTACTGCATTATATAACACAATGTCTGATATCATTTTTGACATCTTGTCAGAACCATGCTTTAGCAAAATGTTGTCAATCCATAAACCATGTTTTTAACATTTTCCATAAACCAGCATGTATGGTGATAATCTCATATGAGTTTTGAAAAATTTTCTATATGCCCAAACAGTTTCATCTAACTTCTTAGACCAATCCTTCTTTGATGTCCTAATGGTCTTTTCTAGAATCTGTTGCAACTTCCACTTGTCCGTAAGTCTGGGGGTGGATACTTTGAGCTTTAAATTGTATTTTGTCAGAACATTCTTCTAGTATTTTTTGCAAAATTGTGTCCCTGTCACTAATTAAGACTCTGCATACTCCAAACTTAGCAAAAATATTTTTTTCTCAAAAAGTTAACAACAATTTGGGCATCACTAACTGCACAAGCGGTTTCTTCCATTCATTTAGTGATATAATCCACGCACACAAGAATGTAAAAATGATAATTATATGGGGTAAATGACCCATGAAATATATTCCCCAACAATCAAAGGTTTAACTTCTACTATACCTTTTGGCAGAATTTCATCACGCATAGAGATATTACATCTTTTCTAACATTCAAAACATCTCTACATGTATGCCTTACAATCCTTGAATATTGATGGCCTCTAGAAGCCACTTCGAATTATTTTTGTTGTTGTTCTCTCACGACTATGATGGCCTTCATACGCTGAGATATGATAATGCCACATGATGTTCTCGAATTTTATTGCATGTGATGCACCTTCAGATCAACCTGTCTATAGTCACTCTAAGCAAAAAAGGCTCATCCTACAAGTAGTAATTAGCCTATTTGTAAAGCTTCTTTTTCTGCTGCTATGTAAAATAGTTTGGAACATTTTTTACTGCCTTATAATTTTCCATATAAGCAAACCAAGGTCATTCACTAATTTCCATCAAATTTTCATTAAGAAGTTCCTTGTTGATGTTTTTTATTTCTTTGTTATGTCATTGTTTTCCAACCAAGACAAATGATCAACAACCATATTTTTAATGTCATTTTTGTATGTTATATCTAGATCGAACTCTCGTAGCAACAAGATCCACCAAAGAAACATTGACTTAGAGTCTTCTTTACTGAACATGTATTCCAAAGCTGCTTGATCTGTACAAATAATAACTTTAGACCCAATTAGATAAGCCCAAAAATTTTCCCAGAAAATACTACCAATAGTCATTTATTTTCGATGGTCATATAGTTGACATGATTATCGTTTAAAATTTTACTAGGATAGTATATGGAATAGAAAAAATTAGCATGATGTTGACCACAAACTACACCTATTGCATAATCACTAGCATCACACATCACTTCAAATGGTAGGTCCCAATTTAGTGTTGCAATTATGGGTGCAATCATAAGTTTTTTCTCAATAGTAGAAAAAGATCTAAAACATTCACATCAAATAGAAAGTAATTTTCCTTCACTAGAAAATTACATAATTATTTTACAATCTTAGAGAAGTCCTTGATAAATCGTTAGTAAAAATTGACATTGCCCAAGGAAACTTCTCACTCCTTTTATGTTCACATGTAGGGGTAATTTTTCAATTACCTCGATTTTGGCTTGATCCACTTTGATGCCTTTCAAAGAGATTTTATGTCCCAAAATTATACCTCTAGTAACCATAAAATGAAAAAAATTCCCAATTCAAAACTAAGTTCGTTTCATTACATCTCTCAAGGACGGTATCCAAGTGCAGAAGATAGTTATTAAATCATTACCAAAAACTAGAAAAAAAAATCCATAAATACCTCTATTGATGACTCAATCATGTATGAAAAGATGGAAAGCATGCACCTTTGAAAACTGGAGGGAATCACAAAGGCCAAAAGGCATTTAGCGGCACACAAAAACTCCAAAAAGGGAAATGAATGGTGCCTTTTCTTGGTATGTTGGGTCTACTGCAATCTGATTGTACCCCAAATAAACATCCAAGAAACAATTGTAAGCTTTTCCTGATAACCTCTCTAACATCATATCCGTGAAGGGTAGTGGAAATGATATTTCCAGGTTGTTAGATTTAACCTCGTGTAAGTAATACACATCCGCCATCCGGTAACATTTCAAGATGGAATCAACTTATTTTTTCGTTAAAAATGATTGTCATACCTTATTTATTAGGAACTACATGCACGAGACTCACCCATACAATGTCATAGATGAGGTAGATTATTCCGAATTCTAGTAACTTTAAAACATCTTTCCTGAACAGATCTTTCACAATGGGGTTGAGTTTCCTCTATTCTTGTACCACATACTTGAACTCTTCTTTCAGATTAATTTGTGTAAGTAATAGGATGAACTAATACCTTTCAAATCTTTTATAATGCATCCCAATGTTGTCTTGTTCATCCTTAACACCTTCAACAATGTTTCTTCTTCGAGATTTGATAAAGTACTACTGATTATGGCTGTCTGTAACAAATTTTCACATAAAAGACATATTACAGGAATGTCAGTAACTCTTTCAACTCTAGATCTTTGTGTTTTAGGGTTTGGATTTGTTGTTCTTTTTTGTCCAACTTTTCATTTTTTTGCGGCGTTTTAATCTTGTGTTGCTTGAAGCTGAAACAAGCATTCTGCTATATCAACTGCAGATTCATATTCAACTTGTTTTACTGAATTCACAATGACCTGATCCATCAGAAGGGACAAATTCTCTATGTTGAAGATCTTCTGCACACTTTTTTCCACCACATCATTTTGATAACATTGTGGATTCTTCTTGTGACGTCGCGCAACTTCAAAGACATTGAAGACTATTTTTTATTTATTGTACCAAAATATTAATTATCCCAACTCTACATTGATAAGTGCTTGACCTGATGCTAAAAATGGCCTCCCTAGAAAGAGAGGTGTCTCATCATCTTCAAGCATATCAAGGATCATATAATCATCTAGAAACCAGAAACAATCCACCCTAACCAACACATATTCTAACACACCATGCAGGTAAGTGATATATCTATCAGCAAGTGTCAGAGTAACGCAAGTTGGTTTCAGTTCACCATATTTTAACTTCTTCAACATAGATAATGTCATCAAATTGATGTTGGCTCCCATGTCACATAAGGATTGACATAGATAATGGCATTAAATTTCCTCTTTCCTGACATAATCTCTTTCATGATTGTTCCATAAGTCGACATTTGTTCGAGAGCTTCACAAATAGAATGTTGACTTGTATCTTTCTCAACATTCCCATGAACTTCATGTATTGTCCTATTTCAAGCTCTTGCTTCTGATTCTTCTTTAAAAATGGGTAGGGTGGTTTAATGTAGTTTGAAATTTTTGGATTGAGATCATTCAAGATTCGCTTGTTAGTCTTATTCCACAGTGAGTCTTTGTCTATAAACTAGTCAAGAGTGCACCATCATACCTCATCTTCTGCAGGCTCCTCATTTTTTCTCCCTTAGATTTTTTTCTAAACTTCTAACTTTTTTTCAACTTTTTTTCCGACTACCACCTCTCTTTTTTCTTTGTGGGAACCCTTTTTCTCTTCAACTACCTTAGAAATTTCTATGACATCAAGATTTATTAATTAAAGACTTTGAGAAGTTTCACTCTCTTGGCCTCCACCAATATTTACCACTTTCTACTTTACGAGATCCCATCTAAACAGCCATTTGTTTGGACAACTTACCCACTTGCATCTCTAAAATTTTGCTCGATGTTGTAGTACTTTGGTTTATGGTGATCTGGCTTTGGTTCATCTCTCTCTCTGAATCTTAATCATTTCATCAAAATTTTCTTTTGTGGATTGCATGGAATTCGTCAGTTCTTCTTTTAGCGATGATGTTGTTTGAGTACTTGTGAAATTAGGATTATTACCCACCTAGAAGCATTGTTGGTATCTCCAATTTGGTGTGCAAGGGTTGTTTGGATGAAATTTCACATATTGTAATTCCACATTCTCCACTTTAGGCGGACAATCTCCATTTGCATGGTCACCTCCATATAATTCACACCGAAGGTTTTGTACTTGGTCAGCGCTTGTTTGAGTCAACTGTAGGGATTTTTGTTAGGGATTTTTTGGCTCTCCACTATGTGGGTTATTTGGTTAGCAAGAAATGATATTTGTTTCCGGGAAGAGGTTTGGAACCATAACAACATTGTGTGGAACATTAAGACATTGGTTTGGAGGTGGTCATTCTATGGCGAAATTACATATTCTAAGTACAATCTCTACGAGTTCTGTAAAGACCCTTTGCTTTTCATTTAGAGATTTATTTGGTTTGCAGTTTTGCTTTTTGTTGGTGAATTCTGAATCTTCTGTACTCAGGTTTTGAGAACCCTTAGTTCTCTCATTAATATATTCCTTGATTACACGGAAAAAAAACTTAATTATTATAAAGATTTTAAAAGATAGAATTTATTAAAATATGAAAATGAGCATTCTTCCATAAGCTTTTAGTAGAGTTTTGAAAAACCTCCGATATATAATAACTATTATTTAGTTAGTGTTTATTTAGAACATACAAAATGAACTACTAAAAGGATATTTAAGAAAATATTAAATTATGAGTTCCTAACATTTTTAAGAGGGCAAATAGAAAATTTCCTGTACATAATTTTCCTTCTTTATATGCTAAATAATGAAGATACCTTAATTTATTTTAACTATGCATTTTTCCTTGAAAAACTGCCATACATACAAGAAAGATATACCAACAATGGGAATGAAAAAGTGGAATGAGAGAAATGTTGAAAGGGTAAATTTGGAATTGTGAGTTACCCCAAGATTAATTATCTCCTTTTTTGTTGGGCCTAAAACTTGTACCTCACATGAAGAATTTGAGAATATTTATGGTCACCCCTTTCATTTAATCTGACACCCCTCAAACTTTTGTATTCCTATTTTATTTTTGTTGAAATTTTCGGTCCTCCATAAAATTTCTGATAGATTTTTAGAAATATATGATATCTCACAAAATTTTTGGTAATTTATTTGAAAAAAATAATTTTTTTTATATCAGAAATTTCAGCGTATTTGAAATTTCCAGTATCAATTTTTTCCCGATAAATTCTATATTTTTATCGAAAATTTCGTAAGTTCTCGGTATTTGACTGAAATTTCCAGTACACGCCTCAAATTTTCGATTTTTTTTTTAAATTTAAAAGATACCGAAAAATTTCTTAAATTTTCGATTTTTTTTTAAATTTCCGATATCACCCCCCGATTTTCGATTTTTTTTTTTTCAAATTCTGAAGCTAACTAAAAATTTCCGGTATGAGATTCAAAATTTCAGATATTGACTGAAATTTCCGGTAGACCCCCAAATTTCCGGTAAAATTCAATTTTTTTTTAAAAGAGTAATTTTTCACAAGGGTATCATGGTAAAATTATACTCTTGGAGTGATGGCAGGTACAATTTAAGGAATAGCAAGATAAATTCTCAAAGAATTTACCTCATTTCCTATTTATTTGGGCCCAAAACTTGTCAAATAGATGAGAATTTTTCCTTGCACCCCACACTTTGCTTGAAAAGACTATATTTCTCTTTTATTAAAAAATGTATGGGAAACATCGATTTTGTTTCCCCAGAAAATCCGATATGAAATAGGAGAAACATTTAAGTTTTAGAAAATTCGAGAGGAAATAAATGATTTTATACCGAAAATTGTGAAAAAAATTATATAATACTAAAATATCATTGAACTTTGCAAAATCACTAGACATTTATAGTATTATTAATTATTTTACTATTTATTTGTTTACTAATTAGACATAATATCATAAAGTTAACATAATTTCAACATAATCTTAATATGTTTTTATAAACTTTAGAACGTCTTAGCATAAATTTAAAATATCATAAATTTAACATAAATTTACCATAACATAAAATTAAGGTTAATTCTCTATGTTTTTTTTATTGATATTATGTTTGGTAAAATTAACTTAGTCTAGACACGTGGAATGAAGATGTTCTATCAAGTTGATTGTAACATGCCGAATGTGATGTCTTATGAAGGTTCATGTGACATCGTGTTCTGTACAACTGAATCATTAGACATGATTTGTTTATTTTAGGTGCAGAATATTCCTTGAATATTATGCAATCCTATGTGACACATGTTGAAGATTGAAAGAGATTTAAGTTGTTTTTAAGAAGATTTGTTAGTTTATAATTATAGAGATAATTGAGGAAATTAGTGATTGATGTCCTATATATGTGGAGTTGATTCTGCAGTGCCTAACTGTCATCCACTTGATATCGTGAAGCCCAAAATCTAGTTATTGAAGACTATAAATAGAAAGCTTCAGCCCTAGTATCATGTAGAACTTATCGTGTACTTATTAAGGTTTATGTGCTTAATTGTGAGCCTCTCGATTATCATGTTGATAAAAGAGTATGACTATCTTTTGTACTGTAAGTTTTGTCAATCATTCCAAAGCTTTTATGCATTAGATGATTGTGTGTTTTGGAAGTGTGAATTTTTGTGATTTTCGAAGTGTTTAGAATTATCCTGATCACTGGTTGTGGTTGGAGGGGATTTGAGAAGGATCTCATACCTAGGTAAGTCTTAGGTAGAAGTTAAGCAAGAGCAGTGATTAAGTGAGAAGTTGTAAATGAGGGAGTTCACCTTCAAATTGATATTATTTTAGTTAACTTGATCCCTAACTTTATAGCCCCTAGATGTAGGTGTTGTTGTCACCAAACTGGTTTAACAATTATGCGTGTTCTTTATTTTTCTGCGCTATGAAAATCATTTATCTTATTCATTGGTTATTTATTTAGAGAAATGTGCCTCGACATATTTTAGGATATTTATGATCTGAATACCATAATTTCAATTGGTATAAGAGTAGTCATCCTGCTCTATCTCTAGGCATGATTCATAGAAGATACTTTATGGTACAATGGTAAATCTTCCAAATGGAAATTCTATATCTACTTTTGTATGTGGAGATATGAAAATATCCAAAGATTTTGTCATTCAAGGGGTTCTATATTTGCCACAATTTGAAGTTAACCTAATTTCTGTTTCAAAACTATGTAGAGAACAAAATTGCAGCCTAGTTTTTAAAACTGACAGATGTACTATACATGCAAGGAAGGATTTGAAGAAGATTGGTTCAGCTAGTGAGCTGGATGGGTTGTACTATTTGGAGCTGTGGAAGGATAGTTCTCATAGAACTAGCAGTGCAGGATTTATGTCAAGTATATTCACAAATAAGAGAAGTGAAGAAACAACACCTGCTATTATATGACATTTAAGATTAGGGCATTTATCACATGATAAAATGCAATGTATGAGCACCATGTATAGTTACATACCTAATAGCATTCATAAAGTTTGTGATGTGTGTCAATAAGCTAGACAAAAATGTTTGCCTTTTCCTATTAGTAACAGTAATGCATGTAATCCTTTTGATATGATTCATATTGACATATGGGGTCCTTTTAATACAGTTTTTGTACATGGCTTCAGATGTTTTTCTCACCATCTTAGATGATCATAGTAGGCATGTTTGGGTTGTGATGATGAGATCTAAGGCTGAATCTAGTGAAAAGATAACAGAGTTTGTCAATATGGTAGAAACTCAATTCAGTAAAAAGGTCAAGGTTATTAGAAGTGACAATGGAACTGAACTGCTTATGCCAAAATTCTATGCTTCGAAAGGAATCATACATCAAAGAAGTTGTGTGTACATGCCTCAACAAAATGGGAGAGTTGAGAGGCAACATCAGCACATACTATCGTGCTCTTATGTTCCAATTGCTACAAGAGTTCGGTCTTATGTCAGAATCATGCAGTATATCTCATGAATAGGATTCCTACAAAAATACTAAACAACAAATCCTCCTTTGAAGTGATGTATGAGAATAATGCCTGATTTAAGTTCATTGAGAGCATTTGGGTGTTTGAGCTATGCTTCCACATTACCAATAAATAGCCACAAATTCGACTCAAGAGCAAGAAAGTGTGATTTCTTGGGGTACAAGGCAGGTATGAAAGGCTTCATACTCTTATATGTTAAAACTCATGACATATTTGTGTCCAGAAATGTCAAATTCTTTGATATGACTTTTCCTTTCCTTGATTTGTCTAACCCACAAATACACACAGAAATTTACATAGGCCAATCCAAAGTTGATAATGTTGCAAAATAGTCAGCTCATATACTTGTACCTAATGATCCAGAAGTTCTGCATGACAGAAGATTTGCATGATCCAGAAGTTCTGCATGACTCAGAAGATAAATCTGTAGTTGATCATGTATCTTTAGATGATGAATCCATGTCAACTTCTGTGTCCACAGCCATTGCAATACCTAATGTCCCTTCCTCATCCACCAATGAAATTATTGGCATTCCTCATTCATCTCTTGAGTCCACTAGAAAATCTAGTAGAATGACACAACCACCTGTTCATCTAAAAGATTATGTTTGTGACTCTAACACTATGTCTTTCCATTACCCCATTGATAAGTATATGTCTCTCTCCAACCTTTCACTGAGTCATCAGACATATATCATGTCTCTTTCATCTGAAACTAAGCCAAGTAACTATGTGGCTGCTTCTAAAGACCCCATGTGGATTCGTGCAATGCAGATAGAAATAGAGGCTTTGAATGACAATCATACTTGGGAATTCGTTGATCTTCCTCGTGATGCTTCAACAATAGGAAGTAAATGGGTTTACAAGATTAAGAGACATGTTGATGGAACAATAGAAAGGTTCAAGGCACGGTTAGTGGCTCAAGGTTTCAATCAAACTAAAGGTTTGGATTACATTGAAACTTTCTCTCCAGTTACCAAGTTAACTAATTAAGTATTGCTTACTTGCCATTCATGGTTGGCATCTACATTAGATGTCAATAACGATTTCTCCATAGTGATTTAAATGAAGTTGTTTACATGAGGATTCCTCAAGGTGTTCGCTCCCAACCGCCAAGTATGCAAGCTTACCAAGTCTCTATATGGCTTAAAGTAGGCCAGTAGACAGTGGTTTGAAAACCTCACTACATTCCTTAAGGCACAAGGATTTAAACATGCTACTGCTGACCATACACTCTTTATAAAACTAAGTCCTACATCTTTTACTGCTTTGCTGGTGTATGTTGATGATATCATCCTTGCTGGGACTTCCTTAGGTGTGTTTGCATATTTGAAACAAGCTCTGCATCACACATTTCGCATCAAAGATTTGGGGACTTAAAAATTTTCTTAGGGCTTGAAGTTGCTAGATCTTCAAAAGGTATTACACTTTGCCAAAGGGAGTATTGCCTAGATCTACTTCAAGATGTTGTCCTAACTGGTTGTAAGCCAGCTTCTACTCCCTTGGATGCCTCTATTCGCCTTCACCAAGACAATGGTACTTTCTGATATTACAACATATCGGAGACTTGTTGGGAGATTGATTTATCTTACTACAACTTGTCCTGACATTGCTTTTGCTACATAGCAGTTGAGCCAGTTTATGAGTGCTCCCACTGAAGTTCACTATCGTGCTTATATACGTGTCCTACGATACCTGAAACGCTCACCTGCCCGTGGTATTCTTTTATCATATTCTTCTGACTTACAAATTATGGGGTTTAGTGATGCTGACTAGGGTGGATGCATCGAAACCAGACGTTCCATCTTAGGATACTATTTCTTTATTGGTGCATCATTGGTGTCTTGGAAATCTAAGAAACAACCAACAGTTATTTGCTCATCCACAGAAGCTGAATATCGAGCCTTGGCGTCTGCTACTCGTGAACTTCAATGGATGTGTTTCCTGCTACACGATCTTCAACAGCATCCATCTCGTATTCCCGTTTTGTATTGTGATAATCAAAGTGCTATCCAGATTTCTTCAAATCCGGTGTTTCATGAGAAAACGAAACATCTTGACATTGATTGTCATTTGGTTCGTGAGAAAATTCAAGCTGGTGTCATGCGTTTGCTTCCCGTTCGTTCTCATGATCAAGTTGCCGATGTGTTCACAAAAGCACTTAGTCCTCGTCCTTTCACCGATTGTTTAGGCAAGCTTGGCTTGATGGACATTTACCAATCTCAAGCTTGTGAGGGTGTATTAACAGATGAAAGAAAATAAGTTGTGACAGGACTTCTGGTGATGAACCGAAATGTAACTTCTGAGATGAACTTCTGGTGATGAACCGAAATGTAACTTGAGATGAACTTCTGGAGAGTGACACTTCTATTATGTACTTTCTCCTTTTCTGTTTTGGCAGTTAGAGTTAGTTACGATTTGTAACTATATATAAGACACTTGTAACAAACTTTACACATTAAATGAATAACAATTCTTTTACTCTCTTCTTCTTGCTTACACGTTATTCACTCTCTCTTTCTCCTCTAATGGAGTCATTCAATTACTTAGAAGTTGAATGATCTTGTTTTGATGTTCTTCTCTCTCATCCTCTAACCTCCCCCTTGCACTTTTTATTGCCCTAGCATTTTCCCTATTTTTCTATGTACTGTGAAAACTCCCCCTAATTTCTCAACTTCCTTCTTATAATAACCAAAAAACCCTTAATTTAGAATTCACTCTTCTACCCTTACTTGCTCACAACATTCCAACATTGCACTTCCTCTTTTATTTTTATTCTACTACTTAATCTTAAAATAATAATAAAATATAATACTAATACACTCCTCTCATTATTTTATCTAATTACTATTATTACTATCATTCTAAATAATAGTAATTAGGATAGTAATTATGAAGGTAAGAAATATTAGGATAGTGTATTTACATAGTTAGTTTTGTTTTCATTAATTGTAATTTTAATTCTTATTTTCTTATTTATGTTATAATTTCTATTGTTATAATTCTGCAATCTTTTAAGAGATCAATCTGATTGTGATGACGAGGTAAACTAATATATTTATGTTACATTTTTTAATGATTCTTTCCATCCAGACGTGTTTCGGTATACTCTGAACCATTTTCACATACTTGCAATTAGAAAAATCCAATAACAATTATAGCATGAGCATTCACAAACGAGTAAAATGTGTGAGAGTTTCCCTAACACAAGTGATTGAATTTGATGCCTAACTAAATTTGTGTAATTAGCAAGATGCATTGCATGAAGATAACGTGTGACGTTTAAATTTGATTAATTCTCACATTGGACCTTCTTTTATAGTGGGAATTTCGTAGTAGTTATTGACGTGCAAGTTTGATTTATCTCATTGCTTTCATGGAAGAAGACTAATTTTCCAAATCATACAACATCACAATAGAGAGAAATACTCTCATTTTAAAATATTTAACTAAACCCTCAAATAGATATGAATCATTTTTAAGATATTTAATCAAACCCTTAGGTAGAGATTAATCACAAAAAGGGATTTTGATCAACATTAATAGAACAATTTTGAAAAATGCATAAATCCTAGTACGATTATGAATGAAATCTTTCTCGAGAGACTAGATGAAGCAACCGGTCTCGCGCTTCCTCTCCATAGATAGAGCAATATCTCAATCTCAAGTTCAAAAGATTTATCAGCTATTGAAACACTCGAAAAGCTTTAAGGGCAATACATGTGAGATCCAAGTGTTAAGCTCAACAACGCAAAATTTAAATCTATTAAAATTATCCATCATATATAATTACACACGTAAGACTTAAGGTACATTTTGTGATCTCATACTTTCACTTCACTCATTTTGAATTTTGTATTTGACATGAACGTTTGAGAGATTCACCATCTTTTGTCGTATCAGATACTTGTATCACCGCATCAAGAATCCAAACAACACAATCTCTAGCGCTACCCAAACCCAAACATAGAATAGAAGGATTATTAAGATCTAGTATTGTTCACCCTAGATTGGTAATGAAGGAAAGGTAAAATTTATCAACTTTGAATTCAAGACGAATGAAAATTTAAGAATTATACTTTGACAAAATGGATCGACGATATTTAGAATATCCTCAATCATCTCTTGATGGTGAAATGACATGTTAGATTTATATTTACGAAAAATTAATGTAATATTACATATTTTCTGTACTTGATAACAAATATTTATGGGAATTTGTGTTTTCTTCCTCTCTTGTATGCAATCGAGCGATTACTTATGGTTTTTTTTATACAAAGCATGTTAAAAAATCCCTAATGATATATTTGTGAATCTGCACTCCTAAAACATCATTCCATATTGCATTAGGATGACTTTGTGGTGTAGATAAGTAGTAGTATGAGTCTGAATATTAAAATCCAGAGTCAATAATCAATAAGTATTTTTGAAATTTTGCCAAAATGTGTGAATAATTTATGAGATGTATTGAACAATTTTATGTGATAAGCATAAGCATTCTCCACCAATTTATATTATTATTCTACATTATATAATAACTAATACTACCTTTGTTCCTATATATTATTATTCTACATTATATAATAACTAAAATTGAATTGTCTCTTATATATAGGAACGGAGGTAGTATATGCAAACATTGAAGTTTCATACTGTAAAGTGAATTTAATAAAATGGAAGGAAATAATTATTCAGCCCTTGAAGGTAAAGTAAATTTATATGATCATGAAAATCAAAGATCTAATTGTATTCATAAAAAATAAAATAGAAACTTACAACAAACAACACCAATATCCTACAATTGTTTTTGTGTTGGAACTTGAATTATTTAAACCTATTCCTGTGCTACATCATAAGATTTGAAAATTTTCATGTAAATGAAAATGGGGAAGATACCAATTTTAATCCAACAAAATGGTAACTTAAATTTTGTAAACATAAAAATAAAAAATAAAAAAAAGCCAAAGAGCTTCTTCCCCTGAAAAACTTTGATCCAATCTTTTGAGTATTATATTATCTTGAATTTCTTCCCCACCTTTGAAATGAAAATATCATCATAGTAAAAAAAATAATGAGGAAAGTAGCAATTAGAAGAAATTTTGTGTCAATTTGAATGATTTTTGAAACATCAAAATGTGTTGAATTCTTCAGCATCCCATCACAGCACAATTATAAACAAAGTTACCAGATTGTTTTCTTGCAAGTAGATTCCATTGTGGAGGACCTTCACTAGGCACCCATGAGTTGAGTTCGATAAAACCCTCGCCGTGACTCCTCGGTCCACCGATTACAATAAGCCGGTTTCCACATGCCCTAAATGCAAGACCCCAACCGTTCATTGACGCGGCTCGTTCTGGTAATCGCCCAATTGTGACCCATAATTTTCGACCCTTGTCGTACTTTTTAACCTCCATGTCGGCGTAGTCCGCGGCGTATAGTTCGTTATTTACAACCGCGACTAAAGGTGGTGCCTCGGCCGTGGCAGGCATCTCGGATCCCCTTGCGCTACGCCCGGGCGACATGTTAGGTATTTCTTTCCATGTTCTTGTTTGTAAATTGTACTCCTCCCCACATGTAAGAAGCTTGGAATCGCGTCCGCCGATTCCACCGATAACGTAAAACTTTCCGTCCATGAATACCCCGGAGCACATCTTCCTTGGCTTGTTCATACTTGGGAGTGTTTCCCATGTTTGATTCTCGGAGTTATAGAGCTCGGCTGAGTCGAGTATATGTCCATCAGAGTCACACCCGCCAGCTAGAATTGCAATCTCTCCAAGGCTAGCGGATCCAAACAAGCATCTCGGAAAATTCATCCTCATTCCGGATTCCCACGAGTTCGTCAAAAGACTGTATCTGTATATGACATGAGACATCAACTCCCTCCCGAACACAAGAAGCTCGGTACCTACCGCTAAAGACTCCTTATCGGAACACATGAAGCATTCATTAGAAGCCATTCTAGGTAAATGCATCCACCTTTCGCGAATCGGATCATAAGCCTCCCATTCGAGGAGAGCACATGAAAAATAAATCCAGTGCTCTATGATATCATTCAGTCTCCTCCACGCATAGAGCTCACCGCTCCTGATTATGTTGCGGAAGCTTCTATTCAACGAGGCAAGTGAACCATAATCAGACCTTGAACAGCGGCTTAGACAGGTAATTGAGCTGTCTCGGTTCATACGCGGCAGAAGTGAACTCGAATCTGATGAATCCCCACCATGATGTTCCTTCTGCTCATCCGATGGCTCGTCATAAACCTTCATCTGTTTCTTCTGATGTTCATCACCAAACTTTGTCAACAACATCGATTGCGGCAATTGTGATTGTGATTGTTCAGCTGAAAACTGAACAGAAAAGGAAACAACCTTTTCAACTATTTCACAATCATTCAACATCTCAAAATCCTTCCTCCGATCATGTAGATCAATCTCTGGAACAACAGAATCCATCTCACCTGGATAACAGGAATCTAATCTCCTGTTAACCTTCCTCGACTCGGTTCATCATCGCCATCATTGCCACCCAACAGTCTCTTCCCATTTTTTATCTCCAAATCCGGCATGAATTTCATATAAGACCAATTCTTCTCCGCCAAACAAGAACTCGAAAACAACCCCGGAACCACGCAGGATCGACCCTCCAACATAGTCTTCCCAACAACAAAAACTCAACTTTCAATCAACCAACCTCACAAAGATAAACAATCTCAGCACAGAAACAAAAGCCTGTTGAATTTGAAACAGAAACAAATCAAATTCAATTCAAATCACAAACCCCAATTATCTTTCTATCTTAATTAACCCTTATTCTCACAAACATCAATTCATCTTCATAATTCAAAACCCCAGAAACACAAACAAACAAGATCACAGATCAGAATCCATTAAAAAAATTTTTTTTTTATAAACTGAACCCAGAAAAAAAAACATCATAGAGATCTCCGAAATCAAGCATTTCAATGTAGAAACTAAAAAAATCAAATTTTGAGCAAAACCCATTAATACTAATCAACACCATTTAACAAAAATAAAATAAAAAAGCTAAATTTAATTAGATCTAATAAAACTAGATCTCAAAAAATCTATATATTCACAACAAGAACAACAACAACATAGGAAACAAAACACACACAACAGAAGAGAGAGAAAGAGAAAGTGAAAGAGAATGATGTCAGAAAAAACTTACGGGTAAGATTACCGAAACAGAAAACAAAAAAACATGAAAAGTACTTGATGTTCAATTTATGCAAAATTGAACAACAATCTTCAACTCCTTTCTTTGTTTCTATATCTCAACAAAGTCACTGTTTTTTTTGTTGCATCTATGTATGTGTATGTATGTACCCTTTCACACGCACACATGGATAGATAGATAGTTAGTTAGTTAGTTAGAGAGAGAAAGTTGAAGTTTCTCTCTCCTAAAAGAAACAACTCTTAGAAGGTGTGTGTGGTTGGTCCTTTGTTTGAGATTGGTTCTGCAAATCAGATGAAAGAATGGTTTGGAGGTAAATCTGTTAGAGGACCCCTCTCATGGCCTTATCTTTCTTAGATCATATCTTAATTTATAATTTAATATTCCCTTCATTTTGTTTTTTTTTTCTTATTAAAATTAATTACTACTATCAATTTTTAATCTTACAATTATTATTATACTTTTTAAATTTATTCTTTATTAACATAAACATAATAAATAATTTTTAACCTATTTGAAACTTACCTAAATGGTTTTTAATATTTTTGAAGGAATTATGCTTTATTTACATAAACATAATAGAATCATTTTTAATCTATTTTAAACTTATTAAATGGTTTTTAATATTTTTAAAGGAAAGAAGTAACCAACTTTGTCGAATTAATAATAAGTTATCAATTATTTAATAAATTTCTATATTCATAATGTTAAATTGAAAAGAGTACATAGTTTAAAGAGCACATTTAGCCATTATTTCTCTATTATTATTATTATTATTATTATTATAAGATTCAATATATATATATTAATTTAAAGAAAATCAATTTTTTTAAATGAAAAACTTAGAAATACTTTTATTATAATTTTAATTTTAACATAAGATAATTTTGAATTAATTACTTAATCGACGCCCATGGAGTACTAGTATTAATTTAAGTGCAATTCATAGGGAAAGAAAAAACATTAATTAACCCCTTGATTAATTAATTAAACATTGTTCCATGTTCCTGTTTTTTTCCTAAACTATGTACTACTTTGTGTTATTGGGTAATGCAAAATTTGACAGAGCTGCTGGTTTTGGGGTCCACAAAAGGTTCGATGATGACCGGTTACCGGCTGCCGCCGGTAAAGACACGTGTTGACAATTGAGAACACCATCCATTGTTATGCATGCCTCGCTGACTCAACCTTTTTTGACTTTTTCTTTTTTATTTTTTATAAATAATAAAGTAGAATAAGTTCCACCAAACACTTTTATAAAATAATTGGTATTTTATTTTAATTGTGACTAGTTAATTAATAGTATTAAAGAAACTAAAATTATAGAAAAGAAATGTTGTTAGATAGAATTGCACATGCACATGCTCTACAATAGAGCATTAAAACTTTAAAAAGTGTGATTGTATCTATTAGTAGGTTGCACAAAATTGTGGATAACAACTACTCTTTTGACATATGGTGTATTAAGCCTTTTATGGAGTATGGTGATTACTACAAATATTATGTGTTGTCAAATACTATTAGGAATGACAGATAAACACTTCACTTATTTTTTATGAGTTTTTTCAATATTGTTTACCTTTATCCATCCAGTGTGATTGTAACATTGGTGAATAAAGTAAGTTATCATGATCATGCTTCATACAAGTATGTTAAAGACTAGTTTAATATAATATAATTATTTTGAAAACAAATTATAAAATAAGTATGTTCAACTGTAATAGAAATTAAAAAAAATTGTTATTCTTGCACCATTTTCTATTCCTACACTTCTACACCGTATTTTAATGTTCAAATATACGGTAAACAGTAAAATATTATAAAATTATTTTATTTTTTAAAAAAACAAAACATTTTTAAAATTTTGTTTTTAACTTTTTTTTTTAGATTGATGGAGTACAAAAATAAAAGTACCTGATTAACTAACTTCATAACTTTATTAACCAACATTTTACATTTTTATTAACCGACTTCATAATTACTTAAAATTTGGACAATCTATTAATCAACTTCGTAACTTCCTTAACCAATTTTTTATATTTCATTAACCAACTTTATTTTACTATTAAAAATTATTTTTAATATCTGAATGTTTATTAACCAACTTCATCATTATATTAACCAATGTTTTGCATTTGATTAACCAACTTCATTTTATCAATAAAAGTCATTATTCATACACTGTTCACAAACACTGTTCACCGACATTGTTCAAGCACTATTCACGCACTGTTCATTTTTTATTTTTAAAATATATATTTTTAAAATTAAAAAAAAACAATGTTCACCTTATAAATACAGTGAACAGTGTTTGGTGTAAGTATTTGGTGTAACATTTGGTGTATAAATAGCAAAGTTGTAGAAATTAATCTTTCGAGTAAAAAAAATTAGGGTTAAATACTTTTTACTCTCCTGCAAAAAGATTCCAAAATTAAAAACCTTTTAGTGTCAGATTCCCTTTGACTTGATTACGTGGCCATAATCTATTTGATGACTGGGCAATGGTTGCCATGTTGGTTGGACACTAGTTATAATTACGAATTAGGGTTTCCTTTCCCTCGCGAATACTTTCCCCCAATTTCTAGGGTTTCCTTTCATCGCCTCATCTCTTCAAATTGTTGTATGTAACACCCCAATTCTACCCAAAGTTTTATATGCAAAAATCAAAGTAAATTCAAAATTTCATAAATTAAATACTGAGGCGTTACACCATCAAAAACAACTCACTTTAAAATAGTTTATTTTAAAGTATAAATTTCGGATACATAGCATCGCAGGAAAACATAAATTGATTCATAGAAATCAAAACATCTCCTTTATTAAACTTCCTCATCAAAATCATGTTTTTATAATTTATGATTCTTATTTACAATAGGAAAGCAACAAAAGAACAACAACAAAGACAACATAAGTATTCCCCCTGAGTGCTACGTATCAGAGCGACACCGACACGACTAACAACAGCTATAAACTCCATCTTCATAACCTGCACGTTACCAATATATAGGTAACGGCGAAACAAGTAAAGGGTGAGATACTCCAAAACATATAATTAAAGGCATGATAAAATATATATATATATGTAGTTTCAGAATTATAAAGGTTATAGATTAATAAGTGTAATTCCAACACATAATCAAAACTCACTTACTTTACTCGTCATCCTAATGTGTATAATCTACACCTTATCACCATAGCCTCCTGCATAAACGTCGAACAACACATAACCCTTCATCACGAAATCGTCACAAACTAACACATCACTAATTAACACGGTAGTCTTAAAGAACAACATCAACCAACAACATTAAATAATGCTAGTAATATAAGCAACAAAACAAATCATCACAATTTGGCTAAAGCCCATCTTCGCTTTTGGCATAAAGCCCATCTTCGCTTTTGGCATAAAGCCCATCATCACAACATCATCACAAACATCATCATATCATCGCAATTCAATATCATCCATCAATCAACAAAACCCAACGCCAAACAACTCAAACATAAACATAACCGACTCCATGAGACACGACTATGTTATGCATGTGGTACCCATCGCTTTGTCCGTAATTAGGAACACTTGGCATAAAGCCGATCTTCGCTCGGCATAAAAGCCATCATCGCTTGGCATAAAAAGCCCTCTTCGCTTATGAAATGTATGTGACTCGACAATAAAACAACACAACATAAAAACAACATCTTCGCTCATTCAAATTGGCATAAAGCTCACATCGCCATAATTTATCCAAAACATATAAATATAACATCGCATAATGATTGCATTATGCAAACATCACTAATAAATTCATCAAAAGTCATGCATTCACAAATCGGAAGCATTTATTAACAACCTCAATTTAATCATCACATTGCACATCAACAAGTATTCTTTAATAAATACACCGTCGCAAAACTTACGTTTATTAACACCGCATCGTTATCAATTAATTCACTAAATTCCGAAAATGGAAAAATTAGTCAAAACGTCAATAATCTTCGCGAAAGTAATTCCTAATAACCGGTATTACTCATAATCGTCGACGTCGAAATCGGATTGTCCATACGTACCTTAAATCTAATAAAACACCGTCCGATTCAATTTTACCGTAAATTGGCTTGTTTCGGGTCGTCTCGTAAAAACTCGTAATTTCTAAAAACTAACTTCACCACTACGTTCTACACGTCAAACTTAGCTAACACGTCAATTTTCGTTGAATTCGGAGCAACTTGCTACGCCGTCGAATTTACCGAATTCAGAAAATTGGAACATAATCGGGTTCTAAATTAAATCGGATAACTTATATCATATTTGTATTTAATTAATATAATTAATTAATATATTAAATTATGAAAATGAAATAGAAAACAAAAACTATTTTAGAAAAAACACCATAATTGCTAAACTGTCAAAAGGGAAAATCAATCAATCAATCCAATTTAGTTCCACAGCTCAAGAACTAACCAGTGATCCCCGTTAATATTAACAACCAACTTTAAGATGCACATATATAGAAACAAACATCCTTAATAATTAACCAATATTTAACATATCCAACTGCTATGTTGCTATAAATTCATCTTCTTCTTTTTTTTAATACAGTAAGCCACCCTGTTTCTACACACAAGCATATTATATTAACATGACAGACCACAAAAAACCCAAGTATAAAACTAGCTTAATTGCCACCCCTATTTCCATGCATACTATATCATGTGCGGTGAACAAAGAAGAGAGAGACATCAATCATAAAAATGTAATTATGCATGCATACTGACAGTGTATTATATTCCAAATCAATATAATTCAATTTCTTTCTTTTCTAAATTTTCATTTCATTTCCAATTTGCCATACATTTCCAAAAACTAAAAAAAACCCTGCATAATTATACTTTGAATTTATATAACTTTTGTTTTCTTTTTAATTCCAATTTAACTAACCTAATACTAATTCAAAAACAACAACACCTAATTAACTCTTCTAATTTCTATCACAAATCCTCAACAAAACTCAAAAACCCTAACATCAATTCTTTCCCAAATCCAAAATATACCAAATCAAACTCTAATTATAAGAATTGGAAGATCAAACCATCAACACCCAACTCCAAAAACTCAACACCAATTTTCAACAATCAACCAACAAAATCATAAAACTCTACTATCAATTTTTTCCCCCCAAATCCAACATATATCATCAAACCCTAACTATAATGAGATGGAGGAAATCAAACCCCTTACCTCTAGTTTGGTTGATCCATGGTGATGCTCCAAAGCTCAACCTCAAGCTTCCTCTCTTGCTCAAGATCTCCCTCATCTTCTCCTCTTGTTCTTCTTCTCCCAAAACCCCTTCTTTTCCTCTCTAGTTTCTATTTTTGGTTTTGTGTTCACAATGGAAGGAAAAGGAGAAGAAAAATGGCTTTTATAACTTGTTTTCTTACTAGCTTCCCAATTCTCATGTTTGGTTTTTTTGGTACTTTCGAATGGAAGGAAAATGAGGTGAAAATGATTCTTATAATGGTATTTTCCTTACTAGAAAACCAAGGGTGAAAAACCCAATTCTAACAAAATGCTTCTCACACCCCTTTCTAATATATCATTAATATAATTAATTCCATCGATTAAAATAATTTCGGGGAATTAAAATATCGGATCCGAATAATATTTTACCGGACCGAACGGAACGTCGCCAGATAAATTAATAGATATATTAATTAATATAATTATTTTCGTCGTCAAAACTAACGTCAAACGGTAATTCAGAATATTAATATAATATAATATTAAATAAAAACGGGCGTTACAACTCTCCCCCACTTATAGACTTTTCGTCCTCGAAATTTCGACCAAAACGAACAATACGGGACATGCTTACATATTCGTCTACTCAATCCTCGCGTTAATTAAACAACATATAGAATACACCTAACACAAGGGTACCTCCCTAACCACAACGTCTAGACAAGAACAACCATGTCGAGATGCAAAGCCCATACAATGCATCCGACAACCAACCTACACCCAACAATTAAACAAGTCGCAGACACACCGGTTCACTCAAGAACCAAACAAACAAGATCGATACTATCCTAACGTCTCAACCATAGAATTAGCCACACACTCGAACCGACACCTCGGAAACGAGTCCCCAAAGATAGGAACATAAAGTCCTACAACACAACACCGTCACCATCGCTAAAACGAAAACAACAAAATGGTTATGCAAACCAAAACTGAAACAGTCAAAATAGGGTAAAACCACGCGTGCTACACAAACATGAAAAGATGCCATCATACACGCATAAGCACAAACTCAAGAATCACACTTGCAGTTATCGCTCTCATCCCAGTCAATCACAAGGTCACATCGTCCTTGTAGATTACCAACGTACAACCCTTGAACAAAACAAGTTATACAAACATAACAGAACAGCGATACACCACTCACTCTAGGGCTTATACAGACGACTTGCGACTATAACTCACTAGTCCAAATCCAACAACCTCGCTTATTCGCTAAACAATTCAATGCTCGATATCTAAACCATGCTTCGTCACCTTAATGCATAAGATGCCAACCGTAAAACAACTTGGTTAAACCTCAACTTTACAATCACTCAAAATGGATACGCTCAAAGCGTACACCCATCAAGACACCTCGCAACATCGCCATCAACCCAAGAATCACTCTTTCATTCTCGATTGATCAACGTCCATTGGTCCTCTAAAATACACGACATAGTTTGACCTCTTCCAATCGCCCAAATAATTCACTTGTGAAACTGACGATACACTTGACTTCAACGAAGTCATCCCTTTAACAATTCAATTCCCAAAATTGCATTAAGTAATCGCCATCCTCGCACCGTCAGACAATCAATACATGTGCTTCTCATTCGAAACACCTTTCATAACTTTCCATCGTCCCAAGTGGTAACTCAGTCGCAACACTCGCTCAAGAACTCTACTCATCAACGTCATCTCCTACCCCTGTAATCACAACACAGGTTGGACTTAGAACCATAACATAAACTTTACGGAATCCGACACGAACACCGTCGCGACCGACTTCAGTCACAGATAGAACATTCTCCTTTATAAAACGTCAATCATCTTAAGGTACCTGTGGTTACCAACTCATCACAAAATTCCTTACCCTCAAGACTTATCTTAGTCACAAACCAATACTCCACCACGGCTATTAGTATTCAACGAAATCCATATGTTAGTAGTGAATAAATCCTTAACAACCTTCGGAGATTAATCTCAACAAGTGTCCCAAAAACAAACATGCAACATTCTTCAAAATAACAATTCCCAAATCAGATAATCTTGGGTTAACTGCAATACCAACTTACTAAACTCAACAACAGACGAAGTCTCTTATAGATCGTACTCAAACTTGAATTGTCTTCAACAATTCCAATCTTCCCGTCGTTACCATCTGCACCTTTAAAATTCCAAATGATCACAACAGCATCAACCTCTAACTCACAAGTCCGACAATTTTTCCTTATGAAATTCAAATCGTTCCAAGGTAGTAATACACTTTTCCAACTCTATGTCGAAATACATCTTAAGTCCAAAATGGAATATCACAATACGCCGCACAAGGTTCTTCAGTACTAAACAAAACCAAAATCAAAGCATTCGCTAAACTTTCCAATGGCTCAAACAAATTCTCAAGTTGATTCTCCAACTCTAATCCTGAAGCAAACGTCCCTTAAGGATACTTCGAATCACAACTAGTTCCAGAAACTAAATCCATCAAAACTTCACTTCGCACAACTGCGGTAATTCACCCACATCTTCACAATACACCACAGAAGAATCACTACAAGGAGCTCACTTGCCAAAATCTTGCTTCTCCCCAAAATCCAAATTCGCCCACCACACGAGTAACCATGCACCATCATGTGCCAACACACCTGCTTCATACACTATTAAGCTGGAAAGACAAGTCTATCTCAACCAACACAATTCCCGACTACTACCAACAAGAGATTAAGGATGATCAGTCCCTCAATTTGTCAATAGACAGTCGACAATCATGATGGTGACATAAACCATCTCTACCAAGCCAAAACAGCGTCTTCAAACTTACACTTCAAGTTACTAAAGTGTAACACTACTGAGGCTCCAACCCAAGCCCAGCGCCACCAAGAAGTAAAACTTCTCCCACTTGTTTCAAACTCATCTCTGCAGACAAACAATTTGAAACAAACAAGTACCGACAGTGTTTCACACACATGTCGCATACAACAGGATTAAACACACTAATAACTTGGTCGACAGACCGACCTGCTCTGATACCACTATTGTAACACCCCAATTCTACCCAAAGTTTTATATGCAAAAATCAAAGTAAATTCAAAATTTCATAAATTAAATACTGAGGCGTTACACCATCAAAAACAACTCACTTTAAAATAGTTTATTTTAAAGTATAAATTTCGGATACATAGCATCGCAGGAAAACATAAATTGATTCATAGAAATCAAAACATCTCCTTTATTAAACTTCCTCATCAAAATCATGTTTTTATAATTTATGATTCTTATTTACAATAGGAAAGCAACAAAAGAACAACAACAAAGACAACATAAGTATTCCCCAGTGCTACGTGTCGAGGCGACACGACCACGACTTATAAACTCCATCTTCATAACCACGTTACCAATATATAGGTAACGGCGAAACAAGTAAAGGGTGAGATACTCCAAAATATATAATTAAAGGCATGATAAAATATATATATATATATATATATATGTAGTTTCAGAATTATAAAGGTTATAGATTAATAAGTGTAATTCCAACACATAATCAAAACTCACTTACTTTACTCGTCATCCTAATGTGTATAATCTACACCTTATCACCATAGCCTCCTCGGCATAAAACGTCGCAACAACACATAACCCTTCGTCATCACGAAATCGTCACAAACTAACACATCACTAATTAACACGGTAGTCTTAAAGAACAACATCAACCAACAACATTAAATAATGCTAGTAATATAAGCAACAAAACAAATCATCACAATTTGGCTAAAGCCCATCTTCGCTTTTGGCATAAAGCCCATCTTCGCTTTTGGCATAAAGCCCATCATCACAACATCATCACAAACATCATCATATCATCGCAATTCAATATCATCCATCAATCAACAAAACCCAACGCCAAACAACTCAAACATAAACATAACCGACTCCATGAGACACGACTATGTTATGCATGTGGTACCCATCGCTTTGTCCGTAATTAGGAACACTTGGCATAAAGCCGATCTTCGCTCGGCATAAAAGCCATCATCGCTTGGCATAAAAAGCCCTCTTCGCTTATGAAATGTATGTGACTCGACAATAAAACAACACAACATAAAAACAACATCTTCGCTCATTCAAATTGGCATAAAGCTCACATCGCCATAATTTATCCAAAACATATAAATATAACATCGCATAATGATTGCATTATGCAAACATCACTAATAAATTCATCAAAAGTCATGCATTCACAAATCGGAAGCATTTATTAACAACCTCAATTTAATCATCACATTGCACATCAACAAGTATTCTTTAATAAATACACCGTCGCAAAACTTACGTTTATTAACACCGCATCGTTATCAATTAATTCACTAAATTCCGAAAATGGAAAAATTAGTCAAAACGTCAATAATCTTCGCGAAAGTAATTCCTAATAACCGGTATTACTCATAATCGTCGACGTCGAAATCGGATTGTCCATACGTACCTTAAATCTAATAAAACACCGTCCGATTCAATTTTACCGTAAATTGGCTTGTTTCGGGTCGTCTCGTAAAAACTCGTAATTTCTAAAAACTAACTTCACCACTACGTTCTACACGTCAAACTTAGCTAACACGTCAATTTTCGTTGAATTCGGAGCAACTTGCTACGCCGTCGAATTTACCGAATTTGGAAAATTGGAACATAATCGGGTTCTAAATTAAATCGGATAACTTATATCATATTTGTATTTAATTAATATAATTAATTAATATATTAAATTATGAAAATGAAATAGAAAACAAAAACTATTTTAGAAAAAACACCATAATTGCTAAACTGTCAAAAAGGGAAAATCAATCAATCAATCCAATTTAGTTCCACAGCTCAAGAACTAACCAGTGATCCCCGTTAATATTAACAACCAACTTTAAGATGCACATATATAGAAACAAACATCCTTAATAATTAACCAATATTTAACATATCCAACTGCTATGTTGCTATAAATTCATCTTCTTCTTTTTTTTTTAATACACTAAGCCACCCTGTTTCTACACACGAGCATATTATATTAACATGACAGACCACAAAAAACCCAAGTATAAAACTAGCTTAATTTCCACCCCTATTTCCATGCATACTATATCATGTGCGGTGAACAAAGAAGAGAGAGACATCAATCATAAAAATGTAATTATGCATGCATACTGACAGTGTATTATATTCCAAATCAATATAATTCAATTTCTTTCTTTTCTAAATTTTCATTTCATTTCCAATTTGCCATACATTTCCAAAAACTAAAAAAAAACCTGCATAATTATACTTTGAATTTATATAACTTTTGTTTTCTTTTTAATTCCAATTTAACTAACCTAATACTAATTCAAAAACAACAACACCTAATTAACTCTTCTAATTTCTATCACAAATCCTCAACAAAACTCAAAAACCCTAACATCAATTTTTTCCCAAATCCAAAATATACCAAATCAAACTCTAATTATAAGAATTGGAAGATCAAACCATCAACACCCAACTCCAAAAACTCAACACCAATTTTCAACAATCAACCAACAAAATCATAAAACTCTACTATCAATTTTTTCCCCCCAAATCCAACATATATCATCAAACCCTAACTATAATGAGATGGAGGAAATCAAACCCCTTACCTCTAGTTTGGTTGATCCATGGTGATGCTCCAAAGCTCAACCCCAAGCTTCCTCTCTTGCTCAAGATCTCCCTCATCTTCTCCTCTTGTTCTTCTTCTCCCAAAACCCCTTCTTTTCCTCTCTAGTTTCTATTTTTGGTTTTGTGTTCACAATGGAAGGAAAAGGAGAAGAAAAATGGCTTTTATAACTTGTTTTCTTACTAGCTTCCCAATTCTCATGTTTGGTTTTTTGGTACTTTCGAATGGAAGGAAAATGAGGTGAAAATGATTCTTATAATGGTATTTTCCTTACTAGAAAACCAAGGGTGAAAAACCCAATTCTAACAAAATGCTTCTCACACCCCTTTCTAATATATCATTAATATAATTAATTCCATCGATTAAAATAATTTCGGGGAATTAAAATATCGGATCCGAATAATATTTTACCGGACCGAACGGAACGTCGCCAGATAAATTAATAGATATATTAATTAATATAATTATTTTCGTCGTCAAAACTAACGTCAAACGGTAATTCAGAATATTAATATAATATAATATTAAATAAAAACGGGCGTTACATTGTACCTTCTATTCAAAATCTTATTTCCTTACTGTCGTCCTCATCTTGTTCCCCCAATTTGTTCATTGTAATTGATTATTGTAACCCTATTTGCGTTTAAATGGATGCTAGCAAAAGTGTGGGAAGTTACAATTCGTACGAGAAATCGAAGGTTCCTAACTGCAGATGTTGTCGTCCGATGAAGATGATGGTTGCTAACACCGTAAAGAAATTGTAATAGGAAATTCTAGAAGTGTAGGAATCCAGGGGTAAGTGCTTGATTATTTGAGTTTTGTTAAATATGTTTACCATTTTCTAGGGTTAATTTTTACTCTCTTTGCAGATGGACAATAGCCGTGAGCTATTTATTTGGGATGATGAAATCTCAAATTCTGAAAGTTATTGCAAACAGTGTGATGTGGCAATGGTGAAGTATGATTTGATAGAAAGAAAACTGGAAAAATTAAAGTTGAAGAAAGCTGGATTGAAGAGGAAAATATTCCAACTGAATATGGCATTGTTGATGTCTTGGATTATATTTGCAGTCTTGTACAGTTATTTGTAATTTCATGTGTAATGTATCGTTGTAATGAATTTGCATTTTGATGTGTTGGTTTAAAAAGGCAATATAATGTTTGTGTAAAGTTTGAATGAATAAAAGTGTTACATTTATCTTATAACTTTGTCTTATCAATTGTATTATCAGATGAAACCATAATGATATAATGACAACTGAGGCATAATTATTATCAGATGAAATCACAGCCTAACCATAATGAAGGCATAAATAGCAATGAAGGCCAAAGTCATTAAGTATTACATTAAGGCATAAGTATTTAAAAACCCAAAGTCATTACAGCTTAACAAAATACATAACTAGTAGGTTAACAAAGTGCATAAGTCTTAGGCAGTACATACATAACCAAAGGATCCAACAAAATACATAACTTATAAGCAATACATAACTTAATTCTACTTCTTAGATTTCTTCTTTGCACGCTTAGAACCACAACCATTCTCTTCATCTGTCAAAGACATAGGTTGCTTTGGGTTTAAACATGGCCTTGTGATTGGTTTTTTAAATCACATCAGTTTTTGTCTTTCACTGCATCTCTTTCTTATGGGCTTGGAAGGTGTCACTTTTTCTTGCCCTTTCTATGTGCTTTACCAACCACACCAGAATATTATGTCGTGTTAATGTTAGGAATGCTTGAAATGTAATCATCAGTAATGTCTCCAAAATAGCCTTTTGTATCATTTGCTACAGTTTCAGTTGGTGCATCATTTGAGCCAGTCTGGGCATTTTGTGCATGATCATGGCTTGCTTCAGTTTGTGTAGGATCATGGCTTGCTTCAGTTTGTGCAGGATCCTCAGTTGCTCCAGTTTGTGCATGATCCTTAGTTGCTCCAGTTTGTGCATGATCATTAGTTGCTCCAGTTTGTGTTGTTTCATGATTTGCTTCAGTTTGTGCAAGTTCTTGATTTGCTCCCGGTTCTGCAGGTTCTTAATTTGCTCCTGTTTTTGTTGCATTAGTTGTACCTAGCTTGACCTTCCTCTACAAGATTCCAACACATTAGTTGTAAGTTCAATATACATGTCATGTCAGCAAATTGTAAGTTGAAAAAAAAAACATACCTTTCTCTTTAGTCCATTAGGATCTTGTGTTGTGCGTTTACATGTTTGAGCATTGTGACCAAAATTGTCACAAGTAGTACACATGTAAGAAACACCTGGAAATCTCCTCCTTCTAGCACCCTCTTCACCATATTCTCTTATCCTTAACTTTCTAGGTCTACCTGGACCTTTCTTGTACATAGGGGGCAAAATTTCCTCTGATTGAACTTTTGGCAACATTTCTTCACCATTGATTGGACTGACAGCAAAACTATAACATATTGCATACTTGTTCCTATGATAACAATGATCTACAAAATCTTCTAGATTCTATTGTCTAAAGCCTAAAGCAGCAATGGCATGCCTACAAGTGATACCAACTAAATCCCATAAATTTCAAGTACATGATCTCTTAGAAATGTCAGCTATAAATTTTTGACTGTTATAGGAATGGTTCACCTCAAATGTTTCATCCATTGCCTAAGTGGGAAGCCAATGACCACTAAGCATAACCTCATTATCAAGTTTTTTTTCTAGGAATTGGCATAACCTTATGAGACCATTTTTTAAGCTTCATGGAAGAGGTAGAGCATTTGTTCATTAAATACTTCCTAATCCACTCACACATTGTTAAAATTGATTTACCTGTAACACTTAATATGGTGGCATTAAAAGACTCATAAATATTATTCATAAGAACATCACACTTAGGGTAGAAACTGAAATCATGCTTACACCAAACCTTTGGAGGAACACCCATTAACCAAGTCTAAGCATCAGGATCTTCCAGCTTTAGCTTATTCATGTTTTGAAGCCAACCTTGATAGTATGTAGACTTTGCAGCCCCCATAATTAGATCTCTAATCAAAGCTCCTCCTTCAAACCTTTTTTGAAATTTGCATAAAGATGCCTTAAGCACATCCTATGCTTTATCCTTTCAAACATCTCCTCAAACACATATACCAGACCCTGAAACATTGCATATTATCAATGAAAAGTAAGATATGCATTACACATCTGTCACACATAACTTAATGGATTTTAATGAAAAGTAACTTAAAGACAATAACACATACCTTTTGTTGGTCAGATATAAACACAAATCTTTTGTCCTGGTCCACATCTGTCATCAGTAACTCTAGAAACCACCTCTAGCTTTCTTTGGTTTTAGTCTCAACCACTCCAAAGGGCAAAGGAAAATATTGATCATTTGGGTCCCTACCCACAATAATTAATAACTGACCCCCCATACTTTGTTTTTAAATGGCAGCCATCAACTCCAAGAAAAGGTCTACAACCATTTATGAAACCCTTTTTATAGCCATCAAAGCAAAAATAAAATGAACCAAATCTTGGTTGGATAGTTGGGTTTGGTCTTTCTGCAGTGATAGATATGGTGTTCCCAAGGTTAACTCTATGTAATTCTGCAGCATATCTCCTTAAAATTGCATGTTGTCTGTCTGCATCTCTTTCAAGCATCTTCTTGGCTATCAGTTTAGCCTTCCATGCCCTACCTATAGTGATACCCACAGAATAATTTTGCCTCAAATCTGGTATAATATCAGCGATTCTGACATTTTGTGAAGTTTGCATCTTCTTTAACACAGCCTTAGCCTCCCACCTTGAATTTGCAGATTTGTTGTCTAAAACCCTAGCACATGTATGTTTGTCTACTATGGTTTTTATAGCAAAAGTGCGCTTATGGCCCACTTTAGAGCACAACATTAAAACCCATAATTGGCCATGCATACTACCCTTACCCTATCACTCTCATTTTTAATAAATGTAATTTCCCTCCCATTTAATACTAACCACTCACGTATGGCATATCTAAATTAATCTAGGGAGTTGAATTGCATACCCCACTGAAATTTAAAATCCTTATTTAAATGCTCTTTTCTAAACTTTTCAAATTTTGGCACTTTCCCTTTCTCACTATTAGATAAATCCGGGTCAGAGCTATCCAGCTCATCAATAACATATTCATCATTCTCACGACTTTTCTAATTGGACCCATTCATAAACTCACCAACTGTAGGGCTCTCATTAATTGGGGCACTTACATCAATCCCTTCAAAACCATCTAGAATAGCAGTGGGTCTTTCATCTTCACTATCACCCAACCCTTCTACTACATATTCATCACATCCTTCCATCTCAACAATGTCATTGACACGCCTAAAACTACTAACTGATGCTACCATATCAGTAACATAATGCTCTACGAAAATTTCCTCGTCTACTAGGGTCACACAACCATATGCAGCGAAATCATAACAATCATCATCCTTCATAATCTAGAAAAAATGTTCATCTATTTCACGACTTAAGGTCCAAATTTTATATGTTCCTTCCTTGTAACCCCAACCGGTCACCAACCTATGGATACTAACCATTGTAAACTGAGCCAAACAAAGTTTCGAAACTAAGGAAGATACACCCCTCTGTAAATTGTATCTCCATTGTTCAACAGTACAAACTCACCACCACATTGGAATACAACATTGAACACATCATTACTTTGAAATCATAGTAGAGAAACATTGAAAATATAACTTTCACCATATTCACGACTAAAGGAACGGAAACGTAGATACACTAACCTTTTCAGCATCAACGGATTGTCCTTCTTCATCATGCTTCTCTGGTTGCTTTGCTTGCTTCGACTGTGACGATTATTTCTTCGTTTGCCTCACTTTCTTCGACTGTGACGGTTGCTTCGCTTGCTTCGAAGGCGACAGTTGTTTCTTCTTCTTCATTGCACGTTTCTTCTTCCCTATTTTCAATTTTCAAACTATGACTGAAAGTGAACCCTAGATTTTCAAAGGGGGGAATCAGTATATCAACTATGTTATAACTAGTGTCCAGCCAGCATGGCAACCATTGCCCAATCAACAAATAGATTCTAGCCACGTAATCAAATCAAAGGGAATCTGGCACTAAAAGGTTTTTCATTTTGGAATATTTCTTTTTTAAGGGGCGAAAATATTTTTTTTAAAACCAAATCTCGCTACTATTGCATGGGAATAAAAGGTATTTAACCCAAAAAATTACAATGAGCAACTATTTTGTATAAGAATCATAAATAGGATTATATATAAGTGATAGGGAATATAATATAGTTCTGGTATGGTGGAGTGAATTTCTGATATGATACAATGTAAGCGCGTCTACAAAGTTAACACGTTAAAGTTTAAATTAGTGAATAATTAAGAAAATAGTTTGAGAGTGTGATTGAAAGAGAATATTTGAAATTTTGAGTGTTGAATTTTATATAGTATGGTGTAAGTTTAAGAGTGCGCCTAAGAGGGGGGTGAATTAGGTGTTTTAAGATTTTATCCGGTTTAATGAAAACTTGTACTAATTTTTCTGGTTTGGTATATGAAGTTTTAAACAAGTGTTTCTTTCCTTTTGGTTATGATGTGATGAAAGCAATAAAAGCAGAAAGGTAAAGAACACAAAGATATATCCTGGTTCCCCTCACAATCCGAGAGTACTCCAGTCCCCTTTCCAACACGAAAGAGATTTCATTATAGTCAGAATTATCGTACAGCCTATTCACACCAAAAGGTGAAGCCTACTATCTAACCTATAGGGAGACCAAAGGTTCTTAAAACCTTTAAGATCTAACAACACTATGTGCAAGAAGAACAATCCTCTTCAATGCACAACTTGTTTCCAACAATCCTGGACAACAAGAAAAACAATAAATGTGTTTGAATTTATACAAGAGATTTTGAAGTTTGTAGTATACTATATCAATCTTTGGATTGATCTTCTTCTTCAAGAAATAAACAATTCTTAACAATGATTATAAATGTTCACAATGCATATATGAAACTTGTAATGATTGAAAATGTGTAATGCAAGTTTCACAAAATTATAACTTTGTATGAACACTTAAAAGTTTGCAAGAGAATATGAAAATGAATAAATGAGAATTGTTAATTGAAGAAGGTTATTTGAATTTGAAAATTCTGCACAATTTATAATGTCACAAATACCTTTCCATTCATGCCTTTTGATATGAAAAGATGCAATGCAACCATGAATGAATCCCATTTGAAATAAGTTCAAAAATCAAAAGAAATTCTGATTTATTGGGAACCGGTTCCTGTAGAACCGGTTCCTAGTGAATGTTACAACTAGGAATTCAAAATTTTACACGCAGGAACCGGTTCCCCTATAGGTACAACCCGGTTCCTGGTACAAAAACCAGGGGCGTGTTTTTTGAAAGAGTTTGGAACCCGGTTCCCTGTATGGTAGGAACCGGTTCCTGAAAGTTTGTTTTGAGAAATTCCTTATGAAAAATATTTCAAACATAATTTTTTCTTTTATTAAACATATGGGATATGTATATGATTATGAATGCATTTTTGTGAACATCTATATTCAAGTTGAAGAATTATTTATACCTTTTGATATTGTTGATTCTTTAAAAATTCTTCTTTTAATCTTCAAGACTTTTTCCATTCTTTTGTCATGATCATTTGCTTCTAGAAGATGTCGTCATCAAAACTAATATTTGGAGAGGCTTGATTTCACATTCTCCCCCTTTTTGATGATGACAACCCATTGAAAGTTGAGGTGCTTTTAATATGTAGAACAAATGATAGTGTCTTATGTGAATGCTCCCCCTATCTTTCATAACTCCCCCTTGATCAAAGCTCTCCCTTGATTTAAGATAATTTTACATCTTTGGGGATCTGCAATAGTTAGAGACAAGCATACACATACACATATATATCTTCTCCCCCTTTGTCATTAGCAAAAAGGATGGGAAAAGACTAACAAAGTATATAATGAAATTTTTGAAATAAAAACAACTTATACTAATGATTTTTACCTCATGTAAGAGACTTTTGTCATAAAGTTATCTTTCTAGAAGATTGTGCTTTAGTCCTTTATCATGAAGAACATCTTCAATGGATGTGAAAGTTAAAGTGTTCCAACTTTGACTATGCCAAGAAATCTTCCTTTAAGGTATTCCCAAAATGTGAGATAACACTTGGCCTTTAAGACTAGATTTGAAAGTTAAATTATATTAAGTCACCCATCAAATACTTAGAGTCACCACTCATCAAGAAGCCAAAAGTTTTGAAGTGGTCTCCAAGCAAACCTACAAAACAATTAAGTTTGATTTGGTACCCAATGTGCTTTGGGTCCATCATAGTTAGTTCCTTTCTTTACCCACACATAATGCCCACTTGGAACACTAAAGTTTCTTATATAGCAAGCATTAGGTGTGTGGCCTTTCATACCACAATAGAAACAAGTAGGTTCAAAATTACTTATATATCTAGGAGGATAAGTTTTATTCTTAACAACTCTTTCATTTTTAGGATAATGATGAACTACTTTAGGCTTATTCACTTTCTCTTGAATTGGTTGGTTATTAGCCTTAACAAAGATAGTTTTATTGGGACTTGGTTGAGAAAATTTTGAAAACCAAGTCCACTTTTATCTTTAGGGTATCTTTGAGTGCTAAGAACCTTTTCCAATCCAACTTGTCCTTTTCATACCTTTCTAAGACTCTTTTAATTGAACAATTTGAAAGAAAGTGATTCACAATTATTGCATACAAAATTCTGTTTTGATCACTAATCATCTTTTCTTTTCATCTTTATGTTCTTTTTCAATAGTTTTAACTTTTTCTTCTAAAGATGAAATTAATTTCTTTTGAGATGAAATAGTTTTATATAGAATTTTGCATTCATTTAATAGTTCATCTATAGCACCTTGTGCATCATTATCATAAAGAGAGTTATCATTACTAACCTCGCCTCTTCATCTTGAATTGTGTGTTGCTATAAATGCAAGATTTGCATGTTCTTTATCTGATGATGAACTTATCTCATTATCATCCCATGCTATATATGCTTTCTCTGGCCTTTTGTCCTTCTTTCCTTTGAAATGTTTATTCTTCCTTTCAAGTGTAGGGCATTCACTTTTGACATGACCTTTTTCTCCACATTCAAAACATTTAATTTTCCTTGATGGTGCTTCCGTTTTAGTGATCTCCTTTTTCTTTTCTTTTCTTAGAAATTTTTCAAACTTCTTGATAAAAGCTTCATCTTCACTACTTGTGGATTCATCCTCTTGATTGCTATCATGATATTTGATCCTTGTCTTTAAAGCAATGTCTTTTGAATCTCTTACTTGGATTTCATGTTTTTCAAGTCTTCCAAGTTCCGTTTTATATTCTTGAAGCTTTCCGAATAATGTTGCGGAAGTCATAGTTGCTAGGCTTTTCTTTTCGGATATTGCCGTCACTTTTGGTTGCCATTCCCTAGTCAAGGACCTAAGCACTTTAAGATTTAATTCATCGTTAGTTAAAGTCTTACCGAGTGCCTTCAAATGGTTTGTCAAGTGAACGAATCTCTTTTGCAAGTCAAGGATGGATTCTCCGGGCAGCATTCTGAATAATTCATATTCTTGACTCAAAGTGTTCAATCTAGACCTTTTGACTTGGTTCCTTCATGAGTTTCTACAAGAGTATCCCAAATTTCCTTTGCCGTTGTACATGCCGATATTCGGAAAAATTCATCCATACTAAGAGCACTTTGGAGAATGTTGATTGCCTTTTTGTCAAAAAGAACCTTTTTCTTGTCATCGTCATCCCATGATGCTTTAGGCTTAGATGACCCAACATCATTGACAACACACACCGGAGTGAATGGACCATTCTCAACAGCATTCCATATCTCTTCTCCTTGCGCTTCAAGATGAGCCTTCATGCGAATTTTCCAAAAATCAAAATATTCACCACAAAACAATGGCGGCTTGTTGTTACTACCACCATCTTTGAAAACCGGATTTGGATTTGCGGAAGCCATTCTGGATCTTTAGGAACAAGTTACCTATAACTTGCTCTGATACCAATTGTAAGTTTAAGAGTGCGCCTAAGAGGGGGTGAATTAGGTGTTTTAAGATTTTATCCGGTTTAATGAAAACTTGTACTAATTTTTCTGGTTTGGTATATGAAGTTTTAAACAAGTGTTTCTTTCCTTTTGGTTATGATGTGATGAAAGCAATAAAAGCAGAAAGGTAAAGAACACAAAGATATATCCTGGTTCCCCTCACAATCCGAGAGTACTCCAGTCCCCTTTCCAACACGAAAGAGATTTCATTATAGTCAGAATTATCGTACAGCCTATTCACACCAAAAGGTGAAGCCTACTATCTAACCTATAGGGAGACCAAAGGTTCTTAAAACCTTTAAGATCTAACAACACTATGTGCAAGAAGAACAATCCTCTTCAATGCACAACTTGTTTCCAACAATCCTGGACAACAAGAAAAACAATAAATGTGTTTGAATTTATACAAGAGATTTTGAAGTTTGTAGTATACTATATCAATCTTTGGATTGATCTTCTTCTTCAAGAAATAAACAATTCTTAACAATGATTATAAATGTTCACAATGCATATATGAAACTTGTAATGATTGAAAATGTGTAATGCAAGTTTCACAAAATTATAACTTTGTATGAACACTTAAAAGTTTGCAAGAGAATATGAAAATGAATAAATGAGAATTGTTAATTGAAGAAGGTTATTTGAATTTGAAAATTCTGCACAATTTATAATGTCACAAATACCTTTCCATTCATGCCTTTTGATATGAAAAGATGCAATGCAACCATGAATGAATCCCATTTGAAATAAGTTCAAAAATCAAAAGAAATTCTGCACTGGTTCGCTGGGAACCGGTTCCGACACAGGCAGAACCCGGTTCCTAGTGAACGTTACAACTAGGAATTCAAAATTTTACACGCAGGAACCGGTTCCCCTATAGGTACAACCCGGTTCCTGGTACAAAAACCAGGGGCGTGTTTTTTGAAAGAGTTTGGAACCCGGTTCCCTGTATGGTAGGAACCGGTTCCTGAAAGTTTGTTTTGAGAAATTCCTTATGAAAAATATTTCAAACATAATTTTTTCTTTTATTAAACATATGGGATATGTATATGATTATGAATGCATTTTTGTGAACATCTATATTCAAGTTGAAGAATTATTTATACCTTTTGATATTGTTGATTCTTTAAAAATTCTTCTTTTAATCTTCAAGACTTTTTCCATTCTTTTGTCATGATCATTTGCTTCTAGAAGATGTCGTCATCAAAACTAATATTTGGAGAGGCTTGATTTCACATATGGACATTAAAATCATCCCTGTGTGACTTGGTGCCTTACATGAGGATCGTTTAATTATATTTAACGGTAGATGATTGTTTAAGGGAAATGATCGATATTCGTGATTGCTGGTATCCTGAATCCTCAACACCTTAGTATTCACATTTTTTAATTGGGTCTCGTTATGATTGGACTTTTTTATCTTTAAACATGTGATCGAACTAGAACAATAACAAAACTCTACCTTTAACATTTCGCGTCCACGATCGCTTAAGATTAAAAATGTTTATCATCCTCTCATTCAAGGGTTATTTAATAAAAATATTTGCATATTGTTTACTATGAATATTGGTAAGCAAGTGCCAACCTTTAAAAAGGGTTACTTGCAGGATTGACTATATAATCCTAAGACATATGTGCATAATTTTAGACGATGACGATTTATCTAAAAGGGGGTGAATAGATCACCAAGCCAAAATATCAATTAAAATTGTACTTTTTAAAAGTTAATTGATAAGAGTGCAAGGTACTTATATAGATCGATCAAATCGTGTATACAAACCTAGTTATTGGAACTCGAATATGCAATTAAGCCTTATTAAATGAAAAACACAATAATAAAAAATTTATACACTTGAAACAAGCAACACAATATTATTTGTTTATATCAAGTTACTAGAATTTTATTTCAAAATAAATTAACCAAAAATAACAAACTGTGTAATTTGTCAAACGATTGGGGTGCAAACGAATATTCATAATTTTTCGTTGAGTTGTATTAATATGAAAAAACACTTATAATTAAAATGATTATAAGTTAATCATAAAACCAATTCAAAACAAAAACAGCCATAGAAAAATTCTTACGAGTTGATCGGTCAATCAATGATATTTAATAAATTATTTAATAAAAAGTAAAGTAAGTAAAGAGATAAGAGAGAGCGACACGAGGATTTGTTTAGGAACATCACCAATCCTCCTCGCTATGGATACGTCTCCTCTGAATTGCATTTTGGAATTAGGATAATTTCTTACTATGCAAAAAGTTGATTACAAGAGAAGTATTCCAAGAACAACCCTATAAACCCTAATCTTTGTTATTGATTCAATCCCCTCTCTTTATTTGATCTTGATCAAGACAAAGAAAAAATAGCTACCAATTTATTCATCAAATCTTGCTACTCCTTTAGGTACCAAACTCCAAAGCTCTTTCACGCACAATCAATTGTACCTATTGAATACAGTACCTTTCAATTCAATTTGATGTTCTCTTGCTACTTCCTTGGGTACTAAACTCTGAAGGCTTTTCAATTGGCCGCAATCCTCTTTTGAAAGTCTTGAACAAAACCCAAAAGTATACCAAAGATCTTGGAGGACAAACCCTAGGTTTTTTTGAATGAAACCACCATAACTCTTAACCCAATATTCTCGATTACACAAAACCCTAATTGGATGTTATCAAACCTCGCCTAGATGGCACCCCAGAAAAAGATGATTATGTTTGTTTTATAAGTGTGTATGCATAGGTTGGAGGTTGAAGGTGAAGATAAATAGTGGTAAGTGTTTATAGTTTCATCAAGTTGGAATGATGCATGAATTATGTGTTTATAGTTGTGGAATTTTATGTGCAAGAAGGTAATTTTTCAGAATTAAAAAGAATTCAAAAATTGACTCAATCAAACAATATATGTCGGCCTGAAATCCGCATGTGTCGGCACGTAAGTAAAAAATTAATAGTATGTGTCGACCTGAAAATGCAAATGTGTCGGCCTATGCAAGTCGGTAGCTACATGTTTTAATACCTCAGTAGATGTGACGACCTGAAAATTATATGTGTTGGCACATAAAATTGAAAGTTATAGTATGTGTAGGCCGATGTGATGCATGTGCCGGCATGTGTCAAATAGAAGATATGAGATTCGTTATTGAGTTACATGTGTCGGCCTAAAACTCGTATATGCTAGGACGTGCAAGCAATTTTTATGTAGAAAACTAATTTTCAAGGTTTTGGTCAATTTGAAAGTGCTTTTTAATAATTCCTAAGACCTATAATGCAAGGGAGTGTCACATGAAATAGAGATACCGTCAAATATATAGAAATATTAAATTTTCCTAGTTTTGATATCATGCAAAACATCTAATGATGAAGTTTCACTCACATACTCCCCATTTTTTATGATGGCGAAACTTACGACGAGGCATTTCATGCTGTTATAGAAGGCTCCCCCTGACTTTGTGCTTCCCAACTTCATCTCGCATGTGTTTCACCCCCTATAACAACATCAAAATTAAAGATAGAAAATTGTGAGAAGTATCATAGTCCAATACAAATACTAATATATCACTCAGGGGAGTTTTTGCATAAAAGAACAACAATCACATATCCCCATATATATGTAATGATGCAAAATTGATAAATAACTTGCATACAACATTACAAAACATGTAATACAATGCATGGATAATAATGAATGCGGTGCAAGATTAAATTTTTCAAGTTGTTTCTGTAGCGTCATGATTAAGTTACACAACATAATGGAATTCCTGATGTCGAACATGCATGTGCCTAGCATAGCGACAAAAATGTCGCTATTCAATCCAAAATAAAAATATTGTCATAACATGTGAAAAAATACAACAAGAACCGTATATGCAAGGAACATTCATACATTCAACTCATGCACGAATGCAAGAAATAATAAATAATAATAATAATAATAATAATAATAATAATAATAATAATAATAATAATAAAAAATAACATATGCTTGTACAAACAAGAACAAACTTATACAAATGAGAAAGAATTATTACATGAAGTCATTATAAACATATACATTGAGAACACACATTGGTTGTCAATCAATTTTATTTGGAAATGAACTTTCATGGTTTTCATCATTTGAGAACATATAACATGCATTAAGAAAAGTCTTACTTTCAAAGAGAAATTTGAAATAATATTGCCTCACTCTTGATGGAACGGAAGTTGCACTCACATCATGTAAAATACTCAAACAAAAGATATAGAGTAAAAGTATAAAGTGCAAGCAACATTGGATATATCAATGAAAAACAGTTTAGTTGCAAGAGGTGTAGTGAAAATATCGACAAGTTGATTTTTACTATCAACATGCTCGAAGACAACATCCCCTTTTTCAACATGATTGCAAAGGAAATTATGACATATCTCAATATGTTTAGTGCAATAATAGAGCACCGAATTCTTGGTTAGATTTATTGCACTAGTATTGTCACACATGATAGAAATTATAACATCTCAAATTCTAGATTAATTATTTAATTAATTAATTAATTTAAGGAAAATATACAAGTCTTTGTGAAGTGTTTGATATATATAATATTTTGATGTTTTGGTGCTTTATGAGAGTCTTTGTGACGGTATATGATGTGTATTTGTGATGCATTTGTGATGTAATAACGATGAATTGATGAGTAAGATGTTTAAGATGATGAGTTGTGTGGTGTAGGATGAGATAGTAAGAAGGTTTAGAATTTAAATAATTATTTTGGAATTATTTAGATTTAATAATGATTTATTAGAATTATTTGGATTTAAATAAATAGAATAATAGAAGTGTAAAGGAAATAAGGACAAGATGGTAATTAGTGGAGAATAAGCAAGGACAAGGTGGGAAGTTTGATATTAAGGGTCCAAGGGTTAAGAAAGACAAAAGAAAATTGGGATTGTATAAACGCTCATTTTGTATGATAGTTCTTAGGAAAAGAGGCAGAGGCATAGCTAGGGCACAAGGAGACAAGGAGGCAAAGAGGAATTTGTAGAACACGAAGAAGAATTGAAAGCTAGCAATAATCATAAGTGTCATACCCCAAAATTTGTCCTCCCACTTCTCAAGATAATTCACATATCCATACTCAAGGATTTCTTAAGGGTTGACCAGACAAACCCTCGCCTAAGCAATCAACCCAAGCTAGGGTTTTGCCATTATCAAGTCAAGATGGATTTCCAATGTTTCAAGTGGTCATCATGCCTCATCATATGCTTCAAAGAATCCCCATGTCAAATTTCAAGCCTTACAAGTCAAGTTTGCTCAGTCAATTGCTCAGATGATTGAAAATCAACTATATTGGATAAAAAGTCAACTGTGGTCAATATACAGTCAAACTTCATAATTTTTGGTCAACACCAATATTTTGAAGTAAAATTCATCATTTGATCAAGGGTTGATCATGATTCCTCAAGAAAAGTCAAGATTTGACCAAAGGTCAAAGTTTCTAAATTAGGGTGTTTTAGACAAAAGTCAACAGAACTTTGACCAAGCATAACTTTCACATACTTTATCAGAAATTTTTCCACCACATCTCATTTTGAAGAGAATTCAATTCTCTACAACTTCATGTCTCACAAGCTTAGGCAAAAAATGCTTCATTTGGAAGTTATGGATCAAAACATTACAGGTCTTTTTAAAAGTCAACAAAAAGTCATCTTTTTGCAAACAAGTGTTCATGAGCATGGAAACTTCAATGAAGATGAAACCAAAAGGTATGTTTATAAGACATCTTGAGCTTTCTAAAAAGTCCAAGAACACCCAAAAATGTTAAAAATTGAGCAAGATACACATTGTGCAAGTTGAGCATTTTTGAGGAGGTGCACAAAGAGAAATACTTGAGAAAATCAAAAAAATTCCAAATGGGCCTAACTTTTCTTGATTCAAACTTGTTCCTAATCTGAATTGGAACTTCCAAGCCCAAGCCCACGTTTTTATCTTTTATTTTTTTTTTATTTTGGATTTTTATTCATTTAAAACCATGTTAATTAAAATAAAAGATAGAAAATCAAAAATTAAGTGCAAGATGGATTTTCTCTCATCCTTGAGGTCCAAGCAAGCCAATTAAGTCTGATTATTTCAAAATAACTGAGATTGGCAAACGATTTGATTGAAATTGGCTCAAAAAGGAAATATTTGGTTTGATTCCAAATCAAATTATTTTTCATTGATTGGCATGATATTTTCTGACAATTCTTGACCTAATTCATTACAATATAAATACACAATGATCCCACATGACAAGAAGACGAAATTCTGGCCTCAAGAACCCTAAACCAAGTTCAAAAAACCGTGGCCTTCAAGCAACATAGCAGCCATAGTTTTGCTTGAATTCAATCCATTCCAAGCCTTGCAATCGATTCCTGGAGGTCCTCTGATCAATTCCAAATACTCACAAACAAGCCAAACACCCAGAATCACGAAATCAAGAACACGGTTTGCACTTTCTTTTTCAAAATCGATTTTGATTAGTCATGCATATTTAACTTGCTTTGATTGTTTGTGTATGTTTAGAATGATGTTTGCAAGCTATCTGGGTGGTCCAATTTGATTTTAGACACAGGAATACCGAGACACCATTGTTAGGGTTCTAAAGCTCCAATTTGGGATCCATCTATTTAGGAAAAATTGGCCAAAACTAGGAACATATTCATGTTCAGGAGGTCAAACCGGATTGAACCATGGCTTTACTTTGAATTTATATTGCTTGTGTTGAATTTTTGAAACTTGCAGGGATTTAGCTACAGAAGCAATCTGTAGGTAAAAACCGTGGCTATAGGTCTGAAAATTCAAATGGGGAAGAAGACCCCTGCGTGCGTTTTCTGATTAATTGATTCCCAGAAATCAATGTCCTTTGTATTCATTCTGTTTCATATGTCTAATACCAAAGCAGGTTAGCTAAGATGGAAGAGGCAGCGCGTGTTCATCCTTGAAGCACGGGTTCGAACCCTGCCTTTTCCCAGAACTCCTAACGTTTTTTATGTTTCAGGTTCCAGAAGCCACAACGTCTATAAGTGCTTACTTCTGGACCCCTTAGAGGCAGAAACACGTCCAAAACATAAGGCGCCACGCCTAGAAGCTCCAACTTCTAGGTCCACTTCCAGCCCGAAGTTCCAACTGGGCACCTCGAAGAAAGCCCAGTTCGATCTTGGCACCTCCAACAAATCCCGAAGTTCCAACTTCGGGTGCCTCAACAAATTTCCAGCTCCGACGGGATGGCTTCTGGCGTTCTAGCATTTTTCATCATTTTTCCATTATTTTTATTATTTTGCTTATTTCATAATTAATTAAAATTAGTAATTAGGTTAAATAATTAGGATTAATTAGACAACTTCCACTAATTTTTTTTCTCATTTTAATTAATTAATTTAGGGTTAAAATTAACTAATATTTTCTTTAAAATTAATTAAAAACAATTAGACTTAGGATTATTCTCCACAATTTCAAAAAAAAAAACCAAAAATATTAGGATTAGTTTTCTATTCAGTTATTTATTTTCTCGCATTTTTTCCCCAATATTATGTAACTGCTCATGGGATGTAATAACTTTAATTAGGTTTTACTTTCCACTCCTATATTATGTAGCGCCAAAGCCATGTAATAACGTAGGATTTATTTTCCGCTTTATATTTTCCGCATTTACTTTCCGCACCTATAAACTGCTAGTAAATTAGGCGTGTATGGCAAGATAAAATCAACATAGCTAACTCTAATCACAAGATAAATTATCTGAATTCGACACACTCTCTTCACACATGCACCCCCTAGGGTATTCTCTCTCGTTGCCTTTCAAATAAATGGTCAAGTCCCTCGAACGTAGGGGTATCTTAGCACCGTTGCCTGCAAAACATATCATCATAGTCCCTTCGAATCAAAGATCATAATCCCTCGATGTTGCCTATGAATACATGATCTAGTCCCTCGATTGTTGCCTACGAAAAGTGATGATCGTCCCTACGAATGTGCTAGGATACTCCTACAAGTTGCCTTCTATGACCATCTGATGTCCCTTCGAATGTCCCTTCACATCCAACGAATAGGGTTACCTACTAACTAATGGTATGGATAACTCTATCGTAAAGGAAAGTAAAATAACACGGAAACGACCATTCTGAGTAGGTAATAGACTCTTAATTGCTTGCTCTATCAAAACACTTTTCACACCTCACACTTTCTAAAAATCATTTTCAAACACTTTGTATACATTCCAGCGTGAATCATTACAAAGTTCTTTTCCAAAACGAAAATTTCCGAACACTTCGTATACATTCCAGCATGAATCATTACGAAGTCAAAGCGAAATGCCTTTTCAAAACATTTTTCAAACACACGGAAAGCAGATTTAAAAGTGAGCTAAAGCAATTAAGAGCCTGTAGATAACTACGGATGGAAAGGGTGCTAACACCTTCCCTTTTCATAATCACCTCCCTTACTCAGAATCTAACGAAGGCCTTTTCCTGTTCTTTTCACCTTCCCTTAATTGGATAAAATAAAAGTCGGTGGCGACTCTTGCTATCCGCAACATTTGCGATCAAACGCAAAATAATCCAAAGTCAGTTCTCCCACCGTATTACAATAAGTTAAGGGTTTTATCATCTTCATTAGATTTGATTTAAGGTTGGGATTTGGTAGAATAGCCTTAGGTTTTGGTGAATGATCAATTGGTGATTTTGGATGAGGATTTGATGAAATAGAGATGAATATTGATGCTCTAATGATGTATTGATGTAGTAATATATGATGATAATAGATGATGATTACCTATGATTAGATGATGTTTTAGGACCTATAATGTAGTAAAATCGTAGAAAAATTCGGCACAAAACATCATGAATCAACTCATGCAGAAAAGAGGGTTGACTCATGGGCCGACCTGAGCAGTCCCTGAGCAGTCCCGAGTGACATCTAATTTTTTATAGATTTTTGTAACAACCATAACTTTTGAACCGTAACTCTATTTGAGGTGTTGTTCAGGGCGTTGGATAGATAACGACATGAACTATATTATTGTGGAGTAAAATGAAGAATAAGATGGATAACTCTAGTACCTAATTTAGAATAAAATTAGTTTCTCCGCGTTGAATCGCTATGATATTTTGTGATAATGAAGTATGTGAAGGTGCGGAAAACAAAAGAAATGGGGGAGAGGGTTGAATTGGGTTTTATACTTGAAAAACTTTTCTTTTAAAAACAATCCCGTTTTTAAATATGCTTTGCTTTTGATGAAGATTAAAAGACTTGGAAAGCAATAAAGAACACATTATTTTTATACTAGTTCATTTGAAACTTCAAGCTACTCTAGTCCACCCTTCCGAGGTGATTTGTCTCTCTCCAATGAGGACTTAATCCAATAATCCAACTTATTATTACACTTGTACAACTCAACTGGAAGTGACTAACACCTGAAATCACCAATTGTGTGTGACTAACAACCTCTAAGACTAAATGTCCTAGACGTCTTCAGAATGTTGACTCAGCTGGTCTCTCAAGGAACAATAAAACAACAGTTTGATAATAAGTTTGTTTACAAGTAAATATGCTTCTAAACAAGCTGATATGTAAACATATTTTTTTGTACAAATGACTTGAAATAATATATAACTTTTTACAAAGAAATAATAGTGTTTGAGCGTAGTGAGTTTCCTCATGAATTAGAAGTTTTTTCTTCAAGTCTTCAAGCCTTTATATAGAGTCATGCATGTGATATAACCGTTGGAGGATACATTTGGAAATATGAAATTTATGGCGGCTTGAGAGAACGTGGGGGACAAGATCATACGCAGCGTCCATCCTTCGTGGTAGTGGAATAAAACATTTGTTTGTACCATGTACTATTATACCACGTTAACGTTATCTTCTAACCTTCTGTACTTCAGAGGCTTCTAAGAGCATGAGTAAGAGGAAAGAATATAACATCTGGTTAATCAAAACTTCAAGTCTTGAGAGTCTTCAGATCTTCCTCTTCAGAGTCCTTAGCACTTGGTTTTGAAGAACCTTGTATCGTATCATAAGGTTGAAAGAACTTCAAGTCTTCAGAGTCTTCAGAACCACGTCTGCAGAGTCATCAGTAGTTGGTCTTATAACCTTGTATCATAACTAAGTTCAGAAGAACTTCAAGTCTTTAGAGTCTTCAGAGCCACATCTTCATAGTCTTCAAGCACTTGGTCCTTAGAACCCTTTGTCTTCTAAACTTAAGTCTTCAGCATCTTGGACTTCATTCACTCATAAATTTTGTATTAAGATATTCAGAAAATTGTTCAGTGAAGGAAATAATCCCATAGTGTGGATTATGTGCAACTATGTGTAGCGGCAAAAAACTAACGAGACTAAGCCATTGATTGACTCAACTCGTAAAAATATCATTGAATTCGTCGCCGTGCTTTTATTCCATCCAAAGGACTAGGAAAAGAGCGAATAAAATCCTAAATGAAAATGAGATCAATGTATAGGGGTTAGTTATGCAAAGGGGATGTATTAGACATCCTAAGCATCTATGGTAATCCGCATGAACCTTTTTGAAAATACGTGTATGTGCTAAAAAGAAGATTTGTACAAATTAGATGGTGGGGGTGAGAAAAGAAGTATTTTTTTTTTACAATTTTTGATTTGATAGAACTTCCAATGAGTTCTAGGCCTACATACCAACCATGTGCAATGTTGAAATCAAAACCCATGTAATTCGGATGAAAAAGACCAAAATTGGTGTGTTGGTTAACTTTGAGAAGAATAGACATCATCTTCGTATCCGAGTGGTAAACATGCCTACTACCCACAATTATAAGAAATGAGTGTTTCATCAACTCAAAGTGGAGAATTTAAGCTTAGATTTTCATCAACAAGCATCCTTAACACCAAGTGGAAAACATCTCACTTCACTACATATTGTAGAAGTATTGTTCGCATCACTACAAAGAATTGACAAGAATCTAATCTTTTGAGAAAATGGTTTTTAAGGAAGAAAAGCCACAAAGGGATCAAAAAGGTTTGAGTGACATTAGTTGACTTTTAGTCTTAAAAAAAGAATGTCAAAGTATTGTTAAGTGGATTAAGAATTTATTAAGAAAAAGAAGTTTGAAAATGTATGGATCTAAGTTCAAGTTTATTATGAAAGCGGTTCGAGTTTAGAAAACAAGAATCCTTTGAAAAAGAGAGAGGATTTTGAAAATTAAAGAATATGGGAGGAGATGAAGAGGCTAACCTATGTACAAAAATTAGGGTAAAGAAAGATCTAACCGCGTAAGAAACCAGTACTTTACATAAGAAAGCCAATACCATATTCCCATCCTTTAGATTCACAAGCCAACAAACAATAAACCGGGCAACAATACCAAGTCTCAGATGAATCTACGCATCAGATGAAATCATATCTTCAAAAAAAAAAAACGGGCAGAGTAACAATTGTATTAAGAGAAAATCCACTCGTAAACGAGTACAACCAGAATAACCTGCATATAGAAAAAATAGCCCAAGCACACACAAAATAACACCAGAGTCACAGGATCTCCGAGTTGAAATCAAAGTTCTAATCCTAAGTCCAAAGTCTAAACTCTAAGCATATGAATAGTAACCAAGTCCAAGAACAAAAATTAAGAATTTTTAGTGTTTAAGTAGGATTATTAGGTATTTTTAAAAGGGAAAATAAATCTCAAGTGAGCAAATTCAAAATAGCGAGAAAATAAAATGCTCAAGATAGCAAATGAAAAAAATTACATGAAATGTAAATGCAAAAATAAAATGCATAAACTAAAAGGCATAAAAATAAAGGCGGAAAGTAAAAGCATAAAAACAAAGTCAATTGTTTGTAATTAGTAAGGTTAGCTGAATGATCATCTTGAAGCTTGCGCATGGAGACTTGCCAGAAGCTTGATAGAATCATAGCGACCATACGACAAGTTTTAACTGCTTTTTGTCAAGTATATCGTCCATTTTGGAACAATTAGATATCTCAACATTTGATCAAAGATGATTGAGAATTTCATATGAACAAAGTTAGTGAAAACTTATTAGAAGCTTGATAGAATCATAGCGACTACACGATAAGTTTCACAAGTGTTGAACCAAAGTCAAAAAGCAAACAATATTTTGGGGCTTTGCTTAAACATCAAGTCTATGTCACCAATTGATCATTTCTGATTCAGGACAAAATGTAGAGCTATGTTAAGCAATCGCCAAGTAACCTATATAGAGGTCACTCTACAACGAGGCCGGTCAAACATGATTTATGTGTTGAAAAAGTAAACTAGGGGAGTGATATGTAGATCATCTTCTAATGTTTGTCAACACATGTAAAAAAGAGAATGGGATAAGATGAATAGGGAGGGGACATGTCACAAAATCCATAATGCGTATGATGAATTCATCCGGTCTAACTTCGTCAAAACCAATCAACTATCTTGGTGGATTTGGTCATGAGACCTATCAACATTCAAGTTCTATTGATATTGAAGAAATTTATGACTCCAAATGAATCCAAATCAGAAACAAATATTAAACAATTAAAAATAATAAAACAATAATTAAAAATGGTTTGAAATTGGATTATTAAATTGGATTTTATTGATGAAATACATAATGGTATCCATACATCAAAATAAAATTTCAAGAAAATTGTCCAAGGTCAAACAAAGGTCGATAAATGTTGACAAAAAATTTTAGAATTTTTAAAAGTCAGAAACTATTTTTAAAAAATAAAAGAAAATAGGAAAACAACACAAAATTTGATATAAATAGTATAATCAGGAATATAAATAGAATGAGGTTACCAATATTTGTCAAATGACCATTGAATGCTTCCATAATTTTTTCAGAATTTAAAAATGTCAAAAAGTATTTTTAAACATTTTAATACCACAAATAAAAGAGAAAAATCATAAAAATATCAAATCTGAAAATAAAATTAGGAAAAAATAAAAATCAAAAAGAGAATATTTGAAAATATTTTTGTGAATTGTTTCAGAATTTTTGAGCCAAAAATGAAGTTTCTATGATTTTTTGAAGTTTAAAACAAATAAATATAAAATCATAAAATAAAATAAAAGACAAAAAAATATGGACCATTAGATCACCGTCAAAATGCGTGAGTAAGCAGACCCAAAGGATCACACACGCTGTGCTTGATATGGACCACACTGAAAACTACACCAGATCAACTTTTTAAAATTAAATAAACGAAAAAATGTGGACCATTGAATAATGTCAAAACGCGTTAGTAATCACATCCAAAGGACATGGCGCTTGTAACATCCCAAATTTTAATAGTTATTTACTAATTATTTATTAATTATTATATTATATGGTAATTAATTAGATTGTGTGACTTGGTGAATATTTGGATTATTTGAATATATACGATATTTAGATAATGGAAATTTATGGGTAAGAATAGTAGTTATCTAGTAATGGGTCTGATTATTAAAATTGATGTGGATAAGTGAATTAAGCCCATTAAGAGAATAGAGTAGTAAGAAGTGAGTATAGTTATTGTTGTCACAACACAAAAGAAGATAAGAATAGAAGAGAAGAGGAGAAAGGAGAAAATAGGAAGGAGAACCCTAGAAGTTGAATCTTCAAGAGGTAAGGGGGAGAATCCTTATTATTATTATCTTGTATATGATTAGGTAGTGATTAGTAACATGATAGGTTTTGTGACTGATTTCAATTTCTAGATCTAAGAATTTCATATGTTAGTGTTTGTGTAGAAATCCATGAAATTGGTAGAAATTGATGTGTTGAATAGAATAGAATGAGTATTATCCTATTAGAATGATAGATTGTGGTTAAAATTGGTGGTAACAATTATGGGTAATGAAATAGGGTGTTTAGTTGAAGAAAATTTGTGTTGTTTTAAAGAAAAAATGCAGAAAACCACCATTTTAAGGACATCGTCGACTCATGAATCTGGTGGGTCGGTGCATAACAACTAAAGCAAACATCATTTTCTAATAATTTTGTAACGACCATAACTTTTTAACTGTAACTTGATTTTGGGCGTCGTTCGAATCGTTAGAAATCTAATGAAATAACCTATAAGATAGAGCTAGGTTTGTTTGCATTGGATTATTTTATTATTATGTGATTTGTGTAAAATGATATGTATATGTGTTATGTACATTGTGAATTGGTGTTGAATTGGAATGATAGTTTGCGTATTATTTGATATGTGTTATGAATTGATGATGAATGGAAATAATATTTTTGGCATTGTTTGCTATATGTTATTATGGTGTGTTGAGTTGCTAAATGCTATGAATGCATGATACTTGATTTTAGTATATATATGTTGTGTTTCAGTGAATTGTTGGGAATAACATTGATTGGCTTGCATGCTATATGTTATTTGTGACGTGTGATGATGAGAAATACTATGTGTATTATTTTGTTGTGGATAGTACCATGATGTATGTTTGTTGTGCAAAGGTGGATAATTCAAGGTGTTGAATTATTGTGATGTGGTTGATAATTAGGATTGGTGGAAAATCTTAATTTGCATATGTTATTGGTGAAATTGCACATGCATACATGGTTGACTTTGATCCTTAATTGGAAATAGAAGTGGTGAAACTTTGGGTTCACATGTACCGATTTTGATCCTTAATTGGAAATAGAAAGTGGTGAAACTTTGGGTTCACATGGGGATTTAATCCTTGATTGGAAATAGAGGCGGTGAAACTCTGGGTTCACATGTGTTGACTTTGATCCTTAATTGAAAATAGAAAGTGGTGAAACTTTGGGTTCACATGGGGCTTTGATCCTTGATTGTAAATATAGGCGGTGAAACTTTGGGTTCACATGTGTTGACTTTGATCCTTAATTAGAAATAGAAGTGGTGAAACTTTGGGTTCACAAATGGTACCACATGCATTGAGTCACATTCATTTTGCATTAGATTCTTATGCCTTATTGATGAATGTGTATGTGAATTATAATATGTGCTAATTGGTTAAAGGATTACCTGATTTGTTACATTGGCGATGCTTATATTGTATGGAATATCATATGAAGTGTAGAGAATTGTTAATTAGATGTTTGTTTCTATATTGCTTATAATTATATACAATTTGATAATGATTTAAATTCTCACCCTTCTGTTGTATATGATGTTCTATGCGACATCGTGCAGGTTCTGAGGATAGTGGTGCTTCGCACGTGACTAATCGTGAGAATTAGTTAGCTTATCAGTTATTGTAAGTAGTGAATCATTGCTCTGGTCATGTAACACGGGGGTTATTTGAAATTATGTTTGTTATGAGATATTATTATGTATTCTCATTTCCTTTGGACCTATATGTTGAGATACTATGTTGATGTGGCTATAGTGCCGATGTTTGAATTCATATGACTTGATTATGTTATGGATTCATTGTTATTTTGTTTAATGGTTATAGTATGGGATATAATCATTGATAGTCTCTGAGAAAAGAAATATTCCATTGTGATATGCATAATTTGTTGAAGCATGAGATTTAAATATGTGTTATAACTATGACCAGGTGCATGTTAATAATTGTTTTGTTGGTTTTGAAATTCTGGTGTAGCAGACTCAGATGTCTTATAAGGATGTCAAGACATCTTATCTAACATTAAAGCAAAATAGACAAGATAGAAATAACAGTGCAGCAAAACATAATGAACACATAGAATTGTTCACCCAGTTCGGTGCTACACACCTACATCTGGAGGTTTCCAAGCCAGGGATGAAATCCACTATCAGCAGCACTAATTCAGAGCTAAACTCCATGTTTACAACTCCTCACTTAATCCCTACCCAATGAAATTTCTATCTAAGACCCCCTCTTAAATATGATAACCCCTCTCACTTTTCCCTCAATCACACGCGACGATTATAACTACAATAACAAACTTGAAGACACTTCTTCAAAGACACATGATCAGAAGTTGCACTTCTGTCACAAAACACCTAAGACTAAAAGTAAAATACTTGTAACTTAGAACATAACTTGGATTTGCTTCACATCTTCCTCCAAGAACAATAACTCAACTCATTGCTTCAACTTCGGTGAGAACAAGCATCCTTTTGCCTACGGGCTTTGAGGTACAATTCAGTGACCATCCCACAATCCAGGTGGTTCACACAAGGCTAACCCTAATGATACATCCTTACTATAATTGTCTAGATTCCTAAAACTAGGTTACAAAGTCCTTATTTATAACCTTTTCACCCAACTGGATTTGGGCCTTCAAATAACAACATATCAACAAACTGCATAAACAAATTGCAGAAAACTTCTGCTACAATCAAGGTCTTCAATCTTGAGTTTCCTGATTTTTTTCTTTGGCTTTTGATTGAATCTTCTGGACCTTCACATATGCCTTCAATAGCACACCACATTGGATGCATAATATTCCCTGAATATTCTGCATAACTTAAAACAGATCTATACCAAAATTATCAGTTCAGTTGCGTGATGTCTGATGTCGGATGTCACGACATCTTCTTCGACATGTTGTTCCATTTGTTAATTTAACTCAACAAAACATGTTCAGGCATTTCAATAGGATTACATGTTCTTTTGTTCAAGTAATATGTCCTATTGTACATAACATTATTGCTTTTATTATTTGTTTTACAAAATTAATGCTAATTCACAAAAAAAGGAACTTACAATCTCCCCCTTTGGAAAATTTTGGCTAAAAAAAATAAGTAAAAAATATAATCAAACATTACATTGAAACAACAACAATAATTTACAATTAAAAATTTACAATTTCTTCATGAAGCATCTTTTGTCTTACACACAACTATAGATCTTGAGTTGTAGGTCATGTCGAACATCTATCGACATATTCTTTTCTCCATTGAACCAACACCGGGCGTGCAAGGTAGGAGAAGGGAGTGACTCAGTGCTGGATTGGGAGATAGACTACCTCCTAAGTAGCATAAGAGACATTTCAGAAGGAATTCTGAAAAATGTCTATGTAACTCAGAACTCAGGTCACAATCGTGTTCATAAATCAGATCACAAGTCACAAAAAATTTTAGGCTGGAACTTGATAGACATTTTTTATGGTCTATTTGGGCACTGTGACTTAGACATAATTTCACCCTGTCTTGTTTCAATTTATGATTGACACACTTTCTCTCCCCCTTTTTAGCAAAATTTTGACAATGGGAGCCTTCACAAAACCCAGATCCAGGCACATGAAGCCCAGACGCGAAAAAACCTCATGATGTTGAAGACAACAATTACTTACTTGAAATTAGAGGTAGGTGAGTCCTCTTTAAATAGGCCAGGAAATAACAACTTTTAGTCTTTGGTCAAGGTGACTAAATTTTTTGCTTAAAGGACTGCACTAAAAACAACATTGTACCATCCAAACTAACGCTGACCATCTTTAACAGAATTTGGCTGTTTCTGTTGAGAGGAGTTAGTTCCAATAAATGCATATGTTACTTCACCTTTTATTCATCATGCAAATACATGTGATTGCTACTTTTTCTCTCACCAATCCGAACTGTTTCTTTTTGAGATATCATAGCATGTGACTTTGACCATATTCCTTTATGAGGTTTTAGAATAAGAAATGATATTCTGGACCTATGATATCTATACTACTACAACATAACTTTACAGATATCCACATGTCTTCTTCAAGGTTTGCAGATTGATCTTCAGTGTACATCCTTCACTAATATTTGATGATGTTTAGTGAGATTTCTAGACTAGACTAGTAGTTATGCATTGTTTGAGCATACTACTTCTTCAACATCTCTTTATTGAATATTGAGATTCAAAAGAACAGAGATGTTCCAACATCATATGGGACATCCACAACACTATTACAGAACCTATATGCATTGGTTCTGAGATCACAAGTATCTCTCAACTGCTCCATTAAAACATCGAATAGACTATCATCTCCAGGACACTCCAACTAGAATTAAACTTTTACACTTGCTATTTGTGCCTAAGAATAATTTATCCCTATGAGCAGCAACTTGACTTTTAGATGATCATCTCATAACCTCTGAAATTGAAGGTATCCAACATACCCTTTTCATGGACAACCCTGTTGATCCCTTCACTTCAAACTCCCTGAGTTACACATAATATGGACACATTTTTTAAGGTCTTCTCAACACTATAAGCACTATTTATTTGGAATTTGTCACAGTTTCCAAAATAAGAATCCTTAGTTTGCTTTCTACATAAGGTTCAGATTGCCACACTCTTTTACTTGTAATAGAAGGAACCACATTTTCAAACATGCGTATGACCAAAGATGTGTCTTGATAAGATAAGTCTAACTATTATCTACCTTTTCTCAATATTTGGTGTCTTAAACAGCTGTGATGTTACATCCTTATATAGAACATCCTTTTCTTCACATCATATATTTCATCACTCTTGATTCTGAATAGGGAGTACACAACTATCACACAAATATCCAACTCCCATCAAGATATTTGTCAACATTTGTATGCACCTCTTATACAAGGAATCAACCCTTCATATAATCACCGGATGATGCTTCCACATCCTAAACTTGTGAAGATTAATATGGACCCAATGTTGACATTCAAATCATAATTTTGCATGAATACACGGACACTTACTCATCTCCGATAGAGTATATGTATTTGGTATTCAAGCTACATACTAATAAGTACTTAGTCTCTTGTCAAAGTACTTACCAGTTTGTCAGTTAGAATTATCTACTCACACTAGATAACACTGACTGATTTCTTCTTCACACTTTAGGCTTACTTCCAAGCAACAATATAAACTTTCATGGCTGAAGACACTAAGATGATGTTCTAACGTTTGATACGACATCATTCATTTTTCACACTACCAATAGCTGATTAATCTCCATGATCAGACAATCAACATAACCAGGGGATAACATGATTCACATCTCAATAAGCTTTTCTTCGTACCTCCTATCTAACTTTGAGATGATGGATGCCATTGTCTGTACCTACAGAGGAGATTCTTTCTACTAGGTTTGGAATGACTTACCAAGGCATGACACAAAAATTTATAGACTTTTCAATAAAGTCTATCTCCCTCGATTCTTCAGAACAATACCCATCAATAAAAATATATCACAACATCATGTCTGACATCATATAAAGGGAAGTCACAACAATACTTAGGGCCATTAAGACATTGTGGTTGGATCACAGTACTCTACTTCAAACATAATTTGTTCTATGCCCACAAACAAGATTCCATAATTCTGGTTCCTTTGATCAGAAGGATCTTCTAGAAACTAGCTCACTCATATGCATAAAGGATTTGGTGGAGAGACCTTTATTAGTTCTTGGCAATATGGAGCTCAACTTCTATACTCCCATAATCACAGGTCGAAAAATAAACGACACTTGGAGTAGATAACTTGTTGATCGTGTCTATTCAACTAACACAAATCAGATGTCTCCTCTTCCAGATCAGGAGTAGGTTCTAAACATAAATGTTTAACACATTCTTGTTCACCACCCAAAGCATCTATTCTTCAATTGGTAGCTGCGTACCTGTTGAAATAATGTTCTAACATCCCATAGAACATCAGTTCCATCTTCTTGGAACACACCATCCTTGATAATCTTCAAGTTCTTCAAACAATATGCAGATGTGCATGAGGATCATTGATCAATTGATTCTCATCAACTCCATTAATAAATGTATTTATGAGTGGACTTGAGGAACATCTCAAGTATCTTTGACACTTTTAATATAGTTGGAAACATCTGACATATATTTTGTTGAGGAAAAATAACCCTAGAATTCTTCTTAAACTTTAAGGGTTATATCAAAAGTCATGCAACAGAATACACAATCACCTCAACAGTATTCATAAATAGTGCTTACACCACAATCCAAGCATAAGCATGGTAACTTAGGATTGAAAATAAATCAAACCTACTTACAATAGATTTCCACCAAGCTACGTGTCTAAAGACAACAAAAACAATACCATAACTAGGAAGATGGTTTACCATAAATAAGCTTAAGAGTAACCTTATAAATATCTTCACTCCCGCATGAAGGTTTTGACATTTTTTCTCTTTTGCTAAATATAAGCTGAACAATGATATTTATCTCAACCCAAGGTCTTCACTCCAGCATGAAGGCTTTGAAAATTTCATTCATCTGCTCTAGCTTCATTTTCTTTTTTCATCAAGAAGGTACACGAGTTCTGGTTAGGTCTATCTTCAGTGCACATCAATCTTCCACAGATAGGTCCATCCTCCACTTCAAGGGACCATACAATATGAACCAGCCTTGTTCAAACAATTCTCTAGTACAAACCATCTACCTTATAACCGGAAAGTATCCCCCTAGGATCTCATCCATAAATAGACAGGATGCCAGCTCTAATACCAATTGAAATTTTGGTGCAGAAGGCTTAGATGTCCTATAAGGATGTCAAAACATCTGATCTGACATTAAAAAAAAACAGACAAGATAGAAATAACAGTGCAACAAAACATAAAGAACACAGAGAATTGTTCACCCAGTTTGGTGCTACACACCTACATCTGGAGGCTTCCAAGCAAGGGATGAAATCCACTATCAACAGTATTAATTCAGAGCTAAACTCCATGTTTACAACTCCTCACTTAATCCCTACCCAATTCAATTTCTACCTAAGATCCCCTCTTAAATATGAGAACCCCTCTCACTCCTCGTCAATCACATGCGGTGGTTATAGCAACAATAACAAACTTGAAGACACTTCTTCAAACACACATGATCAAAAGTTGCACTTCTGTCACAAAACACCTAAGACTAAAAGTAAAAATACTTCTAACTTAGAACACACCTTGGAGTTGCTTCACATCTTCCTCCAAGAACAATAACTCAACTCATTGTTTCACAGCTTCTAAGTGAGAATAATTGTCCTCTTGCCTATGGGCTTTGAGGTACAATTCAGTGACCATTCCACAATACAAGTGGTTCACACACGGATAACCCTAATGCTTACATCCTTACTATAATTGGCTAGCTTCCTAAAACTAGGTTACAAAGTCCTTATTTATAACCTTTTCACCCAACTGGATATGGGCCTTCAAATAACAGCATATCAACTTTAACAAATTGTAGAAACAAACAGCAGAAAACTTCTACTACAATCAAGGTCTTCAATATTGAGTTTCTTGAGTTTTCTCTTTGGCTTCTGATTGAATCTTCTGGACCTTCATACACGCCTTCAATAGCACGCCGCATAGGATACATAATATTCCCCGAATATTCTGCATAACTTAAAATAGAACTGTAACAAAATTATTAGTTCAGATGTGTGGTGTCTGATGTCGGATGTCACGACATCTTCTTAGACATGTTGTTCCAGTTGTTGATTTAACTCAACACAACATGTTTAGGCATTTCAATAGGATTACATGTTCTTCTGTTCAAGTAATATGTCCTATTGTACATAACATTATTACTCTTACTATTTGTTTTACAAAATTAATGCCAATTCACAAAAAAGGAACTTACAAGTTTTCTATTGTGTGGAAATAGACATGTGATACCCTTTTTATGTATGCATACTATTTTACTCTAATATATTCCATATTTATTCGGGGTTAAAAAAGGGTGTTACAGCTCCCTATGCATATCATGAACTCTATGGAATAAAACACAGAATCAAAGTATTTTTAAAAATCCATTTGAAAAAACAGATGGCACGACATCATTGGTTGAAGATGGCACGACATCATTGGTCGTCTTTAACCTCCATTCAAGCTCGATTTGCAGGTTTTACAAATGGTCAAATCAAGAGCTCAGACCAGTGTCATTCTCTTTGTCTCTTCAAGACGATTTCAATGGTTCCCCCCGTAAAAAATTTATTTAAATTGTACAAAGAGACATTTGAAGAAAACCAGAATAATAGATAGCACTTATTCTTTGAAATACAGATTCAATACTCAATGAAAATGAAAACGGTGAAGACAACAAGGATCAGAGAGAAGGGGAGAACAAGTTAGACATTCATTTGGATTGGTTTGGTTAAGAATTCTACCTGAACGAAGTTCACTTTTAGAGCTCTAAAACTTGACTTGGATAGCGCGATTCAGGACACCTCAAGGAACGATTCTTGTTCTGTTAGCTTCAGTGAAGTTTAAGGAAGCTTAAGGAGTGGTCAATTTTGATGTGGAAGTGCTTTAAGTGAGAATTATAACTTGTAGAAAATTTGGTTATGGAGAGAGTTTGATAGAAATATTATGGCTATCAAAGCTTAAGGAAATGAGTGGAATGTGTCTCTTATTTATAGGATAAGCAAATGGAATTAAAATGAGGGGTGAATGGTGAGATTTGAGTGGAAATCATGCACACCCGTGTTCAAGAAGAAAGTGTGACTTCATGTCCTAAAAACTCAACCATTCCTTGTGTTTTGATGTGCTAATTAATCCTGGGAGGTTTCTAAACATGATTAGTCACGAAAATAAAGCTTAAGTTGGCTCTTACAATGAATTACAAAGAAATTGCAAAACTGGTAGTTAGCTTAAAAACAAATTTTGGCACAATGTTTGCATTGACGCCAAATCCAATTCCCTCATGTGTTTTCAATTATTTCTTATGCCAAATGAAGTCCTCAAAGAGTAGAAAACAATGCAAAAATAACCAGCTTCAATGGATGCTTGAGCTAAAAGGTATAGCCATTAGGATTTGAGAAAAAACATTGAAAATTAGGCCAGGCCTTGGTTAAACATGCCATGCCTTCTAAAAGTGACCTATAATGTTTTGTCTTCAAAAATGATTTTCCACTCAAAATTTGCCCTTGACCAACAAAGATGGTATGAAGTAGACCTCTTGAATGACAAATTATGACCTTGTGAAATTGATGAAAAATCATGAAATGACCTATAATCTTTTAAACTTTTCAAGCACTTTCCAAATATCTTCAAACCTTGGAACACAAATGGAGATAGAGCTCACATATTGAATATTATTGAGCAAAAATAATGGCCTCAAGGTGATAAACTATGATCAAGTTATGATCCCTTGAAGTTGATGATCAAAAAATGGAGAAATTCACCAAAGACTTGTAATCTTTTGACCTCCCAAGTGATCTTCCCAGCATTTTCTATTCTTGCCACTTGAACTAAGTTGTAGTAGACATCCTTAGATCCATTGTGAAAAAATAATGAGCTCAAGGGGATAAAATATTACCAAGTTACGGTCCTCAATGATCCAAAACCCTAATTCAAAGAGCAATGGCCTTGACATGGGGAATTTTTCAACTTTGATGATCTCCTTTACACATGGAGCACATCCACATGACGAGAGATTGTTTTATATGATAATAGGAAATCCATAGCAAGAATAACCACTTCAAAACATTAAGAATTGAGGAAATTATGCCCTTGTGATCCAAAGCTCAAATTAGGTCAACCACTTGAATCAACTTGGCATCTTTGAGCTTCTCTTTCAAGATAGAACATGATGAGCTTCAATATAATTTGTCAATGGTGATAGCTTGAGATATACCATAATATTGAACTTGTCAATTCCTTGAGAGTTGGTGGAGAAGGCATTAAAATAAACACATGAACCTATACACTTCTTGAAAGAAGAACTTTGGTATCATCCACGTACAACACAACATCTAAAAAGCAAATGGTGTATATATTTTGTGGTTAGACAACATCAATCATCATGTACAAAAAAGACACAAATAAGGTGCTTGGTGATCCCATAAGATAAAACTTAGAGATGTGAGAGAGAGGGAGCCCTTAGCTTTTGATCTTTGTGTAATGCAATGGTATGAGATGATAAAGAATATTACAGGCAAAAATTGGGGTACAACACTGTGAAGTGCTCTAGTTCCAAGTGGGAATCGATCCTATTGATGAGAATCTTTGGAGATTGAAGATGACTAACTCATTAGTGAAGTTTCGGTACCACATATATGAGTCTATAATGAAGCATTACATTCTATGTGACATTGCATTTGATGTGTTTTATTGATGAATGATGATACTTTGTATATGATGATATATGTGTTCGTATCTAGATGAATTGGTGAAGGTATGGTGTATAATTGAGGACAGTGGTATATTATAATATATGAATTGGTGAAGGTGTGAGTGAAGGTGCTTGGTATATGATAATATATGTGTTTGTATCTTGTGAATTGGTGAGAAAGTAAGTATGACACGATGAAGTGATGAAGCATGATACCTTACTTATGTGCATATTTCACTAAGACCATTCCTTATGTCTTATATAATAATTATGATTCACTCACCCTTTCTGTTTGAATGTTGCATCCACGTGGGTAATGCACATATGATCAAGAGTAGTCCGTAGAAGCTTACAGGATAGCTTCATGATGTGTTTTATTTGCTTTCAGTGGAATAAGGGAGTCTTGCTCTGATATGTAACATCGGAGTTGGGAGCATTTGTTAAGAACTACATGTCTCTGTTTATTTGATGTTTTTCTAAGTTGCCTTGTTATGGTATTGATATCTGAATTGGATCATGTTGTTTATTTTGATTAATTATATGAATTATCCGGATTAAGGATGTTTTAAGATTTATGATTTTCGCTGCAATAGTTTGGAGATGCTAAATGGATATTATCTAGTGTATAGTTATTACAACCCATGTTAAAAAGCATGATATATTATTATGATGTCTTTGATGAATATGTGACACCCTTGTTGGTGATGTACTCTGATATATTTGTTTAAATAATTCGCAAAAATTCCTTGGGTTTAGAAGGGTGTTACAAAAATATCAAAGCCCAAACTTAGAAGTACCAACCAATCTACAATCGCTTCCCTTGGAATACCAAAGCCCAAACTTAGAAGTACCAATAAGGCATCTAATAATATGCTTAACCTCTTTTAGGTGTGATACCTTGGGAGTTAGTTTATATCGTGCATACATGAAAACGCTAAATATAATAGCAGGCCTAGATTTCATAAGATATAGAAGAGATCAAATCATACCTCTATAGTTCTTGATACCAATATCCTTACCCTTTTTCATCATCTATCAAAATTACCATTTGTTGCCATATGTGTGTCAATTTCATTTGCATCATCCATTTTGAATTGTTTTAATAATTCTAGACAATACTTGGTTTGACATACAAATGTTCCTTTCTTGAGTTGCTTTATATGAAGTCTGAGAAAGTAGTTCAACTCTCCCAAGAGACCAATTTTAAATTCACCCTGCATAAGCTTAGAAAACTTCTTGATAAGATGCATGTTAGTTGATCCAAAAATGATATCATCAACATTAATTTGAACAAGTAAAATATGCTTTTCTTGACATTTAATAAAGAGATTAGTATCTACCTTCCCTCTAGAATATCCTTGATCAAGCAAGAACTTGCTAAGTCGGTCATACCATGCTCTTGGGGCTTGTTTAAGACCACACCAAGCATGTTTTAGCTTAAAAACATTAGTATGATATTTGTGATTTTCAAAATCGTGAGGTTGTTAAACATACATATTTTCATTTATGCATCAGTTAGGGAAAACACTTTTCACATCCATTTGATATAATTTGAAGTTCTAGAAACATGCATATGCTAGTAAAAGGCGTATAGCCTCGAGTCGGGAAACCAGAGAATAAGATTCCTCATAATCAATGTCTTTCTCTTGGTTATACCCTTGAGCCACTAGTTGGGCCTTATTCCTTGTTATCACACCATGTTCATCAAGTTTATTCCTAAATACCCATTGTGTGCCTATAACATGATGATTTTATGGACAAGGAACAAGGTCCCCAATGCCATTTGTTTCAAATTGATTCGATTCTTCTTGCTTTCCCATAAGCCAATGCTCATCAAGTAAGACATCCATAGAATTTTTAGGTTCAACTTGTGATACGTACGTGTGGTAATAACATAAATTACTTATCGTAGAAAGTGTTGTTACCCATTTGGCGATGTCACCAATAATGTTGTCAACTGGATGATCCTTGGAGGTTCTCCACTCCAATAGAAGATCATCAGCTTCATGTTTGCTTTCATCATCATTCTTTTCTTGGTTGTCATCTTCCACCTTCTCAGTCTCCACTGTTTTAGGTTGACCAACTCCTTTTCAGTGTCCTTGAGTATGTCTCTGTAGATGTACCTACACCATGAAAATAAACACCTTTCCCAACACTATTTGAGAAAGACTCATCAAAAGTAACATAAACTGACTATTAGAAATAAGTAATCTGGCATTTAATTTAATTAAATTAATTAAGGATTTAATTATTAAATTGTTGAAGTCGGGAGTTATCGAATTATTATAAGAGACGTAATTGGAATTAATATGTTGAGTGAAACTATTGAGTTTAAAGTCGGATTATTTAGTCTGAAGAAATTATTATTAGAAATAATAATTGATTATTAGAATATTATTTATTTAGTCGGGTTTAAATTGTTGTGCGAGAAATAGCAAGTTGGAGGTGTGAATAATAGGCTCAGTAGAATATTATTATTATTATTATTATTATTGATTAAGTTGGAATTATATATAAAGAGAAGAAAATGTTAGTTATTAGGTTAGATGGAAAAGCAATGAGATAGGAAAAAGAAAAGAAATATATATTTGAGGAAAAGAGGAAAAAAAAAAAAGGTTTGTAGAATTAGCCGTCGGGAAGAAATTGCAGATCGGAAAGCCAAGTTGGAATTCGACCGGAAATTATAGAGAGACCGTCAATCCAAGGTAAGGGTGGCGTTCAATCTCTATAATCGGGTTTATGATAAATTGTATGTAGGGTTAGGTCATATGAACTTTCCATGGATAAATTGTTTTCTCTGCGATATGTTGATTTCATAAAATTGATCGTTTATGTTGATTGTTGTTGTCGTATTGACTGTTGAAAATATATAATGAGTTAATTAATTAGTAATGTTGTCGCCGTAAAGTAAGAAAAGGTTGTTCATTATAAAAATTGGGATCGAAATAGGAGAATTGAAGAAAATAGTGATGAGCAGAGAACTTAAAACATGTGCTCTATGACGGAGACATGCGAGCGACATGTGAAGGAAAATGTGTGATGAACGTCACACCTTTATTGGAAGTACATGGTTATTTATATGAAACCAAAGTTCTACTTTTATATATATATATATATATATATATATATATATATATATATATATATATATATATATATATATATATATATATATATATATATATATATATATATATATATATATATATATATATTCTCATCATAAGCTTATTTTTATATCTTATATTTCATGCAATGAACTCCATATATTGTTTTTAAAATAAAATAAAACTGTTAGTGAAAGTTACGTTGAATTTTGTACTATCTTGTAGTGTGTCTTATAATTTTATCCACATTGTTAAACATAGAGCCAATGACTACCATAGACACACTTAGTATCAATTAAAACCAACAGTACTCTTGTGCCATTGACTACTTAATGTGTCGTTGGGCACAAATCTTATAGTGAGGGCACACTCCAAATCCACTTTAATTATTTAATTTTGTTTGTCTGTTTCCTTTGTTGGCTGTTTAATAAAGTGAAGGAGTTATATTATATTGTAGAGTTCAATTATATTAAGTAGCCTAACAATTACAAGATGATAATTAGTAGAGTTTTCAGTTGTAGTATATTTGGTAGAATTTCAACAATAAAATATTAATTTAGTAGTAGAGAAATAATAATGATATTACAGAGTTGGTATTTATTTAGTAGCAGTATATGTATTTAGTGAAAGTGCAGGAGTAAGATTATTAAAATAGTAGAGCTATTAAATTACAAAGTGTAGTCTATAACTACAATGTTATCAGCAGCAGAGTTAGTATTAAATAATTTAGTATCAGAAGTGATTAAATGAAGTGCAGGGTATTTACATTGTTTTAATTAAGTTGATAGGATAATAGAAAAATAAACGGTCGAGTTAATTAATTGGTAGTAAGGATACTTGATTTATTTCGGTGTAGAATTGTCGAGATTAATTTGTATAGCAGCAGATGTTTATTTACAGCAATATATTAATAGAAATTAAGTAATTTAATTAATTAATAGATTTAGTAGAGGACATTTAATAATTAAATAGCATTAGCGGTGAATAAAATGTTTTAGGCGTGGACTCGTAACTGTTAAGTTGTGTAGTATTTGTCGTACTTGTTTTCTTGAATCGTTGTTGTTAATAACTTGCTATTGATACGTTGATAAAGTTGTAGGTCTATGGCTAATGTTGATCAAGTTGAATCGTCCCGATTTATAGACATGCTTGAGTTATAGGTCGTATGACCAACGTTGATCTAAGTTGATGCCTTTGATGCATAATATAAGTTGTTGATGTTGTTGTTGTTGCTGCATTATTGTGTGTTTGTTGTTGAAGTTAAGATCGCATGACATACATTGCATGATTAAGTTGGCCTTGATGACACCACGTTGAAGGCTTATGCGTTGTTAATGCCTTGATAAACTGGCATATGTTTAAGTTGGGAGTTACGCTCCAATGGTACCACACATTTGCATAGTTGAGTTGCATATTGAGTCACGTGTTAAAGTTATTATTATCCATTGTTTATTGATTGTCGTTGTGATGTTGTTATAAGTTGTTGTTGCTATAAGTTGTTCTTACTGTGAGCTGTTGTTGTTAAGAGTTGTTGTTTCTATAAGTTGTTATTGTTTGTGAGTTGTTATTATTATAAGTTGTTGTTGCTATAAGTTGTTGTTGTTACGAAGTTGTGTTGATTAAGTTGTTACGTTGATTGAATAAGTGTCTTGTTGTTGTTACTAAGTGGTTTGTTGGTTGTTGTATAGTTGTTGTTATGAAGTGGTGAAATTTGTATGATTCTGATCTAATATACTATTTATCATACACCTGCTTATATTGGTTGATATCTTACCCCTTCTATTGTGATGTTGCCTCTACGTGGGTAACGTGAAGGTAATTGAATGATGAAGATTTAGTCGATGTTAGTTCGAGTCGGGTTGTCGCTCTGATACATAACACTCGGGGGATGAACACTAGTTGTTTTGTTGTTGAATAACTATGTTGATACATGAAAAGTATTTGTTGATTTTAAAATGGTTTTTAAGTTGAAAAGATGCTATGTCATCCAAGTTGAATAATGTAGTTCTGCTGCTTAGTATTAATAAAGTTAAATTCATGTTGTTTTGGTTCATTCGAGTTTTATGTGTTATGTGTCTGTGAAAGCATAAAGTTTTTGAAAGTTGAATTGTAATACTCCAATTGTTTGTCGAAAAAGAATTTTAAAACTCTGATTTTCTTAATAACTATCGGGGTAGAATTGGGGTGTTACATAATCTCTTGTTGTAAACTCTATATGCCTTACTAGATTAGGAGTATCCAAGAAAGATAACTTTATCGGCTTTCGCGTCAAATTTCCCAAGATTATCCTTACCATTATTTAAAACAAAACATGTCATACTAATAGCTTCGGCCTAAAAATATTATTGAAGACCACAATCATTGAGCATTTTTCTTGCCAACTCCCGTAAAACACGATTTTTGCACTCCACAACACCATTTTGTTGTGGAGTTCTAGGAGCTGAGAAGTTATATTCAATATCAAATTTATCACAATATTCTTCAAAGAGGTGGTTTTCAAATTCACCTTCATGATCACTTCGGATGGAAACAATTTTAGAATTCAATTTATTTTGGGATAACTTGGCGAAACAAATGAAAGCTCATTTTTGCTACGAAAGAAAATAATCCAACAAAATCTTGAGTAATCTTCTACAATTACAAAACCAAAATAGTTACCACATATGCTTTTGGTATGTGATGGTCCAAATAAATCCACGTGAAAGAGCTCATCAGGAGGTCTCGAAGTTGAAACAATATTTATAGATTTAATAAAGGCTCTTGTTTGTTTCCCTTTTGACATGTATCACATAGGTGATCTTTTGAAATTTGTATTTTAGGTAGACCAATTACTAAATATTTTGCAACTATTTTGTTGAGTAGATCATGGTTACAATACATTCTACATTACTCACGGATACATATTTCAAGTCTAGCATATAGATATTGTTTACCCTCACGCCATTAATCATACAAACCTTTTTTCATTATGTATTATCGTGCAACCATCTTTGGAAAAAGTTGCCTTATAACCATTGTCACACAACTGACTAATGCTAAGAAGACTATGTCTAAGGCCTTCAACAAACAAAACATTTGAGATAGTAATAGTTGAGGGATTACCTATACTACCTTTTCCAAGTGTGGAACCTTGTTGTGATCACCGTAGGATACATAATCATTCCTCTTTGCCCCAGTGTCGAAGAATAGAGAGATCTCTCATGTCACATGTCTTGAACATCCACTATTGATAATCCATTTACCCATCATATAGTCAAGACACTCAACCTACAAAATCAAACAAAGGTGATAGTTAACCAACTCTCATTGGGTCCTTCGGAGTGAGTGAAAGAATTTTTGCATTTGGGAAACCATTGGAAAATACCTTTAGAAACTAAGAAGCACCTAAATTTGAAATTTCAATACTATAGCCTTTCTTGTAATAAAAGTGAAAAAGCAACCTTTGATGATGTTTATTTTTGCTATTTGAACCCTTCTTTATCAAATTATACCTTTTATAAGGCTTTTCAACCTTTGAAGAATTAATAGAAAATTAACACATGGTTTTAATTCCTTGTCCACTTTGGTTCCAAGATCAAGATGCTCGAAGAAAGCACCGGCGAGATAAGCATTTGAGAAGTAACCAAAAGATCAAGATGCATGAAGAAAGATCTGATGAGCTAAGCATCTATGGACATGTATTTGTTCAAAGTTGTGAACTGTCTAAAAAGGAATCATGAACTGAAACTATGATTTGGTCAGAAGGCTCAGACTAAGTTAAAGGCTTAAATAGACGTTGATATACCTATTATTCATAAGGATTGAACTTCATGAATATATGGTTAAATCAAGCTACGATAATCCTATTGTTCAAAAAGTTGTGAACTAATTGAAAGTAAGGAAATAGTGTGTTGATATACCTATTGTTTTGAAGGAGTGAACATCGTGAAAATATGGTTACATCAACCTCTATGATTTATACTGTTCAAATAAGTTGTGAACTTTTTGAAAGTAAGGAAATTGTATGTTGAAAATACCTATTTTTCAGAAGTTGTGAACTTTCTAAAAATATGGTAATCATACTTTTTTGCTCCATAAGTTGTGAACTGTCTAGAAGCTTAAGAAAATATTTATGTTATTGAGCATTCGTTTCAAAATTCGTGGAATATCTGAAAGAATGTCAATGTGAGCTTCTAAAATGATTGATCCACTATCACAAGATTGTTCATAAGTTGTTAACTGTCTAAAAGTGTTTGTAACTAGGTTACGTGTTATCAAATTCTAATACTATAGAAGTTGAAAATTGTCTGGAAGTATAGTAATTTTTTTGTTAACCAAAATTGCCTTAAAATATGTGAACTATCAAAAGATATAGTCTAAAACAAGTTCTTAAGACATGGTATAATACATGTTCGGAAGACATGGTCTAAGACATGTTTGGAAGACATGGTCTAAGACATGTTCTAAAGACATAGGTTGAAGATGTTCTCTAAAAGACATATTCTGAGACATGGTAAAAAGACATGTTTAAAAGACATGGTCAGTCAGGAAATAGTCCAGGTGCCAAACTCTCTGATGACATGATGATGTATGCCTTTTGGTGGCATAATTCTAGTTTCTGGAAGAACCATGTATTACTTCTAATGTTTGATGTAATTCATCAAGATAGTGACTAAACATGTTCTAATGCCTCATAGTGTTTTGATAGCAATCCATGTTCTGAGACGAAGACCATGTATTTCTAGTTAGACACTGATGAGCCTTCAAAAGTATTTCTTCTCTATGATACTTTGTGTATTGCAAAATGAATTACGTGAGTCATAAGTTCAAATGGGAGACTATGAACAAGCTTTAATAGAATTTTGAGTATTAATAGATTCGAGGACTGCTAGCTCTAATGAATTTTCATTCCATGGTGATTACCTGTATGAATTATTCTATCAAAATACATGGTTTTGTCATCAACAAAAATTGTGATAACAAATATTTATCTACATGTGGCCTTATGTTTTTATGATAACTTTACATGTTTTCTTTAAGAAAAATTGTGTAATCTAACAAGTTTCTTTATAATGTGTGGCTTTTGCCATATAGGTTCTGACTCTGATAAGAAGGTGTGTGACATTATCATGTTCTAAACTCAACACTCTGGAAGAATACCTTTGGTGTGTTATTAAGTTAAGTCAAGATTAAGTAATGCTTCTTATGCAATGGCTCTAAGGAACATTAGTAAAAGAGCTTCTCATCGTGACTTATTCAAGGAAGCTTTGGAGGCCTTCTAAAGATTTACTTATGTTGTTCCAAGTTCTAAAGATCTTTGAAGACAACAAGGTTACTGAACAAAGTTATGAAGATCTAAAGACACGCTTTTGAAGAGAAAGTGCTGAAGAATGCAAATGAAAGAGTTCTATGAACAAGCCCTTTGTTAAGGTTTTAAAGACTTAGGTTCTGAAAGATACTATTTCTGATCATTCTACAACAAGTTTCATCAACAAATATATTACGAGCCTCTGAATACATAGAAGATGAAGATCAAGACTAAGGGATTGAATGTGATGGTGAGTATAAAAGTACAAAAGTACACTATATTTGTATTTCATATTCTACCCTCCAACGGACTATTCATTTCATCTATAAAATAAGTACTTGAAAGAATTTGAAATTGACAAATAAGTTCAACAAATTTATACTATAGAGAAATCTTTTGTATAGTTTTGTAAACAAGAAAGGAGTTGTTACTCGTATCTTGCTATCAAAAATTTTGTGTTGTTGTACTTAAATATTATGTAATATTCTTTATAGAAGTATCTTGTACACTCAAACACTTGTATTCAATTGTTGAGTTGATTGTTCCTTGAGTAACCGAGTGAAGGTCTCTATACTCAAGAAGACTCTGGATGCGGTCATAGTGGTTTCAATAAGGATCATTAGACTTATTGGGGGTTCCAGTAGGGTTGATCATACTTATTGTGGTTGTCTGTAATCTGGTTGGTTATAATGGATTAAGTCCTTGTGTATAAGACAAATCACCTTGTGGAGTGTGGAGTAACTTAGTTAACACTGAACCAAGATAAAAATAATTGTGTTTGTCTTTTTATTCACTTGTTATCTTTGTGTTTGAAGTTGCAAAAATTATATATTTGGTGCAACCCATTTCAAACTCTCTTTTCTTATGTTTCTTTCACCTTCATGGAGAAGCATAAAATTCAAGTAAAATATTCAAAAAATATTTCCTTAAAGACGAGAGCAAACATCATGATAAAAATCAAGAGAATGAGTCTACTAGTGAAGAATATGATGATCTTATCAAGAAGTTTGTAAAGTTTTTAAGAAACAAAAAAGAAAAAGAAGATCACTAAAAGGGTAGCACCAACAAGCAAGGTTACATGCTATGAATATGGAGAAAGAGGACATGTTAAAAGTGAATGTCCTACCCTTTAAAAGACTAATAAATACTTCAAAAGCAAGAAGGACAAAAGTCCAAAAAAAGTATATGTAGCATGGGATGACAATAAAATAAGTTCATCTTCAGCTGAAGAAAATATAAATCTTGCATTGATGGATTCACATCATTCAGATGATGAAGAAGAAGAGGTTAGTAATGAAATATATTCTTATAATTATGATACACAAGGTGTAATTAATTAAATACTCAATGAATATAAAGTTCTATATAAAACGGTGCCAACACAAAAAAAAAAAGGATCTCTTAAAGAAAATATTAACACCGTGAAAAAAGATTTTGAAGTTAAAAAACAACATTACACTGACAAAGAAAAATAAAATTTTACATGCAAAGAATGTGATTCACTTTCTTTTCAAATTGTTCAGTTGAAAAGAGTTCTTTAAATATATGAAAAATGACAAATTGGAATGGACAGTGTCCTTAGTCAACAAAGATACTCAGATGATAAAAGTTAACTTGGTTATTTTAATAAACCAAGTACTAGTAAAACCGTATTTTTAAGGAAAGTGACCAATCAAATAAAGAGAAAGTGAGTAAAGCACAAAAAGTTCATCGTCATTCTAAGGAGAGACTTCCTAAAAAAAATTATGTTTCTAGATATAGAAGTAATTTTGTTCCTACATGTTTCTATTGTAGTAATTAGTGTCTATATACCTAATGCTTGTTATGTAAGAAACTTTGGTGTGGCAAGTGGATAATATGTGTGGGTCAAGAAAGGAACTAATTATGCAG
>CM038796.1:15203814-15274384 GCA_021764765.1 Vicia sativa
TCAATATCGACTCGGTGAATCCGGATGAAGAATTTCCAATCGGATGATTGAAGAATGGAGCTGTCGGTGTCCCCATGAACATATCAACCAACTCCTATTGGACAAGGGTGGTTGAACTACTTGCTAGATCTCTCCATACGAGCATACTCCTTGAACTTCGTCGCGACCCATAGACATGCTTTGTAGTTGCATGCGGTGGGTGTCAATTCGACATTGTACTCATATTATGCAGTAGAAAGCATCGGCCAAATCACTCCAAGTACGGATACGGTCATTCTCTGGTGATAGTACCATTCCAGCGAGTTAGGACAAACTCTCTTGAAAATAGTGCATCCTGACACTACGTCATCGATGTGGGATTGATCTTACGGATATAGGACTTGAATGCGCTTAGGGCAAGACATGCCATCATACTTGGCAAAAGTAGGAACTTTGAATTTGGGAGGAATCACAACACCGAGACAAGACTCGGATCATCAAAATTCAGCCGGACATCTTCAAGTTTTCCACAACATTCGACGATCTTCAAGTTGCTTGTACTTGTCATCTTCCTCAGTCTTGGCCATTATCATAGTCTTTTCCGGCTCATCTTTGGCTGCCTTAATCATCACCCTTGTTACTTTGCTCGTCTTCCTTCTTGAAACTTCCTTGAGAGCTCAATACGGTGACCACCTTAGGACCACCTTTGTAGCGTCGCCCATGTTGAGAGACCAACAACCTTCTTCTTCTTGTTGAGCTTCTTGAATCTTCTTGGCCTTGGACCAAGTTGGTGAACATCTCTTTGGCCCGGGCATTCGAGCTTGGAGATCTTTGTGGTCTGTTCAAGAGCCATTTACTAAAATAAATAGCGAGCAAATGAAAACCAATCTCGAATGTACAGTGATGCAATGTTATGCTATGCTATGCAATGTTTATGCGAATGCAATGCAATGTTTTCAAGGACCTTAAGATTTAAATTTGTTAGACAAGCAACGAACAAACATTTATTAGTTCTCTTTTATTCTTTTCTTTTTAAGTACAAAGATAGTTCAAAACAATAAAAGAAAACATAAACATCCTAAAGCTCTAAGTCTCCATGGCGTTTCCTCTTGGTGCCGATGTAGGCATTGATGCTTCGCTCCTCGTGAAGTAGCTTTGTCAACTCTAACACTTTCTTCTCGACATGCCTTGAGCTTCAAAGGTATCCCTCTTCTTTTAGTTGAATCGGGATCTCTTCAAGTCTTCAAAATCGGTGGCATGTCGGGATGGAGAAACGATATAGGGTCGTCACCTATAACACGAGTTCCATAATTCTTGGTAAAGCAGTGTGAATGGCATCATGAGGTTTTGAGCTCGAGCTCGCCCATTTGAGGTAAGGTTCCCAAGGAATGGAGTTGGTGCCCAAGTCTTGGTATCGATCTTCTTTACCATGCCCAGGCATGTATAAACCTTCGTCGGTAATTAAGGATCGTGATTGTAGTCGAACACAACATCTTGGAAGCATATCATGTGGACCATCTCTTGGGCAAAACCAAACGACGTAGAGCTAGAGAAGGGTTGTAAGTAATACCTCCCTTATACCAAGTAGCGGTACATTAGGAATTCTCCACAACGCTCGATGATGTGAAGTCCAGAGAAAAGATTCCAACGGATATCGAATGAGAAGTGACATCAATCTTTGAGACCATCTCAACCTTTGTTCATTCTTCAAAGCGATGGAGGAAGGTGCGAAATAAACCACCTTAAGTAGCGGTGTCAACACATGAGGTTCCTTGTCTTTTGGTAATGCAGTGTGGAGAGAATGTAGGACATCTCAAGTAAAGGTAGGCACGGGGATTGCGAGTGAAACAATTTGATGGCATTGACATCTATGAATTGATCCGAGTTAGGAAATAGAACCAAACCATAAATTAGCAAGGCCACAATATTTTCAAATGCATGGAAACTCATAACTTTGAGGAATTCTCGGGCTTTCTTAATTAAGAATTTGGAAAGTAAACCCTTAACTCCACTTCTAGTTTCCCAATTGGCTTCAATATCTGAACGCTTAAGATGTAAGGCGGATCACGATGTCTTCGTACTTAGGAACCTTTTCCAAACCGGTGAATGGCATTTGGTCAAGAATAGGTATCCCAGTAGCTTAGAGAATTCTTCGGTAGGAACTAGCGATAATCGGAAATGTAAAGTAATGGTGTTTGGATCAAAGAGCGGAATAGGACATGCATCATATCTTCAAGCCGGAGATAACCAAATCAAGCAGATAACCATGTCTTTTGATGGGCCAGCATGGTGGAATTTACGAAACCAATTCTTTGAGTTGAGAGGGATACCCATGAAGTTGATTCGGATAGTCTTTCTAGAAGTCATAATCCTACAAAAGCGAGCAAAGATAAATCCCTAGGTCCTTGAAATAGTTAGAAATGATATGCAATGCGGATGATGTCATGATGTCATGTTTAGCACACCTGAACAATTCACCTGATGAGCCTAGGGTTAAGGCTTGCATGAGGTATAGGTGATTACCCTACCAAAGTTTGAGTTGGTTCATCTTGTCCTATAATAGTAGGGTTCTAGGAATCTCACATCATGATCTTTCTCGTAGGCGCTTATTTCAATCTGACCAAGTGGTCGATCGAAAATGTCCCAAAGTCTAATCTCGATAGTAGCATCGGTATCAACCAACCTTAGTGCACCAAAGCGGCCATCTCACTACCTTAATGGCCAAGATGGGTCAATTAAGGTTCTAAAAGTTTAGTTAGCGCTTGATGACACCACGAAGCCAAATACTATCTTCACTTGGAAATGAAGAGTATCGGGACAACCAAGTGTCACGCTAATGTAGCCATCATGTTGACGTTTAGTTATCGTCTAGCGGTCGCGATGATCTAATGCTACTTACCTAAAAGGAAACCGGATCGGGTGTAGGATCCCCAACAATATAATACCCAAGCAACCCTTAAAGATAAAGCATACAAGTCAAACAAAATGCAATAAAAGTTATCTAGAAATCCCTAAGGCAATTCTCTTTTAGGGTGTTTCCCAGAGTCGGGATTACATAACACGGTGAACTGACTTTGTAGGATTTTGTATCCAAATGTCGGATAGCAAGAGTCGCCACCGACTTTTATTTTTATCCAATTAAGGGAAGGTGTACGTAAAAGACCCGTTAGATTACGAGTTCGGGAGAATGGTTATGAAAAGGAAGGTATTAGCACCCTTTCCATCCAGTTTATTCTCGGCTCTTAGTTGCTCTAGATCACTTTTAAAATTGCTTTATGTGTGTTTGACAAAATGTTTTGAAAAGGCATTTACTTTGACTTTGTAATGACTCATGTAGGAGTGTATACAAAGTGTTCGGAAATGTTTTATTTTTGAAAATAATTTGAACTTTGAAAAGTGTGTGGGTGAAAAGCATTTGTAGAGCTGACAACTAGGAGACTTATTACCCACTAAATTTGGTCGTTTACTTCTACGTTCCTTTAGAATAGCGCCATACCATTAGTTAGTAGGTAGCTCCATTCGTAGGATGTAAGGACATTCAAGGGACATCGGATGGTCATCGAAGGCAACTTGTAGGGTATCCTAGCATATTTGAAGGGACTATCATCATTTTCAGTGGCGACAATCGAGGTCAAGATCATGTATTCGGAGGCGACATCGTGGGTCTATGATCTTGTATCGAAGGGACTATGATGATTTTTTGGAAACAGCGCGTGTAGAATACCTCTACGTTCGAGGGACATGACCATTTTGAATCGCAAGGCAACGAGGCGAATTACCTAAAGGCGTGTGTGATGAATGTGTTGATTTAATGTTATCTTGAAGTTATGGGCTATGTTCGTTATTATCTTGCCATACACGCCTAGTTACTAGCAATTTATAGGGTGCGGAAAGTAAAATCACGGAATGTAAAACGGAAATGTAAAGTGCAGGAAAGTAAAACCTACGCTTATTACATGGCTTTGGGCAGATACATAATTTAAAATCGGAAAATAAAAGCCTAAATTAAACTATTACATCCCATGAACAGTTACATTATTGAAAATGAAAGTAAACGGAAGAATAATCAATCGGATGAACACAGTGACAACAAAAATCTAAGATATGATGAAATCGAAATAAGAAAATGTTAGAAAAAATGCAAATTTTAATATGAGAAAATTATTATATGCTGGAAATAAGATAAATATATTAAAATAATTTTTTCGGGATTTTTTAGATGCATTTTGGTAATTTAAAACGAATTAAAAGTGATTTAAATGCAAAATTACAAATAAAATAAATATGCATGCAAAAATTATATTTTTTAATTTATTAAATTAAATAAAAATTTTATGAATATAATATAAGAAGAATAAATATTTTTTGATAATTTTTTAATGCAGAATAAAATATAGAAAAGGAATTAAAATGAATGGAAAATATTAAAATATGAAAAATATAGAAAACATGCAAGTTTGGAAAAAAGAAGCAAAAACTGGCCCTGGGAGGATTCGAACTCGTGACCCTGACTTCAATCCTTGAAAACCAACGCGACCAAGCGGGCCAAGTGTGCCTGTTTGAAGCAATTGAGTGGAATACACGTTGCTTCTCATCGCCACGAACTCGCCCAACCATCGCTTCTTCATTTCAAATATTTGAAAGTTAGCGTCGGCCATTGTTCGTCACTAAGGTTCCTGGCAAAATCAAAAACGCAGCACACATAATATAAATTATATCTAAGACCATGGATCGATTCCTTGAAGCATTCCGAATGCAACGGTATAGGTCTTATTGTCCAATTTTATGTATTTCGTGAAACCCTAAATCGGTCACATAAACCCTAATCATGGTGAAACACGATTCCGGCCATGGAAATTCAATTGGCTTGCCCAGAAAGTTTGCAAACTTGATTCTAAACACAAACAAACAATCAAAACAAGTTAATAATGCATGAATATGAGAAATCGAATTTGAGATTTTCAAGAACAAACCAAACACTGATTTCACGATTCTGAATGGATTTGAGCAAAGTAAGGGTCTGGGTTGACTCAAGAGATATCAAGGAATCTGTTGGACACCTTAAAATCGATGGAAAACGACTGGAAGTATGATTGCACTTTGCTTGAGAGGCACGGTTTTTTGAGCTTGCAACAAGGGTTCTTGAGTCAAAATTCGCCCTAATCCGTGGTATGCATCACATATTTATATTGGATGGATTTGGGATTGATTTGGGAAAGAATTGATCAATAATCAATGATAATCAATCTTGATTTTTTCATGAAATCAAATCTTCAAATTTTGGTCAAATTTCAATCTAATCTTCCCATATTGATCCAATTTCGATTTGCGGCTTTCAATGTATTGATTGGATCACAAAGAAGAAATAAAAATCAATCTTCAATTAATTTTGATTTTATAATTTATTTTTAAATTTAATTTGCATTTAAATGAATAAATTACAAATTAAATAGAAAAATAAATCAAAATTCGTGGCATTGGGCTTGGATATTCCTAATTGCATGAGGAATAAGTTAGGATGAAGAAAAGTAGGCCCATTTGCAAAAGATTTGATTTTTGAAGTATCTCTCTTTGTGCATTCTTTCAAAATTGCCCAACTTGTGAATGGTGTATCTTGCTCATTTTCCACATTTTTGAGTGTTCTTGGACTTTTGGAAAGCTCTAAGAGTCCTCTAAACAATGTCTTTGGTATCATATCAATTGGAGTTACCATGCTCAATATATCTTAAAACAAAAGTTGACTTTTGTTGACTTTGAAAATGACCAGTAATGTTTTGAGCTATACCTCTCAAATGAAGCATTTTTGGACATTATTGTGAGACATGAAGTTGTAGAGAATTGAATTTCCTTCAAAACAAGAGGTGGTGGAAAAATTTAGAAAGTATGAGAAAGTTATGATCGGTCAAAGTTCGATTGACTTTTCACCTAGAAACCCTAATTTAGAAAGTTTGACTTTTGAGCAAATCTTGAGTTTTCTTGATGAATCATGATCAACCCTTGATCAAATGATGAATGTAACTTCAAAATGAGGATGTTGACCAAAAATTATGAAGTTTGATGTATGTTGACCACGATTGACTTTTGTCAATCTGTTGATTTTCAACCATCTGAGCAATTGTCTGAGGAAACTTGACTTGTGAGGCTTGAAACTTGACATGGAGAATCTTTGAAGCATATGAGGAGGCATGAGGATCATTGGAGATGTTGGAAGTTCATCTTGACTTGAGAGATACCAAACCCTAGTTTGGGTTGATTGTCTAGGAGAGAGTTTGTCTGATCAACTCTTGAGGAATCCTTGAGCATAGATGTATGAAATCTCTTGAGTAGATGGAGGGCAAATTTTGGGGTATGACACTTGCTATGAGAATATCATCAACATAAAGCAACAAAATAACATATGAATTACCAGGACGAAATATGAAGTAAACACAGTGGTCGAACTGACTTCTAACAAAACTTATGTGTGTCATGAATTTGTCGAATCTCCTATTCCACTGTCGAGGAGATTGTTTCAGCCTATATAAAGATCTATTCAACTTGCACACATAATCTTCCTTTCCCTTTTCGACATACCCTTCAGGTTGCCTCATCAAGATTGTTTCATCTAGATCACCATACAAGAACATAGTCTTCACATCCATCTGTTCCAGTTCAAGATCGAACTGTGCCACCATGGAAAGCAACATTCGAATGGACCTATGCTTCACAACAGGAGAAAACATATCATTAAAGTCTACACTTTCTTTCTGAGCGAAACCCCTTGCAACCAACCTTGCCTTGTATCTTTTCGATGTCACACATTTGATTCATTCCTTAACTTTGAAAATCCATTTACAACTAACTAACCTAGATCCAATAGGTTTCTTGATTATTCCCAAGTGTTGTTATCATGAAGAGACTTCATCTCATCGTCCATGGCCTTCATCCATCCAGTCTTATTTCGAATCCTCATAACTTCCTTATGGTCTCTTGGTTCTTCGTCTATAACCTCACTTGCAGAGATTAAGGCATAAGTTATAAAATCTGCATACCCAAATATTTGAGGTGGCTTGAAGACTCTTCGTGTCCTATCTCTTGCCAATAGATAGTCATCCGCAGTTTCCTCAACTTCATCAGCATTCTCTGCTTCTTCGACTTTATCTAAGATATGCAATTCAGCATCAACATGCTCCATCTCAACAGGAATATCTACATGTTCCAGCTCTTCGTCAGATACTTTTGCACTTCGACCAACATCATCCATTTTCTTGAAAGCCATTTCATCTTCATTGAAAACAACATCTCGATTGGTGATAATCCTTCTGTGACCTGACACTAGGCACCATAGCCTATAAGCTTTGACTCCTACAGGGTATCCCATGAACATGCATTTAAGAGCTTTAGGTTCGACCTTGTCGTGCCTAATGTGAGCATAGGTTACGCTGCCAAATACTCTCAGTTTGTCGAGATTTGGTGGATGTCCCGACCAAACTTCTTCAGGTGTCTTCATATCTAACACAGTCAAAGGACATTTGTTTATTAGATATGTTGCAAACGAAACAGCCTCAGCCCAAAACACCTTCTTTAATTCAGCACTAGTCAACATGCATCTAACTCTCTCTAAGATGGTTCGCTTAAACCTTTCAGACAAACCATTTTGTTGTGGAGTTCCTGCAGTTGTTTTGTGCCTTGCAATACCAGAGGCAACACAAAACCTGTCGAATGCCTCATTGCAAAATTCAATACCATTGTATATTCTTAACCTCTTGACCTTTCTGCCAGTTTGATTTTCGACCAGAGTCTTCCAACCTTTGAAATTCTCAAAACTTTCATCCTTAGACTTCTGAATGAATACCCATAATTTTCTAGAATATTCATCTACTATGGATAGAAAATATCTTGCTTCTGAATGTGATGGACACCTTGCAGGCCCCCAAAGATCAACATGGATGTAATCAAGGGATCCATGTGTTATTTATTTGCCTTTGTTGATATTCACTCTGCAAGATTTCCAAGTACACAGGGTTCACAAAACTTCAGCTTTTCGACTTTGTCTCCACCAAGCAAATTTTGTTTCCCCAATTCGACCCGACCCCTTTCACTGACATGACCCAATTTCATGTGCCAAATTTCTGTCTTCGACAAAGATTTCGTGGATGCAACATTTTTCGAAGCACTTACAACTTCAGCCTCAAGGGTATACAAGCCTTATTTCTTTACGCCTCTCAAGACTTCCTTCGACCCCTTCATGACTCTTAGGATACTTTTCTCTCCTTGAAAAACATATCCTTTCTTGTCGAATTCACCAAGAGAAATCAAATTTCTCTTCAAATCAGGTACGTACCTGACTTCAGTCAACAACCTTATTGACTCATCATGGAGTTTGAATCTCACAGATCCAACACCTGCAATCTTGCAAGCTTTGTTGTTTCCCAACAATACAGATCCACTATCTTGATCACATAATTCCTCGAACAAGTCTTTGTTTGGAGTCATGTGCCAAGTGCACCCAGAATCCAGAATCCACTCCTTCAACGGGTTGTTGCTCGAAACCACAAGAACATCAGATGAGTCGAAATCATATTGAACAATAGATGCATTGCAATCATCCTTTCCTTCATGATCTTTCAGGCGTTCAGGGCACACTTTTCTTGTGTGACCCTCCTTCTTACAATGATAGCATCGAATACCAGATGCTTCACCACTGTAAAACTTCTGTTGAATTTTACCTTTCTTCTTGTCGAACTTATTATCCTTTCGCAAGAATTTTCCTTTAACGGCCAGACCTTCACCAACCGTTGAAGGTTTATGCTCATTTCGTTCGTTTAAGTTCTTTGAATACAAGGCTTATTGAACTTCTTCAAAGGTCATGGACTCCCTTCCATACAAGAAAGTTTCTTTGAAGTGATCATGTGATTTGGGAAACACACACAACAACAACAATGCTTGATCTTCATCATCGATCTTCACATCAATATTTTCAAGATCAAGAATCAGCTTGTTGAACATATCCAATCTTTCGATAACACTTTGTCTTCAATCATCTTGAATGAATACAAATCTTACTTCAGGTAGAGTCGATTCACCAACGATTTGGTCATGTAAAAACTTTCAAGTTTCACCCATAACCCTGCCGTCGTCGTCTTCTTTGATACCTCTCAAAGAACATTATCACCAAGGCTCAACAAAATTGCATTATGGGCCTTCTCTATCATTGATGTCTTCTCAGCTGTCGTTAACGCTTCGTTCATGGCTGATTCTCCCTTCAACGCTTCCAAACAACCCTGCTGAACCAGTAGGGCTTTCATCTTCAAGCGCCACAGATCGAAATCGTTCACTCCGGTGAACTTTTCAATCTCATAATTTTTCGAAGGCATCTTCTCCACGCTCACCGCACCAATTTTTTGTGAATCAGATGCCTTAGAAAAAAATATAAACTTGTTGCTTAATGATCAAGAAAAAATTAGGGTAGGAACAAGAATGAAGAACACAATGAACACAATGATTCGTTATTAACTGCTATTCATTCCTTTATCTTAAATCAAGATTACAAGTATATAAGAATAACAAATAATCCTCTCACCCTAAAATAGGATTTGTATTATGCAGTGATGAGAGACTAATATGCTATTTATAATAAATCTAACATACTAAGCTAATGGACTTTTATCACAAATACCCATTACAAGATAACTTAGGGTACAAGCTAACTAAACCAATTGGATATAACAAATAGTCCCAATTCGAAATACTAACAACCCTAGCATTTCAAACCTATAAGTTAGAACGCACATCAACACAACTTGTAACACTTCGAAAACAACATGTGAGCAACCTTCGACTATATGCTAAACTCTGTCGATTAAGTTGTAGGGCTATTAAGTTAGGTATTCTTACTAGTTTTAGGATATGAGCCTTCGATAAAGTAGTCTATCATATTTAGTTTGCCAATGAAACTCTTATCTTAAAGCACATTTCTATTAAGATTCTCTAGGCTATAAAGTCTATTCTTAGGGGTTTTGAGTTAGCTTCTAGCTTTCGGGTGAATTTTTTTCTAGAGTAGTCTAATAAAGGTTAATATGAATTCAGTTTCCACTAGTGAATTTATTTATTGTAGATTTGAGATAATTCTTTTCAAATATCTAGGGGTATCTGTTGGTACTAGCCATAATAGAGGAGTAACTTGGGACCCACTCATTAATTTTTTATCTAAAAGGATCACCTCATGAAAGCATGTAATACCCAAGGCCAAAGATGGCAGAGAGTGGTCGCTAAGGCCAAACTCACATTTGAATGAGAGGGGCCATAAGGTTGTGTAAGGATGGAACTGCATGGTCGAATGAAGGCTTATAAGGATTGATTGGTACTACATATATCAACAAGATGCATATTCTTTTTGATAGCCTAACAAATAAGAACTTCATAGTTAATGAGGCTTAACTTGGAGTAGTATTTGGATGGGTGAACTTATGAGAAGTTTCTCGAAAAGCGTGTGAGTGAGGAGAGAGAATGCTAAAAAGACTTGTGTTGGTTTGTGGGGTTAATCGGTAATCTTGAAACTAGTATGAGGTGTTACAAATGGTATTAGATCCAGGCATCTCCCAATACAATATGGATAAGGGACAAACCAATTAGAAGTTGATAGACATGTAACACCTGAGGTTGTAGAGGGTGGAGAGTGGTCGTTGGTGCCAAATTCACATCAGAATAAGAAGGATCATGAGGTTGTGTAGATATAGGATTGCATGGTTGAAGGAATGCTTATAAGAATTTAGTGGTACTACCTATACCAACAAGATACATCTTCTTTTTGGTAGCCTAATAGAAAAAAAAACTCCATAGTTAATGATACTTAACTTGGATTAGTATTTGGATGAGTGAACTTCTAGGAAATTTCTTGAAAAGCGTGTGATTGAGGACAAAGCATACTGAAAAGACTCGTGTTGGTTTATGGGGGTCAGTCGATAATATTGAAAGCAATATGAGGTGTTACGAATTGTATCAGAGTCATACCTCTTCCACTATAGTGTGGTGCGGGGATGAACCATGCAGAAGCTGGTGGACATGTAACACCCGAGGTAGAAAAGGGAGGAGAATGGTCGCTGGTGTCGAATTTGTATTGAAATGAGATAGATCTTGAGGACGTGTATGGATTAGATTGCATGGTTGAAGGATGTTCTATAATGATTGATTGGTAGTACCTATAAAAACAAGATTAATTCTCTTTTTGGTAGCCTAATAGATAAGAACTCCATAGCTAAGGAGGCTTGACTTGGAGTTCTTATCTATTAGGCTACCAAAAAGAGAATTCATCTTGTTGGTATAGGGCGTCAAGAAAGCGTGTGAGTGAGGACAAGGTGTGTGAATGAGATGGAACTTAATGAATAACATATAGTGACATGAAGTCTATATACCTACGTTCAAGGAGGGTGAACACATTTTATCTTTCCAGTCAAAGGCTTGTAATAGGATAAGTCATCGAAGGAAAGGATAATGCTCAAATTGGTTAACCTGAGATATTAATTAATATGAAAGGGTGGTCTACAAGGACGCAGAGTTTTCACAAACAACCCCATCTATGTATGTTTATCACATTAACTAATTAAAACAAATAAAATACAAATTCTAGATATTACAATGCATGGATACGTTCAGAAAAAGAAATAAGTAACTATAGGCTGAGTAAAAGCAATTGTGTCCCTTTTCTTCATCAATCATCACTTCGCACACGAATTTCAATCTCGATAACTTTGTTCACTTTGTTTTTATTATGAATTATTTTCTGTTCCACGGTAAGGTAGTAACTTATCTGCAAAAGAAACAAGGACAAACAAATTCATTAAACAATAAGAACGGAACAATACAATTTTAATAAATAAGCGATTATTATATAGCTCCCATTCCTACTAAAAAATAAATTAAAAAACTTCAATTGTGAACCAATGGATTGCCTCTCATTCAACGCTTCTTTAAGGTCATTAACTTGAATTAAATGTCTAAGGTTCTTTGAGCACAAGATATATCCCTTTTGGTGCAATCTCACCTCCTGCATATATCTTTAGTCATTTCCCATTTACCATAAAATTTTGTATATCCCTAGGATTGTACACTTTTATGGCCTCTTTGCAAATACCTTGTGCACAGCGAATGGACCTGACCATTTGGATTTCAATTTCCTAGGAAATAACTTCATCCAAAAATTTTATAGTAGTACTTGTTATTCCACTTCAAATTTTCTTCTCACAATATGTTTGTCACGATAGCTCTTAGTTCTCTCCTTGTAGATCAATGCATTGTCATATGCTATGAATCTTATTTCTTCCTACTCATCCAACTTTAACAATTGTTTCCTACCCACCTAATTGCCAAATATGCTTTATAATCGAGCTGGGTGGGTATATGACAAGATTTTCTAAAATTGTGGTACATGCAACATATATAAACAAAAATGTCCTAACAATATGTGATATCAAGACAAGTGTTACAACATCTGATAACAGACTAGATCAATAAAGCTAAGTTCAGTGCAACATCACCTACATTTGGAGGATACCAAGGTAGGAAGGAAGTCCACTATCAACAATATTAGTTCAAAGCTAAACTCCCTCGTTTACAACTTCTCACCTCATCCCTACCCAATGAAACTTCTACTTAGGTTCTCCCTAAATATGAGAAATCACCTCAGTGATATATATATATATATAATAGTCCCAATTCCAGTGACTACAAAAAATACAATGCAAAGAGAATATCATACTACCATTACAAGAAACTCAAACTCTTGCTTAAAAGCTTCGAGTGAGAACAATACTTAACTCATTACGTAAAGGCTTCTGATTGAGAATAATAAATTTACTAACATTCAAGTAATAGACAGTTGACCACATAGTATCTTTCGAGACTTGGGTGACACAGAAACTAAACAAGAGACTATCATAACTTAAGACTTATGATTCCCCTAATTATAAAATTGTTGAAAAACTTAAAATACATTAGGTTAAGACTCTCCTTTAAATACAACTTTGCAGTCCATGGGCGTTAATATTCTGAGTCCCGAAGTTTCTTGATCCATAAGCTGAGTGATGCACTTATTTTACAACTAATGTCCTTCAATATTGGAATAAACTTATACATAGTTTCCCAACTTATCTCAAGTTCTTGATCCGTGAAGATCCCTGAAATCTATCCAAAGGAAATATAACAAAAACAAATCAAATATATTAAGATTTAAAATCAAAAGTTCAAGCCTACTGCATTATATAACACAATGTTTGATATCATTTTCGACATCATGTCAGAACCATGCTTTAGCAAAATGTTGTCAATCCATAAACCATGTTTTTAACATTTTCCATAAACCAGCATGTATGGTGATAATCTCATATGAGTTTTGAAGATTTTTCTATATGCCCAAAGAGTTTCATCTAACTTCTTAGACCAATCCATCTTTGATGTCCTAATGGTCTTTTCTAGAATCTGTTGCAACTTCCACTTTTCCGTAAGTCTGGGGGTGGATACTTTGAGCTTCAAATTGTATTTTGTCAGAACATTCTTCAAGTATTTTTTGCAAAATTGTGTCCCTGTCACTAATCAAGACTCTGAATACTCTAAACTTAGCAAAAATATTTTTTTCTCAAAAAGTTAACAACAATTTGGGCATCACTAACTGCACAAGCGGTTTCTTCCATGCATTTAGTGACATAATCCACATACACAAGAATATAAAAATGATAATTATATGGGGTAAAGGATCCATGAAATATATTCCCCAACAATCAAAGGTTTAACTTCTACTATCCTTTTAGCGGAATTTCATCACGCATAGAGATATTACATCTTTACTAACATTCAGAACATCTCTACATGTATGCCTTACAATCCTTGAATATTGATGGCCTCTAGAAGCCACTTTGAATGATTTTTGTTGTTGTTCTCTCATGACTATGATGACCTTCATACGCTGAGATATGATAATGCCACATGATGTTCTCGAATTTTATCGCATGTGATGCACCTTCAGATCAACCCGTCTATAGTCACTCTAAGCAAAAAAAGGCTCATCCTACAAGTAGTAATTAGCCTATTTGTAAAGCTTCTTTTTCCGCTGCTATGTAAAATAGTCTGGAACATTTTTTACTGCCTTATGATTTTCCATATAAGCAAACCAAGGTTGTTCACTAATTTCCATCAAATTTTCATTAAGAAATTCCTTGTTGATTTTTTTAATTTCTTTGTTATGTCATTGTTTTCCAACCAAGACAAATGATCAGCAACCATATTTTTAATGCCATTTTTGTATGTTATATCTAGATCGAACTCTCATAGCAACAAGATCCACCAAAGAAACATTGACTTAGAGTCTTCTTTATTGAACATGTATTCCAAAGCTGCTTGATCTGTACAAATAATAACTTTAGACCCAATTAGATAAGCCCAAACTTTTTCCAAGAAAATACTACCAATAGTCATTCATTTTCGATGGTCCTGTAGTTGACATGATTATCATTTAAAATTTTACTAGGATAGTATATGGAATAGAAAAAATTATCATGATGTTGACCACGAACTACACCTACTGCGTAATCGCTAGCATCACACATCATTTCAAATGGTAGGTCCCAATTTAGTGTTGCAATTATGGGTGCAATCACAAGTTTTTTCTTAATAGTAGAAAAAGATCTAAAACATTCACATCAAATAGAAAGTAATTTTCATTCACTAGAAAATTAAATAATTGTTTTACAATCTTAGTAAAAATTGGCATTGCCCAAGGAAACTTCTCACTCCTTTTACGTTCAAATGTAGGGGTAATTTTTCAATTACCTCGATTTTGATTTGATCCACTTTGATGCCTTTCAAAGAGATTTTATGTCCCAAAATTGTACCTCTAGTAACCATAAAATGAAAAAATTTCCCAATTCAAAACTAAGTTCGTTTCAGTACATCTCTCAAGGACGGTATCCAAGTGCACAAGACAATTATTAAATCATTACCAAAAACTGGAAAAAAAATATCCATAAATACCTCTATTGATGACTCAATCATGTATGAAAAGATGGAAAGCATGCACCTTTGGAAAGTGGAGGGAATCACAAAGGCCAAAAGGCATTTAGCGGCACACAAAAACTCCAAAAAGGGAAATGAGTGGTGCCTTTTTTTGGTATGTTGGGTCAACTACAATCTGATTGTACCCCAAATAAACGTCCAAGAAACAATTGTAAGCTTTTCCTGATAACCTCTCTAACATCATATCCGTGAAGGGTAGTGGAAATGATATTTCCAGGTTGTTAGATTTAACCTCGTGTAAGTAATACACATCCGCCATCCGGTAACAGTTCTAGATGGAATCAACTTATTTTTTCGTTAAAAATGACTGTCATACCTTATTTATTGGGAACTACATGCACGAGACTCACCCATACAATGTCATAGATGAGGTAGATCATTCTGAATTCTAGTAACTTTAAAACCTCTTTCCTGAACAGATATTTCACAATGGGGTTGAGTCTCCTCTATTCTTGTACCACATACTTGAACTCTTCTTTCAGATTAATTTGTGTAAGTAATAGGATGAACTAACACCTTTCAAATCTTTTATAATTCATCCCAATGTTGTCTTGTTCGTCCTTAAAACCTTTTATAATGTTTCTTCTTCGAGATTTGATAAAGTACTACTGATTATGGCTGGCTGTAACAAATTTTCACATAAAAGACATATTACAGGAATGTCAGTAACTCTTTCAACTCTAGATCTTTGTGTTTTAGGGTTTGGATTTGTTGTTCTTTTTTGTCCAGCTCTTCATTTTTTTGCGGCGTTCTAATCTTGTGTTGCTTGAAGCTGAAACAAGCATTCTGCTATATCAACTGCAGATTCATATTCAACTTGTTTTACTGAATTCACAATGACCTGATCCATCAGAAGGGACAAATTTTCTATGTTGAAGATCTTCTGCACACTTTTTTCCACCACATCATTTTGATAACACTGTGGATTCTTCTTGTGATGTCGCGTAACTTCAAAGACATTGAAAACTATTTTTTATTTATTGTATCACAATATTAATTATCCCAATTCTACATTGATAAGTGCTCGACCTGTTGCTAAAAATGGCCTCCCTAGAAAGAGAGGTGTCTCATCATCTTCAAGCATATCAAGGATCATAAAATCATCCCGAAACCATAAACAATCCACCCTAACTAACACATATTCTAACACACCATACATGTAAGTGATATATCTATTAGAAAGTGTCAGAGTAACGCAAGTTGGTTTCAGTTCACCATATTTTAACTTCTTCAACATAGATAATGGCATCAAATTTCCTTTTTCATGACAGAATCTATTTCATGATTGTTCCATAAGTCGAAATTTGTTCGAGAGCTTCACAAATAGAATGTTGACTTGTATCTTTCTCAACATTCCCATGAACTTCATGTATTATCCTATTTCAAGCTCTTGCTTATGATTCTTCTTTAAAAATGGGTAGGGTGGTTTAATGTAGTTTGGAATTTTTGGATTGGGATCATTCAAGATTCGCTTCTTAGTCTTATTCCACGGTGAGTCTTTGTCTATAAACTAGTTAAGAGTGTACCATCATACCTCATCTTCTGCAGGCTCCTCATTTTTTCTCCCTCAGATTTTTTTCTAAACTTCTAACTTTTTTTCCGACTACCACCTTTCTTTTTTCTTTGTGGGAACCCTTTTTATCTTCAACTACCTTAGAAATTTCTATGATATCAAGATTTATTAATTAAAGGCTTTGAGAAGTTTCACTCTCTTGGCCTCCACCAATATTACCACTTTCTACTTTATGTGATCCCATCTAAACAGCCATTTGTTTGGACAGCTTACCCAATTGCATCTCTAAAATTTTGTTTGATGTTGTAGTACTTTAGTTTATGGTGATCTGGCTTTGGTTCATCTCTCTCTCTCTCTGAATCTTAATCATTTCATCAAAATTTTCTTTTGTGGATTGCATGGAATTTGTCAGTTCTTCTTTTAGCGGTGATGTTGTTTGAGTACTTGTGAAATTAGGATTATTATCCACCTAGAAGCATTGTTGGTATCTCCAATTTGGTGTGCAAGGGTTGTTTGGATGAAATTTCACATATTGTAATTCCACATTCTCCACTTTAGGCGGGCAATCCCCATTTGCATGGTCACCTCCATATAATTCACACTGAAGGTTTTGTACTTCGTCAACGCTTGTTTGAGTCAACTGTAGGAATTTTTGTTAGGGATTTTTTGGCTCGCCACTATGTGGGTTATTTGGTTAACAAGAAATGATATTTGTTTCCGGGAAGAAGTTTGGAACCATAATAACATTGTGTGGAACATTAAGACATTGGTTTGGAGGTGGTCATTCTATGGCGAAATTACATATTCCAAGTGCAATCTCTATGAGTTCTGTAAAGACCCTTTGCTTTTCATTTAGAGATTTATTTGGTTTGTAATTTTTCTTTTTGTCAGTGAATTCAGGATCTTGTGTACTCAGGTTTTGAGAACTCTTAGTTCTCTCATTAATATATTTCTTGATTACACAAAAAAAAACTTAGTTATTATGAAGGTTTTAAAAGATAGTATTTATTAAAATATGAAAATGAGCATTCTTCCATAAGCTTTTAGTAGAGTTTTGAAAAACCTCCGATATATAACAACAATTATTTAGTTAGTGTTTATTTAGAACATACAAAATGAACTATTAAAAGGATATTTAAGAAAAGATTAAATTATGAGTTCTAACATTTTTAAGAGGGCAAATAGAGAATTTCCTGTACATAATTTTCCTTCTTTATATGCTAAATAATGAAGATACCTTAATTTATGTTAACTATGTATTTTTCCTTGAAAAACTGCCATACATACAAGAAAGATATACCAACAATGGGAATGAAAAAGTGGAATGAGAGAAATGTTGAAAGGGTAAATTTGGAATTGTGAGTTACCCAAGATTAATGATCTCCTTTTTGGTTGGGCCTAAAACTTGTGCCTCACATAAAGAATTTGAGAGTATTTATTGTCACCCCTTTCATTTAATTTGGCACCCCTCAAACTTTTGTATTCCTATTTTATTTTTGTTGAAATTTTCGGTCTTTCATAAAATTTCTGATAGATTTTTAGAAATATATGGTATCTCACAAAATTTTCGATAATTTATTTGAAAAAAATAAATTTTTTTATACCAGAAATTTCAGTGTATTTGAAATTTTCAGTATCAATTTTTTTTTTCCAATAAGTTTTGTATTTTTATCGAAAATTTCGTAAGTTCTCGGTATTTGACTGAAAAATTTTGGTAGACCCCCAAATTTCCGGTAAAATTCATTTTTTAAAAAAAAAATAATTTTTCACAAGGGTATCATGGTAAAATATACTTTTGGAGTGGTGGCAAGTACAATTTAAGGGATAGCAAGATAAATTCTCAAAGAATTTACCTCATATCCTATTTATTTGGGCCTAAAACTTCTCAAATAGACGAGAATTTTTCCTTGCACCCCACACTTTACTTGAAAAGACTATATTTCTCTTTTATTAAAAGATGTATGGGAAACATCGATTTTGTTTCTCCAGAAAATCCGATATGAAATAGGAGAAACATTTAAGTTTTAGAAAAATCGAGAGAAAATAAATGATTTTATACCGAAAATTGTGAAAAAATTTATATAATACTAAAATATCATTGAACTTTGCAAAATCACTAGACATTTATAATATTATTATTTTACTATTTATTTGTTTACTAATTAGACATAATATCATAAAGTTAACATAATTTCAACATAATCTTAATATGTTTTTATAAACTTTAGAACGTCTTAGCATAAACTTAAAATATCATAAAGTTAACATAAATTTACCATACATAAAATTAAGGGTAATTCTCTATGTTTTTGGTATTGATATTATGTTTGGTTTTTGGTATTGATATTATATTTGGTAAAATTAACTTAGTTTAGACACGTGGAATGAAAATGTTCTATCAAGTTGATTGTAACATGCCGAATGTGATGTCTTATGAAGGTTCATGTGACATCGTGTTCTGTACAACTGAATCATTAGACATGATTTGTTTATTTCAGGTGCAGAATATTCCTTGAATATTATGCAATCCTATGTGACACACATGTTGAAGATTGAAAGAGATTTAAGTTGTTTTTAAGGAGATTTGTTAGTTTCTAATTATAGAGATAATTGAGGAAATTAGTGATTGATGTCCTATATATGTGGAGTTGATTCTGCAGTGCCTAACTGTCATCCACTTGATATTGTGAAGCCCAAAATCTAGTTATTGAAGACTATAAATAGAAAGCTTCAGCCCTAGTATCATGTAGAACTTATCGTGTATTTATTAAGGTTTATGTGGTTAATTGTGAGCCTCTCGATTATCATGTTGATAAAAGAGTATGAATATCTTTTGTAATGTAAGTTCTGTTAATCATTCCAAAGCTTTTATGCAGTAGTTGATTGTGTGTTTTGGAAGTGTGAATTTTTCTGATTTTCAAAGTGTTTAGAATTATCCTGATCACTGGTTGTGGTTGGAGGGGATTTGAGAAGGGTCTCATACCTAGGTAAGTCTTAGGTAGAAGTTAAGCAAGGGCAGTGATTAAGTGAGAAGTTGTAAATGAGGGAGTTCACCTTTAAATTGATATTATTTTAGTTAACTTGATCCTTAGCTTTATAGCCCCCAGATGTAGGTGTTGTTGTCACCAAACTGGTTTAACAATTTTGCGTGTTCTTTATTTTTCTGCGCTGTGAAAATCATTTATCTTATTCATTGGTTATTTATTCAGAGAAATGTGTCTCGACATATTTTAGGATATTTATGATCTGAATACCATAATTTCAATTGGTATAAGAGCAGTCATCCTGCTCTATCTCTAGGCGTGATTCATGGAAGATACTTTATGGTACAATGGTAAATCTTTCAAATGGAAATTCTATATCTACTTATGTATGTGGAGATGTGAAAATATCCAAAGATTTTGTCATTCAAGGGGTTCTATATTTTTGCCACAATTTGCAGTTAACCTAATTTTTGTTTCAAAACTATGTAGAGAACAAAATTGCAGCCTAGTTTTTGAAACTGACAGATGTACTATACATGCAAGGAAGGATTTAAAGAAGATTGGTTCAGCTAGTGAGCTGGATGGGTTGTACTACTAGGAGCTGCAGAAGGATAGTTCTCATAGAACTAGCAGTGCAGGATTTGTGTCAAGTATATTCACAAATAAGAGAAGTGAAGAAACAACACCTGCTATTATATGGCATTTAAGATTAGGGCATCTAGCACATGATAAAATGCAATGTATGAGCACCATGTATAGTTCATTGAGTTCATTGAGAGTATTTGGGTGTTTGAGCTATGCTTCCACATTACCAACAAATAGGCACAAATTCGACTCAAGAGCAAGAAAGTGTGCTTTCTTGGGGTACAAGGCAGGTATGAAAGGCTTCATACTCTTAGATGTTAAAACTCATGACATATTTGTGTCCAGAAATGTCAAATTCTTTGATATGGCTTTTCCTTTCATTGATCTGTCTAACCCACAAATACACACAAAAATTACATAGCCCAATCCAAAGTTGATAATGTTGCAAAAGAGTCAGCTCATATACCTGTACCTAATGATCCAGAAGTTCTTCATGACAGAAGTTTTGTATGATCCAGAAGTTCTGCATGACTCAGAAGATAAATCTGTAGTTGATCATGTATCTTTAGATGATGAATCCATGTCAACTTTTGTGTCCACACCCATTGCAATACCTAATGTCCCTTCCTCATCCACAAATGAAATTATTGACATACCTCATTCATCTCTTGAGTCCACTAGAAAATCTAGTAGAATGACACAACCACCTATTCATCTAAAAGATTATGTTTGTGACTCTAACACTGTGTCTTGCCATTACCCCATTGAGAAGTATATGTCTCTCTCCAACCTTTCACCGAGTCATCAGGCATTTATTATGTCTCTTTCATCTGAAACTGAGCCAAGTAACTATGTGGCTGCTTCTAAAGACCTCGGGTGGATTCGTGCAATGCAGGCAGAAATAGAGGCTTTGAATGACAGTCATACTTGGGAATTCGTTGATCTTCCTCGTGATGCTTCAACAATAGGAAGTAAATGGGTTTACAAGATTAAGAGACATGTTGATGGAACAATAAAAAGATTCAAGGCACAGTTAGTGGCTCAAGGTTTCAACCAAACTGAAGGTTTGGATTACCTTGATTCGTGTGTTACTTGCCCTAGATTCCATTCATGGTTGGCATCTACACCAATTAGATGTCAATAACACATTTCTCCATGGTGACTTAAATGAAGTTGTTTACACGAGGATTCCTCAAGGTGTTACTGCTCCCAAATCTGGCCAAGTATGCAAGCTTACCAAGTCTCTATATGGCTTAAAGCAGGCCAGTAGACAGTGGTTTGAAAAGCTCACTACATTCCTTAAGGCACAAGGATTTAAATATGTTATTGCTGACCATACACTCTTTATAAAATTAAGTTCTACATCTTTTAATGCTTTGTTGGTGTATGTTGATGATATCATCCTTGTTGGGACTTCCTTATGTGTGTTTGCAAATTTGAAACAAGCTCTGCATCACACATTTTACATCAAAGATTTGGGGACTTTAAAATTTTTCTTAGGGCTTGAAGTTGCTAGATCTTCAAAAGGTATTACACTTTGCCAAAGGAAGTATTGCCTAGATCTACTTCAGGATGCTGACCTAATTGGTTGTAAGCCAGCTTCTACTCCCTTGGATGCCTCTATTCGCCTTCACCAAGACACTGGTACTTTTTGATATTACAGCATATCAGAGACTTGTTGGGAGATTGATTTATCTTACTACAACTCGTCCTGACATTGCTTTTGCTACACAACAGTTGAGCCAGTTTATGAGTGCTCCCACTAAAGCTCACTATTGTGCTTCTATACGTGTCCTATGATACTTGAAACACTCACCTGCGTGAGGTATTCTATTATCATATTCTTCTGACTTACAAATTATGGGGTTTAGTGATGCTGACTGGGGTGGATGCATCGAAACCAGACGTTCCATCTCAGGATACTGTTTCTTTATTGGTGCATCATTGGTGTCTTGGAAATCTAAGAAACACCAACGGTTATTTGCTCATCCACAGAAGCTGAATATCGAGCCTTGGCGTCTGCTACTCGTGAACTTCAATGGATGTGTTTCCTGCTACACGATCTTCAACAGCATCCATCTCGTCTTCCTGTTTTGTATTGTGATAATCAAAGTGCTATTCAGATTTCTTCAAATCCGGTGTTTTATGAGAGAACGAAACATCTTGACATTGATTGTCATTTGGTTCGTGAGAAAATTCAAGCTGGTGTCATGCATTTGCTTCCCATTCTTTCTCATGATCAAGTTGTTAATGTATTCACAAAAGCGCTTAGTCCTCGTCGTTTCACCGATTGTTTGGGCAAGCTTGGCTTGGTGGACATTTACCAACCTCAAGCTTGTGAGGGGGTATTAATAGATGAAAGAAAATAAGTTGTGACAGAACTTCTGGTGATGAACCAGAAACAAAACTTCTAGTGATGAACCAGAAACAGAACTTCTGGAGATGAACTTCTAAATATGAACTTCTGGAGAGTGACACTTCTATTATGTAGTTTCTCCTTTTTTGTTTTGGCAGTTAGTGTTAGTTACGATTTGTTATATATAAGACACTTGTAACAAACTTTACACATTGAATGAATAACAATTCTTTTACTCTATTCTCTTGCTTATACATTATTCACCCCCTCTTTCTCCTATAATGAAGTCATTCAATTGCTTAAAAGTTGAATGATCTTGTTTTGATGTTCTTCTCTCCCTCATCCTCTAGCCTCTCCTTGCACTTTTTATTGCCCTAGCATTTTGCCTATTTTTCTATGTACTGTGAAAACTCCCCCTAATTTCTCAACTTCCTTCTTATAATAACCAAAAAAACCCTTAATTTAGAATTCACTCTTCTACCCTTACTTGCTCACAACATTCCAACATTACACTTCCTCTTTTATTTTTATTCTACTACTTAATCTTAAAATAATAATAAAATATAATAATAATAATACACTCCTCTCATTATTTTATCTAATTACTATTATTACTATCATTCTAAATTCTAAATAATAGTAATTAGGATAGTAATTATGAAGGTAAGAAATATTAGGATAGTGTATTTACATAGTTAGTTTTGTTTTCATTAATTGTAATTTTAATTCTTTATTTTCTTATTTATGTTATAATTTCTATTGTTATAATTCTGCAATCTTCAATCTGACTGTGATGACGAGGTAAACTAATATATTTATGTTACATTTTTTAATGATTCTTTCCAACCAGACGTGTTTCGGTATACCCTGAACCATTTTCACATACTTGCAATTAGAAAAATCCAATAACAATTATAGCATGAGCATTCATAAACGAGTAAAATGTGAGAGTTTCCCTAACACAAGTGATTGAATTTGATGCCTAACTAAATTTGTGTAATTAGCAAGATGCATTGCATGAAGATAACGTGTGACGTTTAAATTTGATTAATTCTCACATTGGACCTTCTTTTATAGTGGGAATTTCGTAGTAGTTAATGACGTGCAAGTTTGATTTATCTCATTGCTTTCATGGAAGAAGACTAATTTTCCAAATCATACAACATCACAATAGAGAGAAATACTCTCATTTTAAAATATTTAACTAAACCCTCAAATAGATATGAATCATTTTTAAGATATTTAATCAAACCCTTAGATAGAGATTAATCACAAAAAGGGATTTTGATCAACATTAATAGAACAATTTTGAAAAATGCATAAATCCTAGTACGATTATGAATGAAATCTTTCTCGAGAGACTAGATGAAGCAACCGGTCTCGCGCTTCCTCTCCATAGATAGAGCAATATTTCAATCTCAACTTCAAAAGATTTATCAGCTATTGAAACACTCGAAAAGCTTTAAGGGCAATACATGTGAGACCCAAGTGTCAAGTGTTAAAACTCAACAACGCAAAATTTAAATCTATTAAAATTACCTATCATATATGCTTGACACACGTAAGACTTAAGGTACATTTTGTGATCTCATACTTTCACTTCACTCATTTTGAATTTTGTATTTGACATGAACGTTTGAGAGATTCACCATCTTTTGTCGTATCAGATACTTGTATCACCGCATCAAGAATCCAAACAACACAATCTCTCGCGCTACCCAAACATAGAATAGAAGGATTATTAAGATCTAGTATTGTTCACCCTAGATTGGTAATGAAGGAAAGGTAAAATTTATCAACTTTAAATTCAAGACGAATGAAAATTTAAGAGTTATACTTTGACAAAATGGATCGACGATATTTAGAATATCCTCAATCATCTCTTGATGGTGAAATGACATGTTAGATTTATATTTACGAAAAATTAATGTAATATTACATTTTGTGTATGTGATAACAAATATTTATGGTAATTTGTGTTTTCTTCCTCTCTTGTATGCAATCGAGCGATTACTTATGGTTTTTTTTATCCAAGGCATGTAAAAAATCCCTAATGATATATTTGTGAATCTGCACTCCTAAAACATCATTCCATATTGCATTAGGATGACTTTGTGGTGTAGATAAGTAGTAGTATGAGTCTGAATATTAAAATCCAGAGTCAATAATCAATAAGTATTTTTGAAATTTTGCCAAAATGTGTGAATAATTTATGAGATGTATTGAACAATTTTATGTGATAAGCATAAGCATTCTCCACCGATTTATATTATTATTCTACATTATATAATAACTAATATATGCAAACATTGAAGTTTCATACTGTAAAGTGAATTTAATAAAATGGAAGGAAATAATTATTCAGCCCTTGAAGGTAAAGTAAATTTATATGATCATGAAAATCAAAGATCTAATTGTATTCATAAAAAATAAAATAGAAACTTACAACAAACAACACCAATATCCTACAATTGTTTTTGTGTTGGAACTTGAATTATTTAAACCTATTCCTGTGCTACATCATAAGATTTGAAATTTTTCATGTAAATGAAAATGGGGAAGATACCAATTTTAATCCAACAAAATGGTAACTTAAATTTTGTAAACATAAAATTAAAAAATAAAAAAAAGCCAAAGAGCTTCTTCCCCTGAAAAACTTTGATCCAATCTTTTGAGTATTATATTATCTTGAATTTCTTCCCCACCTTTGAAATGAAAATATCATCATAGTAAAAAAAATAATGAGGAAAGTAGCAATTAGAAGAAATTTTGTGTCAATTTGAATGATTTTTGAAACATCAAAATGTGTTGAATTCTTCAGCATCCCATCACAGCACAATTATAAACAAAGTTACCAGATTGTTTTCTTGCAAGTAGATTCCATTGTGGAGGACCTTCACTAGGCACCCATGAGTTGAGTTCGATAAAACCCTCGCCGTGACTCCTCGGTCCACCGATTACAATAAGTCGGTTTCCACATGCCCTAAATGCAAGACCCCAACCGTTCATTGACGCGGCTCGTTCTGGTAATCGCCCAATTGTGCCCCATAATTTTCGACCCTTGTCGTACTTTTTAACCTCCATGTCGGCGTAGTCCGCGGCGTATAGTTCGTTATTTACAACCGCGACTAAAGGTGGTGCCTCGGCCGTGGCAGGCATCTCGGATCCCCTTGCACTACGCCCGGGCGACATGTTAGGTATTTCTTTCCATGTTCTTGTTTGTAAATTGTACTCCTCCCCACATGTAAGAAGCTTGGAATCGCGTCCGCCGATTCCACCGATAACGTAAAACTTTCCATCCATGAATACCCCGGAGCACATCTTCCTTGGCTTGTTCATACTTGGGAGTGTTTCCCATGTTTGATTCTCGGAGTTATAGAGCTCGGCTGAGTCGAGTATATGTCCATCAGAGTCACACCCGCCAGCTAGAATTGCAATCTCTCCAAGACTAGCGGATCCAAACAAGCATCTCGGAAAATTCATCCTCATTCCGGATTCCCACGAGTTCGTCAAAAGACTGTATCTGTATATGACATGAGACATCAACTCCCTCCCGAACACAAGAAGCTCGGTACCTACCGCTAAAGACTCCTTGTCGGAACACATGAAGCATTCATTAGAAGCCATTCTAGGTAAATGCATCCACCTTTCGCGAATCGGATCATAAGCCTCCCATTCGAGGAGAGCACATGAAAAATAAATCCAATGCTCTATGATATCATTCAGTCTCCTCCACGCATAGAGCTCACCGCTCCTGATTATGTTGCGGAAGCTTCTATTCAACGAGGCAAGTGAACCATAATCAGACCTTGAACAGCGGCTTAGACAGGTAATTGAGCTGTCTCGGTTCATACGCGGCAGAAGTGAACTCGAATCTGATGAATCCCCACCATGATGTTCCTTCTGCTCATCCGATGGCTCGTCATAAACCTTCATCTGTTTCTTCTGATGTTCATCACCAAACTTTGTCAACAACATCGATTGCGGCAATTGTGATTGTGATTGTTCAGCTGAAAACTGAACAGAAAAGGAAACAACCTTTTCAACTATTTCACAATCATTCAACATCTCAAAATCCTTCCTCCGATCATGTAGATCAATCTCTGGAACAACAGAATCCATCTCACCTGGATAACAGGAATCTAATCTCCTGTTAACCTTCCTCGACTGCGGTTCATCATCGTCATCATTGCCACCCAACAGTCTCTTCCCATTTTTTATCTCCAAATCCGGCATGAATTTCATATAAGACCAATTCTTCTCCGCCAAACAAGAACTCGAAAACAACCCCGGAACCACGCAGGATCGACCCTCCAACATAGTCTTCCCAACAACAAAAACTCAACTTTCAATCAACCAACCTCACAAAGATAAACAATCTCAGCACAGAAACAAAAGCCTGTTGAATTTGAAACAGAAACAAATCAAATTCAATTCAAATCACAAACCCCAATTATCTTTCTATCTTAATTAACCCTTATTCTCACAAACATCAATTCATCTTCATAATTCAAAACCCCAGAAACACAAACAAACAAGATCACAGATCAGAATCCATTAAAAATCTTCTTTTTTTTATAAACTGAACCCAGAAAAAAAAAACATCATAGAGATCTCCGAAATCAAGCATTTCAATGTAGAAACTAAAAAAATCAAATTTTGAGCAAAACCCATTAATACTAATCAACACCATTTAACAAAAATAAAATAAAAAAGCTAAATTTAATTAGATCTAATAAAACTAGATCTCAAAAAATCTATATATTCACAACAAGAACAACAACAACATAGGAAACAAAACACACACAACAGAAGAGAGAGAAAGAGAAAGTGAAAGAGAATGATGTCAGAAAAACTTACGGGTAAGATTACCGAAACAGAAAACAAAAACATGAAAGTACTTGATGTTCAATTTATGCAAAATTGAACAACAATCTTCAACTCCTTTCTTTGTTTCTATATCTCAACAAAGTCACTGTTTTTTTTGTTGCATCTATGTATGTGTATGTATGTACCCTTTCACACGCACACATGGATAGATAGATAGTTAGTTAGTTAGTTAGAGAGAGAAAGTTGAAGTTTCTCTCTCCTAAAAGAAACAACTCTTAGAAGGTGTGTGTGGTTGGTCCTTTGTTTGAGATTGGTTCTGCAAATCAGATGAAAGAATGGTTTGGAGGTAAATCTGTTAGAGGACCCCTCTCATGGCCTTATCTTTCTTAGATCATATCTTAATTTATAATTTAATATTCCCTTCATTTTGTTTTTTTTTTCTTATTAAAATTAATTACTACTATCAATTTTTAATCTTACAATTATTATTATATTTTTTAAATTTATTCTTTATTAACATAAACATAATAAATAATTTTTAACCTATTTGAAACTTATCTAAATGGTTTTTAATATTTTTAAAGGAATTATGCTTTATTTACATAAACATAATAGAATCATTTTTAATCTATTTTAAACTTATTAAATGGTTTTTAATATTTTTAAAGGAAAGAAGTAACCAACTTTGTCGAATTAATAATAAGTTATCAATTATTTAATAAATTTCTATATTCATAATGTTAAATTGAAAAGAGTACATAGTTTAAAGAGCACATTTAGCCATTATTTCTCTATTATTATTATTATTATTATAAGATTCAACATATATATTAATTTAAAGAAAATCAATTTTTTAAAAATGAAAAACTTAGAAATACTTTTATTATAATTTTAATATAAGATAATTTTGAATTAATTACTTAATCGACGCCCATGGAGTACTAGTATTAATTTAAGTGCAATTCATAGGGAAAGAAAAAACATTAATTAACCCCTTGATTAATTAATTAAACATTGTTCCATGTTCCTGTTTTTTTCCTAAACTATGTACTACTTTGTGTTATTGGGTAATGCAAAATTTGACAGAGCTGCTGGTTTTGGGGTCCACAAAAGGTTCGATGATGACCGGTTACCGGCTGCCGCCGGTAAAGACACGTGTTGACAATTGAGAACACCATCCATTGTTATGCATGCCTCGCTGACTCAACCTTTTTTGACTTTTTCTTTTTTATTTTTTATAAATAATAAAGTAGAATAAGTTCCACCAAACACTTTTATAAAATAATTGGTATTTTATTTTAATTGTGACTAGTTAATTAATAGTATTAAAGAAACTAAAATTATAGAAAAGAAATGTTGTTAGATAGAATTGCACATGCACATGCTCTACAATAGAGCATTAAAACTTTAAAAAGTGTGATTGTATCTATTAGTAGGTTGCACAAAATTGTGGATAACAACTACTCTTTTGAAATATGGTGTATTAAGCCTTTTATGGAGTATGGTGATTACTACAAATATTATGTGTTGTCAAATACTATTAGGAATGACAGATAAACACTTCACTTATTTTTTATGAGTTTTATCAATATTGTTTACCTTTATCCAGTGTGATCGTAACATTGGTGAATAAAGTAAGTTATCATGATCATGCTTCATACAAGTATGTTAAAGACTAGTTTAATATAATATAATTATTTTGAAAACAAATTATAAAATAAGTATGTTCAACTGTAATAGAAATTAAAAAAAATTATTATTCTTGCACCATTTTCTATTCCTACACTTCTACACCGTATTTTAATGTTCAAATATACGGTACAGTAAAATATTATAAAATTATTTTATTTTTTAAAAAAACAAAATATTTTTAAAATTTTGTTTTTAACTTTTTTTTTAGATTGATGAAGTACAAAAATAAAAGTACCTGATTAACCAACTTCATAACTTTATTAACTAACATTTTACATTTTTATTAACCAACTTCATAATTACTTAAAATTTGGACAATCTATTAACCAACTTCGTAACTTCCTTAACCAATTTTTTATATTTCATTAACCAACTTTATTTTACTATTAAAAATTATTTTTAATATCTGGATGTTTATTAACCAACTTCATCATTATATTAACCAATGTTTTGCATTTGATTAACCAACTTCATTTTATCCTATCACTCTCATTTTTAATAAATGTAATTTCCCTCCCATTTAATACTAACCACTCACGTATGGCATATCTAAATTAATCTAGGGAGTTGAATTGCATACCCCACTGAAATTTAAAATCCTTATTTAAATGCTCTTTTCTAAACTTTTTAAATTTTGGCACTTTCCCTTTCTCACTATTAGATAAATCCGGGTCAGAGCTATCCAGCTCATCAGTAACATATTCATCATTCTCACGACTTTTCTAATTGGACCCATTCATAAACTCACCAACTGTAGGGCTCTCATTAATTGGGGCACTTACATCAATCCCTTCAAAACCATCTAGAATAGCAGTGGGTCTTTCATCTTCACTATCACCCAACCCTTCTACTACATATTCATCACATCCTTCCATCTCAACAATGTCATTGACACGCCTAAAACTACTAACTGATGCTACCATATCAGTAACATAATGCTCTACGAAAATTTCCTCGTCTACTAGGGTCGCACAACCATATGCAGCGAAATCATAACAATCATCATCCTTCATAATCTAGAAAAAATGTTCATCTATTTCACGATTTAAGGTCCAAATTTTATATGTTCCTTCCTTGTAACCCCAACCGGTCACCAACCTATGGATGCTAACCATTGTAAACCGAGCCAACGAGTTTGAAACTAAGGAAGATACACCCTCTCAGAATTGTATCTCCATTGTTCAACAAAGACAAACTCACCACCACATTGGAATACAACATTGAACACATCATTACTTTAAAATCATAGTAGAAACATTGAAAACATAACTTTCACCATATTCACGACTAAAGGAACGAAAGATACACTAACCTTTTCAAAGATCAACGGATTGTCCTTCTTCATCATGCTTCTCTGGTTGCTTTGCTTGCTTCTTGTGTGATTATTTCTTCGTTTGCCTCACTTTCTTCTTTGTGCGGTTGCTTGCTTCAAGGCGAGTTGTTTCTTCTTCTTCATTGCACGCTTTTCTTCCCTATTTTCAATTTTCAAACTATGACCGAAAGTGAACCCTAGATTTTCAAAGGGGGAATCAGTATATCAACTATGTTATAACTAGTGTCCGACCAAAGATGGCAACCATTGCCCAATCAACAAATAGATTCTAGCCACGTAATCAAATCAAAGGAAATCTGGCACTAAAAGGTTTTTCATTTTGGAATATTTCTTTTTTAAGGGGCGAAAAGATTTTTTTTAAAACCAAATCTCGCTACTATTGCATGGGAATAAAATGTATTTAACCCAAAAAATTACAATGAGCAACTATTTTGTATAAGAATCATAAATAGGATTATATATAAGTGATAGGGAATATAATATAGTTCTGGTATGGTGGAGTGAATTTCTGATATGATACAATGTAAGCGCGTCTACAAAGTTAACACTTTAAAGTTTAAATTAGTGAATAATTAAGAAAATAGTTTGAGAGTGTGATTGAAAGAATATTTGAAATTTTGAGTGTTGAATTTTATATAGTATGGACATTAAAATCATCCCTGTGTGACTTGGTGCCTTACATGAGGATCGTTTAATTATATTTAACGGTGGATGATTGTTTAAGGGAAATGATCGATATTCGTGATTGCTGGTATCCTGAATCCTCAACACCTTAGTATTCACATTTTTTAATTGGGTCTCGTTATGATTGGACTTTTTTATCTTTAAACATGTGATCGAACTAGAACAATAACAAAACTCTACCTTTAACATTTCGCGTCCACGATCGCTTAAGATTAAAAATGTTTATCATCCTCTCATTCAAGGGTTATTTAATAAAAATATTTGCATATTGTTTACTATGAATATTGGTAAGCAAGTGCCAACCTTTAAAAAGGGTTACTTGCAGGATTGACTATATAATCCTAAGACATATGTGCATAATTTTAGACGATGACGATTTATCTAAAAGGGGGTGAATAGATCACCAAGCCAAAATATCAATTAAAATTGTACTTTTTAAAAAGTTAATTGATAAGAGTGCAAGTAGAAGGTACTTATATAGATCGATCAAATCGTGTATACAAACCTAGTTATTGGAACTCGAATATGCAATTAAGCCTTATTAAATGAACAACACAATAATAAAAAATTTATACACTTGAAACAAGCAACACAATATTATTTGTTTATATCAAGTTACTAGAATTTTATTTCAAAATAAATTAACCAAAAATAACAAACTGTGTAATTTGTCAAACGATTGGGGTGCAAACGAATATTCATAATTTTTCGTTGAGTTGTATTAATATGAAAAAACACTTATAATTAAAATGATTATAAGTTAATCATAAAACCAATTCAAAACAAAAACAGCCATAGAAAAATTCTTACGAGTTGATCGGTCAATCAATGATATTTAATAAATTATTTAATAAAAAGTAAAGTAAGTAAAGAGATAAGAGAGGCGACACGAGGATTTGTTTAGGAACATCACCAATCCTCCTCGCTATGGATACGTCTCCTCGAATTGCATTTTGGAATTAGGATAATTTCTTACTATGCAAAAGTTGATTACAAGAGAAGTATTCCAAGAACAACCCTATAAACCCTAATCTTTGTTATTGATTTAATCCCCTCTCTTTATTTGATCTTGATCAAGACAAAGAAAAAATAGCTACCAATTTATTCATCAAATCTTGCTACTCCTTTAGGTACCAAACTCCAAAGCTCTTTCACGCACAATCAATTGTACCTATTGAATACAGTACCTTTCAATTCAATTCGATGTTCTCTTGCTACTTTCTTGGGTACTAAACTCTGAAGGCTTTTCACTTGGCCGCAATCCTCTTTTGAAAGTCTTGAACAAAACCCAAAAGTATACCAAAGATCTTGGAGGACAAACCCTAGGTTTTTTCGAATGAAACCACCACAACTCTTAACCCAATATTCTCGATTACACAAAACCCTAATTGGATGTTATCAAACCTCGCCTAGATGGCACCCCAAAAAAAGATGATTATGTTTGTTTTATAAGTGTGTATGCATATGTTGGAGGTTGAAGGTGAAGATAAATAGTGGTAAGTGTTTATAGTTTCATCAAGTTGGAATGATGCATGAATTATGTGTTTATAGTTGTGGAATTTTATGTGCAAGAAGGTAATTTTTCAGAATTAAAAGAATTCAAAATTGACTCAATCAAACAATATATGTCGGCTGAAACCGCATGTGTCACGTAAGTAAAAATTAATAGTATGTGTCGACCTGAAAATGCAAATGTGTCGGCCTATGCAAGTCGGTAGCTACATGTTTTAATACCTCGATGTGACGACACGAAAATTATATGTGTTACATAAAATTGAAAGTTATAGTATGTGTAGGCCGATGTGATGCATGTGTCGCATGTGTCAAATAGAAGATATGAGATTCGTTATTGAGTTACATGTGTCGGCCTAAAACTCGTATATGCTAGGACGCAAGCAATTTTATGTAGAAAACTAATTTTCAAGGTTTTGGTCAATTTGAAAGTGCTTTTAATAATTCCTAAGACCTATAATGCAAGGAGTGTCACATGAAATAGAGATACCGTCAAATATATAGAAATATTAAATTTTCCTAGTTTTGATATCATGCAAAACATCTAATGATGAAGTTTCACTCACATACTCCCAATTTTTTATGATGGCGAAACTTACGACGAGGCATTTCATGCTGTTATAGAAGGCTCCCCCTGACTTTGTGCTTCCCAACTTCATCTCGCATGTGTTTCACCCCCTATAACAACATCAAAATTAAAGATAGAAAATTGTGAGAAGTATCATAGTCCAATACAAATACTAATATATCACTCAGGGGAGTTTTTGCATAAAAGAACAACAATCACATATCCCCATATATATGTAATGATGCAAAATTGATAAATAGCTTGCATACAACATGACAAAACATGTAATACAATGCATGGATAATAATGAATGCGGTGCAAGATTAAATTTTTCAAGTTGTTTCAGAAGGCCATGATTAAGTTACACAACATAATGGAATTCCTGATGTCGAACATGCATGTGCCTAGCATAGCGACAAAAATGTCGCTATTCAATCCAAAATAAAAATATTGTCATAACATGTGAAAAAATACAACAAGAACCGTATATGCAAGGAACATTCATACATTCAACTCATGCGCGAATGCAAGAAATAATAATAAATAATAATAATAATAATAATAATAATAATAATAATAATAATAATAATAAAATAACATATGCTTGTACAAACAAGAACAAACTTATACAAATGAGAAAGAATTATTACATGAAGTCATTATAAACATATACATTGAGAACACACATTGGTTGTCAATCAATTTTATTTGGAAATGAACTTTCATGGTTTTCATCATTTGAGAACATATAACATGCATTAAGAAAAGTCTTACTTTCAAAGAGAAATTTGAAATAATATTGCCTCACTCTTGATGGAACGGAAGTTGCACTCACATCATGTAAAATACTCAAACAAAAGATATAGAGTAAAAGTATAAAGTGCAAGCAACATTGGATATATCAATGAAAAACAGTTTAGTTGCAAGAGGTGTAGTGAAAATATCAACAAGTTGATTTTTACTATCAACATGCTCGAAGACAACATCCCCTTTTTCAACATGATTGCAAAGGAAATTATGACATATCTCAATATGTTTAGTGAAATAATAGAGCACCGAATTCTTGGTTAGATTTATTGCACTAGTATTGTCACACATGATAGAAATTATAACACCTCAAATTCTAGATTAATTATTTAATTAATTAATTAATTTAAGGAAAATATACAAGTCTTTGTGAAGTGTTTGATATATATAATATTTTGATGTTTTGGTGCTATATATATATATATATATATATATATATATATATATATATATATATATATATATATATATATATATATATATATATATATATATATATATATATATATATATATATATATATATATATATATATATAATATTTTATGCTTTATGAGAGTCTTTGTGACGGTATATGATGTGTATTTGTGATGCATTTGTGATGTAATAACGATGAATTGATGAGTAAGATGTTTAAGATGATGAGTTGTGTGGTGTAGGATGAGATAGTAAGAAGGTTTAAAATTTAAATAATTATTTTGGAATTATTTAGATTTAATAATGATTTATTAGAATTATTTGGATTTAAATAAATAGAATAATAGAAGTGTAAAGGAAATAAGGACAAGATGGTAATTAGTGGAGAATAAGTAAGGACAAGGTGGGAAGTTTGATATTAAGGGTCCAAGGGTTAAGAAAGACAAAAGAAAATTGGGATTGTATAAACGCTCATTTTGTATGATAGTTCTTAGGAAAAGAGGCAGAGGCATAGCTAGGGCACAAGGAGACAAGGAGGCAAAGAGGAATTTGTAGAACACGAAGAAGAATTGAAAGCTAGCAATAATCATAAGTGTCATACCCCAAAATTTGTCCTCCCACTTCTCAAGATAATTCACATATCCATACTCAAAGATTTCTCATCCTTGAGGTCCAAGCAAGCCAATTAAATCTGATTATTTCAAAATAATTGAGATTGGCAAATGATTTGATTGAAATTGGCTCAAAAAGGAAATATTTGGTTTGATTCCAAATCAAATTATTTTTCATTGATTGGCATGATATTTTCTGACAATTCTTGACCTAATTCATTACAATATAAATACACAATGATCCCACATGACAAGAAGACGAAATTCTGGCCTCAAGAACCCTAAACCAAGTTCAAAAAACCGTGGCCTTCAAGCAACATAGCAGCCATAGTTTTGCTTGAATTCAATCCATTCCAAGCCTTGCAATCGATTCCTGGAGGTCCTCTGATCAATTCCAAATACTCACAAACAAGCCAAACACCCAGAATCACGAAATCAAGAACACGGTTTGCACTTTCTTTTTCAAAATCAATTTTGATTAGTCATGCATATTTAACTTGTTTTGATTGTTTGTGTATGTTTAGAATGATGTTTGCAAGCTATCTGGGTGGTCCAATTTGATTTTAGACACAGGAATACCGAGACACCATTGTTAGGGTTCTAAAGCTCCAATTTGGGATCCATCTATTTAGGAAAAATTGGCCAAAACTAGGAACATATTCATGTTCAGGAGGTCAAACCGGATTGAACCATGGATTTACTTTGAATTTATATTGCTTGTGTTGAATTTTTGAAACTTGGAGGGATTTAGCTACAGAAGCAATCTGTAGGTAAAAACCGTGGCTATAGGTCTGAAAATTCAAATGGGGAAGAAGACCCCTGCGTGCGTTTTCTGATTAATTGATTCCCAGAAATCAATGTCCTTTGTATTCATTCTGTTTCATATGTCTTATACCAAAGCAGGTTGGCTCAGATGGAAGAGGCAGCGCGTGTTCATCCTTGAAGCACGGGTTCGAACCCTGCCTTTTCCCAGAACTCCTAACGTTTTTTATGTTTCAGGTTCCAAAAGCCACAACGTCTATAAGTGCTTACTTCTGGACCCCTTAGAGGTAGAAACACGTCCAGAATCATAAGGCACCACGCCTAGAAGCTCCAGCTTCTGGGTCCACTTCCAACAGAAAGCCCCAGAAGTTCCAACTTCTGGGCACCTCCAGAGCAGAAAGCCCCAGAAGTTCGATCTTCTGGGCACCTCCAGCGCAGAAACCCCAGAAGTTCCAACTTCTGGGTGCCTCCAGCAAAGGATTTCCCAAGCTCCAGCTCCTGGGATGGCTTCTTCCTGAAGCGTTCTAACATTTTTCATCATTTTTCCATTATTTTTATTATTTTGCTTATTTCATAATTAATTAAAATTAGTAATTAGGTTAAATAATTAGGATTAATTAGACAACTTCCACTAATTTTTTCTCTCATTTTAATTAATTAATTTAGGGTTAGAATTAACTAATATTTTCTTTAAAATTAATTAAAAACAATTAGACTTAGGATTATTCTCCACAATTTCAAAAAAAAAAACCAAAAATATTAGGATTAGTTTTCTATTCAGTTATTTATTTTCTCGCATTTTTTTCCCAATATTATGTAACTGCTCATGGGATGTAATAACTTTAATTAGGTTTTACTTTCCGCACTCCTATATTATGTAACTGCCCCAAAGCCATGTAATAACGTAGGATTTATTTTCCGCACTTTATATTTTCCGCAATTTACTTTCCGCACCTATAAACTGCTAGTAAACTAGGCGTGTATGGCAAGATAAAATCAACATAGCTAACTCTAATCACAAGATAAATTATCTGAATTCAACACACTCTCTTCACACATGCACCCCCTAGGGTATTCTCTCTCGTTGCCTTTCAAATAAATGGTCAAGTCCCTCGAACGTAGGGGTATCTTAGCACCGTTGCCTGCAAAACATATCATCATAGTCCCTTCGAATCAAAGATCATAATCCCTCGATGTTGCCTATGAATACATGATCTAGTCCCTCGATTGTTGCCTACGAAAAGTGATGATCGTCCCTACGAATGTGCTAGGATACTCCTACATGTTGCCTTCTATGACCATCTGATGTCCCTTCGAATGTCCCTTCACATCCAACGAATAGGGTTACCTACTAACTAATGGTATGGATAGCTCTATCGTAAAGGAAAGTAAAATAACACGGAAACGACCATTCTGAGTAGGTAATAGACTCTTAATTGCTTGCTCTATCAAAACACTTTTCACACCTCACACTTTCTAAAAATCATTTTCAAACACTTTGTATACATTCCAGCGTGAATCATTACAAAGTTCTTTTCCAAAACGAAAATTTCCGAACACTTCGTATACATTCCAGCATGAATCATTACGAAGTCAAAGCGAAATGCCTTTTCAAAACATTTTTCAAACACACGGAAAGCAGATTTAAAAGTGAGCTAAAGCAATTAAGAGCCTGTAGATAACTACGGATGGAAAGGGTGCTAACACCTTCCCTTTTCATAATCACCTCCCTTACTCAGAATCTAACGAAGGCCTTTTCCTGTTCTTTTCACCTTCCCTTAATTGGATAAAATAAAAGTCGGTGGCGACTCTTGCTATCCGCAACATTTACGATCAAATGCAAAACAATCCAAAGTCAGTTCTCCCACCGTATTACAATAAGTTAAGGGTTTTATCATCTTCATTAGATTTGATTTAAGGTTGGGATTTGGTAGAATAGCCTTAGGTTTTGGTGAATGATCAATTGGTGATTTTGGATGAGGATTTGATGAGATAGAGATGAATATTGATGCTCTAATGATGTATTGATGTAGTAATATATGATGATAATAGATGATGATTACCTATGATTAGATGATGTTTTAGGACCTATAATGTAGTAAAATCGCAAAAAAATTCAGCACAAAACATCATGAATCAACTCATGCAGAAAAGAGGGTTGACTCATGGGCCGACCTGAGAAGTCCCGAGTAACATCTAATTTTTTATAGATTTTTGTAACAACCATAACTTTTGAACCGTAACTCTATTTGAGGTGTTGTTCAGGGCGTTGGATAGATAACGACATGAACTATATTATTGTGGAGTAAAATGAAGAATAAGATGGATAACTCTAGTACCTAATTTAGAATAAAATTAGTTTCTCCGCGTTGAATCGCTATGATATTTTGTGATAATGAAGTATGTGAAGGTGCAGAAAACAAAAGAAATGGGGGAGAGGGTTGAATTGGGTTTTATACTTGAAAAACTTTTCTTTTAAAAACAATCTCGTTTTTAAATATGCTTTGCTTTTGATGAAGATTAAAAGACTTGGAAAGCAATAAAGAACACATTATTTTTATACTAGTTCATTTGAAACTTCAAGCTACTCTAGTCCACCCTTCCGAGGTGATTTGTCTCTCTCCAATGAGGACTTAATCCAATAATCCAACTTATTATTACAATTGCACAACTCAACTAGAAGTGACTAACACCTGAACTCACCAATTGTGTGTGACTAACAACCTCTAAGACTAAATGTCCTAGACGTCTTCAGAATGTTGACTCAGCTGGTCTCTCAAGGAACAATAAAACAACAGTTTGATAACAAGTTTGTTTACAAGTAAATATGCTTCTAAACAAGTTGATATGTAAACATATTTTTTGTACAAATGACTTGAAATAATATATAACTTTTTACAAAGAAATAATAGTGTTTGAGCATAGTGAGTTTCCTCATGAATTAGAAGTTGTTTCTTCAAGTCTTCAAGCCTTTATATAGAGTCATGCATGTGATATAACCGTTGGAGGATACATTTGGAAATATGAAATTTATGGCGGCTTGAGAGAACGTGGGGGACAAGATCATATGCAGCGTCCATCCTTCGTGGTAGTGGAATAAAACATTTGTTTGTACCATGTACTATTATACCACGTTAACGTTATCTTCTAACCTTCTTGAGGCTTCTAAGAGCATGAGTAAGAGGAAAGAATATAACATCTGGTTAATCAAAACTTCAAGTTTTGAGAGTCTTCAGATCTTCCTCTTCAGAGTCCTTAGCACTTGGTTTTGAAGAACCTTGTATCGTATCATAAGGTTGAAAGAACTTCAAGTCTTGAGTCTTGAACCACGCCCGCAGAGTCTTGATAGTTGGTCTTATAACCTTGTATCATAACTAAGTTCAGAAGAACTTCAAGTCTTTAGAGTCTTCAGAGCCACATCTTCATAGTCTTCAAGCACTTGGTCCTTAGAACGCTTTGTCTTCTAAACTTAAGTCTTCAGCATCTTGGACTTCATTCACTCAGAAATTTTGTATTAAGATATTCAGAAAATTGTTCAGTGAAGGAAATAATCCCATAGTGTGGATTATGTGCAACTATGTGTAGCGACAAAAAACTAACGAGACTAAGCCATTGATTGACTCAACTCGTAAAAATATCATTGAATTCGTCGCCGTGCTTTTATTCCATCCAAAGGACTAGGAAAAGAGCGAATAAAATCCTAAATGAAAATGAGATCAATGTATAGGGGTTAGTTATGCAAAGGGGATGTATTAGACATCCTAAGTATCTATGGTAATCCGCATGAACCTCTTTGAAAATATGTGTATGTGCTAAAAAGAAGATTTGTACAAATTAGATGGTGGGGGTGAGAAAAGAAGTATTTTTTTATAATTTTTGATTTGATAGAACTTCCAATGAGTTCTAGGCCTACATACCAACCATGTGCAATGTTGAAATCAAAACCCATGTAATTCGGGTGAAAAAGACCAAAATTGGTGTGTTGGTTAACTTTGAGAAGAATAGACATCATCTTCGTATCCGAGTGGTAAACATGCCTACTACCCACAATTATAAGAAATGAGTGTTTCATCAACTCAAAGTGGAGAATTTAAGCTTAGATTTTCATCAACAAGCATCCTTAACACCAAGTGGAAAACATCTCACTTCACTACATATTGTAGAAGTATTGTTCGCATCACTACAAAGAATTGACAAGAATCTAATCTTTTGAGAAAATGTGTTTTAAGGAAGAAAAGCCACAAAGGGATCAAAAAGGTTTGAGTGACGTTAGTTGACTTTTAGTCTTAAAAAAAGAATGTCAAAGTATTGTTAAGTGGATTAAGAATTTATTAAGAAAAAGAAGTTTGAAAATGTATGGATCTAAGTTCAAGTTTATTATGAAAGCGGTTCGAGTTTAGAAAACAAGAATCCTTTGAAAAAGAGAGAGGATTTTGAAAATTAAAGAATATGGGAGGAGATGAAGAGGCTAACCTATGTACAAAAATTAGGGTAAAGAAAGATCTAACCGCGTAAGAAACCAGTACTTTACATAAGAAAGCCAATACCATATTCCCATCCTTTAGATTCACAAGCCAACAAACAATAAACCGCAAAATACCAAGTCTCAGATGAATCTACGCATCAGATGAAATCATATCTTCAAAAAAAAACGGGCAGAGTAACAATTGTATTAAGAGAAAATCCACTCGTATACGAGTACAACCAGAATAACCTGCATATAGAAAAAATAGCCCAAGCACACACAAAATAACACCAGAATCACAGGATCTCCGAGTTGAAGTCAAAGTTCTAATCCTAAGTCCAAAGTCTAAACTCTAAGCATATGAATAGTAACCAAGTCCAAGAACAAAAATTAAGAATTTTTAGTGTTTAAGTAGGATTATTAGGTATTTTTAAAAGGGAAAATAAAGCTCAAGTGAGCAAATTCAAAATAGCGAGAAAATAAAATGCTCAAGATAGCAAATGAAAAAAATTACATGAAATGTAAATGCAAAAATAAAATGCATAAAGTAAAAGGCATAAAAATAAAGGCGTAAAATAAAGGCGGAAAGTAAAAGCATAAAAACAAAGTCAATTGTTTGTAATTAGTAAGGTTAGCTGAATGATCATCTTGAAGCTTGCGCATGGAGACTTTCTAGAAGCTTGATAGAATCATAGCGACCATACGACAAGTTTTAACTGCTTTTTGTCAAGTATATCGTCCATTTTGGAACAATTAGAGATCTCAACATTTGATCAAAGATGATTGAGAATTTCATATGAACAAAGTTAGTGAAAACTTATTAGAAGCTTGATAGAATCATAGCGACTACACGATAAGTTTCACAAGTGTTGAACCAAAGTCAAAAAGCAAACAATATTTTGGGGCTTTGCTTAAACATCAAGTCTATGTCACCAATTGATCATTTTCTGATTCGGGACAAAATGTAGAGCTATGTTAAGCAATCGCCAAGTAACCTATATAGAGGTCACTCTACAACGAGGCCGGTCAAACATGATTTATGTGTTGAAAAAGTAAACTAGGGGAGTGATATGTAGATCATCTTCTAATGTTTGTCAACACATGTAAAAAAGAGAATGGGATAAGATGAATAGGAAGGGGACATGTCACAAAATCCATAATGTATGATGAATTCATCCGGCCTAACGTCAAAACCAATCAACTATCTTGGTGGATTTGGTCATGAGACCTATCAACATCCAAGTTCTATTGATATTGAAGAAATTTATGACTCAAATGAATCCAAATCGAAACAAATATTAAACAATTAAAATAATAAAACAATAATTAAAAATGGTTTGAAATTGGATTATTAAATTGGATTTTATTGATGAAATACATAATGGTATCCATACATCAAAATAAAATTTCAAGAAAATTGTCCAAGGTCAAACTAAGGTCGATAAGTGTTGACAAAAAATTTTAGAATTTTTAAAGTCAGAAACTATTTTTAAAAAATAAAAGAAAATAGGAAAACAACACAAAATTTGATATAAATAGTAAAATCAGGAATACAAATAGAATGAGGTTACCAATATTTTACAAATGACCATTGAATGCTTCCATAATTTTTTCAGAATTTAAAATGTCAAAAGTATTTTAAACATTTTAATACCACAAATAAAAGAGAAAATCATAAAATATCAAATCTGAAAATAAAATTAGGAAAAATAAAAATCAAAAAGAGAATATTTGAAAATATTTTTGTGAATTGTTTCAAATTTTGAGCCAAAATGAAGTTTCTATGACTTTTGAAGTTTAAAACAAATAAATATAAAATCGTAAAATAAAATAAAAGAAAAAAATACGGACCATTAGATCACCGTCAAAATGCGTGAGTAAGCACCCAAAGGATCACACAGTGCTTGATATGGACCACCGAAAACTACACGGATCAACTTTTAAAATTAAATAAACGAAAAATGTGGACCATTGGATAATGTCAAAACACGTTAGTAATCACATCCAAAGGACATGGCGCTTGTAACATCCCAAATTTTAATAGTTATTTACTAATTATTTATTAATTATTATATTATATGGTAATTAATTAGATTGTGTGACTTGGTGAATATTTGGATTATTTGAATATATACGATATTTAGATAATGGAAATTTATGGGTAAGAATAGTAGTTATCTAGTAATGGGTCTGATTATTAAAATTGATGTGGATAAGTGAATTAAGCCCATTAAGAGAATAGAGTAGTAAGAAGTGAGTATAGTTATTGTTGTCACAACACAAAAGAAGAGAAGAATAGAAGAGAAGAGGAGAAAGGAGAAAATAGGAAGGAGAACCCTAGAAGTTGAATCTTCAAGAGGTAAGGGGGAGAATCCTTATTATTATTATCTTGTATATGATTAGGTAGTGATTAGTAACATGATAGGTTTTGTGATTGATTTCAATTTCTAGATCTAAGAATTTCATATGTTAGTGTTTGTGTAGAAATCCATGAAATTGGTAGAAATTGATGTGTTGAATAGAATAGAATGAGTATTATCCTATTAGACTGATAGATTGTGGTTAAAATTGGTGGTAACAATTATGGGTAATGAAATAGGGTGTTTAGTTGAAGAAAATTTGTGTTGTTTTAAAGAAAAAATGCAGAAAACCACCATTTTAAGGACATGCGTCGACTCATGAATCTGGGTGGGTCGGTGCATAACAACCTGCAAGGCAAACATCATTTTCTAATAATTTTGTAACGACCATAACTTTTTAACTGTAACTTGATTTTGGGCGTCGTTTGAATCGTTAGAAATCTAATGAAATAACCTATAAGATAGAGCTAGATTTGTTTGCATTGGATTATTTTATTATTATGTGATTTGTGTAAAATGATATGTATATGTGTTATGTACATTGTGAATTGGTGTTGAATTGGAATGATAGTTTGCGTATTATTTGATATGTGTTATGAATTGATGATGAATGGAAACAATATTTTTGGCATTGTTTGCTATATGTTATTATGGTGTGTTGAGTTGCTAAATGCTATGAATGCATGATACTTGATTTTAGTATATATATGTTGTGTTTCAGTGAATTGTTGGGAATAACATTGATTGGCTTGCATATTATATGTTATTTGTGACGTGTGGTGATGGGAAATACTATGTGTATTATTTTGTTGTGGGTAGTACCATGATGTATGTTTGTTGTGCAAAGGTGGATAATTCAAGGTGTTGAATTATTGTGATGTGGTTGATAATTAGGATTGGTGGAAAATCTTAATTTGCATATGTTATTGGTGAAATTGCACATGCATACATGGTTGACTTTGATCCTTAATTGGAAATAGAAGTGGTGAAACTTTGGGTTCACATGTACCGATTTTGATCCTTAATTGGAAATAGAAAGTGGTGAAACTCTGGGTTCACATGTGTTGACTTTGATCCTTAATTGAAAATAGAAAGTGGTGAAACTTTGGGTTCACATGGGGCTTTGATCCTTGATTGTAAATATAGGCGGTGAAACTTTGGGTTCACATGTGTTGACTTTGATCCTTAATTAGAAATAGAAGTGGTGAAACTTTGGGCTCACAAATGGTACCACATGCATTGAGTCACATTCATTTTTCATTAGATTCTTATGCCTTATTGATGAATGTGTATGTGAATTATAATATATGCTAATTGGTTAAAGGATTACCTGATTTGTTACATTGGCGATGCTTATATTGTATGGAATATCATATGAAGTGTAGAGAATTGTTAATTAGATGTTTGTTTCTATATTGCTTATAATTATATACAATTTGATAATGATTTGAATTCTCACCCTTCTGTTGTATATGATGTTCTATGCGACATCGTGCAGGTTTTGAGGATAGTGGTGCTTCGCACGAGACTAATCGTGAGAATTAGTTAGCTTATCAGTTATTGTAAGTAGTGAATCAATGTTCTGGTCATGTAACACGGGGGTTATTTGAAATTATGTTTGTTATGAGATATTATTATGTATTCTCATTTCCTTTGGACCTATATGTTGAGATACTATGTTGATGTGGCTATAGTGCCGATGTTTGAATTCACATGACTTGATTATGTTATGGATTCATTGTTATTTTGTTTAATGTTTATAGTATGGGATATAATCATTGATAGTCTCTGAGAAAAGAAATATTCCATTGTGATATGCATAATTTGTTGAAGCATGAGATTTAAATATGTGTTATAACTATGACCAGGTGCATGTTAATAATTATTTTGTTGGTTTTGAAATTCTGGTGTAGCAGACTCAGATGTCTTATAAGGATGTCAAGACATATTATCTAACATTAAAACAAAATAGACAAGATAGAAATAACAGTGCAGCAAAACATAAAGAACACATAGAATTGTTCACCCAGTTCGGTGCTACACACCTACATCTGGAGGTTTCCAAGCCAGGGATGAAATCCACTATCAGCAGCACTAATTCAGAGCTAAACTCCATGTTTACAACTCCTCACTTAATCCCTACCCAATGCAATTTCTATCTAAGACCCCCTCTTAAATATGATAACCCCTCTCACTTTCCCTCAATCACACGCGACGATTATAACAACAATAACAAACTTGAAGACACTTCTTCAAAGACACATGATCAGAAGTTGCACTTCTGTCACAAAACACCTAAGACTAAAAGTAAAATACTTCTAACTTAGAACATAACTTGGATTTGCTTCACATCTTCCTCCAAGAACAATAACTCAACTCATTGCTTCACAACTTCTGAGTGAGAACAACTGTCCTTTTGCCTACGGGCTTTGAGGTACAATTCAGTGACCATCCCACAATCCAGGTGGTTCACACAAGGCTAACCCTAATGATACATCCTTACTATAATTGTCTAGATTCCTAAAACTAGGTTACAAAGTCCTTATTTATAACCTTTTCACCCAACTGGATATGGGCTTTCAAATAACAGCATATCAACTTTAACAAATTGTAGAAACAAACAGCAGAAAACTTCTGCTACAATCAAGGTCTTCAATCTTGAGTTTCTTGATTTTTCTCTTTGGCTTCTGATTGAATCTTCTGGACCTTCATACACGCCTTCAATAGCACGCCACATAGGATACATAATATTCCCCGAATATTCTGCATAACTTAAAATAGAACTGTAACAAAATTATTAGTTCAGATGTGTGGTGTCTAATGTCGGATGTCACGACATCTTCTTAGACATGTTGTTTCAGTTGTTGATTTAACTCAACACAACATGTTTAGGCATTTCAATAGGATTACATGTTCTTCTGTTCAAGTAATATGTCCTATTGTACATAACATTATTACTCTTATTATTTGTTTTACAAAATTAATGCCAATTCACAAAAAAGGAACTTACAATCTCCCCCTTTGGAAAATTTTGGCTAAAAAAAATAAGTAAAAAATATAATCAAACATTACATTGAAACAACAACAATAATTTACAATTAAAAATTTACAATTTCTTCAGCAGAAGCATCTTTTGTCTTCTACACACAACTATAGATCTTGAGTTGTAGGTCATGTCTGAACATCCTATCTGACATATTCTTTTCTCCATTGAACCAACACCGGGCGTGCAAGGTAGGAGAAGGGAGTGACTCAGTGCTGGATTGGGAGATAGACTACCTCCTAAGTAGCATAAGAGACGTTTCAGAAGGAATTCTGAAAAATCTCTATGTAACTCAGAACTTAGGTCACAATCGTGTCCATAAATCAGATCACAAGTCACACAAAATTTTAGGCTGGAACTTGATAGACATTTTTTATGGTCCATTTGGGCACTGTGACTTAGACATAATTTCACCCTATCTTGTTTCAATTTATGATTGACACACTTTCTCTCCCCCTTTTTAGCAAAAATTTGACAATGGGAGCCTTCACAAAACCAGATCCAGGCACATGAAGCCCAGACGCGAAAAAACCTCATGATGTTGAAGACAACAATTACTTACTTGAAATTAGAGGTAGGTGAGTCCTCTTTAAATAGGCCAGGAAATAACAACTTTTAGTCTTTGGTCAAGGTGACTAAATTTTTTGCTTGAAGGACTGCACTAAAAACAACATTGTACCATCCAAACTAACACTGACCATCTTTAACAAAATTTGGCTGTTTCTGTTGAGAGGAGTTAGTTCCAATAAATGCATATGTTACTTCACCTTTTATTCATCATGCAGATACATGTGATTGCTACTTTTTCTCTCACCAATCCGAACTATTTCTTTTTGAGATATCATAGCATGTGACTTTGACCATATTCCTTTATGAGGCTTTAGAATAAGAAATGATATTCTGGACCTATGATATATATACTACTACAACATAACTTTACAGATATCCACATGTCTTCTTCAAGGTTTGCAGATTGATCTTCAGTGTACATCCTTCACTAATATTTGATGATGTTTAGTGAGATTTCTAGACTAGACTAGTAGTTATGCATTGTTTGAGCATACTACTTCTTCAACATCTCTTTATTGAATATTGAGATTCAAAAGAACAGAGATGTTCCAACATCATATGGGACATCCACAACACTATTACAGAACCTATATGCATTGGTTCTGAGATCACAAGTATCTCTCAACTGCTCCATTAAAACATCGAATAGACTATCATCTCCAGGACACTCCAACTAGAATTAAACTTTTACACTTGCTATTTGTGCCTAAGAATAATTTATCCCCATAAGCAGCAACTTGACTTTTAGATGATCATCTCATAACCTCTGAAATTGAAGTTATCCAACATACCCTTTTCATGGACAACCCTGTTGATCCCTTCACTTCAAACTCCCTGAGTTACACATAATATGGACACATTTGTTAAGGTCTTCTCAACACTATAAGCACTATTTATTTGGAATTTGTCACAGTTTCCAAAATAAGAATCCTTAGTTTGCTTTCTACATAAGGTTTAGATTGCCACACTCTTTTACTTGTAATAGAAGGAACCACATTTTCAAACATGCGTATGACCAAAGATGTGTCTTCATAAGATAAGTCTAACTATTATCTACCTTTTCTCAATATTTGGTGTCTTAAACAGCTGTGATGTTACATCCTTATGTAGAACATCCTTTTCTTCACATCATATATTTCATCACTCTTGATTCTGAATAGGGAGTACACAACTATCACACAAATATCCAACTCCCATCAAGATATTTGTCAACATTTGTATGCACCTCTTATACAAGGAATCAACCCTTCATATAATCACCAGATGATGCTTCCACACATCCTAAACTTGTGAAGATTAATATGGACCCAATGTTGACATTCAAATCATAATTTTGCATGAATACACCAGACACTTACTCATCTCCCGATAGAGTATATGTATTTGGTATTCAAGCTACATACTAATAAGTACTTAGTCTCTTGTCAAAGTACTTACCAGTTTGTCAGTTAGAATTATCTACTCACACTAGATAACACTGACTGATTTCTTCTTCACACTTTAGGCTTACTTCCAAGCAACAATATACACTTTCATGGCTGAAGACACTAAGATGATGTTCTAACGTTTGATACGACATCATTCATTTTTCACACTACCAATAGCTGATCAATCTCCATGATCAGACAATCAACATAACCAGGGGATAACATGATTCACATCTCAATAAGCTTTTCTTCATACCTCCTATCTAACTTTGAGATGATGGATGCCATTGTCTGTACCTACAGAGGAGATTCTTTCTACTAGGTTTCTGGAACAGACTTACCAAGGCATGACACAAAAAAATTATAGACTTTTCAATAAAGTCTATCTCCCTCGATTCTTCAAAACAATACCCATCAATAAAAATATATCACAACATCATGTCTGACATCATATAAAGGGAAGTCACAACAATACTTAGGGCCATTAAGACATTGTAGTTGGATCACAGTACTCTACTTCAAACATAATTTGTTCTATGCCCACAAACAGGATTCCATAATTCTGGTTCCTTTGATCAGAAGGATCTTCTAGAAACTAGCTCACTCATATGCATAAAGGATTTGGTGGAGAGACCTTTATTAGTTCTTGGCAATATGGAGCTCAACTTCTATACTCCCATAATCCTGGGTCAGAAATAAACTGACACTTGGAGTAGATAACTTGTTGATCGTGTCCTATTCAACTAACACAAATCAGATGTCTCCTCTTCCAGATCAGGAGTAGGTTCCAAACATAAATGTTTAACACATTCTTGTTCACCACCCAAAGCATCTATTCTTCAATTGGTAGCTGCGTACCTGTTGAAATAATGTTCTAACATCCCATAGAACATCAGTTCCATCTTCTTGGATCACACCATCCTTGATAATCTTCAAGTTCTTCAAACAATATGCAGATGTGCATGAGGATCATTGATCAATTGATTCTCATCAACTCCATTAATAAATGTATTTATGAGTGGACTTGAGGAACATCTCAAGTATCTTTGACACTTTTAATATAGTTGGAAACATCTGACATATATTTTGTTGAGGAAAAATAACCCTAGAATTCTTCTTAAACTTTAAGGGTTATATCAAAAGTCATGCAACAGAATACACAATCACCTCAACAGTATTCATAAATAGTGCTTACACCACAATCCAAGCATAAGCATGGTAACTTAGGATTGAAAATAAATCAAACCTACTTACAATAGATTTCCACCAAGCTACGGGTCTAAAGACAACAAAAACAATACCATAACTAGGAAGATGGTTTACCATAAATAAGCTTAAGAGTAACCTTATAAATATCTTCACTCCCGCATGAAGGTTTTGACATTTTTTCTCTTTTGCTAAATATAAGCTGAACAATGATATTTATCTCAACCCAAGGTCTTCACTCTAGCATGAAGGCTTTGAAAATTTCATTCATCTGCTCTAGCTTCATCTTCTTTTTTCATCAAGAAGGTACACGAGTTCTAGTTAGGTCTATCTTCAGTGCACATCAATCTTCCACAGATAGGTCCATCCTCCACTTCAAGGGACCATACAATATGAACCAGCCTTGTTCAAACAATTCTCTAGTACAAACCATCTACCTTATAACCGGAAAGTATCCCCCTAGGATCTCATCCATAAATAGACAGGATGCCAGCTCTAATACCAATTGAAATTTTGGTGCAGAAGGCTTAGATGTCCTATAAGGATGTCAAAACATCTGATCTGACATTAAAAAAAAACAGACAAGATAGAAATAACAGTGCAACAAAACATAAAGAACACAGAGAATTGTTCACCCAGTTCGGTGCTACACACCTACATCTGGAGGCTTCCAAGCAAGGGATGAAATCCACTATCAACAGTATTAATTCAGAGCGAAACTCCATGTTTACAACTCCTCACTTAATCCCTACCCAATTCAATTTCTACCTAAGATCCCCTCTTAAATATGAGAACCCCTCTCACTCCTCGTCAATCACATGCGGTGGTTATAACAACAATAACAAACTTGAAGACACTTCTTCAAACACACATGATCAAAAGTTGCACTTCTGTCACAAAACACCTAAGACTAAAAGTAAAAATACTTCTAACTTAGAACACACCTTGGAGTTGCTTCACATCTTCCTCCAAGAACAATAACTCAACTCATTGTTTCACAGCTTCTAAGTGAGAATAATTGTCCTCTTGCCTATGGGCTTTGAGGTACAATTCAGTGACCATTCCACAATACAAGTGGTTCACACACGGATAACCCTAATGCTTACATCCTTACTATAATTGGCTAGCTTCCTAAAACTAGGTTACAAAGTCCTTATTTATAACCTTTTCACCCAACTGGATATGGGCTTTCAAATAACAGCATATCAACTTTAACAAATTGTAGAAACAAACAGCAGAAAACTTCTGCTACAATCAAGGTCTTCAATCTTGAGTTTCTTGATTTTTCTCTTTGGCTTCTGATTGAATCTTCTGGACCTTCATACACGCCTTCAATAGCACGCCACATAGGATACATAATATTCCCCGAATATTCTGCATAACTTAAAATAGAACTGTAACAAAATTATTAGTTCAGATGTGTGGTGTCTAATGTCGGATGTCACGACATCTTCTTAGACATGTTGTTTCAGTTGTTGATTTAACTCAACACAACATGTTTAGGCATTTCAATAGGATTACATGTTCTTCTGTTCAAGTAATATGTCCTATTGTACATAACATTATTACTCTTATTATTTGTTTTACAAAATTAATGCCAATTCACAAAAAAGGAACTTACAAGTTTTCTATTGTGTGGAAATAGACATGTGACACCCTTTTTATGTATGCATACTATTTTACTCTAATATATTCCATATTTATTCGGGGTTAAAAAGGTGTTACAGCTCCCTATGCATATCATGAACTCTATGGAATAAAACACAGAATCAAAGTATTTTTAAAAATCCGTTTGAAAAAACAGATGGCACGACATCATTGGTTGAAGATGGCACGACATCATTGGTTGAAGATGGCACGACATCATTGGTCGTCTTTAACCTCCGTTCAAGCTCGATTTGCAGGTTTTACAAATGGTCAAATCAAGAGCTCAGACCAGTGTCATTCTCTTTGTCTCTTCAAGACGATTTCAATGGTTCCCCCCGTAAAAAATTTATTTAAATTGTACAAAGAGATATTTGAAGAAAACCAGAATAATAGATAGCACTTATTCTTTGAAATACAGATTCAATACTCAATGAAAATGAAAACGGTGAAGACAACAAGGATCAGGGAGATAGGGAGAACAAGTTAGACATTCATTTAGATTGGTTTGGTTAAGAATTCTACCTGAACGAAGTTCACTTTTAGAGCTCTAAAACTTGACTTGGATAGCGCGATTCAGGACACCTCAAGGAACGATTCTTGTTCTGTTAGCTTCAGTGAAGTTTATGGAAGCTTAAGGAGTGATCAATTTTGATGTGGAAGTGCTTTAAGTGAGAATTATAACTTGTAGAAAATTTGGTTATGGAGAGAGTTTGACAGCAATTTTATGGCTATCAAAGCTTAAGGAAATGAGTGGAATGTGTCTCTTATTTATAGGATAAGCAAATGGAATTAAAATGAGGGGTGAATGGTGAGATTTGAGTGGAAATCATGCACACCCGTGTTCAAGAAGAAAGTGTGACTTCATGTCCTAAAAACTCAACCATTCCTTGTGTTTTGATGTGCTAATTAATCCTGGGAGGTTTCTAAACATGATTAGTCACGAAAATAAAGCTTAAGTTGGCTCTTACAATGAATTACAAAGAAATTGCAAAACTGGTAGTTAGCTTAAAAACAAATTTTGGCACAATGTTTGCATTGACGCCAAATCCAATTCCCTCATGTGTTTTCAATTATTTCTTATGCCAAATGAAGTCCTCAAAGAGTAGCAAACAATGCAAAAATAACCAGCTTCAATGGATGCTTGAGCTAAAAGGTATAGCCATTAGGATTTGAGAAAAACATTGAAAATTAGGCCAGCCTTGGTTAAACATGCCATGCCTTCTAAAAGTGACCTATAATGTTTTGTCTTCAAAAATGATTTTCCACTCAAAATTTGCCCTTGACCAACAAAGATGGTATGAAGTAGACCTCTTGAATGACAAATTATGACCTTGTGAAATTGATGAAAAATCATGAAATGACCTATAATCTTTTAAACTTTTCAAGCACTTTCCAAATATCTTCAAACCTTGGAACACAAATGGAGATAAAGCTCACATATTGAATATTATTGAGCAAAAATAATGGCCTCAAGGTGATAAACCATGATCAAGTTATGATCCCTTGAAGTTGATGATCAAAAAATGGAGAAATTCACCAAAGACTTGTAATCTTTTGACCTCCCAAGTGATCTTCCAAGCATTTTCTATTCTTGCCACTTGAACTAAGTTGTAGTAGACATCCTTAGATCCATTGTGAAAAAATAATGAGCTCAAGGGGATAAAATATTACCAAGTTACGGTCCTCAATGATCCAAAACCCTAATTCAAAGAGCAATGGCCTTGACATGGGGAATTTTTCAACTTTGATGATCTCCTTTACACATGGAGCACATCCACATGATGAGAGATTGTTTTATATGATAATAGGAAATCCATAGCAAGAATAACCACTTCAAAACATTAAGAATTGAGGAAATTATGCCCTTGTGATCCAAAGCTCAAATTAGGTCAACCACTTGAATCAACTTGGCATCTTTGAGCTTCTCTTTCAAGATAGAACATGATGAGCTTCAATATAATTTGTCAATGGTGATAGCTTGAGATATACCATAATATTGAACTTGTTAATTCCTTGAGAGTTGGTGGAGAAGGCATTAAAATAAACACATGAACCTATACACTTCTTGAAAGAAGAACTTTGGTATCATCCACCTACAACACAACATCTAAAAAGCAAATAGTGTATATATTTTGTGGTTAGACAACATCAATCATCATGTACAAAAAAGACACAAATAAGGTGCTTGGTGATCCCCATAAGATAAAACTTAGAGATGTGAGAGAGAGGGAGCCCTTAGCTTTTGATCTTTGTGTAATGCAATGGTATGAGATGATAAAGAATATTACAGGCAAAAATTGGGGTACAACACTGTGAAGTGCTCTAGTTCCAAGTGGGAATCGATCCTATTGATGAGAATCTTTGGAGATTGAAGATGAATAACTCATTAGTGAAGTTTCGGTACCACATATATGAGTCTATAATGAAGCATTACATTCTATGTGACATTGCATTTGATGTGTTTTATTGATGAATGATGATACTTTGTATATGATGATATATGTGTTTGTATCTAGATGAATTGGTGAAGGTATGGTGTATAATTGAGGACAGTGGTATATTATAATATATGAATTGGTGAAGGTGTGAGTGAAGGTGCTTGGTATATGATAATATATGTGTTTGTATCTTGACGAATTGGTGAGAAAGTAAGTATGACACGATGAAGTGATGAAGCATGATACCTTACTTATGTGCATATTTCACTAAGACCATTCCTTATGTCTTATATAATAATTATGATTCACTCACCCTTTCTGTTTGAATGTTGCATCCACGTGGGTAATTCACATATGATCAAGAGTAGTCCGTAGAAGCTTACAGGATAGCTTCATGATGTGTTTTATTTGCTTTCAGTGGAATAAGGGAGTCTTGCTCTGATATGTAACATCGGAGTTGGGAGCATTTGTTAAGAACTACATGTCTCTTATTTGATGTTTTTCTAAGTTGCCTTGTTATGGTATTGATATCTGAATTGGATCATGATGTTTATTTTGATTAATTATATGAATTATCTGGATTAAGGATGTTTTAAGATTTATGATTTTCGCTGCAATAGTTTGGAGATGCTAAATGGATATTATCTAGTGTATAGTTATTACAACCCATGTTAAAAAGCATGATATATTATTATGATGTCTTTGATGAATATGTGACACCCTTGTTGGTGATGTACTCTGATATATTTGTTTAAATAATTATAAAAATTCCTTGGGTTTAGAAGGGTGTTACAAAAATATCAAAGCCCAAACTTAGAAGTACCAACCAATCTACAATCGCTTCCCTTGGAATACCAAAGCCCAAACTTAGAAGTACCAATAAGGTATCTAATAATATGCTTAACCTCTTTTAGGTGTGATACCTTGGGAGTTAGTTTATATCGTGCATACATGCAAACGCTAAATATAATAGCAGGCCTAGATTTCATAAGATATAGAAGAGATCAAATCATACCTCTATAGTTCTTGATACCAATATCCTTACCCTTTTTCATCATCTATCAAAATTACCATTTGTTGCCATATGTGTGTCAATTTCATTTGCATCATCCATTTTGAATTGTTTTAATAATTCTAGACAATACTTGGTTTGACATACAAATGTTCCTTTCTTGAGTTGCTTTATATGAAGTCTGAGAAAGTAGTTCAACTCTCCCATGAGACCAATTTTAAATTCACCCTGCATAAGCTTAGAAAACTTCTTGATAAGATGCATGTTAGTTGATCCAAAAATGATATCATCAACATTAATTTGAACAAGTAAAATATGCTTTTCTTGACATTTAATAAAGAGATTAGTATCTACCTTCCCTCTAGAATATCCTTGATCAAGCAAGAACTTTCTAAGTCGGTCATACCATGCTCTTGGGACTTGTTTAAGACCACACCAAGCATGTTTTAGCTTAAAAACATTAGTATGATATTTGTGATTTTCAAAATCGTGAGGTTGTTAAACATACATATTTTCATTTATGCATCAGTTAGGGAAAACACTTTTCACATCCATTTGATATAATTTGAAGTTCTAGAAACATGCATATGCTAGTAAAAGGCGTATAGCCTCGAGTCGGGAAACCAGAGAATAAGATTCCTCATAATCAATGTCTTTCTCTTGGTTATACCCTTGAGCCACTAGTTGGGCCTTATTCCTTGTTATCACACCATGTTCATCAAGTTTATTCCTAAATACCCATTGTGTGCCTATAACATGATGATTTTATGGACAAGGAACAAGGTCCCCAATGCCATTTGTTTCAAATTGATTCGATTCTTCTTGCTTTCCCATAAGCCAATGCTCATCAAGTAAGACATCCATAGAATTTTTAGGTTCAACTTGTGATACGTACGTGTAGTAATAACATAAATTACTTATCGTAGAAAGTGTTGTTACCCCTTTGGCGATGTCACTAATAATGTTGTCAACTGGATGATCCTTGGAGGTTCTCCACTCCAATAGAAGATCATCAGCTTTGTGTTTGCTTTCATCATCATTCTTTTCTTGGTTGTCATCTTCCACCTTCTCAATCTCCACTGTTTTAGGTTGACCAACTCCTTTTCAGTGTCCTTGAGTATGTCTCTGTAGATGTACCTACACCATGAAAATAAACACCTTTCCCAACACTATTTGAGAAAGACTCATCAAAAGTAACATAAACTGACTATTAGAAATAAGTAATCTGTAACGCCCCGAATTTAATTAAATTAATTAAGGATTTAATTATTAGAATTGTTGAAGTCGGGAATTATCGGAATTATTATAAGAGACGTAATTGGAATTAATATGTTGAGTGAAACTATTGAGTTTAAAGTCGGATTATTTAGTCTGAAGAAATTATTATTAGAAATAATAATTGATTATTAGAATATTATTTATTTAGTCAGGTTTAAATTGTTGTGCGAGAAATAGCAAGTTGGAGGTGTGAATAATAGGCTCAGTAGAATATTATTATTATTACTATTATTATTATTATTATTGATTAAGTTGGAATTATATATAAAGAGAAGAAAATGTTAGTTATTAGGTTAGATGGAAAAGCAATGAGATAGGAAAAAGAAAAGAAATATATATTTGAGGAAAAGAGGAAAAAAAAAACAAGGTTTGTAGAATTAGCCGTCGGGAAGAAATTGCAGATCGGAAAGCCAAGTCGGAATTCGACCGGAAATTATAGAGAGACCGTCAATCCAAGGTAAGGGTGGCGTTCAATCTCTATAATCGGGTTTATGATAAATTGTATGTAGGGTTAGGTCATATGAACTTTCCATGGATAAATTGTTTTCTCTGCGATATGTTGATTTCATAAAATTGATCGTTTATGTTGATTGTTGTTGTCGTATTAACTGTTGAAAATATATAATGAGTTAATTAATTAGTAATGTTGTCGCCGTAAAGTAAGAATAGGTTGTTCTGTTATAAAAAAATTGGGATCGAAATAGGAGAATTGAAGAAAATAGTGATGAACGGCAGAGAAGGCACTTAAAACATGTGCCGAACGACACTCTATGACCAGGAGACATGCCGAACGACATGTGAAGGAAAAATGTGTGTAATGAACGTCACACCTTTATTGGAAGTACATGGTTATTTATATGAAACCAAAGTTATATATATATATATATATATATATATATATATATATATATATATATATATATATATATATATATATATATATATATATATATATATATATATATATATATATATATATATATATATATATATATATATATATATATATATATATATATATATATATATATATATATATATATATATATATATATATATATATATATATATATATATATATATATATACTAACCAGCCAAAGCATTCTCATCATAAGCTTATTTTTATTATCTTATATTTCATGCAATGAACTCCATATATTGTTTTTAAAATAAAATAAAAACTGTTAGTGAAAGTCACGTTGAATTTTTGTACTATCTTGTAGTGTGTCTTATAATTTTATCCACATTGTTAAACATAGAGCCAATGACTACCATAGACACACTTAGTATCAATTAAAACCAACAGTACTCTTGTGCCATTGACTACTTAATGTGTCGTTGGGCACAAATCTTATAGTGAGGGCACACTCCAAATCCACTTTAATTATTTAATTTTGTTTGTCTGTTTCCTTTGTTGGCTGTTTAATAAAGTGAAGGAGTTATATTATATTGTAGAGTTCAATTATATTAAGTAGCCTAACAATTACAAGATGATAATTAGTAGAGTTTTCAGTTGTAGTATATTTGGTAGAATTTCAACAATAAAATATTAATTTAGTAGTAGAGAAATAATAATGATATTACAGAGTTGGTATTTATTTAGCAGCAGTATATGTATTTAGTGAAAGTGCAGGAGTAAGATTATTAAAATAGTAGAGCTATTAAATTACAAAGTGTAGTCTATAACTACAATGTTATCAGTAGCAGAATTAGTATTAAATAATTTAGTATCAGAAGTGATTAAATGAAGTGCCAGGGTATTTACATTGTTTTAATTAAGTTGAAAGGATAATAGAAAAATAAACGGTCGAGTTAATTAATTGGTAGTAAGGATATTTGATTTGTTTCGGTGTAGAATTGTCGAGATTAATTTGTATAGCAGCAGATGTTTATTTACAGCAATATATTAATAGAAATTAAGTAGTTTAATTAATTAATAGATTTAGTAGAGGACATTTAATAATTAAATAGCATTAGCGGTGAATAAAATGTTTTAGGCGTAGACTCGTAACTGTTAAGTTGTGTAGTATTTGTCGTACTTGTTTTCTTGAATCGTTGTTGTTAATAACTTGCTATTGATACGTTGATAAAGTTGTAGTAGGCCTATGGCCAATGTTGATCAAGTTGAATCGTTCCGATTTATAGACATGCTTGAGTTATAGGTCGTATGACCAATGTTGATCTAAGTTGATGCCTTTGATGCATAATATAAGTTGTTGATGTTGTTGTTGTTGCTGCATTATTGTGTGTTTGTTGTTGAAGTTAAGATCGCATGACATACATTGCATGATTAAGTTGGCCTTGATGACACCACGTTGAAGGCTTATGCGTTGTTAATGCCTTGATAAACTGGCATATGTTTAAGTTGGGAGTTCTGCTCCAAATGGTACCACATGCATTTGCATAGTTGAGTTGCATATTGAGTCGCATGTTAAAGTTATTATTATCCATTGTTTATTGATTGTCGTTGTGATGTTGTTATAAGTTGTTGTTGCTATAAGTTGTTATTACTGTGAGCTGTTGTTGTTAAGAGTTGTTGTTTCTATAAGTTGTTATTGTTTGTGAGTTATTATTATAAGTTGTTGTTGCTATAAGTTGTTGTTGTTACGAAGTTGTGTTGATTAAGTTGTTACGTTGATTGAATAAGTGTCTTGTTGTTGTTACTAAGTGGTTTGTTGGTTGTTGTATAGTTGTTGTTATGAAGTGGTGAAATTTGTATGATTCTGATCTAATATACTATTTATCATACACCTGCTTATATTGGTTGATATCTTACCCCTTCTGTTGTGATGTTGCCTCTACGTGGGTAACGTGAAGGTAATTGAATGATGAAGATTTAGTCGATGTTAGTTCGAGTCGGGTTGTCGCTCTGATACATAACACTCGGGGGATGAACACTAGTTGTTTTGTTGTTTTAGTTTTGTTGTTGAATAACTATGTTGATACATGAAAAGTATTTGTTGATTTTAAAATGGTTTTTAAGTTGAAAAGATGCTATGTCATCCAAGTTGAATAATGTAGTTCTGCTGCTTAGTATTAATAAAGTTAAATTCATGTTGTTTTGGTTCATTCGAGTTTTATGTGTTATGTATCTGTGAAAGCATAAAGTTTTTGAAAGTTGAATTGTAATACTCCAATTGTTTGTCGAAAAAGAATTTTAAAACTCTGATTTTCTTAATAACTACCGGGGTAGAATTGAGGTGTTACATAATCTCTTGTTGTAAACTCTATATGCCTTACTAGATTAGGAGTATCCAAGAAAGATGACTTTATCGGCTTTCGCGTCAAATTTCCCAAGATTATCCTTACCATTATTTAAAACAAAACATGTCATACTAATAGCTTCGGCCTAAAAATATTATTGAAGACCACAATCATTGAGCATTTTTTTTGCCAACTCCCGTAAAACACGATTTTTGCACTCCACAACACCATTTTGTTGTGGAGTTCTAGGAGTTGAGAAGTTATATTCAATATCAAATTTATCACAATATTCTTCAAAGAGGTGGTTTTCAAATTCACCTTCATGATCACTTCGGATGGAAACAATTTTAGAATTCAATTTATTTTGGGATAACTTGGCGAAACAAATGAAAGCTCATTTTTGCTACGAAAGAAAATAATCCAACAAAATCTTGAGTAATCTTCTACAATTACAAAACCAAAATAGTTACCACATATGCTTTTGGTATGTGATGGTCCAAATAAATCCACGTGAAAGAGCTCATCAGGAGGTCTCGAAGTTGAAACAATATTTATAGATTTAAGAAAGGCTCTTGTTTGTTTCCCTTTTGACATGTATCACATAAGTGATCTTTTGAAATTTGTATTTTAGGTAGACCAATTACTAAATATTTTGCAACTATTTTGTTGAGTAGATCATGGTTACAATACATTCTGCATTACTCACGGATACATATTTCAAGTCTAGCATATAGATATTGTTTACCCTCACGCCATTAATCATACAAACCTTTTTTCATTATGTATTATCGTGCAACCATCTTTGGAAAAAGTTGCCTTATAACCATTGTCACACAACTGACTAATGCTAAGAAGACTATGTCTAAGGCCTTCAACAAACAAAACATTTGAGATAGTAATAGTTGAGGGATTACCTATACTACCTTTTCCAAGTGTGGAACCTTGTTGTGATCACCGTAGGATACATAATCATTCCTCTTCTCCCCAATGTCGAAGAATAGAGAGATCTCTCATGTCACATGTCTTGAACATCCACTATTGATAATCCATTTACCCATCATATAGTCAAGACACTCAACCTACAAAATCAAACAAAGGTGATAGTTAACCAACTCTCATTGGGTCCTTCGGAGTGAGTGAAAGAATTTTTGCATTTGGGAAACCATTGGAAAATACCTTTATAAACTAAGAAGCACCTAAATTTGAATTTTCAATACTATAGCCTTTCTTGTAATAAAAGTGACAAAGCAACCTATGATGATGTTTATTTTTGCTATTTGAACCCTTCTTTATCAAATTATACCTTTTATAAGACTTTTCAACCTTTGAAGAATTAATAGAAAATTAACACATGGTTTTAATTCCTTGTCCACTTTGGTTCCAAGATCAAGATGCTCGAAGAAAGCACCGACGAGATAAGCATTTGAGAAGTAACCAAAAGATCAAGATGCATGAAGAAAGACCTGATGAGCTAAGCATCTATGGACATGTATTTGTTCAAAGTTGTGAACTGTCTAAAAAGGAATCATGAACTGAAACTATGATTTGGTCAGAAGGCTCAGACTAAGTTAAAGGCTTAAATAGACGTTGATATACCTATTATTCATAAAGATTGAACTTCATGAATATATGGTTAAATCAAGCTACGATAATCCTATTGTTCAAAAAGTTGTGAACTAATTGAAAGTAAGGAAATAGTGTGTTGATATACCTATTGTTTTGAAGGAGTTAACATCGTGAAAATATGGTTACATCAACCTCTATGATTTATACTGTTCAAATAAGTTGTGAACTTTTTGAAAGTAAGGAAATTGTATGTTGAAAATACCTATTTTTCAGAAGTTGTGAACTTTCTAAAAATATGGTAATCATACTTTTTTGCTCCATAAGTTGTGAACTGTCTAGAAGCTTAACAAAATATTTATGTTACTGAGCATTCGTTTCAGAATTCGTGGAATATCTGAAAGAATGTCAATGTGAGCTTCTAAAATGATTGATCCACTATCACAAGATTGTTCATAAGTTGTTAACTGTCTAAAAGTGTTTGTAACCAGGTTACGTGTTATCAAATTCTAATACTATAGAAGTTGAAAATTGTCTGGAAGTATAGTAATTTTTTTGTTAACCAAAATTGCCTTAAAATATGTGAACTATCAAAAGATATAGTCTAAAACAAGTTCTTAAGACATGGTATAATACATGTTCGGAAGACATGGTCTAAGACATGTTTGGAAGACATGGTCTAAGACATGTTCTAAAGACATAGGTTGAAGATGTGCTCTAAAAGACATGTTTTGAGACATGGTAAAAAGACATGTTTAAAAGACATGGTCAGTCAGGAAATAGTCCAGGTGCTAAACTCTCTGATGACATGATGATGTATGCCTTTTGGTGGCATAATTCTAGTTTTTGGAAGAACCATGTATTAGTTCTAATGTTTGATGTAATTCATCAAGATAGTGACTAAACATGTTCTAATGCCTCATAGTGTTTTGATAGCAATCCAAGTTCTAAGACGAAGACCATGTATTTCTAGTTAGACACTGATGAGCCTTCAACGGAGAAGTATTTCTTCTCTATGATACTTTGTGTATTGCAAAATGAATTCTGTGAGTCATAAGTTCAAATGGGAGACTATGAACAAGCTTTAATAGAATTTTGAGTATTAATAGATTCAGGGGGAGCCTGCTAGCTCTAATGAATTTTCATTCCATGGTGATTACCCTGTATGAATTATTCTATCAAAATACATGGTTTTGTCATCAACAAAAAAGGGGAATTGTGATAACAAATATTTATCTACATGTGGCCTTATGTTTTTATGATAACTTTACATGTTTTCTTTAAGAAAAATTGTGTAATCTAACAAGTTTATTTATAATGTGTGGCTTTTGCCATATAGGTTCTGACTCTGATAAGAAGGTGTGTGACATTATCATGTTCTAAACTCAACACTCTGGAAGAATACCTTTGGTGTGTTATTAAGTTAAGTCAAGATTAAGTAATGCTTCTTATGCAACGGCTCTAAGGAACATTAGTAAAAGAGCTTCTCATCGTGACTTATTCAAGGAAGCTTTGGAGGCCTTCTAAAGATTTACTTATGTTGTTCCAAGTTCTAAAGATGCTGAAGACAACAAGGTTCTGCTGAACAAAGTTATGAAGATCTAAAGACACGCTTTTGAAGAGAAAGTGCTGAAGAATGCAAATGAAAGAGTTCTATGAACAAGCCCTTTGTTAAGGTTTTAAAGACTTAGGTTCTGAAAGATACTATTTCTGATCATTCTACAACAAGTTTCATCAACAAATATATTACGAGCCTCTGAATACATAGAAGATGAAGATCAAGACTAAGGGATTGGATGTGATGGTGAGTATAAAAGTACAAAAGTACACTATATTTGTATTTCATATTCTACCCTCCAACGGAATATTCATTTCATCTATAAAATAAGTACTTGGAAGAATTTGAAATTGACAAATAAGTTCAACAAATTTATACTATAGAGAAATCTTTTGTATAGTTTTGTAAATAAGAAAGGAGTTGTTACTCGTATCTTGCTATCAAAATTTTTGTGTTGTTGTACTTAAATATTATGTAATATTCTTTATAGAAGTATCTTGTACACTCAAACACTTGTATTCAATTGTTGAGTTGATTGTTCCTTGAGTAACCGAGTGAAGGTCTCTATACTCAAGAAGACTCTGGATGCGGTCATAGTGGTTTCAATAAGGATCATTAGACTTATTGGGGGTTCCAGTAGGGTTGATCATACTTATTGTGGTTGTCTGTAATCTGGTTGGTTATAATGGATTAAGTCCTTGTGTATAAGACAAATCACCTTGTGGAGTGTGGAGTAACTTAGTTAACACTGAACCAAGATAAAAATAATTGTGTTTGTCTTTTTATTCACTTGTTATCTTTGTGTTTGAAGTTGCAAAAATTATATATTTGGTGCAACCCATTTCAAACTCCCCTTTCTTATGTTTCTTTAACCTTCATGGAGAAGCATAAAATTCAAGTAAAATATTCAAAAAATATTTCCTTAAAGACGAGAGTCAAACATCATGATAAAAATCAAGAGAATGAGTCTACTAGTGAAGAATATGATGATCTTATCAAGAAGTTTGTAAAGTTTTTAAGAAACAAAAAAGAAAAAGAAGATCACTAAAAGGGTAGCACCAACAAGCAAGGTTACATGCTATGAATATGGAGAAAGAGGACATGTTAAAAGTGAATGTCCTACCATTTAAAAGACTAATAAATACTTCAAAAGCAAGAAGGACAAAAGTCCAAAAAAGTATATGTAGCATGGGATGACAATAAAATAAGTTCATCTTCATGAAGAAAATATAAATCTTGCATTGATGGATTCACATCATTCAGATGATGAAGAAGAAGAGGTTAGTAATGAAATATATTCTTATAATTATGATACACAAGGTGTAATTAATTAAATACTCAATGAATATAAAGTTCTATATAAAACGGTGCCAACACAAGAAAAAAAAAAGGATCTCTTAAAGAAAATATTAACACCGTGAAAAAAGATTTTGAAGTTAAAAAACAACATTACACTGACAAAGAAAAATAAAATTTTACATGCAAAGAATGTGATTCACTTTCTTTTCAAATTGTTCATTGAAAAGAGTTCTTTAAATATATGAAAAATGACAAATTGGAATGGAGTGTCCTTAGTCAACAAAGATACTCAGATGATAAAAGTTAACTTGGTTATTTTAATAAACCAAGTACTAGTAAAACCGTATTTTTAAGGAAAGAGAGAAAGTGAGTAAAGCACAAAAAGTTCATCGTCATTCTAAGGAGAGACTTCCTAAAAAAAATTATGTTTCTAGATATAGAAGTAATTTTGTTCCTACATGTTTCTATTGTAGTAATTAGTGTCTATATACCTAATGCTTGTTATGTAAGAAACTTTGGTGTGGCAAGTGGATAATATGTGTGGGTCAAGAAAGGAACTAATTATGCAGGATCCAATGCAAATTGGATACCAAACAAAACTTGATTTGTTTTGTAAGTTTTCTTGAAGCCCACTTCAAATCTATGATATCTTGATAATGGTTGTTCTAAAGCATATGACAAGAGATATAAACAAGTTTTCAAATCTAATTCTTAAAGGCAAGGATTTTGTCATTTATGGAGACAACAATAAAGTAAAAATTCTTGTCATAGGAAAAGTTGGAGCACCATCTTTCACATCCGTTGAGGATGTAGTTTATGTTGAAAGACTAAAGCATAATCTTCTAAATATAATCCAAATTTATGACAAAGGCTTTAAAATCAAGTTCACTAAGGATACATGTTTAATTGAATATGAAACAAATCATGAGGTAAAACTCAAAGATAAAAGAATTAATAATATTTTCATGATTTCTTACATCAACTTTCAACTCTTTTCTCCATCCTTTTTGAAACAAAAAATTTGTCTATAGCTTCTCAAATGTTTTAAGAGACTCAAGCTTCTCAACTTGCATGATTGTCATCATAAAAGAAGAGGAGGATGTGGAGACAAGCTTCCAACATGTTTTGATGAAGACAAACCCATCATTTACATTATCAAAGAAGAAGAAAAAAGATGCATGATTTTTTTCAAGCTTTGTGATCAAGTTTCAAGGTATAGAAATCCCATATCATTACATTTCATAGTGCTCAATTTTTTTATCATGCATTGCAAAATTTATTTTTCATGTTTAAACTATGTTAAATCACTTTCAAGTATAATCTATTGACTTGGACAAATCAATAGATATTGCATAAGGTTGGTTCAAAAACTTGGACAACTTTTAATTTTTCAAACATTTTGTTTTTGATAAATTATGGCATTTGAACTCGTCGTAACATCACATAAAAACAACCATAATTCCCACCGGTCTGAAACCGTATTTTAAATTTGAAAATTGAAAAACATTGGGAACTTGTTAAATCAGGTGATCGTTTAAACCGACTTAAGACGTGTTGTACATAATTAAAAATTATGTCTTTTCATGAACCATTTCCATTCTAAACTATTTCAAACCTTCATGAAAAATATCTCAAACTTTTGCATTAATTCATAGAGGTTTTTTAGGATGTATTTAAGGCAAAACACATTAGTTTTCATACCACTTCTTTAATCAAAATTATCTATATAATTTTCATTACAAATTTCCATACTTATATGATTTTTGATAAAACTTTCATATCATTCTAAAAGCATCATTGAACACTTAGAGAGTTTATGATATGGATATTTCATATTTGAAAGAGAAGAAGACTTTGGTAATTTGATTAAGTCTTGTCCATTATACAAATTATTGTTGTGTTACAAATTCCTAAGTATTAAGGATTGTTTCCTATTAGGTATCTTTGCTTACCATTAAGGATTGTTTGAAATAATTGAAATTTTGGTAAAACAGACTTCAGATGTCATATGACATATTAAAACATCTGAATCTGAATTAAATAAACAGGTCAGATATAAACACATACAAAATAGTAATGAAAAGTAAACAAAACACTATAATTGTTAACCAAATTCATAGTAACTCTCTTACATCTAGGGGCATATCCAGCAAGGAATAAAGTCCACTATAATAGTATCAATTCGAAGCTAAACTAGTCCCAAGTTTACAACTTCTCACTCAATCAAATTTTCCTAATTTATCTACATAATTATAAAGTGCATATTCTTCAATATTGTTCTTGATTTTTCTTGACCTATAAAATAGTGCCACATAGGATAACATTCTATCCTTAAAATATATTATGTTATTGTGACTTAACTGAATATAACAATCAGTTCAACTTAGGTATGATGTCGAATGAACCTGCATATGACATCTTATCCGACATGTTGCTCCAGATGTTGAAACACTTCCACTCAAAATGTCTCAACATAAAATAGGACTTCTTGCTTTACCTGTTCTTCATAGCAAGTAATCACATCTTATTTAAGATATTTGTGTTATATTAGTTTTACCAAACATAATGCCAACAATAAAAACAGAAAATTAACAATCTCCCTCTTTGGCTTATTTTGGCTAAAACTTATTTAAATAAAAAACAAAGACTATACAATACAAATCAACAAAAACCATTAAAAAACATCAGAGCAAAGTAGTCAATCATAATCTTCAGTCAGATTCTTCATACTTGATGGTCTTCAATTTAGTTTGATAGAGTCTTCAGTATTTACACTTGACATCTCGAAACGTGATGCCACAACATCAATAACATAACATCTTCATCTCCACATATTCTCTCCCCATTTTATCCATAATATGACAAAGGTATCATTCCTCATTAAACCAGAAACATTCGTCACATGGCGCATAAGAGGAAAGTTAAACAATGACCTAACACAAAAGCAGGGGATCTCAATGTTACTCCGGGTAACTCAGAACACAGGTCACAACTGTGTTTATAACTTAGATCACGAGTCACAAAAGAACTTCCCAGATACAAACTCATAATAGGACATTTTGTTTGACATCTTTGTAAATCAACTGCAAAGACAAACTTCAGACTAATAGACATATGAATAATACCTTTCTCCTCCATTTTTTCTAATACGTGACAAACAACCATTATTAAGGTCATGAGAACAAAGACAGAGTGACCACTATAAGATGAAGGAAGTGAAGAAGTTACCTCTTTAAATAGCCAAGTAGTTCTCTTAGGAAATAACGACATTGGTCAATGAAAATATTATTAAGGGGAGATAACTAACAACAATGCATCGTCCAAACCAGATTCTGTCAGCCTTTATTATTCCATTAAACGCACATGCATAAACACTAATCATGTTGTACACTCTCTTCTGACGAGTATTTTTGAAACCACTGTCTATAAAGGTCTTTTGTTTATCGGAATGGAACATGTCATGCATAATATCCTGACATTCAGTCAAACATCTTCTGGTTCCTTTGCGTGCACGAAATCTTGACCAACAGAGATTCAACCACTAGTCAGGATTGCTTCACCATATGTTTTGAAGTATAAACACAATGTCTTTAACTGGACTCTAAGTGTACTCCTTCCACCTAGGCTTAATAACACACTCCAAGATAAGTGTGAAACCTCTCATCAACAAAGACCATTATAGAATCCTCCAAAAGAAATTTGTAGAGAAAAATAAATTCTCCCAAACTCAACCAAAAGTGCTCTTCAGACTCCTCCTAAGGAGCATGTGTGATCATGCTTCAAACAACTAGCTTCCTAAAGCTGGAATCAACTTATGCTTGACAAGATCAGACCAACAAACTTCAGCATCAAAATGTCACAACATGTTGTCTGACATCATTTCCTCATAAGAGGTATACATTCTTCATACCAGCTTAGACCTTACACAATCTTCATAACATCTACACTGATGCAACAAACAACTTATAGCTTCCCATGTCATGGATAACTAATTCTCATGCTGAAGACAACCATTTGAACACAAGAGAAGAACACTTGACAATCTTCATACTTCCATAGTGGAGGACGGACACTTCACATACATGCTGAATCAAATCCACACCCTTGTGAAAACACTCTTGAACCAAATACTTAGCTCCTTTAGAGTACAACCACATACCTGAGCTATTCACACAACAAGGGCACAACTGATAAATGTACTTACAGATTCACACGAGACACACTTTATTTGGAATTTCTCACATATTCCAGAATAAGTTCTCTTAGCTTGGTTGTTATACAAGTTCCAGATTGCCACCATCTTTTACTTATAATAGAAGAAACCACCCCCTCAACAAGTATTCTGATCAGACCTCAGTATCTGATAACCTTCTTCTGCCTTTTCATTCACTAGAAATTGTTGATACTAGTGAAGACTTCAAAAATGATAGTAGTCTTGTATTTCCAGAACATATTACCATACACAAGAACATAATTTTCATATTCTAATCACCATAGTCAGAATTTCCACTTCTGACAACAATGTCTGAGCATCCAACTCAAAATGGTCAAATCCAAACATCTTCCAAAACACACCCCAACATGATGTTACAACATCATTTAGGACATCAACTTCGTAATACAAAATCTAAACACCATGGTTCTTAATCACACAATTCAAAGGACTCGTTATGCTGAGAAGTCCTTAAAGAAGCTCTCAATAAACACAAGAAGATCTCAAAGAATCGCACCTTATGTTGTCCATTCATGTTATTACAAGCACCTAAATGTCACAGAGATAAATAAGCTCTCAAACATTTTCTAAACTAGCAATTTAGAGATCAAATTTGCATCCACACTTCAGATAAGTACCTAGCTCCCGAAAATATCTTTACCATCAATAACAGGCCCACCTTCACAAGATCAGACTTATATAAAGCTCCTGACAAGGTATTTGTCATCATAGAAAAAACTTCCCCACACACATAGCTGCAGATGATACTCCTTTTCAAAAGATGTTATAACATTTGATCTGGCATATATCTTCTTCAACTCATAGTACAAGAGAATTCTTCACAACATTCTAGACTTGGTCAATGACTAGACTTCATACTCTATCATGGTCACTCATTCCAACTTAGGAATCCAATAGTGATCAGCAATAATCATCCCATGATCTTCAAAACAAGCTTTCTTCTGAAGCAACAAACATACATGAGATAATGTTCCAACATCTAATAGGACATTCATCTCAGTTATTTGGATTTAACCCTTAATTGTGGTTCTGGAAAAAACACCATAGTAATCTATACACCACTATTGAAGGATCACAAAAGGATCAACCATTAGTAGTTGATCAACCTTCAAGACCAGATCAAAACACATGCAGTGAACTTGAAATTCTGGTGTGGGCCAGACTCAGGATGTCGTGACATCTGATCCGACATTACAAACATACAAGGTAGAATTACAATTAAAATACAGGAAACAAAAGAACACAAGGAATTGTTAACCTGATTCATTCTAACCAACCTACATCTAGGGCATACCAAGCAAGGAATGAAGTTCACTATCGCTATTAAGTCGGAGGAAACCACCTTGTTTACACTCACTTAATCGACTACCCAATGACCCTTCTACCTAAGATACCACACTTAGATATGAGAACCTCCACTCATTTCCAATCACCTCAATGATGTCTATCAGCTACTATCACACTAGCAACTACATTAATTGCTTGGCTCCTAACACAATCAACTTGGAGATACCTTACTTCAAACACAACTAAAACAGTTTGAAGATACCACACTTAAAACACAATATAAAACAGTCACTCAAGTGACATAAACCAAACTTGAAATTGCTTGACAGCTTCTTCCAATGACACAACTGCACTCATTGCTTCACAGCTTCTAAGTGAGTAAAATAATCCTCTTGCCTACAGGCTTCGAGTTACAAATTAGTGACCATCCCATAATTTGGGTGGTTCACTTACATGGCTAACCCTAAAGATCACATCTTTCTAAAACCGGATAGCTTACTAAAACTAGGTTACAACTGCTTATTTATAACCTATTACCCAACTGGATTTGGGCCTTCAAAATAACAACATAAGCTGTAACAAACTTCTGCAGTAATAAACTTTCTGCAGAGATAAACAAGCAGATAACTTCTGCTACAATCAAGGTCCTTGTTGATCTTTATCCTTAGCTCTTGGACCTCCACATATACCTTCACAAACACGCCACATATGATGCATAATATTCCCATAATATTCTGCACAATTTAAAACAGAACTGAAACAAACGTTGACAGTTCAATATCGTGATGTATGATGTCATGACATCTTCTTTGACATGTTGTTCCAGATGTTGAAAAATTTCAACACAACATGTTTCTCCATTAAATAGAACTTCAACCTGCTTTCTCCTTACAAGTTATAAGTCCTATTTAACCTATTGCTTCTAAATTAGTTTTACCAAACATAAAGCCAATCCTAAAAAACAAAATCAACAGAACTGCACATAATTACACCTCAAGGATCTTCTTCTTAAGCACGAAATCCAGACCACCTATCCAACATTGAGGTGTTTGATTACAAGTCTTCTGAACCTAAATAGGAGATTCCCTCTACGATGCAGACCATAATATATAGGGTTTTGTATGATCATCAACCCTTCAAACAGAATGTCCAAGAGTACTTCTACTTCTCCCAATTATCCTGGACATTTCATTATGATTGTAAGTTAATCTTCCATAATGTTAGCTTACCTCAGGTTGATACATAGACATTACGCACAACCCTAAAATGTCTCTTCCACTTTAGTAGAACAAGAGTTCAATTTTATCATAGACTTGATAAGAGATATCAAGTTTGAGTAAACAACCTTCATTCTGTTTGAGAGAAACATTAGTCAAACCAAGTTGAGAAAAATAAATTCTCAACACAAAGATGTCAAGACATTACATCTGATATCTCAAGACTCTCCAACTCCAGATTCAGGATTCTTCTTCATCGACTGCTATGAACACCTTGAGAATCATATATTCTCCTCCCTAATAACATTACAACATGTGGTTAGTGCACACCCACATAAATCTCTCAATTCAAACATAATCTATTCTTTTTCCACAAACAAGATTCCAAAATAAATATGGTTCCTTTGATCAGAAGGATCTTCCATAATTCAAAGAGAATTTCCTTCACATATGAACTTTTCCTTTGTATATAAAAATAGTTGGATGAGATACCAAAATTTTCCAGGACGCTAAAGCTCAGCCTATGCACTTCTACTAACTTGGATCAGAAATAAATTGAACCAAGTTACCAATAGGTTGACCATGTTTCAACCAACGTATCTAAGATGTGTTTTTGGATAAAACATCTTAGATACAACCACAAATTCCTCCTCTTCCAAGTTAGGAGTAGGTTTCAAACATATGTGATCAACACACATTTGTCTGGAACCCAAAGCATCTGTTACACAATAGGATTCTACACACCTGCTAACATAATGTCCCGACATGTTGTAGGAAATTTGTTCCCTTCTTCTTGAACTCACAAAACAAAGCTTTGTTCTTATGCCTAACACTTCTTATTGAATATAAATAACCCTTGATCACCTTCAAGGTCCTCAAAAATATTCCAAGCTTCAGCAATACCAACAACTGCAAGACTCATAGTCACTTTCCTAATTAGGTCAAGTATTAGGAAGACTCTATTAAAACCCAAAATAGACGCCTCTAAATTTTCTTCAACAAACTCATCAAAAGTGCCTTTATGAGTGGACTTAAGAGATACAACTCAAGTATCGTTAGAAACCTCACACAATCAATTGAGG
>CM038796.1:15274484-15364895 GCA_021764765.1 Vicia sativa
CGCTTCTTCCCTATTTTCAATTTTCAAATAAGGACCGAAAGTGAAACCCTACATTTTCAAAGGGGGAATCAAGATATCAACTATGTTATAATCTAGTGTCCAAAAGGAGAAAGGCAAACGCATCGCTAAAACCTAAAAGGATAAGGTACGGTCTCATGACCAGAGATAGTGGGAATCTATTACGCCAAGGGAAGGTATTAGCACCCTACACGCCCGTAGTACCTACAGTATCCACTTCTACTTTCTCATCTAATGGGTGTGTTTATATCTATTTATCGCTTAATTGCATGCAAAAGAAAAGAGAAAATAAGAAACCACGGGAAAAGAAGGAAATATTTACAAAGTCGCCTGGTCGAGCCCCGTGACAAGATGCCTACGACTCTGCAATGGAAAGTCGTAGTTCGCTCACTTGTTTTGGTGTTTGTGTTTTTAATTATGAAAATAATTTAAACACAAAAAGAAAGAGAGCGCGCAAAGGCGAAAAAGAGTTTGTCTTGGTTGGTTGTTTTTACCTTGAAAAAGGAGTTCAAACCATTATTAAGTGTTTTGTTTTTGAAAAGAAAAGAAAAGCAAGTTTTAGTTTTAATTACATGCAAGGATGCAAAAAGAACTAGCAAAACAAAAAGGAGACTAACTAGTACTAGCCCTAATGTTGTCATGCAAAGATTGGACTTATGGTTGAGGATGTAAGGGAATCTCTACCTATGTTAACATGCAAAGGATGTGAATCCTAAAGTCTAGGCTCGAGAATCTATCCTAACCGAGCAGCCCTACAGGAAAGCTATCCTATATCCGTCTTGGTTGTGGAACCAAGGGATGCAAGGGACGAAGCAAGTGCTTTGGCAAAAGCACACAAACAATGCAATGCAAACAAACAAATGACACAAGCGCAGAAAAGGAGGAAGTCCCATAGCCCGACAAGAACGAGCATACCGTGAGTCAACCAGAGCCGACACATCCAATTCGCTGAAGAGCAATGATGCGAGTTCAAGAAAATGCGAACCCTGTGAAAGCGTGGAGAGTCGTAATAGGGACTCTTGCCACTTTTATTGACTCGAAAGAAAGCAACACGATTCGCAGCGGAGCGACACGGACTAGAACTGCAAGGGGTTCGTTGTCGACCTCGCCCGCCGCCCATATATCAATGACTCGATGACATGAAATATAAAAGCGGGACTTTGCTTAGTGGTACCACGCCTCGGGCCCTAACCACTCCGACCTATGCAAGCACAAATATAAACACTCATCGAGAATTACCTCCCTATGCATGGAGGATTTAAAACAAACCAAACACAATTAGCACGTAATTGCCCTAAACGGGTCTTTAAATAAACCAGGGGTTCCGAACATGCTCCAACTAAGCCCTTCATGCATCTCTATTCCTACTCATGGCAAAAGAAAGTCAGAAGCCCTACTTCTCATGATATCTAGGAAAGTCAAGAGAATGCAAACAAAGGTAGCAAGTACCGAACGGATATAGAATCCGGCACGCAAGCTAAAATAATCCTAATACTTCAAGCACCGCACCATGCAACAAAAGTAAACCGTGAGAATTGCTCAAAGCATCATACAAGCGAATACGCGGTCGACACGCATCCGCGACAATGCCCGCAAGAACGAGATAATACAAGCAAAACAAGATAGGAATAGTGCACGTGTGTACAAACTCAACCAAAACCCGCAAGAGAAATCGATGGATATGCATGGAATGCAAATCGAGCGATAAAACCAATGTCCATAGCAAAGCGATGAATGAACATGCGAGGAATGCAAATCGAACGATAAAACCAATACTCATATCAAGGTAATGAATGAACATGCAGGAATGCAAATCGAATCGATAAAACCAATGCTCATATCAAAGTGATAATGAACATGCGAGGAATGCAAATCGAATCGATAAAACCAATGCTCATATCAAAGTAATGAATGAACATGCGAGGAATGCAAATCGAATCGATAAAACCAATGCTCATATCAAAGTAATAAATGAACATGAGGAATGCAAATCGGATCGATAAAACCAATGCTCATCAAAGTAATAAATGAACATGCGAGGAATGCAAATCGAAGTGATAATTCCAATATTCAAATACATGTGAAAATGCATGAACATGTGAGGAATGCAATCGAAATGATAATTCCAATATTCAAATATATGTGAAATGCATGAACATGGAGGAATGCAAATCGAAATCGATAAAACCAATATTCATGAAAATGCATTATTTAGAAATGAATTAGAATTAATAAAGATATTAATAAAAATATTAAAAATGTCAATAATATTCTAATATCCAAAATGTCGAATATTTTTTATGTATTTTTATGTGTCAAAATAATCAAAACGAAGCTAAACTAACTAAATGTTAGCATTATGGTACATGAAACAGGGGTAATGCTAATTTCGAATTGAACTAAATCGTTTATAGGCATCGGACGCTAAATCTGGGGGTGTATTACACTTCGCTAAGTCCAAATCAATATGCTAAGCCCATCATCATTTTTTGCTAAGTCCGTTTCATATTTTGGTCAATCCAACATGTCATTTTTTTTTTAATATCCGTATTTTGTTATTATTATTATATGTCATTTATGTTATATGGTATTTTGTCATTACTTTTTCTTATGTAGTTAATTTGTATCAATTGGTCAAAGTTATATTTAATCGTATTTTCATTTTATTAAAATGTAACACTAAGACGCACACCGGGTTCGGGAAATTATTATGTACCAAAGAGAAGAAATACACGACAGAGCTTGCGCAAAAGAACGCTGTTGAAACGAGTTTTCCTGATCTTCTTCTCCGTACTCCGCCACCGAAACACCGATAATGATAGAAAACGCGAACCAAAAGAGGGAACAACCACGCCTAGTTCGAGGGATGAAGTCACGAAAGGGAGATTTTCCGTCGCCTCTCCCGCATTATCGTCACTTAGACGCCTGGCCGATGATCGAATCAGAACATATAATCAACCGCCTTGCCGTAGACCTGCATCAAGACTTAGATCCTCATGAATTTCACGCCAACCCAAGAAGTGTATGTTCAAGAAAACTCTATCGCAGTTTTAATTGTTACGATTTCATTTACTTAGTAGAGCTCGTAAAACGCGTTGGTGCTTATTCCAAATTCCGGCACCGCTTCTTGGCGGATTTAATAACCGCTATGCTTCGAGATCACGCAGAGCAAGAGGAAAACTTCTATAAATCATGATCCTTGCTCGACGCGAACGATGATGGAAGAAAGCTCGAGAACTCTATGAATAACCGCTGTAATTTCGGCCAATCGTTAATCTCGTTCCAACGCCGATGCGCCGTGTCGTTGTTACGAGAATGTAATCTGAATCGCTGCATTGTATGGTCACGAGCTTTCTGCCGACAAACCCGTAAATGAAGAATTCCTTCAAGAAAACGATGGAAATGATTGAAGGTGGATCACCATTGATGACTGGCCAAAAGTTGGTTGAAGATGACGGATCCCGACCTCTAATTACGCCGGCCTTGACGAGGTTCAGAGGAGAGAATGGTGTTACTTTATCAAGATGGAAGAGAAAGAGGCGGTCAATGAGAATGGAAGGTGCGGGTGGTGGTTATGTCCGTTATATCATGGAGATTCTTTAGCCGATTGTCAGTGAGAAAAATGATGGCTAGAGAGAGTTTTTATTATACCGCTTTTAAATGGAGGAGAGAAAAAGAAGAAGGGTTATTAAGGGAGAAGCATGGAAGTTCAGAGAGTGATGTTCACAAGAGAAAAGAAAATGTGAGTTCTTGTCAAAAGAGAATGGAGATGGAGGATGAGGGTTTGTGTTATGTGAAGGGAGAGAATGAAAGAAATTGATGGTGGTTAATATTGTTAATGTGGTGTTTGTTAAGAGAGCCATTGGAGAAGATTAAAGAAAATGGTTTTTAGATTGAGATTTTTTTGGTTCTGTTGTTACTATCAAAAGAAAAGAAAAAGAATATATATTCTCAAGCATGACCTCACCGCATGAAAGCTTGGCTGATATATTTTCACATGCCGATCGAATATACCAAAAACTACACGATGCCTTTTCCATGTCGAAACCCCAAGCTACCAAAGATTTTTCCGTATGATGCAAATATAATAATTGAGATATATTGACGAACAACTTTCGTGTTGGGAGTTTTTCAATCGGAGTCCATAACATGCTTAAATCGGCTCAAGTTTAGAAATCATAATTTACAAAATACGCAATGACGGCAAAAGTTTATCGGTGTTTTTTCATGACTTTGAGGTTTTATAACTTCTTCAATATTCGCCAAATGGCGCAAACTCGGAGTCGCTGGAAAGAAGACATGTAGCAGAGTAACTTTGATGTTGAGTGCCCGATTTAAAAATGATCGCAAGCTCGCTGAATTAGCTTCAACTCACACCGACACAAACTGCTCGATATTTACAAATTTTTCTAAGTGTCAAACTTAAAACTCAATCCATGTAGACCACTTTAAAGATCCGTAATTTTCCGATACTTGACCGAATTATGCAAACTCGCTGCCATTGGAAAGAATGCGTAATACAACAACTCTTTAGTTCGACAAAAATCCAAACGGTCAAGTATCATCGAATGAAAAGTGTTTGAAAATGCTGCACGAGTGTTCGACGAAATGTCCGGGCTGGCTGGGCAAGTTTTGATGCATGCCTTGCGGCAATTCCAACTTCACGCTGCTCACTTACGGCGACTGTATCTCCCTCCGACGTCCAAATGAAAAGTTTCTAAACGGAACTCGTAGAGACACGGCAAACTTCATCTTCGTGGTTCAATTTTTCCGCGGCGATCGGATCGACGAGAAACAACTCAACATGCGTATGCCAACTGTTCGATGAAATGCGCTTGACCATGGCAAAATTGCATGCGGCTGTCTTGCATTTTAACAACTTCATGCCGACACTTACGCGGCCCGTTTCTTCCACTCGGACGTCCAAACGAAAAAGTTTCTAAACGGAACTTATAGATGGAATTACGAACTCAAACTTTCGTGTTCGAATTTTTCCATGGGCGACCGAATCATTGCCGAAAACAGCCCCGAACATGTGCACAAAAATACTCGAATTTAACAAACATAATGAGTTCTTATTTTCCGAGCTTTATAGCTTCCGATTCGAGTATCGAATGAATTCGACTCTTCAACAAAGTTTTATATCGCCGAAATGAACAACTTTTCAGTTGAATATTTTCGATTCGGAGCCACGAACTATGACATAATCGACTCAAGCTGTCAAGAAAAGCATAGAAACAAACACTTCAATTTTTTCTAAGTGTTGAATTTTGAGATGATAAATCGTAACTTCCGAGCTCAGACTTTTTATCCGCTTCCGAATGGATTCGATTTCTTCAGAAAGTTGTAGATTGCCATTAAATGAACAACTTTGATGTTGAACTTAATTCAATCGACGCTCGAAACACGTAAATTGCCTCCAAGTCGAGTACTTGAACACATTAAAACACTCAAAATTTTACTAAGTGTAAAATCAAAAGTTATGAACTTCAAATTTCGTGTCAGATAACTCAAATCCGCATTTCGAAAAATCTTCACAAAGGACAAAGTCGAGTACGAAATGCGCCTTTCCAACGACTATCAATTCACAAATTTCACCACAAAGTGAGATACGGATGCGCAACATGGCTCTGTGAATTAAAGTACTTAAACTTAGAAAATTTCTAAGTCCAAAATTACTTAAAATGCAAGAAACCTCATTTTCACCCGATTTTTCTCAAAAATGATCGTGATTTTCTCAAATGTCGACTTTTGACCGTAATTTTGACAAAACTCCACTCACCAAACTTTGACTTTTGTTGACTTTTGATACACGCTACCAAATATCATTTTATCTGCTCGTCTTGATTTTCCGATAAATCGCGAGATCGATAAGCCAAATACCAATGCTTCACAACTCACGGAAGGCCATAGAATCGTTCGGGTTCAAATATCCGACCACAACACACCGTAGCTTGAAATTGTAATCAAGATCCACCGATGACGATCGTAATACCAAAACTTGCGAGATAATAATCAAGCTTCTCGACACACTGTATACGAAATGATGCTTGAATTGACAACCTCAAATATTCAACTTGAGAGACAAACCTCTTCTTCGTAATTGTATGATTCATACGATTGGAAAACTCAACCCATGATCAATGCATGAATGATATGTATGATGCACCTATTAATTAAGTGTTAGCCAATTATTTATAAAAATAAAGAGGGTAAATTTTGGGGTACAATACCTGCCCCTATTCAATCATCCTCTAGCTTTAGAGCGAGATTACGCCCGCTTTCGAGACAAGGTATGAGGTGATGAATACCAAACGGACCTAAATTTACACAATCCCAAAACTACATCAAGAGATAGGGTGGACATTCCAAAATTCTAAGGAACCTCACCGAGAAAAGAGCATGTTGCGCTGTAGCTTAACTGGGCCACAACCAAAAAGCATACGTATAAATGTTGAACTCGGTACAAGGTGCACAAGCAACTCGACCTAAGAAGAATTGGCCTCTACCTAATTCAATCCGCAATATCGGGAGAAAACACATGCGCGGAAGCAAAGACTAGATACGCGAAACCGATAACCACATTTACGCCATACGGCGGAGTGTGATGCAAGGCCAGAAAGTGCCGAGTATGCATCGACTCGTAACGCTACACTCCGAAGGGAGACAAAGTGTATTTGTTCCTAAAAGGCATGTGATAAATGAACAACGGAAGGCAGAAGTGCTAATTCAATGGACCCAATCAATCCGCAATGTGGAGAGCCGACACGAAGCGGAAGCAAAGACTAGATACGCAAACTAGACTAACCACATTACGCCGATAGTCACGGATGTGATGCAAGACCGGAACGCCGATTAGTTCAAGAAGAGAAACAAGAGTATTCTTATTTCAAAGACCCACAATGCCGTGGAAGGACCGACATGCAAGTGGAAATAAAGACTAGATACACCAAGTAGACTAACCACATTTACGCTAACCTCAAGGTTTGTGATGCAAAGACTAAAGGTGCCGATTAGGCTTTATCGATGACAAAAACAAGAGTATTCTTGTTTCGAAGACCCACAATGCGGAAAGATCGACATGCAAGGAAATAAAGACTAGATACACCATAGACTAATCATTTACGCCGGCAACTCAAGGGTCAGGATGCAAAGACTAAAGGTGCCATTATTTATCGATGACAAAACAAGAGTATTCTTGTTCTCGAAGACCCACAATGCCGTGGAAAGACCACATGCAAGTGGAAATAAAGACTAGATACACCAAGTAGACTAACCACATTTACGCCGACAACTAAAGGTTTGTGATGCAAAGACTAAAGGTGCCGATTAGGCTTTACTGATGACAAAACAAGAGTATTCTTATCTTAAAGACCCACAATGCCAGGAAAAGACCGACATGCAAGTGGAAATAAAGACTAGATACACCAAGTAGACTAACCACATTTACGCCGACAACTCGGGCGGGTTTGTGATGCAAAAGACTAAAGGTGCCGATTAGGCTATCGATGACAAAAACAAGAGTATTCTTGTTCTCGAAAGACCCACAATGCCGTGGAAAGACCGACATGCAAGTGGAAATAAAGACTAGATACACCAAGTAGACTAACCACATTTATCACGACAACTCAAGCGGGTTTGTGATGCAAAGACTAAAGGTGCCGATTAGGCTTTTATCATGACAAAACAAGAGTATTCTTGTCTCTCGAAGACCCACAATGCCGTGGAAAGATCGATATGCAAGTGAAATAAAGACTAGATACCAAAGAGACTAACTTACATTTACGCCGATAGTGGCGGTTTGTGATGCAAAGACTAAAGGTGCCGATTAGGTTTTATTGACTCGTCAGATCAGAGGAAGACAAGGTGGTTTGTTGAGTCAAGACGTGGTTGTACCAGGTGGGCAGCCAACACTAATCAAGAAGATGGACATATTGCGCTCGAAGAAACCGACACAACGGATTCCAAAAGAAACTTGACATTGCCGATGAAAATGCATTTATGGCCTGAATCCTAATGAGATGTATGACTCTTTAGGAGATTATGTCAATGTAATGATGCTTGCAAGACATATATAAAATGAATGAAATAAGAACTCAGCCGATTAGAGCATCGAGGAATGCCAAAAAATCTCTCAAGACAAATCAATCTTGCTTGATGAGCTCTGAGGAAATGATGCCACTGGAAACCCGTCACTAGACAGAGGTCTCGCTTGGAGAAATAGAATATACGCCCTAGAAAAGATCTTCCACCGCTACCCATCACAACTCTAGCTGGGAGACAAAGATATGTCAATTGTGGGGATGTCAAGAGATGAGAACCGGGAGGATCATCCGTGAATAATATGCTATCTATCAATCAAACGCCCGATCAACAATCCATAACACCTCCATGGGAATATCGGATACAACACACTTAAGACTTTGGAGAACATCCACTAGGACTTCATCGAGACAATATTGTCAACCCGCACGGGAATGGTACCATGTTCGTAACAAGGATTTGTCGATAACAACATCCTAGGAGATTCACCAAATATGGTACGTCGATGACAAACACTACATCCGATTCTTTGCGAAGTTTCACTGGTTTTCGCCCATGTTACCAAAACGAGATATCAATCTCATTGAGGATGGCGGAGGGCACCAGATCGTGAGATAACGATAATGGAAGAAAAATCCATAAGAGGGAGCATCGCCGGTCAAGGACGAACTCAGGAAAGGACACCCGCGAGGATGAACTTGAGGAAAAGAAGAAGAGGACGTCGGACAGACAACTCATGAAGAAAGAATAAGACAATAGGAAAATGAACTAATAAGGAAAAGAACGCAGTGTAGACGAACTCAAGGAAAGAACATCCAGAAGATGAACTTGCAAAGGGAAAGAGAACGCCTAGTTAAGACGAACACATCCGTGTGAAGATGAACTTGCAAGCGAAGAAACGTCTAGTTAAGATTTAACTTGCGGGAAGGAACATCTCAGAAGATGAACTTGCAAAGGAAAAGAGAACGCCGAGTGTAGACGAACTCATGAGAAAGAACATCTCATGAGAAGATGAATTGCAAAGGAAAAGAGAACGCCGAGTGAGACGAACTCGCGGAAAGAACATCCATGAGAAGATGAACTTGCAAAGGAAAGAGAACGCTTAGTGTAGACGAACTCATGAGGAAAGAACATCCGCGTGAAGATGAACTTGCAAAGGAAAAGAGAACGCCTAGTGTATTAACTCTCGCGAGGAAAGAACATCCGCAGAAGATGAACTTGCAAAGGGAAAGAGAACGCCTAGTTAAGACGAACTTGTGGAAGGACATCCGCAGAAGATGAACTTGCAAAAGGAAAGAGAACGCTCAGTTAAGACGAACTTAGGGGAAGGACATCCGTGTGAAGATGAACTGCAAAGGGAAGAGAACGTCTAGTTAAGACTAACTGCATTTAACTTTACCAAGATGATGACATCGAAGGAAGTGTCCTAAGAACTATAATATCCCCTGTGCCAAAGGCGGGTATAATTCTTCAAGAGTATCAAACATTTGGATTACACACACCAAGTATGGATACCCAAAGGTCCGGAAAAGTAATGCAAACACGGGTAAGATAACCGACGGTTTTGCACAAACGAAGAGCGTGCGACTCATTGTAAAAGACAAAAGACAACAAGTAAAAGCTTGAATCAAGAAGAACAAATCATCCGACAAACTTCTAAAGACCCAATTTGAGACCATTTCAGATAGCAAAGACTCAACGGAGAGGACCCTATATTGAAGAGTATTCTTCAAGATATAGGAATTTCAATCAAACGAGTAATCAGCATCCGCCAACTGTCACCCATACGCCACTTTCAACCCCGAGTGAAACATAATAGTCAACATGCCCCGTGTCTCGAAAGGATTGGCCAACCTTGACAAAGTTGCCCCAGCTTTAATGAGCCCTCAAGGATATAATACCATTTTGAATGCCCCAGATTAAGATGATTTTGAAAGGCCGCTCAATATATTTTCGACAACCGCCTTGGGACAATCAAGGTATTCATCCGATGCTCATTATGCAAGCTTATCGGATGTTTGAGCACTGCTCATATGCAAAGAATGTTTTATCCTAAAATGATAATTCTAATGCAAATCCTATGCTTGTCTTGAAACAAAAGCTTTTGAAAAGATGTCAAACATCGCATTTTTGTGCGTAAGATAACAAAAATGGAATGATACCAACTCAAAGGTGTTAGCAAACCTCCTAGGAGTCGGATACCGCTTCTCATCACAAATTAGCTTTCAAATTAACCTCGCCTGCTTAGGACTTTTAGGGTTGTAACGTGCTCGTTCACGGTTTTAGAAAGAAAGATTTTTAGGCTCAAAATATTTGGTGCCCACCCCTTCATGATATTCTCCGAACCTATGTTCGCTAACTTGATGCGAGCAATCATCTCTCACAAGAGGAAATTGAAAGTTGAGAAACCATTGCGCTTGGTCGTGCCACTTTGACTTTAAGGACGGCTTCTTGGACCCGATAGCCACTCACCTTTTTGCTTAGAGCTTGATCAACGACTTTGTTCTTTATTGAGGATGTTCTGATTATCCTCGCCCTTACGCTTGCCAATTTGCTTTTTAACATTTGCCCTTTTATTTTGCCTAAGCGACTTATTTCCAAGTTCGACTTAGCGGCTTTTTCTTGTTTTTTTTTGCTTTTTTTTGTTTTTTTGAAGTCGTTGATCTTCACAATCGCCTTTGATTTGCTAGATGTGATTGTGGCGATCCAAGTCCTCTTCAGATAAGGAGTTCGTTGGGGTATTGTCCTTCCATGATGCACATTGTTGTCAATTGAAACTTGATCGCCATAATTTCTCAACCTTTGAAGGATAGCCATTGTTGTATCCTTTGATGTATACTCGTGAGTTTTGAATGCTCAATCGATTAACGAACACTACCCCTCGCCCGGTTTAAAATGAGGGTTTTCTCTCGAACAAAAGAAACTCCTACTCAAGGCTCAAAAGGGTTAACGAGGGTCTAACTCCCTTATATCTCCGGTGTTTGGGGATTTGAAACAAGGCCTGTACATCGTCAACGGGGTTTTTATTTGAAAGCAATACGGTTGAAATTCTTGGTATATTTTCGTCATCCTCCCTACAGAGGTTTTGCTTTATTAACAAGAGTTGGATATCAAAAACATTTGAAAACAATTAAAAGTGCATACAAATGGATTAGTTCAAGACAAACATATTCAATGCATTATGATAATCATTCAGAAGATGAAAATGTTCTGCATACAAGCATGTACTAAACAAACAAGAAAGATTACAAATGAGAATGCAAATGAATCTTGAAATTGCCGTTGAGGAGACTTGACTTGTTGCTTTTGATGATGCATTTTGAAGTCTTGACATTTGCTGAGCTAGCGAGGACCCAACATGACCATCCGTGTGAAATCGATAGCTTTTGCCTCAATCGCATCCTGTACCTTGCACTTGAATGCATGGCAATCTTCAATACTATGCCCTAAGGTTCCGAATGAAACTCATGCTAGCATTAGCATCGTAGTTTCGGGCCGCTTATCCAAGGAGGGGGAGCAAATGCGGTGCTGGGAACAACCACTTAAGATCATTCAAACGGACAAACAAATCGCATAGCTCATAGGAATAACATCAAACCTCCTAGGAGCACGATTTCGTTGTCTTTGATTCACCGACGAAGGCCATGAGCCGGGCGGGCGGTCGATTATCCCTCTTCGACGCACAAACTCGCTTTGAGGTATAGCAGCAGTATAACGGTCATATCGGCAGCTGGAGCAAAATTGACTTGTATGCTCAACCTCGTGGAAGTAAACCGATAATCCCTTGTCAAGAAAACTCGAACCTCATTTTTCAAGGTCACATCAGATTATGACAGTGGTGCCCAGAATGGAAATCACACTCAGCCATCACATCGCACTCAATAGAACCTTCAATGGCAAGAGTTTGGAGTTCAACCAACGAAACTTGAGTACCGAGGAAGCAACCGAGCATATGGCATCGAATAGGATCGAATTGCTTTTCGCAGTGGCGACCATGGTGAAGAGCTACCTTCTAGACCTTCTCGAACAATAGAATTGACGTGAACGAGGAGACCCTAATATGTGGGTGATGGAGTAGATGCATGCCCAACTTTAGGGCTCAAAGAAAAACCCCGAGTATAAGGAGGAATAGACACTGCTGTTGAGGAAAACCGGGGTCATCTCCTTCTCAACACGGTCCCTAAAATTTCCATCACCAAGCCTAGCCGAGTCTTCAATCGCTGGTTCTCTTCTCTCAAGTCTTGCATGTCCAAAGATGAGAAATCCCATCCGTTCTTTCATCTCATCCAGTCTCCGCCGGTTGCTTCATCACTCTGTTTCAAACGCAGAATGGCACGGAGGCAAAGTTCACATTCGAGTAGAAAATAATGTTCGAGTAAGAGAAATCCCAAGTTCAAATGCTTGTTATGCACAATGTATGTATATGCATGGTTAATGCATGATGCATGAAATGATCACTTCCAGGACATTCCTGCAATTTGTTATCAAACATCAAATAATAATAGGATAGTGACAACAATAATTATCAAGACCAGACACACAATCAGATTGAGAATCAATCGCTAAATGCATAGATGAAATAGAGTCATACAAGAGTCCACGATCACAGAGTATTAATACAAACACAATAGTGAGCGAACCCCATCCAACAAGCCTGGAGGTGATTTGTCGAATCAAATAACATCAAATAACATTTGCAACTACTTATTTAGGGGCCTCTTGCGCCTTGAGCGTATGGATCTCGCTACTAGCTTAGCCACATGAATGTCTCGACCCTCAACATGGTGTATGCGCATATTCTCCATCTTTAGCATATTGCCACTTAGTCTTCAAATCTTCAACCTCTTAGAAAGGATAGTCATCTGCTCCCGCCGACTTTGGGCTTCAACTTCAAGTTCTTTCCTTCTCAAGGACTCTTTAGCATTGGATTCTTCCTTATGAGTCGCTTTAAACCCGATTTCTTCACCATGCTTGGCAATTTCTCATTAGCTATCCGCATATTCTTCAACTTCTCTTGTACCGTCAAACTCTTTGGTCATCTCGATCAAAAGAAGAGGAACTACCACCTTTGGCTCTCTTGGTTTCTTCAAGTGCCATAAGCCTTCAAAACTTGGTCTTTCCGCCGATCTCAACAGATAACCTCTTTATCTTGAAGAGCAAATGCTAGGTCCATGGCTCGAGCTTGTAATCGCTTCAAAGTGAATTCTCCGATTGGAGCTGTTTGTAAACCTCAATACGCACGAAACCTGGAGGAGAGATTACGGATGAAGAATAGGAAGTAGCAAAATCAGGTACTAGACTTTCAACCAAGGAACCAGGTTGAGAATACAAAGGTGCTTCCTTTTTGTATGGAAGCCGAATCTGGAGACCCGATCTTTTAACCAACTGTAAGAATCAAACGATAATTTCCTTTTGGCCAAAGAAAACCGTGCCCTTTGTGAACCGAGCTCCATGCAACGACAACTGATTTAGCAAAACCGGTTCTCATCATTTGCAAAGAAGATAGTTTCCGTCAACCGACGAACAATGGGTACTTTACCAAAGGATATCCTAGTCGACGTGCCAATATAGGATTATAATCGATGCAACCTTTAGTTCCCATCAATGGTACATTTGGAAACTCTCCACAACTAGTAATGATCTCGAACCGTCGACATATTCCAAACTATATCATATGAAGTGAGTGCGATGATTCGCTAGACCACTTCATGGTTTTAGCATAATCAACAAATGCCCCTCTTTGGCAAATGTGTGTTGAACCAACGATAAAGTAAAGGCATACAACCCATAACACGCCTTTGACCATGGCGAGAGTGAATGGCATAATATGTATCGCCAAGATGGTAGGAACCGGATTGTCATTCATGAAAACAAATCGCAAGAACATCCACAAACTTCTCAAAAGAGGGAAAATCACCATACCATAGATCATGACGGCTAAGATAGTATTGCTTTTCCAACTACCAACCTTGGCAAATTCATCGCCTTTGACTAAAAGGAAAACCAACGGAAGTCCACAAGTGATCTTTCGAACCCAATTGTCCCTTACTTCACTAACGCGCAAACCAAGGGCTTTAGCAATGGCTTCAAAATCGGTACCCATTCTTTTGACAAAAGGCAAACCGCTTGTGATACATCGATACCCAAAAGGAAAGAGCCTCAAGAGTAGGTGCTAAATCGATAATCTTGAAAGGTAAAACACCGAGCTCACTATCATAAAACCGAGTAGAGATTGCATGGCATAGAACTCATAATCCTCCATTAGTAACGGCAATATGTTCCCATGATCTTTTCTGAACTCTCTTTCAATCAGATCCTTCACAAGAATACCTCTGGCTCTTACTTCAGAGATGTCGAATGCAATAAAGAGTATGAGAAGTCTTCCTTAGGGCCTCCTGTTGGTTTGATTGGTATCCATCCTGATGTTGATAGTAAACCACAAGAAGTCCTGGAAATGATATGCATGCGGGGTTAGATAAAATAACATGTTTTTTCTGACATTTCTTTTAAAAATAAACATGCTATGATGCAAATACATTATGCATTGATCATGGGTTTACTACTTCCATGAACATCAAATCAACTGCAATTAAGCTTCGCCGATTGAAGAAAAACCAAAAATCGGACAAGTAAACTAGAAAATGCCACCGAATGATATCATAGTCACCAACAGAAAACATCGATCATCAATAGAAAATACCAAGTCACCAATGTAATATAGTCACCGTAACATAGTCACCATCCGCATGCTTATAATCATGATCCCACTCACGCTGTGTAATCTAGGCCTGGTAAGGTCAAGGTAACTCAGAGTCGAAGTCCGCCAAGAAATACCATCATAACACCCACGTGATGATGATAATACCGTCAATCCTCGCCCGAGCTGGACCACATGAATGCGCCTACAAGACCTCACATAGCAATCATGCTGTTCCACTCTATTCCTATGTTCCTATATGTCTCATAGCTCGTGGTGGCCTTTTACCTCTTGTAACTCCCACCCAATCAAGAGAACAACCCCATGTAAATTTCAACCAAAGATATGAAAGCGTAAATATGCCATAGAATGCAATGCAAGCATACAAAGGATGGTGCGATAAAGGTGTAAATAGATAAACAAATAAATAAACACCCAATAGACATGAAAATAAAAGCTAGGATCGACTCGATCGACCAAGACAGTCCCCGATCCCCGCTGAAGTCGCCAACAAACAACCTAAGAACATCATCCGATAATCGATCAATGAAGTCGCCATCGAACGCTTTTATCTCGCAAAGGAGAAAGGCAAACGCATCGCGAAACCTAAGGGATAAGGCACGGTCTTGCGACCGAGAGATAGGGTGGGAATCTATTACGCCAAGGGAAGGTATTAGCACCCCACGCCGCCGTAGTACTCTACGGTATCCACTTCTACTTTCTGCCTAATGGGTGTTTATATCTATTTATGCTTAATTGCTAATCATGCATGCAAAAGAAAAGAGAAAATAAGAAACCACGGGAAAAGAAGGAATATTTACAAAGTTCGCTCGGTCGAGCCCCGTGACAAGATGCCTACGTATTCCCACGGCGTGCAATGGGAAAGTCAGAGCGCCGTAGTTCGGCTCACTTGTTTTGGTGTGTTTTGTGTTTTTTAATTATGAAAATAATTTAAACACAAAAAGAAAGAAAGCGCGCAAAGGCGAAAAAGAGTTTGTCTTGGTTGGTTGTTTTTACCTTGAAAAAGGAGTTTAAACCATTATTAAGTGTTTTGTTTTTGAAAAGAAAAGAAAAGCAAGTTTTAGTTTTAAGTACATGCAAGGATGCAAAAAGAACTAGCAAAACAAAAGGAAACTAACCAGTACTAGCCCTAATGTTGTCATGCAAAGATTGGACTTATGGTTGAGGATGTAAGGGAATCTCTACCTATGTCAACATGCAAAGGATGTAATCTAAAGTCTAGGCTCGAGAATCTATCCTAACCGAAAGCAGCCCTACGGAAAGCTATCCTATATCCGTCTTGGTGGGAACCAAGGGATGCAAGGATGAAGCGCGTTTTGGCAAAAGCACACAAACAATGCAATGCAAACAAACAAATGACACACAAGCGCAGAAAAGGAGGAAGTCCCATAGCCTCGACGTAACGAAAGATCAAACGTGAGCCACACATCCAATTCCGCTTGAAGAGCAAATGATGCGAGTTCAAGAAGTAAATGCGAACCCTGTGAAAGCGTGGAGAGTCAATAGGGACTTGCCACTTTTATTGACTCGATAAAGAAAGCAACACGATTCGCGTGGAAAGTGAGTCGACACGGACTAGAACTGGGGGTTCTGTCGACCGCCCGCTTGCCCATATATCAATGACTGATGACATGAAATATAAAAAGCGGACTTTGCTTAGTGGTACCACGTCAGGCCCTAACCACTCGACCTATGCAAGCACAAATATAAACACTTATCGAGAATTACCTCCTATGTATGGAGGATTTAAACAAACCAAACACAATTAGCACACGTAATCGCCCTAAACGGGTCTTTAAATAAACCGAGGGGTTCCCTAACATGCTCCAACTACGGAAGCCCCTTCATGCATCTCTATTCCTACTTCTCATGGCAAAAGAAAGTCAGAAGCCCTACTTCTCATGATATCTAGGAAAGTCAAGAGAATGCAATAAATGCAGTAGCAAGTACCGAACGGATATAGAATCCGGCACGCAAGCTAGCGAAATAATCCGGAATACTTCAAGCATCGCACCATGCAACAAAAGTAAACCGTGAGAATTGCTCAAAGCATCAATACAAGCGGAATACGCGGTCGACACGCATCCGGCGACAATGCCTGCAAGAACGAGATAATACAAGCAAAACAAGATAGGAATAGTGCACATGGGTGTACAAACTCAACCAAAACCTCGCAAGAGAAATCGATGGATATGCATGGAATGCAAATCGAGCGATAAAACCAATGTCCATAGCAAAGTAATGGAACATGAGGAATGCAATCGAACGATAAAACCAATACTCATATCAAGGTAATGAATGAACATGCGAGGAATGCAAATCGAATCGATAAAACCAATGCTCATATCAAAGTAATAAATGAACATGCGAGGAATGCAAATCGAATCGATAAAACCAATGCTCATATCAAAGTAATGGATGAATGCGAGGAATGCAAATCGAATCGATAAAACCAATGCTCATATCAAAGTAATAAATGAACATGGAGAATGCAAATCGGATCGATAAAACCATGCTCATCAAAGTATTAAAATGAATATGTAGGAATGCAAATCAAGATATCCAATATTCAAATATATGTAAAATGCATGAACATGTGAGGAATGCAAATCGAAATGATAATTCCAATATTCAAATATATGGAAATGCATGAACATGTGAGTAATGCAAATCAAATCGATAAAACCAATATTCATGAAAATGCATTATTTAGAAATGAATTAGAATTAATAAAAGATATTAATAAAAAATATTAAAAAAATGTCAATAATATCCTAATATCCTAAAATGTCAGAATATATTTTTTATGTATTTTTTATGTGTCAAAATAATCAAAATCGGAAGCTAAACTAAGCTATGAAAGTTAGCATTATAAGATGAAATGGGTGCAATGCCTAATTCTGAATTGAACTAAATCTGGTTTATAATGTACTGGACGCAGAAATCAGGGGGGTGGATTAGCACTTCGCTAAGTCCAAATCAGAATATGCTAAGCCCATTCATCATTTTTTGCTAAGTCCGTTTCATATATTTTTGGCTGAATCCACTATGTCATTTTTTTTTAATATCCAGATTTTTGTTATTATTATTACATGTCACATTTATGTTATATGGTATTTTGTCATTACTTTTCTTATGTAGTTAACTTGTATCAATTGGTCAAAGAGTATTTAATCGATTTTCATTTTAAAAATAACACGCACGTACAATACCTGGTTGGCGGGAGAAATTCACATGTACCAAGAGAAGAATACATCTATTGCAGCTTGCAAGAACGCTGTTTAAAACGGAGTTTTCCCGATCTTCTTCCGCTGTAACTCCGCCACCGGAAACACCGACAATGATAAAAACGTGAATCCAGAGGGAACAACCACGCCTAGGGTTTGAGGATGAAGTCACCGAAAGTGAGATTTTCCGTCGCCCTCCCGATTATCGTCACGGAGACGCTCGATGATCGTAACTTCAGAGAAACATATAATCTTCAACTCTGCCTTACGAGACCTGATCAAGACTTAGATCCTCATGAATTTCTCATTTCGCCAACCGCAAGTGTGTTCAAGAAAACTCTATCTCGCAGCTTTAATTACACGACGACGAGCAGTATTAAAAAACGTGGTGCTTATTCCAAATTCGCACCAGCTTCTGGATTAATAACCGCGCTTTGAGATCACGCAGAGCAGGAAAACTTATAAATTCTTCTGATGATCCTTGCTCGACGTAACGAGATGATGGAAGAAAGCCCGAGAACTCTATGAATAATCCGCCTGTACTTCGACAATCGTTAACTTGCATTCCAACGCCGATGCGCCTGTTGTTGTTACGAATTTGGAATCTTGAATCATGTATAGCGTGGTTGATGCAAGCACGATAAACCCGTAAATGAAGAATTCCTTCAAGAAACGATGAAAAATGATTGAAGGTGGATCACCATTATGACTCGTGCCGAAAGTTGGTTGAAGATGACGGATCCCGACCTCTAACGGCGCTCTGGACGGTTCAGGAGAGAATGGTGGAAGCCGGATTGAAGATGGAAGAGAAAAGAGTGCGGTCACGAGAATGGAAGGTTGTAGTGGTGGTTATGTCCGCATATCATGGAGATTCTTGCCGATTGTCGTGAGAAAAATGATGGTGGTGAGAGAGTTTTGTTATACCGCTTTTAATGGAGGGAGAAAAAGAAGGAAGTGGTATGGCGTAAGGATGAAGCATGGTGCAAGCGAGAGAGTGATGTTCTCACAAGCAGGAAAAGAAAATGGTGAGTTCTGCTGCCAAAAGAGAATGGAGATGGAGGATGAGGTTTGTGTTATAGGAGAGAATGAGAAATTGATGGTGGTTATTATTGTTACCATGGTGTTTGTTAAGAGAGAGCCATTGAGAAGATTAAAGAAAATGGTTTTTAGATTGAGATTTTTTTTGTTACTACTGAAAAGAAAAAATGAATATATATTCTCGTTATGATCCTCACCGTCATGAAAGCTTGCTGTTATATATTTTCACATGCCGATCGAATATACCGCTTATGACTACACGATGCCTTTTCCATGTCGAAACCCCAAGCTACCAAAGATTTTTCCGTATGATGCAAACATAACAATTGAGATTATATATTGACATAACAACTTTCGGTTGGGAGTTTTTCAATCGGAGTCCATAACATGCTTTAAATCGGCTCAAGTTTAGAAATCATAATTTACAAAATAGCGGCAATGACGGCAAAAAGTTTACCGAGTTTTTCCATGACTTTGAGGTTTTATAACCTTCAATATTCGCGCCAAATGGCTAAACCGAGTCGTTGAAAGAAGACATGTAGCAGTAGTAACTTTGATGTTGAGTGCCCGATTTAAAAAATGATCACAAGCTCGCCAGAATTAGCTTCGAACTCACACCGACACAAACTGTTCTGGATATTTACAAATTTTTTCTATGTCAAACTTAAAACTCAATCCATGTAGACCACTTTAAAGATCCGTAATTTTCCGATTACTTGACCAATTATGCAAACTCAAAGCCATTGGAAAATGCGGTAATACAACAACTCTTTAGTTCGACAAAAATCCAAACGGCCGCTATCATCGAATGAAAAGTGTTTGAAAATGCTGCACAGTGTTCGACTGAAATGTCCTGGGCTGGGCAAGTTTTGATGCATGCCTTGCGGCAATTTCAACTTCACGCTGCTCACTTACGCTGACTCAGATCTCCCGACGTCCGAAATGAAAAAGTTTCTAAACATAACTCGTAGAGACACGGCAAACTTCATCTTTCGTTCGAATTTTCCGCGCGGCGATAGGATCGACGAAAACAACCCAACATGCGTATGCCAACCGTTCGATGAAATGCGCCTTGACCATGGCAAAATTGCATGTGCTGTCTTGCATTTTAACAACTTCATGTCGACATTTACGGCGTTCGCTTCTTCCAGCTCGACGTCCAAACGAAAAAGTTTCTAAACGGAACTTATAGATGGAATTACGAACTCAAATTGGTTCGGAATTTTTCCTGCGGCTTGAATAAATCATTGCCGAAAACAGCCCCAACATGTGCACAAAATACCGAATTTAACAAACATAATGAGTTCTTATTTTCCGAGCTCTATAGCTTCCGATTCGAGTACCGAATGAATTGACTCCTTCAACAAAGTTTTATATCGCCGTGAGATGAACAACTTTTCAGTTGAATATTTTCGATTCGGACACGTAACTATGACATAATCGAATTCTGGGTCAAGAAAAGCATAGAAACAAACACTTCACATTTTTTCTAAGTGTTGAATTTTGAGAGATGATAAATCGAATTCCGAGCTCGTAATTTTTATCCGCTTCCGAATGGACTCGATTTCTTCATAGTTGTAGATTGCTACTAAATGAACATCTTGATGTTGAACTTAATTCAATCGACACTGAAACACGTGGAATTGCCTCCTAAATCGAGTACTTGAACACATTAAAACACTCAAAATTTTACTAAGTAAAACTTCAAAAGTTATGAACTTCAAATTCTAGTGTCAGATAACTCGAAACGTATTTCGAAAAATCTTCACAAAGGATAAAGTCGAGTACGAATCGCATTCTTCCAACGACTATAATTCACAAATTCTACCACAAAGCGGTGAGATACGGATGCGTAATATGGCTCGTGAACACAAAGTACCTTAAACTTAGAAAATTTTTCTAAGTCCAAGATTACTTAAAATGCAAGAAACCTCGCTTTCAATTCGATTTTCTCATTAAATGATCGTATTTTCATGTCGACTTTTGACCGTAATTTCACCAAAACTCCACTCACCAAACTTTGACTTTTGTTGACTTTCCGATACACGCTAAATATCATTTTATCTGCTCGTTTGATTTTCCGATAAATCGCTGTAGATCGATAAGCCAAATACCAATGCTTCACAACTCACTAAGGTCATAAAACAGCGCCGGTTCAAATATCCGACCACAACACACCGTAGCTTGAAATTGTAATCAAGATCCAATTGATAGACGCATCAATACCAAAACTTGCAAGATAATAATCGAGCTCGACACATCTCGATACTAAGAGATGCTTGAATTGATGAACCTCAAATATTCAACTTATGAGAAACAAACCTCTTTCTTCGTAATTGCATTCATACATTAAAATCTCAACCCAAGGATCAATGCATGAATATATGTATGCGAAATGCATCTATTAATTAAAGCCAATTATTTATAAAAAATAAAGAGGGTAAATTTTGGGGTACAAATAACTAACCATTGTAAATCGAGCCAAACGAGTTTCAAACTAAGGAAGATACACCTCTCAGAATTGTATCTCCATTGTTCAACAAAGACAAACTCACCACCACATTGAATACAACATTGAACACATCATTACTTTAAAATCATAGAGAAACATTGAAAACATAACTTTCACCATATTCACTAAAGGAACGGAAACGATACACTAACCTTTCAAAGATCAACTGATCCTTCTTCATCATGCTTCTCTCCTGTTGCCGCTTTCGACTGTGACGATTATTTCTTCGTTTGCCTCACTTTCTTCGACTGTGACGGTTGCTTCGCTTGCTTCGAAGGCGACAGTTGTTTCTTCTTCTTCATTGCACGTTTCTTCTTCCCTATTTTCAATTTTCAAACTATGACTGAAAGTGAACCCTAGATTTTCAAAGGGGGAATCAGTATATCAACTATGTTATAACTAGTGTCCAGCCAGCATGGCAACCATTGCCCAATCAACAAATAGATTCTAGCCACGTAATCAAATCAAAGGAAATCTGGCACTAAAAGGTTTTTCATTTTGGAATATTTCTTTTTTAAGGGGCGAAAGATTTTTTAAAACCAAATCTCGCTACTATTGCATGGGAATAAAATGTATTTAACCCAAAAAATTACAATGAGCAACTATTTTGTATAAGAATCATAAATAGGATTATATATAAGTGATAGGGAATATAATATAGTTCTGGTATGGTGGAGTGAATTTCGATATGATACAATGTGTTGCCTACAAAGTTAACACTTTAAAGTTTAAATTAGTGAATAATTAAGAAAATAGTTCGAGAGTGTGATTGAAAGAATATTTGAAATTTTGAGTGTTGAATTTTATATAGTATGGACATTAAAATCATCCTCGGTGACTTGGTGCCTTACATGAGGATCGCTTTAATTATATTTAACGGTGGATGATTGTTTAAGGGAAATGATCGATATTCGTGATTGCTGGTATCCTGAATCCTCAACACCTTAGTATTCACATTTTTTAATTGGGTCTCATTATGATTGGACTTTTTTATCTTTAAACATGTGATCGAACTAGAACAATAACAAACTCTACCTTTAACATTTCGCGCCCACGATCGCTAAGATTAAAAATGTTTATCATCCTCTCATTCAAGGGTTATTTAATAAAAATATTTGCATATTGTTTACTATGAATATTGGTAAGTGCCAACCTTTAAAAAGGGTTACTTGCAGGATTGACTATATAATCCTAAGACATATGTGCATAATTTTAGACGATGACGATTTATCTAAAAGGGGGTGAATAGATCACCAAGCCAAAATATCAATTAAAATTGTACTTTTAAAAAGTTAATTGATAAGAGTGCAAGTAAGGTACTTATATAGATCGATCAAATCGTATACAAACCTAGTTATTGGAACTCGAATATGCAATTAAGCCTTATTAAATGAAAACACAATAATAAAAATTTATACACTTGAAACAAGCAACACAATATTATTTGTTTATATCAAGTTACTAGAATTTTATTTCAAAATAAATTAACCAAAAATAACAAACTGTAATTTGTCAAACGATTGGGTGCAAACGAATATTCATAATTTTTGTTGAGTTGTATTAATATGAAAAACACTTATAATTAAAATGATTATAAGTTAATCATAAAACCAATTCAAAACAAAAAAGCCATAGAAAAATTCTTACGAGTTGATCGGTCAATCAATGATATTTAATAAATTATTTAATAAAAAGTAAAGTAAGTAAAGAGATAAGAGAGCGATACGAGGATTTGTTTAGGAACATCACCAATCCTCCTCGCTATGGATACGCCTCCTCCGAATTGCATTTTGAATTAGGATAATTTCTTACTATGCAAAAGTTGATTACAAGAGAAGTATTCCAAGAACAACCCTATAAACCCTAATCTTTGTTATTGATTCAATCCTCTCTTTATTTGATCTTGATCAAGACAAAGAAAAAATAGCTACCAATTTATTCATCAAATCTTGCTACTCCTTTAGGTACCAAACTCCAAAGCTCTTTCACGCACAATCAATTGTACCTATTGAATACAAGACTTTCAATTCAATTGATGTTCTCTTGCTACTTCCTGGGTACTAAACTCAAGGCTTTTCAATTGGCCGCAATCCTCTTTGAAAGTCTTGAACAAAACCCAAAAGTATACCAAAGATCTTGGAGGACAAACCCTAGGTTTTTTCGAATGAAACCACCAACTCTTAACCCAATATTCTCGAATTACAAAACCCTAATTGATGTTATCAAACCTCGCCTAGATGGCACCCCAAAAAGATGATTATGTTTGTTTTATAAGTGTGTATGCATAGGTTGGAGGTTGAAGGTGAAGATAAATAGTGGTAAGTGTTTATAGTTTCATCAAGTTGGAATGATGCATGAATTATGTGTTTATAGTTGTGGAATTTTATGCAAGAAGGTAATTTTTCTAATTAAAAGAATTCAAAATTGACTCAATCAAACAATATATGTCGGCCTGAACTGCACGTGTCGGCACGTAAGTAAAAAATTAATAGTATGTGTCGAATTAAAATGCAAATGTGTCGCCTATGCAAGTCGGTAGCTACATGTTTTAATACCTCAAGAGATGTGACGACGAAAATTATATGTTGGCACATAAAATTGAAAGTTATAGTATGTAGGCCGATGTGATGCATGTGTCGGCATGTGTCAAATAGAAGATATGAGATTCATTATTGAGTTACATGTGTCGGCCTAAAACTCGATATGCTAGGACGGCAAGCAATTTTTATGTAGAAAACTAATTTTCAAGGTTTTGGTCAATTTGAAAGTGCTTTTAATAATTCCTAAGACCTATAATGCAAGGAGTGTCACATGAAATAGAGATACCGTCAAATATATAGAAATATTAAATTTTCCTAGTTTTGATATCATGCAAAACATCTAATGATGAAGTTTCACCACATACTCCCCATTTTTATGATGGCGAAACTTACGACGAGGCATTTCATGTCATATAGGCCCCCGACTTTGTGCTTCCCAACTTCATCTCGCATGTGTTTCACCCCTATAACAACATCAAAATTAAAGATAGAAAATTGTGAGAAGTATCATAGTCCAATACAAATACTAATATATCACTGTGGAGTTTTTGCATAAAAGAACAACAATCACATATCCCATATATATGTAATGATGCAAAATTGATAAATAACTTGCATACAACATTACAAAACATGTAATACAATGCATGGATAATAATGAATGCGGTAAGATTAAATTTTTCAAGTTGTTTCAGAAGGCCATGATTAAGTTACACAACATAATGGAATTCTCGATGTCGAACATGCATGTGCCTAGATAGCGAAAAAATGTCGCTATTCAATCCAAAATAAAAATATTGTCATAACATGTGAAAAAATACAACAAGAACTGATATGCAAGGAACATTCATACATTCAACTCATGCACGAATGCAAGATAATAATAATAATAATAATAATAATAATAATAATAATAATAATAATAATAATAATAATAATAATAATAAAATAACATATGCTTGTACAAACAAGAACAAACTTATACAAATGAGAAAGAATTATTACATGAAGTCATTATAAACATATACATTGAGAACACACATTGGTTGTCAATCAATTTTATTTGGAAATGAACTTTCATGGTTTTCATCATTTGAGAACATATAACATGCATTAAGAAAAGTCTTACTTTCAAAGAGAAATTTGAAATAATATTGCCTCACTCTTGATGGAACGGAAGTTGCACTCACATCATGTAAAATACTCAAACAAAAGATATAGAGTAAAAGTATAAAGTGCAAGCAACATTGGATATATCAATGAAAAACAGTTTAGTTGCAAGAGGTGTAGTGAAAATATCGACAAGTTGATTTTTACTATCAACATGCTCGAAGACAACATCCCCTTTTTCAACATGATTGCAAAGGAAATTATGACATATCTCAATATGTTTAGTGCAATAATAGAGCACCGAATTCTTGGTTAGATTTATTGCACTAGTATTGTCACACATGATAGAAATTATAACACCTCAAATTCTAGATTAATTATTTAATTAATTAATTAATTTAAGGAAAATATACAAGTCTTTGTGAAGTGTTTGATATATATAATATTTTGATGTTTTGGTATATATATATATATATATATATATATATATATATATATATATATATATATTGATGTATATGTGATTATATGTAATAACGATGAATTGATGAGTAAGATGTTTAAGATGATGAGTTGTGTGGTGTAGGATGAGATATAAGAATAGAATTTAAATAATTATTTTGAATTATTTAGATTTAATAATGATTTATTAGAATTATTTGGATTTAAATAAATAGAATAATAAGTGTAAAGGAAATAAGGACAAGATGGTAATGGAGAATAAGTATGACAAGGTGGAAGTTTGATATTAGGGTCCAAGGTTAAGAAAGACAAAAGAAAATTGGGATTGTATAAACGCCATTTTGTATGATAGTTCTTAGAAAAGAGGCGAGGCATAGCTGAGGCACAAGGAGACAGGAGGCAAAGAGGAATTTGTACGAAGAAGAATTGAAAGCTAGCATAATCATAAGTGTCATACCCCAAAATTTGTCCTCCCACTTCTCAAGATAATTCACATATCCATACTCAAGGATTTTAAGGTTGATACAAACCTAAGCAATCAACCCAAGCTTGGTTTTGCCATTATCAAGTCAAGATGGATTTCAATGTTTCAATGGTCATCATGCCTCATCATATGCTTCAAAGAATCCCATGTCAAATTTGCCTTACAAGTCAAGTTTGCTCAAAATTGCCGATGATTGAAAATCAACTATATTGGACAAAAAGTCAACGTGGTCAATATACACAAACTTCATAATTTTGGTCAACACCAATATTTTGAAGTAAATTCATCATTTGATCAGGGTTGATCATGATTCCTCAAGAAAAGTCAAGATTTGACCAAAGGTCAAAGTTTCTAAATTAGGGTGTTTTAGACAAAGTCAAGAACTTTGACCAAGCATAACTTTCACATACTTTATCGTAAATTTTCCACCATTTCTATTTTGAAGAGAATTCATCTCTACAACTTATGTCTCAAGCTTAGGCAAAAATGCTTCATTTGAAGTTATGGATCAAAACATTAGTCTTTTAAAAGTCAACAAAAGTCATCTTTTGCAAACAAGTGTCATGAGCATGGAAACTTCAAGAAGATGAAACCAAAATATGTTTATAAGACATCTTCTAAAAGTCCAAGAACACCCAAAATGTTAAAATTGAGCAAGATACACATTGTGCAAGTTGAGCATTTTTGAGGTGCACAAAGAGAAATACTTGAGAAAATCAAAAATTCCAAATGGGCCTAACTTTTCGATTCAAACTTGTTCCTAACTGAATTGAACTTCCAAGCCCAAGGCCACGTTTTTATCTTTTATTTTTTTATTTTATTTTAGATTTATCATTTAAAACCATTTTAATTAAAATAAAAGATAGAAAATAAAAAATTAAGTGCAAGATGGATTTTCTCTCATCCTTGAGGTCCAAGCAAGCCAATTAAGTCTGATTATTTCAAAATAATTGAGATTGGCAAACGATTTGATTGAAATTGGCTCAAAAAGGAAATATTTGGTTTGATTCCAAATCAAATTATTTTTCATTGATTGGCATGATATTTTCTGACAATTCTTGACCTAATTCATTACAATATAAATACACAATGATCCCACATGACAAGAAGACGAATTTGCCTCAAGAACCCTAAACCAAGTTCAAAAACGTGGCCTTCAAGCAACATAGCATCCATAGTTTTGCTTGAATTCAATCCATTCCAAGCCTTGCAATCGATTCCCTGAGGTCCTCTCGATCAATTCCAAATACTCACAAACAAGCCAAACACCTGTAATCACAAATCAAGAACACGGTTTGCACTTTCTTTTTCAAAATCGATTTTGATTAGTCATGCATATTTAACTTGTTTTGATTGTTTGTGTATGTTTAGAATGATGTTTGAAGCTATCCGGTGGTCCAATTTGATTTTAGACACAGAATCGAGACACCATTGTTAGGGTTCTAAAGCTCCAATTGGGATCCATCTATTTAGGAAAAATTACAAAACTAGGAACATATTCATGTTCGGAGGTCAAACCGATTGAACCATGGCTTTACTTTGAATTTATATTGCTTGTGTTGAATTTTTGAAACTTGAGGATTTAGCTACGTACAATCAGAAAAACCGGCTATAGGTCCGAAAATGGGAAGAAGACCCCGTATGCTCGATTAATTGATTCCCTAAATCAATGTCCTTTGTATTCATTCTGTTTCATATGTCTAATACCAAAGCAGGTTAGCTAAGATGGAAGAGGCAGCGCGTGTTCATCCTTGAAGCACGGGTTCGAACCCTGCCTTTTCCCAGAACTCCTAACGTTTTTTATGTTTCAGGTTCCAAGCCACAACGCTATAAGTGCTTACTGGACCCCTTGAGGCAAAACACGCCGTAATCATAAGCGCCACGCCTGAAGCTCCAACTGGGTCCACTCAACAAAGCCCTGAAGTTCCAACTTCGGGCACCCAGAGGTAAAGCCCGTGTTCGATCTGGCACCTCCAACAGAAACCCAAGTTCCAACCGGTGCCTCCAAAAAGGATTTCCCAGAAGCTCCAGCTTCTGGGATGGCTTCTTCCTGAAGCGTCTCATTTTCATCATTTTTCCATTATTTTTATTATTTTGCTTATTTCATAATTAATTAAAATTAGTAATTAGGTTAAATAATTAGGATTAATTAGACAACTTCCACTAATTTTTTCTCTCATTTTAATTAATTAATTTAGGGTTAGAATTAACTAATATTTTCTTTAAAATTAATTAAAAACAATTAGACTTAGGATTATTCTCCACAATTTCAAAAAAAAACCAAAATATTAGGATTAGTTTTCTATTCATTATTTATTTTCTCGCATTTTTCCCAATATTATGTAATCGCCATGGGATGTAATAACTTTAATTAGGTTTTACTTTCCGCACTTATATTATGTAACGCCCCAAAGCCATGTAATAACGATTTATTTTCCGCACTTTATATTTTCCGCATTTACTTTCCGCACCTATAAACTGCTAGTAAATTAGGCGTATGGCAAGATAAAATCAACATAGCTAACTCTAATCACAAGATAAATTATCTGAATTCAACACACTCTTCACACATGCACCCCTAGGGTATTCTCTCTCGTGCCTTTCAAATAAATGGTCAAGTCCTCGAACGTAGGGGTATCTTAGCACCGCTGTTCGAAAACATATCATCATAGTCCTTCGAATCAAAGATCATAACTCGATGTTGCTATGAATACATGATCTAGTCCTCGATTGTTGTCTACGAAAGTGATGATCGCCCCACGAATGTGCTAGGATACTCCTACAAGTTGCCTTCTATGACCATCCGATGTCCCTTCAATGTCCCTTCACATCCAACAATGGTTACCTACTAACTAATGGTATGGATAGCTCTATCGAAAGGAAAGTAAAATAACACGGAAACGACCATTCTGAGTAGGTAATAGACTCTTAATTGCTTGCTCTATCAAAACACTTTTCACACCTCACACTTTCTAAAAATCATTTTCAAACACTTTGTATACATTCCAGCGTGAATCATTACAAAGTTCTTTCCAAAACAAAATTTCCGAACACTTCAGATACATTCCAAAGATGAATCATTACGAAGTCAAAGCGAAATGCCTTTTCAAAACATTTTTCAAACACACGGAAAGCAGATTTAAAAGTGAGCTAAAGCAATTAAGAGCCTGTAGATAACTACGGATGGAAAGGGTGCTAACACCTTCCCTTTTCATAATCACCTCCCTTACTCAGAATCTAACGAAGGCCTTTCTGCTCTTTTCACCTTCCCTTAATTGATAAAATAAAAGTCGGTGGCGACTCTTGCTATCCAACATTTCGATCAAACAAAACAATCCAAAGTCAGTTCTCCCACCGTATTACAATAAGTTAAGGGTTTTATCATCTTCATTAGATTTGATTTAAGGTTGGGATTTGGTAGAATAGCCTTAGGTTTTGGTGAATGATCAATTGGTGATTTTGGATGAGGATTTGATGAAATAGAGATGAATATTGATGCTCTAATGATGTATTGATGTAGTAATATATGATGATAATAGATGATGATTACCTATGATTAGATGATGTTTTAGGACCTATAATGTAGTAAAATCGCAGAAAAATTCGGCACAAAACATCATGAATCAACTCATGCAGAAAAGAGGGTTGACTCATGGGCCGACCTGAGCAGTCCCGAGTGACATCTAATTTTTTATAGATTTTTGTAACAACCATAACTTTTGAACCGTAACTCTATTTGAGGTGTTGTTCGTATGCTGGATAGATAACGACATGAACTATATTATTGTGGAGTAAAATGAAGAATAAGATGGATAACTCTAGTACCTAATTTAGAATAAAATTAGTTTCTCCGCGTTGAATCGCTATGATATTTTGTGATAATGAAGTATGTGAAGGTGCGGAAAACAAAAGAAATGGGGAGAGGGTTGAATTGGTTTTATACTTGAAAACTTTTCTTTTAAAACAATCCTGCTTTTAAATATGCTTTGCTTTTGATGAAGATTAAAAGACTTGGAAAGCAATAAAGAACACATTATTTTTATACTAGTTCATTTGAAACTTCAAGCTACTCTAGTCCACCCTTCCGAGGTGATTTGTCTCTCCAATGAGGACTTAATCCAATAATCCAACTTATTATTACACTTGCACAACTCAACTAGAAGTGACTAACACCGAACTCACCAATTGTGTGTGACTAACAACCTCTAAGACTAAATGTCCTAGACGCCTTCGAATGTTGACTCACCGTCTCTCAAGGAACAATAAAACAGCTTGATAACAAGTTTGTTTACAAGTAAATATGCTTCTAAAAAGTTGATATGTAAACATATTTTTTGTACAAATGACTTGAAATAATATATAACTTTTTACAAAGAAATAATAGTGTTTGAGCGTAGTGAGTTTCCTCATGAATTAGAAGTTGTTTCTTCAAGTCTTCAAGCCTTTATATAGAGTCATGCATGTGATATAACCGTTGGAGGATACATTTGGAAATATGAAATTTATGGCGGCTTGAGAGAACGTGGGGGACAAGATCATACGCAGCGTCCATCCTTCGTGGTAGTGGAATAAAACATTTGTTTGTACCATGTACTATTATACCACGTTAACGTTATCTTCTAACCTTCTGTACTTCAGAGGCTTCTAAGAGCATGAGTAAGAGGAAAGAATATAACATCTGGTTAATCAAAACTTCAAGTCTTGAGAGTCTTCAGATCTTCCTCTTCAGAGTCCTTAGCACTTGGTTTTGAAGAACCTTGTATCGTATCATAAGGTTGAAAGAACTTCAAGTCTTCAGAGTCTTCAGAACCACGTCTGCAGAGTCTTCAGTAGTTGGTCTTATAACCTTGTATCATAACTAAGTTCAGAAGAACTTCAAGTCTTTAGAGTCTTCAGAGCCACATCTTCATAGTCTTCAAGCACTTGGTCCTTAGAACCCTTTGTCTTCTAAACTTAAGTCTTCAGCATCTTGGACTTCATTCACCTAAATTTTGTATTAAGATATTCGTAAAATTGTTCAGTGAAGGAAATAATCCCATAGTGTGGATTATGTGCAACTATGTGTAGCGACAAAAAACTAACGAGACTAAGCCATTGATTGACTCAACTCGTAAAAATATCATTGAATTCGTCGCCGTGCTTTTATTCCATCCAAAGGACTAGGAAAAGAGCGAATAAAATCCTAAATGAAAATGAGATCAATGTATAGGGGTTAGTTATGCAAAGGGGATGTATTAGACATCCTAAGCATCTATGGTAATCCGCATGAACCTTTTTGAAAATACGTGTATGTGCTAAAAAGAAGATTTGTACAAATTAGATGGTGGGGTGAGAAAAGAAGTTTTTTTTACAATTTTTGATTTGATAGAACTTCCAATGAGTTCTAGGCTCATACCAACCATGTGCAATGTTGAAATCAAAACCCATGTAATTCGGGTGAAAAGACCAAAATTGTGTGTTGGTTAACTTTGAGAAGAATAGACATCATCTTCGATCCGAGTGGTAAACATGCCTACTACCCACAATTATAAGAAATGAGTGTTTCATCAACTCAAAGTGGAGAATTTAAGCTTAGATTTTCATCAACAAGCATCCTTAACACCAAGTGGAAAACATCTCACTTCACTACATTGTAGAAGTATTGTTCGCATCACTACAAAGAATTGACAAGAATCTAATCTTTTGAGAAAATGGTTTTTAAGGAAGAAAAGCCACAAAGGGATCAAAAAGGTTTGAGTGACGTTAGTTGACTTTTAGTCTTAAAAAAAGAATGTCAAAGTATTGTTAAGTGGATTAAGAATTTATTAAGAAAAAGAAGTTTGAAAATGTATGGATCTAAGTTCAAGTTTATTATGAAAGCGGTTCGAGTTTAGAAAACAAGAATCCTTTGAAAAAGAGAGAGGATTTTGAAAATTAAAGAATATGGGAGGAGATGAAGAGGCTAACCTATGTACAAAAATTAGGGTAAAGAAAGATCTAACCGCGTAAGAAACCAGTACTTTACATAAGAAAGCCAATACCATATTCCCATCCTTTAGATTCACAAGCCAACAAACAATAAACCGGGCAAAAATACCAAGTCTCAGATGAATCTACGCATCAGATGAAATCATATCTTCAAAAAAAAACGGGCAGAGTAACAATTGTATTAAGAGAAAATCCACTCGTATACGAGTACAACCAGAATAACCTGCATATAGAAAAAATAGCCCAAGCACACACAAAATAACACCAGAATCACAGGATCTCCGAGTTGAAGTCAAAGTTCTAATCCTAAGTCCAAAGTCTAAACTCTAAGCATATGAATAGTAACCAAGTCCAAGAACAAAAATTAAGAATTTTTAGTGTTTAAGTAGGATTATTAGGTATTTTTAAAAGGGAAAATAAAGCTCAAGTGAGCAAATTCAAAATAACGAGAAAATAAAATGCTCAAGATAGCAAATGAAAAAATTACATGAAATGTAAATGCAAAATAAAATGCATAAAGTAAAAGGCATAAAATAAAGGAAAATAAAGGCGGAAAGTAAAAGCATAAAAACAAAGTCAATTGTTTGTAATTAGTAAGGTTAGTGAATGATCATCTTGAAGTCATGCATGGAGACTTTCTAGAAGCTTGATAGAATCATAGCGACCATACGACAAGTTTTAATCGCTTTTGTCAAGTATATCGTCCATTTTGGAACAATTAGAGATCTCAACATTTGATCAAAGATGATTGAGAATTTATATGAACAAAGTTAGTGAAAACTTATTGAAGCTTGATAGAATCATAGCGACTACACGATAAGTTTCACAAGTGTTGAACCAAAGTCAAAAAGCAAACAATATTTTGGGGCTTTGCTTAAACATCAAGTCTATGTCACCAATTGATCATTTTCGATTCGGGACAAAATGTAGAGCTATGTAACAATCGCCAAGTAACCTATATAGAGGTCACTCTACAACGAGGCCGGTCAAACATGATTTATGTGTTGAAAAAGTAAACTAGGGAGTGATATGTAGATCATCTTCTAATGTTTGTCAACACATGTAAAAAGAGAATGGGATAAGATGAATAGGAGGGACATGTCACAAAATCCATAATGTGATGATGAATTCATCCGGTCTAACTCGCCAAACCAATCAACTATCTTGGTGGATTTGGTCATGAGACCTATCAACATCCAAGTTCTATTGATATTGAAGAAATTTATGACTCAAATGAATCCAAATCGAAACAAATATTAAACAATTAAAATAATAAAACAATAATTAAAAATGGTTTGAAATTGATTATTAAATTGGATTTTATTGATGAAATACATAATGGTATCCATACATCAAAATAAAATTTCAAGAAAATTGTCCAAGGTCAAACAAAGGTCGATAAGTGTTGACAAAAATTTTAGAATTTTTAAAGTCGAAACTATTTTTAAAAAAAAAGAAAATAGGAAAACAACACAAAATTTGATATAAATAGTAAAATCAGGAATACAAATAGAATGAGGTTACCAATATTTTACAAATGACCATTGAATGCTTCCATAATTTTTTCAGAATTTAAAAATGTCAAAAAGTATTTTTAAACATTTTAATACCACAAATAAAAGAGAAAAATCATAAAAATATCAAATCTGAAAATAAAATTAGGAAAAAATAAAAATCAAAAAGAGAATATTTGAAAATATTTTTGTGAATTGTTTCAGAATTTTTGAGCCAAAAATGAAGTTTCTATGACTTTTTGAAGTTTAAAACAAATAAATATAAAATCAGAAAATAAAATAAAAGACAAAAAAAATACGGACCATTAGATCACCGTCAAAATGCGTGAGTAAGCAGACCCAAAGGATCACACACGCTGTGCTTGATATGGACCACACTGAAAACTACACCAGATCAACTTTTTAAAATTAAATAAAACGAAAAAATGTGGACCATTGGATAATGTCAAAACACGTTAGTAATCACATCCAAAGGACATGGCGCTTGTAACATCCCAAATTTTAATAGTTATTTACTAATTATTTATTAATTATTATATTATATGGTAATTAATTAGATTGTGTGACTTGGTGAATATTTGGATTATTTGAATATATACGATATTTAGATAATGGAAATTTATGGGTAAGAATAGTAGTTATCTAGTAATGGGTCTGATTATTAAAATTGATGTGGATAAGTGAATTAAGCCCATTAAGAGAATAGAGTAGTAAGAAGTGAGTATAGTTATTGTTGTCACAACACAAAAGAAGAGAAGAATAGAAGAGAAGAGGAGAAAGGAGAAAATAGGAAGGAGAACCCTGAAGTTGAATCTTCAAGAGGGTGAGAATCCTTATTATTATTATCTTGTATATGATTAGGTAGTGATTAGTAACATGATAGGTTTTGGATTGATTTCAATTTCTAGATCTAAGAATTTCATATGTTAGTGTTTGTGTAGAAATCCATGAAATTGGTAGAAATTGATGTGTTGAATAGAATAGAATGAGTATTATCCTATTAGAATGATAGATTGTGGTTAAAATTGGTGGTAACAATTATGGGTAATGAAATAGGGTGTTTAGTTGAAGAAAATTTGTGTTGTTTTAAAGAAAAAATGCAGAAAACCACCATTTTAAGGACATGCGTCGACTCATGAATCTGGGTGGGTCGGTGCATAACAACCTGCAAGGCAAACATCATTTTCTAATAATTTTGTAACGACCATAACTTTTTAACTGTAACTTGATTTTGGGCGTCGTTCGAATCGTTAGAAATCTAATGAAATAACCTATAAGATAGAGCTAGATTTGTTTGCATTGGATTATTTTATTATTATGTGATTTGTGTAAAATGATATGTATATGTGTTATGTACATTGTGAATTGGTGTTGAATTGGAATGATAGTTTGCGTATTATTTGATATGTGTTATGAATTGATGATGAATGGAAACAATATTTTTGGCATTGTTTGCTATATGTTATTATGGTGTGTTGAGTTGCTAAATGCTATGAATGCATGATACTTGATTTTAGTATATATATGTTGTGTTTCAGTGAATTGTTGGGAATAACATTGATTGGCTTGCATATTATATGTTATTTGTGACGTGTGGTGATGGGAAATACTATGTGTATTATTTTGTTGTGGGTAGTACCATGATGTATGTTTGTTGTGCAAAGGTGGATAATTCAAGGTGTTGAATTATTGTGATGTGGTTGATAATTAGGATTGGTGGAAAATCTTAATTTGCATATGTTATTGGTGAAATTGCACATGCATACATGGTTGACTTTGATCCTTAATTGGAAATAGAAGTGGTGAAACTTTGGGTTCACATGTACCGATTTTGATCCTTAATTGAAATAGAAATGGTGAAACTTTGGGTTCACATGGGGATTTAACTTGATTGAAATAGAGGCTGAAACTCGGGTTCACATGTGTTGACTTTGATCCTTAATTGAAAATAGAAAGTGGTGAAACTTTGGGTTCACATGGGGCTTTGATCCTTGATTGTAAATATAGGCGTGAAACTTTGGGTTCACATGTGTTGACTTTGATCCTTAATTAGAAATAGAAGTGGTGAAACTTTGGGTACAAATGGTACCATGCATTGAGTCACATTCATTTTGCATTAGATTCTTATGCCTTATTGATGAATGTATGTGAATTATAATATATGCTAATTGGTTAAAGGATTACCCGATTGTTACATTGGCGATGCTTATATTGTATGGAATATCATATGAAGTGTAGAGAATTGTTAATTAGATGTTTGTTTCTATATTGCTTATAATTATATACAATTTGATAATGATTTAAATTCTCACCCTTCTGTTGTATATGATGTTCTATGCGACATCGCGTGTTCGAGGATAGTGGTGTCGCACCAGACTAATCGTGAGAATTAGTTAGCTTATCAGTTATTGTAAGTAGTGAATCATTGCTCTGGTCATGTAACACGGGGGTTATTTGAAATTATGTTTGTTATGAGATATTATTATGTATTCTCATTTCCTTTGGACCTATATGTTGAGATACTATGTTGATGTGGCTATAATGCCGATGTTTGAATTCATATGACTTGATTATGTTATGGATTCATTGTTATTTTGTTTAATGTTTATAGTATGAGATATAATCATTGATAGTCTCTGAGAAAAGAAATATTCCATTGTGATATGCATAATTTGTTGAAGCATGAGATTTAAATATGTGTTATAACTATGACCTGTGCATGTTAATAATTGTTTTGTTGGTTTTGAAATTCGTGTAGCAGACTCGGATGTCTTATAAGGATGTCAAGACATCTTATCTAACATTAAAACAAAATAGACAAGATAGAAATAACAGTGCAGTAAAACATAAAGAACACATAGAATTGTTCACCCGCCTGTGCTACACACCTACATCCGGAGGTTTCAAGCCGTGATGAAATCCACTATCGAAAGACTAATTCGAGCTAAACTCCATGTTTACAACTCCTCACTTAATCCCTACCCAATGCAATTTCTATCTAAGACCCTCTTAAATATGATAACCCTCTCACTTTCCCTCAATCACACGACGATTATAACAATAACAAACTTGAAGACACTTCTTCAAAGACACATGATCGTGCACTTCGTCACAAAACACCTAAGACTAAAAGTAAAATACTTCTAACTTAGAACATAACTTGATTTGCTTACATCTTCCTCCAAGAACAATAACTCAACTCATTGCTTCACAATTCTCGAGGAGAACAACTCCTTTTGCCTACGGGCTTTGAGGTACAATTCAGGACCATCCCACAATCCGTGTGGTTCACACGGCTAACCCTAATGATACATCCTTACTATAATTGGCTAGATTCTAAAACTAGGTTACAAAGTCCTTATTTATAACCTTTCACCCAACTAGATTTGGGCCTTCAAATAACAACATATCAACAAACCGCAAACAAATTGCGTAAAACTTCGCTACAATCAAGGTCTTCAATCTTGAGTTTCCGATTTTTTCTTTGGCTTTTGATTGAATCTTCGGACCTTCACATATGCCTTCAATAGCACACTACATTGGATGCATAATATTCCCAATATTCTGCATAACTTAAAACAGATCTATACCAAAATTATCTACCATTGTGATGTCGATGTCGGATGTCACGACATCTTCTTCGACATGTTGTTCCATTTGTTAATTTAACTCAACAAAACATGTGCATTTCAATATAGATTACATGTTCTTTGTTCAAGTAATATGTCCTATTGTACATAACATTATTGCTTTTATTATTTGTTTTACAAAATTAATGCCAATTCACAAAAAGGAACACAAACTCCCCTTTGGAAAATTTTGGCTAAAAAATAAGTAAAAAATATAATCAAACATTACATTGAAACAACAACAATAATTTACAATTAAAATTTACAATTTCTTCAAGAAGCATCTTTTGTCTTCTACACACAACTATAGATCTTGAGTCAGTAGGTCATGTCTGAACATCCTATCGACATATTCTTTTTCCATTGAACCAACACGGGTGTGCAGGAGAAGGGAGTGACTCAAGGCTGGATTGGAGATAGACTACCTCCTATAGCATAAGAGACGCTTGAAGGAATTTGAAAAATCTCTATGTAACTCGAACTTAGGTCACAATCGTGTTCATAAATCGATCACAAGTCACAAAATTTTATTGGAACTTGATAGACATTTTTATGGTCCATTTGGGCACCGTGACTTAGACATAATTTCACCCTATCTTGTTTCAATTTATGATTGACACACTTTCTCTCCCCCTTTTTAGCAAAAATTTGACAATGGGAGCCTTCACAAAACCAGATCCAGGCACATGAAGCCCAGACGCGAAAAAACCTCATGATGTTGAAGACAACAATTACTTACTTGAAATTAGAGGTAGGTGAGTCCTCTTTAAATAGGCCAGGAAATAACAACTTTTAGTCTTTGGTCAAGGTGACTAAATTTTTTGCTTGAAGGACTGCACTAAAAACAACATTGTACCATCCAAACTAACACTGACCATCTTTAACAGAATTTGGCTGTTTCTGTTGAGAGGAGTTAGTTCCAATAAATGCATATGTTACTTCACCTTTTATTCATCATGCAAATACATGTGATTGCTACTTTTTCTCTCACCAATCCGAACTGTTTCTTTTTGAGATATCATAGCATGTGACTTTGACCATATTCCTTTATGAGGCTTTAGAATAAGAAATGATATTCTGGACCTATGATATATATACTACTACAACATAACTTTACAGATATCCACATGTCTTCTTCAAGGTTTGCAGATTGATCTTCAGTGTACATCCTTCACTAATATTTGATGATGTTTAGTGAGATTTCTAGACTAGACTAGTAGTTATGCATTGTTTGAGCATACTACTTCTTCAACATCTCTTTATTGAATATTGAGATTCAAAAGAACAGAGATGTTCCAACATCATATGGGACATCCACAACACTATTACAGAACCTATATGCATTGGTTCTGAGATCACAAGTATCTCTCAACTGCTCCATTAAAACATCGAATAGACTATCATCTCCAGGACACTCCAACTAGAATTAAACTTTTACACTTGCTATTTGTGCCTAAGAATAATTTATCCCCATAAGCAGAATTGACTTTTAGATGATCATCTCATAACCTCTGAAATTGAAGTTATCCAACATACCCTTTTCATGGACAACCCTGTTGATCCCTTCACTTCAAACTCCCTGAGTTACACATAATATGGACACATTTGTTAAGGTCTTCTCAACACTATAAGCACTATTTATTTGGAATTTGTCACAGTTTCCAAAATAAGAATCCTTAGTTTGCTTTCTACATAAGGTTTAGATTGCCACACTCTTTTACTTGTAATAGAAGGAACCACATTTTCAAACATGCGTATGACCAAAGATGTGTCTTCATAAGATAAGTCTAACTATTATCTACCTTTTCTCAATATTTGGTGTCTTAAACAACTGTGATGTTACATCCTTATATAGAACATCCTTTTCTTCACATCATATATTTCATCACTCTTGATTCTGAATAGGGAGTACACAACTATCACACAAATATCCAACTCCCATCAAGATATTTGTCAACATTTGTATGCACCTCTTATACAAGGAATCAACCCTTCATATAATCACCAGATGATGCTTCCACACATCCTAAACTTGTGAAGATTAATATGGACCCAATGTTGACATTCAAATCATAATTTTGCATGAATACACCAGACACTTACTCATCTCCCGATAGAGTATATGTATTTGGTATTCAAGCTACATACTAATAAGTACTTAGTCTCTTGTCAAAGTACTTACCGCTTGTCGCTTAGAATTATCTACTCACACAGATAACACCGACGATTTCTTCTTCACACTTTAGGCTTACTTCCAAGCAACAATATACACTTTCATGGCTGAAGACACTAAGATGATGTTCTAACGTTTGATACGACATCATTCATTTTTCACACTACCAATAGCTGATCAATCTCCATGATCAGACAATCAACATAACCAGGGGATAACATGATTCACATCTCAATAAGCTTTTCTTCATACCTCCATCTAACTTTGAGATGATGGATGCCATTGTCTGTACCCAGAGGAGATTCTTTCTACTAGGTTTCGGAATGACTTACCAAGGCATGACACAAAAATTATAGACTTTTCAATAAAGTCTATCTCCCCGATTCTTCAAAACAATACCCATCAATAAAAATATATCACAACATCATGTCTGACATCATATAAAGGGAAGTCACAACAATACTTAGGGCCATTAAGACATTGTGGTTGGATCACGGTACTCTACTTCAAACATAATTTGTTCTATGCCCACAAACAGATTCCATAATTCGTTCCTTTGATCGTAGGATCTTCTAGAAACTAGCTCACCATATGCATAAAGGATTGGTGGAGAGACCTTTATTAGTTCTTGGCAATATGGAGCTCAACTTCTATACTCCCATAATCCTGGGTCAGAAATAAACTGACACTTGGAGTAGATAACTTGTTGATCGTGTCCTATTCAACTAACACAAATCAGATGTCTCCTCTTCCAGATCAGGAGTAGGTTCTAAACATAAATGTTTAACACATTCTTGTTCACCACCCAAAGCATCTATTCTTCAATTGGTAGCTACTGCTGAAATAATGTTCTAACATCCCATAGAACATCGTTCCATCTTCTTGGACACACCATCCTTGATAATCTTCAAGTTCTTCAAACAATATGCAGATGTGCATGAGGATCATTGATCAATTGATTCTCATCAACTCCATTAATAAATGTATTTATGAGTGGACTTGAGGAACATCTCAAGTATCTTTGACACTTTTAATATAGTTGGAAACATCTGACATATATTTTGTTGAGGAAAAATAACCCTAGAATTCTTCTTAAACTTTAAGGGTTATATCAAAAGTCATGCAAACAAATACACAATCACCTCAACAAGATTCATAAATAGTGCTTACACCACAATCCAAGCATAAGCATGGTAACTTAGGATTGAAAATAAATCAAACCTACTTACAATAGATTTCCACAAGCTACGGGTCTAAAGACAACAAAAACAATACCATAACTAGGAAGATGGTTTACCATAAATAAGCTTAAGAGTAACCTTATAAATATCTTCACTCCGCACGAAGGTTTTGACATTTTTCTCTTTGCTAAATATTTGAACAATGATATTTATCTCAACCCAAGGTCTTCACTCTAGCATGAAGGCTTTGAAAATTTCATTCATCGCTCTAGCTTCATCTTCTTTTTCATCAAGAAGGTACACGAGTTCTAGTTAGTCTATCTTCAAGGCACATCAATCTTCCATGATAGGTCCATCCTCCACTTCAAGGGACCATACAATATGAACCAGCCTTGTTCAAACAATTTCTAGTACAAACCATCTACCTTATAACCGAAAGTATCCCCCTAGGATCTCATCCATAAATGACAGGATGCCAGCTCTAATACCAATTGAAATTTTGGTGCAGAAGGCTTAGATGTCCTATAAGGATGTCAAAACATCTGATCTGACATTAAAAAAAAAACAGACAAGATAGAAATAATAAAGGCAACAAAACATAAAGAACACAGAGAATTGTTCACCCGTCGGTGCTACACACCTACATCCGGAGGCTTCCAAGCAAGGGATGAAATCCACTATCAACAGTATTAATTCAGAGCTAAACTCCATGTTTACAACTCCTCACTTAATCCCTACCCAATTCAATTTCTACCTAAGATCCCCTCTTAAATATGAGAACCCCTCTCACCCTCGTCAATCACATGCGGTGGTTATAACAATAACAAACTTGAAGACACTTCTTCAAACACACATGATCAAAAGTTGCACTCGTCACAAAACACCTAAGACTAAAAGTAAAAATACTTCTAACTTAGAACACACCTTGGAGTTGCTTCACATCTTCCTCCAAGAACAATAACTCAACTCATTGTTTCACAGCTTCTAAGTGAGAATAATTGTCCTCTTGCCTATGGGCTTTGAGGTACAATTCAGTGACCATTCCACAATACAAGTGGTTCACACACGGATAACCCTAATGCTTACATCCTTACTATAATTGGCTAGCTTCCTAAAACTAGGTTACAAAGTCCTTATTTATAACCTTTTCACCCAACTGGATATGGGCTTCAAATAACAGCATATCAACTTTAACAAATTGTAGAAACAAACAGCAGAAAACTTCTACTACAATCAAGGTCTTCAATCTTGAGTTTCTTGATTTTTTTGGCTCGATTGAATCTTCGACCTTCATACACGCCTTCAATAGCATTACATAGGATACATAATACCCGAATATTCTATAACTTAAAATAGAACTGTAATAAAATTATTAGTTCGGATGTGTGGTGTCAATGTCGGATGTCACGACATCTTCTTAGACATGTTGTTCAGTTGTTGATTTAACTCAACACAACATGTTTAGGCATTTCAATAGGATTACATGTTCTTCTGTTCAAGTAATATGTCCTATTGTACATAACATTATTACTCTTATTATTTGTTTTACAAAATTAATGCCAATTCACAAAAAGGAACTTACAAGTTTTCTATTGTGTGGAAATAGACATGTGACACCCTTTTATGTATGCATACTATTTTACTCTAATATATTCATATATTCGGGGTTAAAAAGGTGTTATACCCCTATGCATATCATGAACTCTATGGAATAAAACACAGAATCAAAGTATTTTTAAAAATCCATTTGAAAAAACAGATGGCACGACATCATTGGTTGAAGATGGCACGACATCATTGGTGAAGATGCGACATCATTGGTCGCCTTTAACCTCCGCTCAAGCTCGATTGCAGGTTTTACAAATGGTCAAATCAAGAGCTCAGACCAGTGTCATTCTCTTTGTCTCTTCAAGACGATTTCAATGGTTCCCCCCGTAAAAAATTTATTTAAATTGTACAAAGAGATATTTGAAGAAAACCAGAATAATAGATAGCACTTATTCTTTGAAATACAGATTCAATACTCAATGAAAATGAAAACGGTGAAGACAACAAGGATCGGAGATAAGGGGAGAACAAGTTAGACATTCATTTAGATTGGTTTGGTTAAGAATTCTACCTGAACGAAGTTCACTTTTAGAGCTCTAAAACTTGACTTGGATAGCGCGATTCAGGACACCTCAAGGAACGATTCTTGTTCTGTTAGCTTCAGTGAAGTTTATGGAAGCTTAAGGAGTGGTCAATTTTGATGTGGAAGTGCTTTATGAGAATTATAACTTGTAGAAAATTTGTTATGAGAGAGTTTGACAAGAATTTATGGCTATCAAAGCTTAAGGAAATGAGTGGAATGTGTCTCTTATTTATAGGATAAGCAAATGGAATTAAAATGAGGGGTGAATGGTGAGATTTGAGTGGAAATCATGCACACCCGTGTTCAAGAAGAAAGTGTGACTTCATGTCCTAAAAACTCAACCATTCCTTGTGTTTTGATGTGCTAATTAATCCTGGGAGGTTTCTAAACATGATTAGTCACGAAAATAAAGCTTAAGTTGGCTCTTACAATGAATTACAAAGAAATTGCAAAACTGGTAGTTAGCTTAAAAACAAATTTTGGCACAATGTTTGCATTGACGCCAAATCCAATTCCCTCATGTGTTTTCAATTATTTCTTATGCCAAATGAAGTCCTCAAAGAGTAGAAAACAATGCAAAAATAACCAGCTTCAATGGATGCTTGAGCTAAAAGGTATAGCCATTAGGATTTGAGAAAAAACATTGAAAATTAGGCCAGGCCTTGGTTAAACATGCCATGCCTTCTAAAAGTGACCTATAATGTTTTGTCTTCAAAAATGATTTTCCACTCAAAATTTGCCCTTGACCAACAAAGATGGTATGAAGTAGACCTCTTGAATGACAAATTATGACCTTGTGAAATTGATGAAAAATCATGAAATGACCTATAATCTTTTAAACTTTTCAAGCACTTTCCAAATATCTTCAAACCTTGGAACACAAATGGAGATAAAGCTCACATATTGAATATTATTGAGCAAAAATAATGGCCTCAAGGTGATAAACCATGATCAAGTTATGATCCCTTGAAGTTGATGATCAAAAAATGGAGAAATTCACCAAAGACTTGTAATCTTTTGACCTCCCAAGTGATCTTCCAAGCATTTTCTATTCTTGCCACTTGAACTAAGTTGTAGTAGACATCCTTAGATCCATTGTGAAAAAATAATGAGCTCAAGGGGATAAAATATTACCAAGTTACGGTCCTCAATGATCCAAAACCCTAATTCAAAGAGCAAGCCTTGGGGAATTTTTCAACTTTGATGATCTCCTTTACACATGGAGCACATCCACATGACGAGAGATTGTTTTATATGATAATAGGAAATCCATAGCAAGAATAACCACTTCAAAACATTAAGAATTGAGGAAATTATGCCCTTGTGATCCAAAGCTCAAATTAGGTCAACCACTTGAATCAACTTGGCATCTTGAGCTTCTCTTCAAGATAGAACATGATGAGCTTCAATATAATTTGTCAATGGTGATAGCTTGAGATATACCATAATATTGAACTTGTTAATTCCTTGAGAGTTGGTGGAGAAGGCATTAAAATAAACACATGAACCTATACACTTCTTGAAAGAAGAACTTTGGTATCATCCACCTACAACACAACATCTAAAAAGCAAATGGTGTATATATTTTGTGGTTAGACAACATCAATCATCATGTACAAAAAGACACAAATAAGGTGCTTGTGATCCCATAAGATAAAACTTAGAGATGTGAGAGAGAGAGCCCTTAGCTTTTGATCTTTGTGTAATGCAATGGTATGAGATGATAAAGAATATTACAGCAAAAATTGGGGTACAACACGTGAAGTGCTCTAGTTCCAAGTGGAATCGATCCTATTGATGAGAATCTTTGGAGATGAAGATGACTAACTCATTAGTGAAGTTTCGTACCACATATATGAGTCTATAATGAAGCATTACATTCTATGTGACATTGCATTTGATGTGTTTTATTGATGAATGATGATACTTTGTATATGATGATATATGTTTGTATCTAGATGAATTGGTGAAGGTATGGTGTATAATTGAGGACAGTGGTATATTATAATATATGAATTGGTGAAGGTGTGAGTGAAGGTGCTTGGTATGATAATATATGTGTTTGTATCTTGACGAATTGGAAAGTAAGTATGACGATGAAGTGATGAAGCATGATACCTTACTTATGTGCATATTTCACTAAGACCATTCCTTATGTCTTATATAATAATTATGATTCACTCACCCTTTCTGTTTGAATGTTGCATCCACGGGTAATGCACATATGATCAAAGTAGTCCGTAGAAGCTACAGGATAGCTTCATGATGTGTTTTATTTGCTTTCAGTGGAATAAGGGAGTCTTGCTCTGATATGTAACATCGGAGTTGGGAGCATTTGTTAAGAACTACATGTCTCTGTTTATTTGATGTTTTTCTAAGTTGCCTTGTTATGGTATTGATATCTGAATTGGATCATGATGTTTATTTTGATTAATTATATGAATTATCCGGATTAAGGATGTTTTAAGATTTATGATTTTCGCTGCAATAGTTTGGAGATGCTAAATGGATATTATCTAGTGTATAGTTATTACAACCCATGTTAAAAAGCATGATATATTATTATGATGTCTTTGATGAATATGTGACACCCTTGTTGGTGATGTACTCTGATATATTTGTTTAAATAATTCGCAAAAATTCCTTGGGTTTAGAAGGGTGTTACAAAAATATCAAAGCCCAAACTTAGAAGTACCAACCAATCTACAATCGCTTCCCTTGGAATACCAAAGCCCAAACTTAGAAGTACCAATAAGGTATCTAATAATATGCTTAACCTCTTTTAGGTGTGATACCTTGGGAGTTAGTTTATATCGTGCATACATGCAAACGCTAAATATAATAGCAGGCCTAGATTTCATAAGATATAGAAGAGATCAAATCATACCTCTATAGTTCTTGATACCAATATCCTTACCCTTTTTCATCATCTATCAAAATTACCATTTGTTGCCATATGTGTCAATTTCATTTGTCATCCATTTTGAATTGTTTTAATAATTCTAGACAATACTTGGTTTGACATACAAATGTTCCTTTCTTGAGTTGCTTTATATGAAGTCTGAGAAAGTAGTTCAACTCTCCCATGAGACCAATTTTAAATTCACCCTGCATAAGCTTAGAAAACTTCTTGATAAGATGCATGTTAGTTGATCCAAAAATGATATCATCAACATTAATTTGAACAAGTAAAATATGCTTTTCTTGACATTTAATAAAAGATTAGTATCTACCTTCCCTCTAGAATATCCTTGATCAAGCAAGAACTTCTAAGTCGGTCATACCATGCTCTTGGGACTTGTTTAAGACCACACCAAGCATGTTTTAGCTTAAAAACATTAGTATGATATTTGTGATTTTCAAAATCGTGAGGTTGTTAAACATACATATTTTCATTTATGCATCAGTTAGGGAAAACACTTTTCACATCCATTTGATATAATTTGAAGTTCTAGAAACATGCATATGCTAGTAAAAGGCGTATAGCCTCGAGTCGGGAAACCAGAGAATAAGATTCCTCATAATCAATGTCTTTCTCTTGGTTATACCCTTGAGCCACTAGTTGGGCCTTATTCCTTGTTATCACACCATGTTCATCAAGTTTATTCCTAAATACCCATTTGTGCCTATAACATGATGATTTTATGGACAAGGAACAAGGTCCCCAATGCCATTTGTTTCAAATTGATTCGATTCTTCTTGCTTTCCCATAAGCCAATGCTCATCAAGTAAGACATCCATAGAATTTTTAGGTTCAACTTGTGATACGTGACGTGTGGTAATAACATAAATTACTTATCGAGAAAGTGTTGTTACCCTGGCGATGTCACTAATAATGTTGTCAATCGGATGATCCTGAGGTTCTCCACTCAATAGAAGATCATCAGCTTTGTTTTCATCATCATTCTTTCTTGGTTGTCATCTTCCACCTTCTCAATCTCCACTGCTTTTAGGTTGACCAACCTTTCGTTGTCCTTGAGTATGTCTCTCAGATGTACCTACACCATGAAAATAAACACCTTTCCCAACACTATTTGAAAGACTCATCAAAAGTAACATAAACTCGACTATTAGAAATAAGTAATCTGAACGCCCGAATTTAATTAAATTAATTAAGGATTTAATTATTAGAATTGTTAAGTCGGAATTATCGAATTATTATAAGAGACGAATTGGAATTAATATGTTGAGTGAAACTATTGAGTTTAAAGTCGGATTATTTAGTCTCGAAGAAATTATTATTAGAAATAATAATTGATTATTAGAATATTATTTATTTAGTCGGTTTAAATTGTTAAAGCGAGAAATAGAAGTTGGAGGTGTGAATAATAGGCTCGTAGATTATTATTATTATTATTATTATTATTATTATTATTGATTGTTGGAATTATATATAAAGAGAAGAAAATGTTAGTTATTAGGTTAGATGGAAAAGTGAGATAGAAAAAGAAAAGAAATATATATTTGAGGAAAGAGGAAAAAAAAAGGTTTCAGAATTAGTCCGGGAAGAAATTGCAGATCGGAAAGCCAAGTCGGAATTGATCGAAATTATAGAGAGACCACAATCCAAGGTGTGGCTGCTCAACTTATAATCGGGTTTATGATAAATTGTATGTAGGTTAGGTCATATGAACTTTCCATGGATAAATTGTTTTCTCTGCGATATGTTGATTTCATAAAATTGATCGTTTATGTTGATTGTTGTTGTCGTATTGACTGTTGAAAATATATAATGAGTTAATTAATTAGTAATGTTGTCGCCGTAAAGTAAGAAAAGGTTGTTCTGTTATAAAAAAATTGGGATCGAAATAGGAGAATTGAAGAAAATAGTGATGAACGGCAGAGAAGGCACTTAAAACATGTGCCGAACGACACTCTATGACCAGGAGACATGCCGAACGACATGTGAAGGAAAAATGTGTGTGATGAACGTCACACCTTTATTGGAAGTACATGGTTATTTATATGAAACTAAAGTTCTACTTTATATATATATATATATATATATATATATATATATATATATATATATATATATATATATATATATATATATATATATATATATATATATATATATATATATATATATATATATATATATATATATATATATACTAACCAGCCAAAGCATTCTCATCATGTTTATTTATTATCTTATATTTCATGCAATGAACTCCATATATTGTTTTTAAAATAAAATAAAAACTGTTAGTGAAAGTTACGTTGAATTTTTGTACTATCTTGTAGTGTGTCTTATAATTTTATCCACATTGTTAAACATAGAGCCAATGACTACCATAGACACACTTAGTATCAATTAAAACCAACAGTACTCTTGTGCCATTGACTACTTAATGTGTCGTTGGGCACAAATCTTATGGTGAGGGGCACACCTCCAAATCCACTTTAATTATTTAATTTTGTTTGTCTGTTTCCTTTGTTGGCTGTTTAATAAAGTGAAGGAGTTATATTATATTGTAGAGTTCAATTATATTAAGTAGCCTAACAATTACAAGATGATAATTAGTAGAGTTTTCAGTTGTAGTATATTTGGTAGAATTTCAACAATAAAATATTAATTTAGTAGTAGAGAAATAATAATGATATTACAGAGTTGGTATTTATTTAGTAGCAGTATATGTATTTAGTGAAAGTGCAGGAGTAAGATTATTAAAATAGTAGAGCTATTAAATTACAAAGTGTAGTCTATAACTACAATGTTATCAGTAGCAGAGTTAGTATTAAATAATTTAGATCGAATGATTAAATGAAGTGCAGGGTATTTACATTGAATTAAGTTGAAGGATTATTAAATGCTGTGGATAGTTAATTAAGTAGTAAGGATTTTCTTTATCCAGAATGGAAAAAATATGTAAAAGACCTTCATTAGATTCATAGTAGAAGAAGGTTATGAAATTAAGGTATTAATAATTTCCATCCGTAGTTATCTAATAATTAATGCTCTTAGATCACTTTAAAAAATGTGCTGTGTTTGACAAAATTGTTGAAAGTATTTGCTTTGACTTGTAATGATTCATGTAGGAATGTATACAAAGTGTTCTGGAAATGTTTTGTTTTGAAAAGAGTTTGAACTTTGACAAAAGTGTGAGGTGTGAAAAAGCATTTGATTTGAGCAAGCAACTAAAAGTCTTATTACCTACCTTGAATTGGTTGTTTTATGCCCTTTAATAGTGCTATCCGCATTCATTTGTTGGTAGTAACCATTCGCTGGATGTAAAGGGACATTGAAGGACATCGGATGGTCATAAAGCAACTTGTAGAAGTACTTGTACATTCAAGGGACTATCATCATTTTTCATAGGCGACGCATCGAGGTCAAGATCATGTGACCGGAGGCGACATCGTGGTCTTATGGTCTTTGTATCAAGGGACTATGATGATTGTTTATAAGTGCAATGGCATAGTACCCCACGCTGGTGGATGCACCATTTGTATTCTAGGCAACGAGAGAATTACCCTGGTTGCATGTAGGAGGTGTCATTCGTATATTTTATCTTTGTGATTAGAGTGAGCTTATGTCCAATTTATTCTTGCCATACATGCTAATTACTAGCAATTTATAGTGGTGCGGAAATTAAATGCGGAATGTAAAGATGCGGAAAGATAAATGCCCTACGCTATTACATATGGCTTTGGGGTATACAAAATTTAAACTTGAGGAAAATAAAAGCCTAATTAGAACTATTACATCCCATGAGCAGTTACATTATTGGAAAAAAGAAAACAAGAAAAGAAAACGCCCTAAACGAGATAACCGAAAAGTTGAGAAAATCTGAAATACGATGAAATCGAATAAGAGGAAAATGTTAGTAAAAATGCAAATTTTTGAATGAGAAAAATATGACATGTGGAAATAAGATAAATATGCTAAAATAATTTTTGGGATTTTTGATGCATTTTAATAATTTAAAATAATTAAATGTGATTTAAATGCTAAATTATGAATAAAATAAATATGCATGCAAATAATATTTTTTAATTTATAAATTAAATAAGTATTTTCTGAAAATAAATGCAAAGGAAAAATATTTTGATGATTTTCAATGCATGAAATAAAATTATGAAAGAATTAAATGATGCAAAAATATTAAATAAAAGAAAATAGAAAAATAGGAAGTTTTGTAAAAGGAAAAACATTATCTTGTCATGATCTGGAACTGAGACCTTAGAGAGCATCTATGCACAGTCCACGCCTTTAACCAACTGAGCCAACAGGTCTAACTGCTTGAAAACCGAGCGAGTAAGTTACAAACACGCTGCCTCCTTCCCGATGCCTCGCCTCCGCTACCAAACTTCATCTCTTTCGCTTTGAAATTTTGAAACCTCAAATAAAGCCATTGTTCACTACAGATCTCGCTAAAACGAAAATCAAGCACACATAATATAAATAAATTCTAAAGCCATGGTTCTCATTCCGTATATCATTGAATGATCGTGATAGTCTCGTGGTCCAATTTTTCCATTTAAGGAAACCCTAAACCGGACATGAAACCCTTGCAATGGTAATATGCAGTTCTAAGCCATGGAAACTAAATCAAAGTGCCCGTAAAGCTTGCAATCTTCGCTCTAATCACAAAAACAACAACAACATGTTAAAAGTGCATGAATAATAGAATTTTGGAAAAGTGTGACAAACCTAAATCGGTTCTGCAATTCTTGATGTTTTGGGAATGTAAAGGTCCGAATACCCAGTGGATGTCAAGGAATGTTTGAATCTCTCAAAAACGCTTTGAAACAAGTTGACGATGGTCCTAGTTGCCAAGTGCACGGTTTTGAGTTTTAGGTTAGGTTCCTTTGAGCCAATTTTTTTCGCCAATCATGCTATGCATTGTGTATTTATATTAGATGAATTGGAACCCATTTGAGGAAGAAATCATCACTAATCAATGCAAATCAAATTCTGATTTTGTACAAAATTAAATTTTCAATTTTGATCAATTTTCAATCCAATCTGCATATCCAACCAAATTTCAAATTTGCTGGCTTTAATGAGTTACTTGATCTAAGGAAGAGAAAAATCAATTTGCATTTAATTTGATTTATACTTTATTTTGAATTTAATTATATTTAATGAATAAATTCCAAATTAAATAGAAAATAAATAAAAAATTCGGCATCGGCTCGATATTCCTAATTGTAAGAAAAGTTTGGATGAACAAAAGTAAGCTTCATTTGCAAAAATTTGATTTTTAGAAGCATCTCTCAGTGCACTTTATTCAAATTGCCCAACTTGTGTTTGTATCGCTCAATTTTCCATGTTTTGAGTGTTCTTGGACTTTTGAAAGCTCTAAGAGTCCTCTAACTAACCTTTTGTCTATCTCAATTGGAGTTTCCATGCTCAATATATCTTCAAAACAAAATGTTGACTTTTGTTGACTTTGAAAATGACCTAAGAATGTTTTGATATACCTCTCAAATGAAGCATTTTGGACATTCTTGTGAGACATGAAGTTGTAGAGAATTGAATTACTTCAAACAAGAGGTGGTGGAAAATTCTGAGAAAGTATGAGAAAGTTATGATCATCAAAGTAATGACTTTTCACCTAGAAACCCTAATTTAGAAAGTTCGACTTTTGAGCAAATCTTGAGTTTTCTTGATGAATCATGATCAACCCTTGAATGTGATGAATGTAACTACAAATGAGGATGTTGACCAAAAATCATGAAGTTTGATCATATGTTGACCATAGCTGACTTTTGTCCAATACAAATCGAGCCAACTATCCGAGCAATTGTCTCGAGGAAACTTGACTGAAGCTTCAAACTTGATATGGAGAACATTTATTAAGGAGGATGATGAACATTGGAGATGTTGGAAGTCCATCTGAGTTGAGAATTGCCAAACCTTAGGGGTTTGAAGATTGCTCAGAGAAAGTTTTATTCTCGATCAACTCTCGAGGAATCTTTCGAGTACGATGTATTAGATATCTGAGAAGATGGAGGGCAACCAAAAGGGAACAGGGTATTTACATTGTTTTAATTAAGTTGATAGGATAATAGAAAATAAACGGTCGAGTTAATTAATGGGTAGTAAGGATACTTGATTTGTTTCAGCGTGTAATTGCCTAGATTAATTTTGTATAGCAAAGAGATGTTTATTTACAAAGAATATATTAATAGAAATTAAGTAGTTTAATTAATTAATAGATTTAGGAGGACATTTAATAATTAAATAGCATTAACGGTGAATAAATGTTTAGGCAGACCTGTAATGTTAAGTTGTGTAGTATTTGTTTACTTGTTTTCTTGAATCGTTGTTGTTAATAATTGCTATTGATACATTGATAAAGTTGTAGGCCCATGGCCAATGTTGATCAAGTTGAATCGTCCTGATTTATAGACATGCTTGAGTTATAGATCGTATGACCAATGTTGATCAAGTTGATGCCTGATGCATAATATAAGTTGTTATGTTGTTGTTGCCGCATTATCGTGTTTGTTGTTGAAGTTAAGACCGCACGACATACATTGCATGATTAAGTTGGCCTTGATGGCACCACGCTTGAAGGCTTATGCGCTGTTAATGCCTTGATAAACCGGCATATGTTTGTTGGGAGTTCTGCTCCAAATGGTACCCATGCATTTGCATAGTTGAGTTGCATATCGTGTTGTTATTATTATCCATTGTTTATGGATTGTCGTGATGTTGTTATAAGTTGTTGTTGCTATAAGTTGTTATTATTGTGAGTCGTTGTTTTTAAGAGTTGTTGTTTTATGGTTGTTATTGTTTGTGAGCTATTATAAGTTGTTGTTGCTATAAGTCACGTTGTTACTAAGTCAGTGTTGATTAAGTTGTTATGTTGATTGAATAAGTGTCTTGTTGTTGTTACTAAGTGGTTTGTTGGTTGTTGTATAGTTGTTGTTATGAAGTGGTGAAATTTGTGATTCTTGATCCAATATACTATTTATCATACACCGCTTATATTGGTTGATATCTTACCCTTCGTTGTGATGTTGCTCTACGGGTAACGTGAAGGGACTGAACGATGAAGATTTAGTCGATGTTAGTTCGAGTCGGTTGTCGCTCCGATACATAACACTTCGGGATGAACACTAGTTGTTTTGTTGTTGAATAACTATGTTGATACATAAAAAGTATTTGTTGATTTTAAATGGTTTTTAAGTTGAAAAGATGCTATGTCATCCAAGTTGAATAATGTAGTTCACGCTTAGTATTAAGTTAAACTATGTTGTTTTGGTTCATTCGAATTTTATGTGTTATGTATCCTGAAAGCATAAAGTTTTTGAAAGTTAAATTGTAATACTCCAATTGTTTGGTCAAAAGAATTTTAAAACTCGATTTTCTTAATAATCATGGTAGAATCAAATGTTACATAACTTTGTTGTAAACTCTATATGCCTTATTAGATAGGAGTATCCAAGAAAGATACTTCATCGCTGCGGCCAAATTTCCCAAGATTATCCTTACCATTATTTAAAACAAAACATGTCATACTAATAGCCTAAAAATATTATTGAAGACTACAATAATTAGCATTTTTCTGCCAACCAAAACACGATTTTGCACTCCACAACACCATTTTGTTGTGGAGTTCTAGGAGTCAGAATATTCAATATCAAATTTATCACAATATTCTTCAAAGAAGTGGTTTTCAAATTCACCTTCATGATCACTCGGATGGAAACAATTTTAGAATTCAATTTATTTTGGGATAACTTGGTGAAACAAATGAAAGCTCATTTTTGCTACGAAAGAAAATAATCCAACAAAATCTTGAGTAATCTTCACAATTACAAAACCAAAATAGTTACCACATATGCTTTTGGTATGTGATGGTCCAAATAAATCCACGTGAAAGAGCTCAATGAGGTCTCAAGTTGAAACAATATTTATAGATTTAAGAAAGGCTTTGTTTGTTTCCTTTGACATGTATCACATAGTGATCTTTTGAAATTTGTATTTTAGGTAGACCAATTACTAAATATTTTGCAACTATTTTGTTGAGTAGATCATGGTTACAATACATTCTGCACACCATTATATTTCAAGTCTAGCATATAGATATTGTTTACCCTCACGCCATTAATCATACAAACCTTTTTCATTATGTATTATCGCAACCATCTTTGGAAAGTTGCCTTACACACAACCCACGACTAAGGACTCATGTCTAAGGCCTTCAAACAAAACATTTGAGATAGTAATAGTTGGGGATTACCTATACTACCTTTTCCAAGTGTGGAACCTTGTCAGGATCACCGTAGATACATCATTCCCTTCGCCCCAATGTCAAGAATAGGAGATCTCATGTCACATGTCTTGAACATCCACTATTATAATCCATTTACCCATCATATAGTCAAGACACTCAACCTACAAAATCAAACAAAGGTGATAGTTAACCAACTCTTTGGTCCTTCGGAGTGAGGAAAGAATTTTTGCATTTGGGAAACCATTGAAAATACCTTTAGAAACTAAGAAGCACCTAAATTTGAATTTTCAATACTATAGCCTTTCTTGTAATAAAAGTGACAAAGCAACCTATGATGATGTTTATTTTTGCTATTTGAACCCTTCTTTATCAAATTATACCTTTATATGCTTTTCAACCTTTGAAGAATTAATAGAAAATTAACACATGGTTTTAATTCCTTGTCCACTTTGGTTCCAAGATCAAGATGCTCAAGAAAGCAACCGACGATAAGCATTGAGAAGTAAACCAAAAGATCAAGATGCATGAAGAAAGATCTGATGAGCTAAGCATCTATGGACATGTATTTGTTCAAAGTTGTGAATCGCCTAAAAAGGAATCATGAACTCGAAACTATGATTTGGTCAAGGCTCCACTAAGTTAAAGGCTTAAAGACGTTGATATACCTATTATTCATAAGGATCGAACTTCATGAATATATGGTTAATCAAGCTACGATAATCCTACTGTTCAAAAAGTTGTGAACTAATTGAAAGTAAGGAAATAGTGTTGATATACCTATTGCTTGAAGGAGTGAACATCGAAAATATGGTTACATCAACCTCTATGATTTATACTGTTCAAATAAGTTGTGAACTTTTTGAAAGTAAGGAAATTGTATGTTGAAAATACCTATTTTTCAGAAGTTGTGAACTTTCTAAAAATATGGTAATCATACTTTTTTGCTCCATAAGTTGTGAACTGTCTAGAAGCTTAACAAAATATTTATGTTATCGAGCATCGCTTCGTAATTGTGGAATATCCGAAAGAATGTCAATGAGCTTCTAAAATGATTGATCCACTATCACAAGATTGTTCATAAGTTGTTAACTGTCTAAAAGTGTTTGTAACCAGGTTACGTGTTATCAAATTCTAATACTATAGAAGTTGAAAATTGTCTGGAAGTATAGTAATTTTTTTGTTAACCAAAATTGCCTTAAAATATGTGAACTATCAAAAGATATAGTCTAAAACAAGTTCTTAAGACATGGTATAATACATGTTCGAAGACATGGTCTAAGACATGTTTGGAAGACATGGTCTAAGACATGTTCTAAAGACATAGGTCAAGATGCTCTAAAAGATATGTTCGAGACATGGTAAAAGACATGTTTAAAAGATACATCACAGAAATAGTCCAAAGCAAACTCTCCGATGACATGATGATGTATGCCTTTGGTGGCATAATTTAGTTTCGGAAGAACCATGTATTAGTTCTAATGTTTGATGTAATTCATCAAGATAGTGACTAAACATGTTCTAATGCCTCATAGTGTTTTGATAGCAATCCAAGTTCGAGACTAAGACCATGTATTTCTAGTTAGACAATCGATGAGCCTTCAACGGAGAAGTATTTTTTCTATGATACTTTGTGTATTGCAAAATGAATTCGTGAGTCATAAGTTCAAATGGGAGACTATGAACAAGCTTTAATAGAATCTCGAGTATTAATAGATTCGGGGAGCCCGATAGCTCTAATGAATTTTCATTCCATGGTGATTACCGTATGAATTATTCTATCAAATACATGGTTTTGTCATCAACAAAAAGGGAATTGTGATAACAAATATTTATCTACATGGCCTTATGTTTTTATGATAACTTTACATGTTTTCTTTAAGAAAAATGTGTAATCTAACAATTCTTTTATGTGTGTTTTTCCATAGGTTCCGACTCGATAAGGTGTGACATTATCATGTTCTAAACTCAACACTGAAGAATACCTTGTGTTATTGTTAAGTCAAGATTAAGTAATGCTTCTATGCAAATTTCTAAGGACATTAGTAAAAGAGCTTCATCGTGACTTATTCAAGGAAGCTTGGAGGCCTCTAAAGATTTACTTATGTTGTTCCAAGTTCTAAAGATGTCAAGACAACAAGGTTCAGAACAAAGTTATGAAGATCTAAAGACATTAAGAGAAAATAAGAATGCAAATGAAAGAGTTCTATGAACAAGCCCTTGTTAAGGTTTTAAAGACTTAGGTTCAGAAGATACTATTTCGATCATTCTACAACAAGTTTCATCAACAAATATATTACGAGCCTCAATACATATAGAAGACATCAAGATTAAGGATTGAGTATAAAATACAAAAGTACACTATATTTGTATTTCATATTCTACCTCCAACGGACTATTCATTTCATCTATAAAATAAGTACTGGAAGAATTTGAAATTGACAAATAAGTTCAACAAATTTATACTATAGAGAAATCTTTTGTATAGTTTTGTAAACAAGAAAGGAGTTGTTACCGATCTTGCTATCAAAATTTTTGTGTTGTTGTACTTAAATATTATGTAATATTCTTTTTATAGAAGTATCTTGTACATTCAAACACTTGTATTCAATTGTTGAGTTGATTGTTCTCGAGTAACCGAGTGAAGGTCTCTATACTCAAGAAGACTCGGATGCGGCCATGGTTTCAATAAGGATTATTAGACTTATTGGGGTTCCAGTAGGTCTGATCATACTTATTGTGGTTGTTCGTAATCTGTTGGTTATAATGGATTAAGTCCCTGTGTATAAGACAAATCACCTGGAGCGTGGAGTAACTTAGTTAACACTGAACCAAGATAAAAATAATTGTGTTTGTCTTTATTCACTTGTTATCTTTGTGTTTGAAGTTTCAAAATTATATATATTGTGCAACCCATTTCAAACTCCCTTTCTTATGTTTCTTTCACCTTCATGGAGAAGCATGCAATTCAAGTAAAATATTCAAAATATATTGCCTTAAGGACGAGAGTCAAAAGTCATGATAATAATAAAGAGGATGAGTCCACTAGTGAAGAAGATGATGATTTTATCAAGAAGTTTGAAAAGTTTTTAAGAAACAAAAAAAAGAAGATCACTAAAAGTAGAAAACAAGCAAGGTTACATGCTATGAATAGGAGAAAGAGGACATGTTAAAAGTGAATGTCCCACCCTTTAAAAGACTAATAAATACTTCTAAAAGCAAGAAGGACAAAAGTCCAAAAAGTATATGTAGTATGGGATGACAATAAAATAAGTTCATCTTCAGCTGAAGAAAATATAAATCTTGCATTGATGGATTCACATCATTCTGATGATGAAGAAGAAGATGTTAGTAATGAAATATATTCTTATAATTATGATACACAAGGTGTAATTAATTAAATACTCAATGAATATAAAGTTCTATATAAAACGGTGCCAACACAAAAGAAAAAAGGATCTCTTAAAGAAAATATTAACACCGTAAAAAGATTTTGAAGTTAAAACAACATTACATCGACAAAGAAAAATAAAATTTTACATGCAAAGAATGTGATTCACTTTCTTTTCAAATTGTTCAGTTGAAAAGAGTTCTTAAATATGAAAATGACAAATTGGAATGGACAGTGTCCTTAGTCAACAAAGATACTAGATGATAAAAGTTAACTTGGTTATTTTAATAAACCAAGTACTAGTGAAACCGTATTTTTAAGGAAAGGACCAATCAAATAAAGAGAAAGTGAGTAAAGCACAAAAGTTCATCGTCATTCTAAGGAGAGACTTCCTAAAAAAATTATGTTTCTAGATATAGAAGTAATTTTGTTCCTACATGTTTCTATTGTAGTAATTAGTGTCTATATACCTAATGCTTGTTATGTAAGAAACTTTGTGTGGCAAGTGAATATATGCGGTCAAGAAAGGAATTATGCAGATCCAATGCAAATTGATACCAAACAAAACTTGATTTGTTTTGTAAGTTTGCTTGAAGCCCACTTCAAATCTATGATATCTTGATAATGGTTGTTCTAAAGCATATGACAAGAGATATAAACAAGTTTTCAAATCTAATTTTAAAGGCAAGGATTTTGTCATTTATGGAGACAATAATAAAGTAAAATTTTGTCATAGGAAAAGTTGGAGCACCATCTTTCACATCCGCTGAGGATGTAGTTTATGTTGAAAGAATAAAGCATAATCTTCTAAATATAATCCAAATTTATGACAAAGGCTTTAAAATCAAGTTCACTAAGGATACATGTTTAATTGAATATGAAACAAATCATGAGGTAAAACTCAAAGATAAAAGAATTAATAATATTTTCATGATTTCACATCAACTTTCAACTCTTTTCTCCATCCTTTTTGAAACAAAAATTTGTCTATAACTTCTCAAATGTTTTAAGAGACTCAAGCTTCTCAACTTGCATGATTGTCATCATAAAAGAAGAGGAGGATGTGGAGACAAGCTTCCAACATGTTTTGATGAAGACTGTCATACCCCAAAATTTGCCCTCCATCTTCTCAAAAGATTTCATACATCTATGCTCAAAGATTCCTCAAGAGTCGATCACAAACTCTCCCAGACAATCAACCCAAACTAGGTTTGGCATCTCTCAAGTCAAGATGGATTTCAACATCTCCAATGGTCTTCATGCCTCCTCATATGCTTCAAAGATTCTCCATGTCAAGTTTCAAGCTTCATGTCAAGTTTCCTCGCATAATTGCTCGATGGTCGAAAATCATTGATTGACAAAAGTCAATCGTGGTCAACATACAAAAACTCCTGATTTTTGGTCAACATCCTCATTTTGAAGTTACATTCATCATTTGATCAAGGGTTGATCATGATTCATCAAGAAAACTCAAGATTTGCTCAAAAGTCAAACTTTCTAAATTAGGTTTCTAGATGAAAAGTCAACTGAACTTTGACGATCATAACTTTCTCATACTTTTCGTAAATTTTTCCACCACCTCTTGTTTTGAAGGAAATTCAATTTCTACAACTTCATGTCTCACAAGAATGTCCAAAAATGCTTCATTTGAGAGGTATAGCTCAAAACATTACGTGTCATTTTCAAAGTCAACAAAAGTCAACTTTTGTTTTGAAGATATTTGAGCATGGTAACTCCAATTGAGATGAGACCAAAGACATTGGTTAGAGGACTCTAGAGCTTTCCAAAAGTCCAAGAACACTCAAAATGTGGAAAATTGAGCAAGATACACTATTCGGTTGGGCAATTTTGGACAATTGCACAAAAGGACATTTGGTCAAAATGCAAAATTTTCCAAACGGGCTTATAATCTTTTGATCCAAACTTGTTCATGACAATATTCTTGACCCATGGCAATTCTATTTTATTGAATTTTGAATTTTAGAACATTTAATTCAAAATTAAATTATATAAAATATGAAAATCCAAAAGAATTTATATTTGTCCAAATAGCCCAATATACTTGCCAAATTGATATTGAATGAGAAATCAAATTTTTCAAGAAAATTTGATTTTATTTGAAAAATATTGAATGCCCAAAACCAACCAATCCCATCAAGCCTCGTGGAGGCCAGTTTGAAAGTAAGTCATACCACCATCGCCATGGTTTAAAACAAGTTGAATCGTGCTATATACATTCATACATATTCAAATATTTTGATTTTGCATTTTAATATCCGCGTGTTTCAATTGATTCTAATGGTTCGAATGTGTTCATGAGGTCATACTTGATTAACTGGGCCATCGCTTGAGAGGTTGAACGTGAGAATCGTGGGTTTGCCATGTTTAGGTTTTTCGAAATGCCTTCATCGAACCGGAGATATGTGCATTTTCGTGGCAAACCATGCCACCATCGAGATCACCATTTAGGGGGCCTCCTTCTGTTTATTTCACAGATTTTTTCAGTTCAAGAATCATAGTCGCCGGAGAAGACGACTGAGCCCTAGCCCGCACCAGCGAAGACCGGAAGGTTTCATGGGGCGATGGCTTGGCTCGATTCGCCGCTCATGTCGACCGGGTCCACGTACGACTTTGATTTTCAAACATCCCTAACGGCCATCATTCAAATGCAGCTTGTTTTTCCTTCAAACACCAAGTGTCATGCGAGTGGTAAGCAAGCAATCTCTGTTTCACTCCTTGGTCTCTCGAACCTCACAAGGACCCGGTTTTGTTTTCTTTTCAAACTTGCATATTTTCAACTATTTTCATATTTTTTCTATATTTTAATATTTATACTATTTTAATTAATTTCACATTTTATTTCTGCATTAAAAATTACCAAAATATTTTTTTTTGCATTATTTTCTAAAATCTTTATTTAATTTAATAAATTAAAAATATAATTTTGCATGCATATTTATTTTATTTTTATTTTAGCATTTAAATCATTATAAATTGCATTTTAATTATTAAACTTTTCCAAAAATCCCAAAAATTATTTTAATATATTTATCTTATTTCCAGCATATTAATTTCTCATATTAAAATTTGCATTTTTCTAACATTTTTCCTCTTATTCAATTCATCTCGTATTTTCCGATTTCTCATTCTTTCACAGTTGCCGATTCTGGACGCTTTTCTTTTTATCGCTTTTTATTTTCCAATAATGTAATTGCCATGGGATGTAATAGTTTAAATTAGGATTTTATTTTCCGCAAGTTTAAATTATGTATCGCCCCAAAGCCATGTAATAGCGTAGGTTTACCTTTCCGCACTTTACATTCCGTGATTTTATTTCCGCACCTTATCAATTGCTAGTAATTAGGCGCATGGCAAGATAATTGACATAGCTCACACTAATCTTCAAGATAATATTCTGAATTCAACACACTTCTTTCACACACGCACCCTTTAGGTAATTTTCTCGATGCCTTCGATTTCAAATGGTCATGTCCCTAACGTAGAGGTATTCTAGCACCGCCTTCCAAACAAATCATCATAGTCCCTTCGATACAAAGATCATAGACCCACGATGTCGCCTCCGAATACATGATCTTGACCCTCGATTGTCGCCACGAAAATGATGATAGTCCTTCGAATGTGCTAGGATACTTCCTACAAGTTGCCTTCTATGACCATCCGATGTCCCTTCGAATGTCCCGCTTACATCCAACGAATGGAGCTACCTACTAACTAATGGTATGGCTAGCGCTATTCTAAAGGAATGTAGAAGTAACAAAACGACCAATTCGAGTGGGTAAATAAGTCTCTTAGTTGCTTGCTCATCAAATGCTTTCACACACACACTTTTTTCAAAGTTCAAATTCTTTTCAAAACAAACATTTCCAACACTTTGTATACACTCCTACATGAGTCATTACAAAGTCAAAGCGAAATGCCTTTTCAAAACATTTTGTCAAACACACGTAAAGCAATTTTAAAAGTGATCTAGAGCAACTAAGAGCCCGAGATAACTACGGATGGAAAGGGTGCTAATACCTTCCCTTTCATAACCATTCTCCGAACTCGTAATCTAACGGTCTTTTTCTGTACTTTTACCTTCCCTTAATTGATAAAATAAAAGTCGGTGGCGACTTTGCTATCCGCACATTTGGATACAAAATCCTACAAAGTCAGTTCACCAGACATGAATCAAGCATCTTGGGACCACACCCAAAAGAGAGAATTGCCTTAGGGATTTCTAGATAACCTTTATTGCTTTTGTTTGAATTGTATGCTTTATCTTTAAGGGTTGCTTGGGTATTATATTGTTGGGGATCCTACACCCGGATCCGGGTTTTTAGGTAAGCATTAGATCATCGCGACCGCTAGACGTGATAACTACGCGGTCAACATGATGGCTAAGCGTGACACTTTGTTGTCCCGATACTCTTCATTCCCAAGTTGAAGAAAGTATTTGGCTCTCGTGGTGTCATCAAGCGCTAACTAAACTTTTAGAACCTTAATGACCCATCTTGGCCATTAGAAGGTAGTGAGATGGCTTGGTGTAGACCGAGGTTGGTTGATACCGATGCTACGCTCATCAGATCGACTTTGACATTTTCGATCGACCACTGGCCGTCGATTGAAATAAGCGCCACGAGAAAGATCTGATATGAGATTCCTAGAACCCTTATTATTATAGGACAGATGAACCAACTCAAACTTTTGTGGGTAATCACCTATACCTCATGCAAGCCTTAAACCTAGGCTCATTGTGTGAATTGTTTCAGGTGTGCTAAACATGACATCATGACATCATTCGCATTGCATATCATTTCTAACTATTTCAAGGACCTAGGATTTATCTTTGCTCTGCTTTTGTGGATTATATTTCTAGAAAGACTATCCGAATCAACTTCACGGGTATCCTTCTCACCAAAGAATTGGTTTCTAAATTCCCACCATGCTCGCTCATCAAAAGACATGGTTATTCTACTTGATTTGGTTATTCCGTTTTGAAGAAGATATGATGTATGTCCTATTCCAGCTTTTGATCCAAACACCATTGCTTTACATTTCCGATTATCGCTGGTTCCTACTTAGAAGAGTTCTCTAAGCTACTGGGATACCTATTTTGATCAAATGCCATTCACCGGTCTAGAAAAGGTTCCTAAGTACGAAGACATTGCATCCGCCTTTACATCTTAAGCGCCGACATCAAGCCAATTGGGAAACTAGAAGTGGAGTTAAGGGTTTACTTTCCAAGTTCCTAATTAAGAAAGCCCGAGAATTCCTCAAAGTTATGAGTTTCATGCATTCGAGAACATTGTTGCCTTGCTAATTTATGGTTTGGTTCTTTTCCTAACCTGGATCAATTCATAGATGTCAACGCCATCAAGTTGTTTCTTACCCGCAATCCCAGGCCTACTTTACTTGAGACATCCTACATTCTTCCACACTGCACTACTAAGCGACAAGGAACTCATGTGTCAGGTCCTGCTACTAAGGTGGTTTATTTCGCACCTTCCTCCATCAGCTTTGAAGAATGAACAAAGGTTGAGATGGTCTCAAAGATTAATGTCACTCTCTCATTCCGATATCCGTTGGAATCTTTTCTCTCAAAAGGACTTCACATTCATCGAGCGCCAGGAGATTCCCTAATGTACCACTACTTGGTATAAGGGAGGTATTACTTACAACCCTTCTAGCTCTACGCCGCTTTGGTTTTGCTCAAGAGATGGTCCACATGATATGCTTCTCCAAGATGTTGTGTTCGACTACAATCACGATCTCCGCATCACTGACGAAGGTTTATACATGGGGCATGGTAAAGAAGATCGATACCAAGACTTTGGGGCACCAACTCCATTCTTGGGAACCTTACCTCAAATGGGTGCGAGCTCGAGCTCAAAACCTCATGATGCCATTCACTGTTTTACCAGAATTATGGAACCTGCTATAGGTGACGCATTCTATGCTGCTCTCCATCCCGACATGCCTACCGATTTTGAAGACCAAGAGATCCCGGATTCAACTAAAAGAAGAAAGGGATACCTTTGAAGCTCAAGTTATGCAAGTGAGAAGAAAGTCCTAGAGTTGACCAAGCTACTTCACGAGGAGCGAAACATCAACGCTACATCGGCACCAAGAGGAAGCCATGGAGACTTAGAGCTTTAGGATTTATTTGTTTTCTTTTATTGTTTGAACTATCTCTTGTACTTAAAAGAAAAAGAATAATAATGAGAAGTACTAATAAATGTTTGTTCATTGCTTGTTTAACAAATTTAAATCTCTTAGGTCCTTGAAAACATTGCATTGCATTCGCATAAACATTGCATATCATAGCATAACATTGCATCACAGTGTACATTGAGATTGGTTTTCTCATTTGCTCGCTATTTATTTTAGCGTAAATGGCTCTTGAATGATCACAAAGATCTCCAAGCTCGAATGCTGGCCAGCAGATGTTCACCAGCTTGGTCCAAGGCCAAGAAGATCTCAAGAAGCTCATCAACAAGAAGAAGAAGGTTGTTGGTCTCCTCAACATGGGCAGACGCTAAAGGGGGTCCAAAAGTGGTCATGGATCGAGCTCTCAAGGAAGTGTCCATACCGAGGGGAGTACCAAGGTGATGAAGGTGAGCACGTGAGCCAAAGAAAGGAGGAGAGGATCATTCTGATTATGGCCAGACTGAGGAAGATGACAAGTACAAACAACTCAAGATCGTCTGAATGCCGTGGAAAACTTGAAAATGTCCGGCTGAATTTGATGATCCCTGTTCCTGTGTGTGATTCCTCCCAAGTTCAAAGTTCCCGCTAAGTATGATGGCATGTCTTGTCCTAAGTCGCATTTGAAGTCCTATGTCCGTAAGATCAATCCCCACCACGATGTAAAGTCAGGATGCATTATTTTCAAGAGAGTTTGTCCTAACCCACTTGAATGGTACTATCACCAGAGAATGACCGTATCCATACTTGGAGTGACTTGCCGATGCTTTCAAGATAAGATGAGTACAATGTTGAATTGACACCCACCGCATGCAACTACAAAGCATGTCCATGGGTCGCGACAGAAGTTCAAGGAGTATGCTCAAGTGGAGAGATCCGCAGAGTTCAACCACCTTGTCCAATAGGAGTTGGTTGATATGTTTATGGAACACCGACAGCCCATTCTTCAATCATCCGATTGGAAATTCTTCATCCGGATTCACCGAGCTGATATTGACAAAGCGAAGCGATCAAGCCGGTATCAAGAGTGGAAGATTCATGTGGAGTCATCTTCAAATGTCACAAGAGATCTTTGGTGCTAAGAAAGAAGCCAATGCCGTATGGTCGAAAGCCGAGCCAAGACCGACCGTGCTCAATCTGGGGGGGCAGGATTCCAATCCTACATCAAGACAACCTCAAGAGACAACGCACAGAACTGCAACGCCACGAAGACAAGCTACTAAGATCAACATGCCTTGTCGCAAGCCTTGCAACACATGTTGAAAGCGACTGATTACTGAGGATCCTCCTCGAATGTCAACACTTCCTCTCCAAGTACAATCCTAATGCTAGTGTGCTTACCATTCCAATAGCCTGTGGCACGACATCGACAATTGTTGGGCTCAAGAACAAGATTCAAGATATGATCAAGCTGCAGCATTGAGTTCGATCCTCCCGCTGAGACCAATGTGATCAACGCGCCTATGCCTAATCATGACAAGAGTTCCAATGTCGTTGGTGACGATACTTATGTTTTCAACATAGATGACTGACCATTCCTCCGATGATCGTAAGAAGAATTTGCTGCAAGTCGTGTCAATCCAGTGATGCCCAGAGGATTGTCGTTGGTGCCCACCGCCACCATGGTTGTGCTTGGTGAGAAGACGGTTCAAGGCATGATGGATAACCGTGAGATACTATTTCAAGCCACCGTGCGTAAGCAGTGAAGAAATGTCTAAGTTGAAGATCGACAATGAACGAAACCGCCATCTGTGGGATACCTGGGGCAGCCAAGTGGAAAATATGATTACATGGTGAAGTACACTGCTCCCTAAAGCTACAAAATTCCTATTGAAGATGTTAAAGCGACCGGATGGGGTGAAGATTTTCAAGACTATGCCGATGTTAACACAATAAGGATTTCCTCTCGATCCTGTGCCTGAGTGGCACCTCTCATCATTACTTCTCCAAGACCGTGCCATATTCCTCCGACAAGGCTATCCTTGGAATTATGGAGTCGATGTTTACTATCATGGCGCCAAGCAAGATCCTCTCGACCATTGAAGATCTTACCATTGAAGTTTCCATTCCCGACATTGACAACATCACCTGATCCAGAAGGTGACCGTAACCGGAAGGGTATTCTCTCCAGATATCTCCTCCAAAAGACATCATGACTTGCATTCCGCTACTCCAATCAATATCCCTGCTAGAGGAAAGAACCAAAGGACTCATCCCCGCTCAACCTGTAGTACCAAAGGAAGTTATCAAGACACCTCCAAACAAGAAATGGAGGAAATTTCAAGATCATCAAAAGAGTGATTACAATGTTGGGAACAGCTAGACAGATCGATCCAAGATTTCCATGCTCTTTGCTTTCAGGTTCGAGGCTCATGCTAATGCCTTGGTGAAGTTCCTCAAGAATGCTCATGTCCGCAAGACACTACCACCGACCGCCTCAAGTTTGTATTGCTAGCCTGGCCGCCAACAACGGCCTAGGCTTCTCTCGATGTCGATCTGACTCCCCAAAGAAACATAACAAAGCCTTGCACATTTCTCTGAATGCAAGGGCACCACCTATCTCATGTTTTGTGACACCGCTCTCGTCTAATATCCTTCCAAAGACCGCTGATCGACTCGATGTCTAAGGGTTGGTTCGAGACCCAAAGGACATTATTGTGAGAGCTTTTGATGGTTCTAAGCGAAGGCTTGAGAGCTCACTTATTAAAGTCGGTTCCCACTTTTGATTCCACTTTTGTCATGGACATTCAAATTACTCTTGCCTACTTGGACGCCTTTGATACATGGCAAAGGTCGTATACCTCTACCTTACATCGAACTCAAGTATCCTGAAAGGGAAGATTGTTACAAGATGTGGTGAAGAGATATATGGTCACCATCTACCATTCCGCTATCTCGAGATGGAGGTGAATTCTTCGAGACTCGCTGCTTTTGAAACAATACCCGTAGTCATGCCCGCGACTCCCACACCTCGGGTGCCAAAGTTCCGCCTAGGATGGCTCACCGAAGATGCTCAAGCCGCTGTGAACAAGGAGGTAGCATTTGGGGTCCCCGATCTTCCTTTCAACCGACAAGACCGGTTTAGGCTTCACCATCAAGGGTCGAGATGATACGCGAACGCGCCGCCAACTTCCTTCCGTATCGACCAGAGGGAATCCATGCTATAGACGACGACAACGACTTCGACATCGCAAGTGGATCTTCCCAACCCATCGGGCTCAAGAATTGGAAGATCAAGACGCCATACCAATCTCCTTTAGTCGAGTAATTGCTTTGTTTTGTTTTGCTGATTTCTTTTATGTTTCAACAATAAACTTGAAAGCCTGTGCCTTGCCCGGCATCATGGCTCGCTTACAGTGTTTTTATCTGTCGTTATGATTTTCATTCAATAAATTCGTTGGACTTTGCATTCAATTGTGTTTTCTTTTACTTTATCACCCCTTCAAAAGCTGTGTTTCTTACACACCCACGTGATACATCGCAGAATCACTCCGAATCTCGTTAATAAATGTATGCTATAAATATGACTTCGATAATCCGATCTACCAAGTCAAGACGAAGTGAGGAAGATTGTGAAGGCCGGAGAACTTGCCAGATCACAAAGAAGAAGAGCGAGTTATACCACACAAGAGCAAGTCGAGGTTGTGAATTGGGTAACCGACGAAGATTAAAAGAGATCAAGATAGAGCGGGTCTTGAGAGAAAGTTAAAGAAAGGTTGGTTCAGATGCTACGAGACTATATTGAGGTTTTTGCTTGGTAACAAGACATGCCCGGTTTAGACATTGATATTGTGGTACACCGATTGCCGACAAGAAGGTTTTCTCCCAAGAAATGTAAGGTCTGCCGTGACGCCCCGAGATGTCGAGAAAATCAAAGTCAAGTTATGAAGCGCTCAACGCCGTTTCTTAGCCGCTACCCTATCCCTGGTTGCAAATGTGGTACCCGACTAAGAAGGATGGTAAAGTACGAATGTGTGTGGATTACGTAGATCCGAACAAAGCGAGTCCGAAAGACGATTTCCACTTCCTCATATTGATGTTTCGTTGACAACACCAAAGATAAGGTTTTCTCCTTCATGGATGGTTTCTCCTACAATCGATCAAAATGGCTCCTCAAGACATGGAGAAGACTACTTTGTACACATGGGGCACTTTCTACTACAAGGTTACGCCGCTCAAGAAGAAGCGCCACTTATCGCGGCTATGGTAACATTGTTTCATGACATGATTCATCACGATAGAGGTCTACGCCGACGACATGATAGCTCGATCCGCATCAAGAAGAACATCTTGATCATTTGCGTAAACTGCTCGACAGTCAAGAAGCACAGATCGAGACTTAATCCTAACAAGTGCACTTTTGGAGTCGATCCGAAAACTCCTAGGGTTTGTTGTCGTGGAAAGGTATTCAAGATCCCGCCAAGGTTAAAGCTATTCAAGAGATGCCAGCCCCCGCACCGAGAAGGAAGTCGAGGTTTCGGGCCGATTGAACTACATTGCCGTATCTATTGCACACCTAATCGCTACTGAGCCAATCTTCAAGTTACTTAAGAAAGATCAAGTAGTGGAATGGAACGACGATCGCTGATCGCTTTTGACAAAATCAAGGAGTACCCATGTAATCCTCCCATCCCGATGTCAAGGAAGACCTCTTATCATGTACTTGATGTTTAGAGAACTCAACGGGTGTGTTGGGGCAACATGACGAGTCTGGTCGAAAAGAGCATGCAATATACTACCTTAGCAAAAGTTTACCGATCGTGAAACAAGATACTCACAATGAGAAAACTTGCAACGCTTTGGCTCGGCTGTCACGACTAAGAAGATATGTTGACTCACACTACCTTGTTGATTTCAAGATGGATCCGATAAAATACATCTTTGAGAAACCAGCTTCTCCGAAGAATAGCAAGATGGCAAATGATCTTGACCGAATATGACATCCAAGACACTTCTAAAGCGATCAAAGGAAGTGTAGTAGCGATCATTTGGCTCATCAAGCCGTAGATGACTATCGCCTATGCAGTCGAATTTCCAGATGAAGATGTTTTACTAGTTACAGATTAGAAGAACCTGTGCCCGCATTTAAGGACCCGAATAAGGATCCCGATGGACTATGGTTTTTGATGGAGCCTCAAACGACTTGCAATGGCATTGGCGCCATCATTACATCCCCTACAGCGGACATACCCTTTCACCGCCAGATTATGTTTCAACAGCACTAACAACATGGCCGAGTACGTAAGCGTGCATCATGGGTCTTAAAGTCGCTATTGACTTAAGAATCAAGTTCTTACAAGTGTATGGAGACTCATTTTAGTGATCACCGATAAAGGCGAGTGGATAATAAGCATCCGAATCTCATTCCGATCGAGAGCATGTTCGAGTTTGATCCTACTTCAAGAGATTACTTTCAATCATATTCCACGAGAAGAGAATCACTAATGACGCATTAGCTACTATGTCGCCTATGTTCAAGGTTGATGGGACAACGAGGCTCCCGCATCATCATCGAGAGGTTTGACGAACCAACATATTGTTATGAGCTCGATACGTAAGAGAAACCTTGGTACTATGACGTGAAGAGGTATCTCGAGACTCGTGAATATCTCCGTAGGGCATCCGTTAATGATAAGAAGTTCATGAGAAGATTCGCATCCAAATTCTTTCTCAAAGAACGGCACCTTATACAAGCGCAACCACGACTTCAGGCTTACTCCGATAGACCGAAAACGCAATGCGTATCATGGAAGAGTTAACGGCTTAATTTGGTACCCACCCAAGGGACACACCATGGCTAAGAAGATTTTGAGAACAAAGTTACTATTGGTCCACCATGGAAGTCGATTGTCACCGCCATACCGATCTTGTCACAAATGCCGATTTATGCGACAAAGTACACGTGCTCCAAGACTCAATGTTTTAACTTCTCCTTGGCCTTTTGGGGCATTGACATGATCGGAGAAATCAAGCCCACGACCCAATGGACATCGCTTCATCCTTGTGGCAATAGATTATTTACCAAATGGGTAGAAGTGCCTCATATGCATCTATTACAAGAATGTCAGGCTCGATTCATCAAACATAATCTTATCTCCGGTATGTATGGCATCCCGAAAGGATTATCACGATAACGGTTCTAATCTCAACAATAAGATGATCACCGAACTTGCACGCAATTCAAGATCAAGCATCAAAATTTCTCCCATCGCCTAAGATGAATGGCTGGAAGCCGCCAACAAAATATTAAGAAGATTATACGAAGATGACTGACTTACAAAGATTGGTATGAGATGTTACCGTTTGCTCTTCATGGTTATCGACTTCAAAGACGAACATCAACAGGGCAACCCCTCTCTTGTATATTGTATGGAAGCTGTTACCCATCGAGGTTCGTAGACCCTCAACCGTAGTCCTCCAAGAGGCAGTTAGGCTAAGACGATCGTCTGCATCGCCACCGATTAATTGATTGATGAGAAACGATTTCGCCCATCCGCCATGGATGATTTATCGTAAACGAATGATCGAGCATTTAACAAGAAGGTCAAGCACCGAGTCTACCAAGTCGGTGATCTAGTAGTCAAGCGCATCATTCTTCCACAAGGTGATCCTGTGGGCAAATGGACTCCCACCCACGAGGGACCGTTTGTAGTCAAGACAAGATTTTATGAGCTATGATACTTAGCACCATGGATGGTGAAGACTCCCACACCCGTGAACGCAGACATAGTCAAAAATACTACGATAAAGAGACCCGCTAGGTCGATTTAACCTAGGCAAAAATAAGAGCATCCCGGCGAACCAAAAGGGTTCGGGCAAAAGTTAAGGATATACAAAACATGTACACCCGGCAAGTCGAAACCTAAAAGGCGGCTTGGGCAAAAAGGGTATCCCGAGACTAAAACCCGAAAGGGCGGTCTAGCAAAGTTAGGATTTAAGCGTATAACTATGTCTCTTCCACACCCGCTCTGACTACTATCAAGATTCAAGATTCAAATGGCGAAGATCACCACTCACTTTCTAACGACAAGGAGATGAGATAGTTGAAATATATGAGTACTAGCATAGTTGGAACTTAACGAGATTGTTTCCGATAGCTTTTACCTTTCTTGTGTACAAACCACTTGGCCATACGCCACCTTTCAAATAAATACAATTTCTTTCTTTACAATTTCGTTGTTATTTGCAATAAGTCCAACGCTTGCTTGAATGACTATACGATTTGACAATAAGAATCTAATCACAAATACGAAAAGTGAACATACAAAAAGTACTTACTACAGGTTCCGAATTGGATGACGACGAAAGTCAACAAATAGTTCCCTCACAGAGCATAAAGGTGTCACCACAACACACCTTCCCAATGGAGCAAAAGGGAATCCACGAGCAGCAATTCCACTTGACCAAGCAATGTTACATCGCCTCCAAGCAAGAACACTTCATCCCTCAAATGATATTTCTCAATCCTCCCCTTCTCCCCTATAGCAAGTATCCAGACTCAAACTTGGTCGATAAAGGCATCGGAGGAAGCATACACCTTTATTCTCCAAATGAGATTACAACGACCTGCACTTTCAGCCCGGCCTCTCAAGAACCATCAAATGCTCTCCAATGAGATCTACACTCTAATCCCCAAGAGCGCCTAAATTTCCCCAGAATCTATACAAGGTCCCCAACGATCGCCTCCCGACTCTCCTCAACAGGTCTACGAGATCTCCAACAACGAGCTCCATCTCTACCTTCCTCAACAATATCTAGGCCCAAGACTTGGTCGATAGTGCATCGGAGGAATCCAGATATCTTTCTTCTTCCAAAAGCTGGTTCTCACCTACACAATTCCCCAAGCTAAGTCAAAAATCAAGAATATCAGATCTTCTTCAAGATGGATATGTTTTGAAATATCACAACATTCATCATTCATACATTTCATAAAGTCATAATTCATGCATACATCATTTCATACACCGTCATGCATCATACTAAAGCTAACCAATATTCTATCAAAGTTTCTTTGTTTTCTCCAAACAGTAACGTCACTTCTGACGCAAACAGTCCGTGATTGCCCCGAGCCGACGGAAACTATCCGAAGACCACCTCCGACGATCGTCCAGATTAAGCCCGAACCGATCGAAAACTATCCGAAAGACCACCTCCGTTATCGATAATGGATCAACACCCGATGCACAACAGGAAGCTATCCACATCCTGCCAATTACAATCTCTCTTAGTAATCGACCAAGATTTATTCCGACCTCTTCCTATTATCAATAAAGAATTACGTAGTGACGACTCGGCTTGCCTTGGATGGCATCTTAAGCCCATCTCCGACTATTTATCAACAAGGCTTCACTTTCAACGTGCATATATGGTTAAAAATCAATACAAACCAATAACCTCATTCAAGTGAACACGAAGTCTAACGCACGACCTTCTGATGGCATCTTAAGCCCATCCCCTCCGCTTCAGAACATCTATGAGCTCAACGCTACCACTCCCCAACAGGACCTTCCAGATGGCATCTAAGCCCATCTCCGCTGGGCTCCCATCGACAACCTCGAGTCTAGCGTACGACTCGCTCCCCAAATAAGTTCCAACTTCTCCGCATGGCATCCGTAAGCCCGCTCCCGCATCATCCACCAACCGCGAGTGCAAATTTGCAGATTTTGTTCAATCATCTTCACCTCCGTGTCACGAAGACAAGCATGTCAATCTAACTCCTCCAGACAAGAAGATTGAACAGGGCAGCTGTCATACCCCAAAATTTGCCTCCATCTTTCAAAAGATTTCATACATCTATGCTCAAAGATTCCTCAAGAGTCGAAGGCACAAACCTCTCCTAGACAATCAACCCAAACTAGGTTTGGCATCTCTCAAGTCAAGATGGATTTCCAACATCTCCAATGGTCATCATGCCTCCTCATATGCTTCAAATGATTCTCCATGTCAAGTTTCAAGCTTCACAAGTCAAGTTTCGCATAATCGCTCGTATGGTCGAAAATCACAGATTGACAAAAGTCAACTGCGGGTCAACATACAACCAAACTTCATGATTTTTGGTCAACATCCTCATTTTGAAGTTACATTCATCATTTGATCAAGGGTTGATCATGATTCATCAAGAAAACTCAAGATTTGCTCAAAAGTCAAACTTTCTAAATTAGGGTTTCTAGATGAAAAGTCAACCAACTTTGATCGATCATAACTTTTCATACTTTCTCGAAATTTTTCCACCACCTCTTGTTTTGAAGGAAATTCAATTCTACAACTTCATGTCTCACAAGAATGTCCAAAAATGCTTCATTTGAGAGGTATAGCTCAAAACATTACAGTCATTTTCAAAGTCAACAAAAGTCAACTTTTGTTTTGAAGATATTTTGAGCATGGTAACCCAATTGAGATGAGACCAAAGACATTGGTTAGAGGACTCTAGAGCTTTCCAAAAGTCCAAGAACACTCAAAATGTGGAAAATTGAGCAAGATACACCATTCGAAGTTGGGCAATTTTGGACAATGCACAAAAGGACATTTTGGTCAAAATGCAAAATTTTCCAAACGGGCTTATAATCTTTGATCCAAACTTGTTCATGACAATATTCTTGACCCATAAATGTTGGCCATGGCAATTTTCTATTTTATTGATTTTATTTTGAATTTTAGAACATTTAATTCAAAATTAAATTATATAAAATATGAAAATCATATTTTTCCAAAAGGCTGATTTTATATGTTCCTCAAGTCCAAGATAGCCCAATATACTTGCCAAATTGTGCTTGATCTTGCATTGAAGGAGAAATCAAATTTTTTCAAGAAAATTGATTTTATTTGAAAATATTGAATGCTCCAAATCAAATCTTTTCCATTCCTTTTCCTTCCAATCTCTCATACAAGGAGGAGGAAACCCTAGCTCAAGCCAAACCCTTATTTTGTCAAAATTTTCAAGAAACTTGAAAATCGAATTTCAAAATTTACCACTTTCATTCAAACCAACCATCCCATCGCTTCGTGAGGTAAGTTTGAGTAAGTATACACCATGCCATGGTTTAAAACAGTTTAATCGTACATATACATTCATACATATTCAAATATTTCTTGATTTTGCATTTTAATATCTGCTGTTTCAATTGATTCTAATGGTTTCAATGTGTTCATGAGGTCATACTTGATTAATCTGGGCCATCGCTCGAGAGGTTGAACGAGAATCGTGGTTTGCCATGTTTAGGTTTTTCGAGTCGTTTCATCGAACCGGTAGATAGTGCATTTTCGTGGCAAACCAATGCCACCATTGAGATCGCACTCGATTTAGTGGGGGGTCTCCTTCTTGTTTATTTCGCAGATTTTTGTGTTCAAGAATCATAGTCGCCGGAGAAGACGACCGAGCCTAGCTCCTGCCACGACTCAGCGAAGACCGTGGAAGGCTTCGTGCGCGATGGCTTCGTTCGATTCGCTGCTCATGCCGATGGGTCCACGCGTACGACTTTGATTTTCAAACATCCCCGACGCCATCATTCAAATGCAGCTTGTTTTTCCTCTCAAACACCCAAGTGTCAAGTGGGCGAGTGGTAGAAGCAACAACTTGTTTCACTCCTTGGTCTCCAGTTCGAACCTCACAAGGGACCTGGTTTTGTTTTCTTTTTCAAAACTTGCATATTTTCAACTATTTTCATATTTTTTCTATATTTTTAATATTTGCATACTATTTAAATTAATTTCCACATTTTATTTCTGCATTATAAAATTACCAAAAAATATTTTTCTTTTTGCATTTATTTTCTAAAAACCTTTATTTAATTTAATAAATTAAAAAATATAATTTTTGCATGCATATTTATTTTATTTTTATTTTAGCATTTAAATCATTATAAATTGCATTTTAATTATTAAACCTTTTCCAAAAAAAATCCCAAAAATTATTTTAATATATTTACCTCATTTCCAGCATATATTAATTTTCTCATATTAAAATTTGCATTTTTCTAACATTTTTCCTCTTATTCAATTCATCTCGTATTTTCCGATTTCCATTCTTTCACAGGTTGCATCGATTCGGACGCTTTTCTTTTATCGTTTTTATTTTCCAATAATGTAACTGCTCATGGGATGTAATAGTTTAAATTAGGCTTTTATTTTCCGCAAGTTTAAATTATGTATCCGCCCCAAAGCCATGTAATAGCGTAGGTTTACTTTCCGCACCTTTACATTCCGCATTTTTATTTCCGCACCCTTATCAATTCGCTAGTAATTAGCGGTATGGCAAGATAATAATTGGACATAGCTCACACTAATCTTCAAGATAATATATTCTAATTCAACACACTTCTTCACACACGCACCCCTTAGGTAATTTTCTCTCGATGCCTTTCGATTTCAAATGGTCATGTCCTAACGTAGAGGTATTCTAGCACCGCCGCTTCCAAACAAATCATCATAGTCCTTCGATACAAAGATCATAGACCCACGATGTCGCCTCCAATACATGATCTTGACCTCGATTGTCGCCACGAAAATGATGATAGTCCCTTCGAATGTGCTAGGATACTTCCTACAAGTTGCCTTCTATAACCATCCGATGTCCCTTCGAATGTCCCGCTTACATCCAACGAATGGAGCTACCTACTAACTAATGGTATGGCTAGCGCTATTCTAAAGGAATGTAGAAGTACAACAAAACCACCAATTCGAGTGGGTAAATAAGTCTCTTAGTTGCTTGCTCTATCAAATGCTTTTCGCACCTCACACACTTTTTCAAAGTTCAAATTCTTTCAAACTAAACATTTCACACTTTGTATACACTCCCCACATGAGTCATTACAAAGTCAAAGCGAAATGCCTTTCAAAACATTTTGTCAAACACACAAAGCAATTTAAAAAGTGATCTAGAGTAACTAAGAGTCGAGATAACTACGGATGGAAAGGGTGCTAATACCTTCCCTTCATAACCATTCTCCGAACTCGTAATCTAACGAAGGTCTTTTTCTCTGCTACTTTACCTTCCTTAATTGATAAAATAAAAGTCGGTGGCTTCTATCCGCACATTTGGATACAAAACCTACAAAGTCGCTTCCACCGATGATAAAGACAAACCCATCATTTACATTATCAAAGAAGAAGAAAAAGATGCATGATTTTTTCAAGCTTTGTGATCAAGTTTCAAGGTATAGAAATCCCATATCATTACATTTCATAGTGCTCAATTTTTATCATGCATTGCAAAATTTATTTTTCATGTTTAAACTATGTTAAATCACTTTCAAGTATAATCTATTGACTTGGACAAATCAATAGATATTGCATAAGGTGGTTCAAAACTTGGACAACTTTTTAATTTTTCAAACATTTTGTTTTTGATAAATTATGGCATTTGAACCGCTGTAACATCACATAAAACAACCATAATTCCCACCGGTCTGAAACCGTATTTTAAATTTGAAAATTGAAAAACATTGGGAACTTGTTAAATCAGTGATCGCTTAAACCACTTAGAAGTGTTGTATAATTAAAATCATGTCTTTTCATGAACCATTTCCATTCTAAACTATTTCAAACCTTCATGAAAAATATCTCAAACTTTTGCATTAATTCATAGAGGTTTTTAGGATGTATTTAAGGCAAAACACATTAGTTTTCATACCACTTCTTTAATCAAAATTATCTATATAATTTTCATTACAAATTTCCATACTTATATGATTTTGATAAAACTTTCATATCATTCTAAAAGCATCATTGAACACTTAGAGAGTTTATGATATTGATATTTCATATTTGAAAGAAGAAGACTTTGGTAATTTGATTAAGTCTTGTCCATTATACAAATTATTGTTGTGTTACAAATTCCTAAGTATTAAGGATTGTTTCCTATTAGGTATCTTTGCTTACCATTAAGGATTGTTTGAAATAATTGAAATTTTGGTAAAATGTACTTTGATGTCATATGACATATTAAAACATCTCGAATCCTAATTAAACAAACAGTCGTATAAAACACATACAAAATAGTAATCGAAAAGTAAACAAAACACTATAATTGTTAACCAAATTCATAGTAACTCTCTTACATCTAGGGCATATCCAAAGAAGGAATAAAGTCCACTATATAGTATCAATTGCTAAACTAGTCCCAAGTTTACAACTTCTCACTCAATCAAATTTTCCTAATTTATCTACATAATTATAAAGTGCATATTCTTCAATATTGTTCTTGATTTTTCTTGACCTATAAATAGTGCCACATAGGATAACATTCTATCCTTAAAATATATTATGTTATTGTGACCGAATATAACAATCGGTTCAACTTAGGTATGATGTCGAATGAACCCGTGATATGACATCTTATCCGACATGTTGCTCCAGATGTTGAAACACTTCCACCAAAATGTCTCAACATAAAATAGGACTTCTTGCTTTACCTGCTCTTCATAGCAAGTAATCACATCTTATTTAAGATATTTGTGTTATATTAGTTTTACCAAACATAATGCCAACCATAACATAAAATTAACAATCTCCTCTTTGGCTTATTTTGGCTAAAACTTATTTAAATAAAAACAAAGACTATACAATACAAATCAACAAAACCATTAAAAACATCGAGCAAAGTAGTCAATCATAATCAATGATTCTTCATACTTGATGGTCTTCAATTTAGTTTGATAGTCTTCAAGATTTACACTGACATCTCGAAATATGATGCCACAACATCAATAACATAACATCTTCATCTCCACATATTCTCTCCCATTTTATCCATAATATGACAAAGGTATCATTCCTCATTAAACCAAACATTCGTCACATGGCGATAAGAGGAAAGTTAAACAATGACCTAACACAAAAGCGGGATCTCAATGTTACTCGGGTAACTCAACACAAGTCACAACGTGTTTATAACTTAGATCACGAGTCACAAAAGAACCCATACAAACTCATAATAGGACATTTTGTTTGACATCTTGTAAATCAACCGCAAAGACAAACTTTACTAATTGACATATGAATAATACCTTTCTCCTCCATTTTTCTAATAATGACAAACAACCATTATTAAGGTCATGAGAACAAAGACAGAGTGACCACTATAAGATGAAGGAAGTGAAGAAGTTACCTCTTTAAATAGCCAAGTAGTTCTCTTTAGAAATAAACGACATTGGTCAATGAAAATATTATTATGGAGATAACTAACAACAATGCATCGTCCAAACCAGATTCGTCACCTTTATTATTCCATTAAATGCATATGCATAAACACTAATCATGTTGTACACTCTCTTCGACGTAGTATTTTGAAACCACTGCCTATAAAGGTCTTTGTTTATCGTGAATGGAACATGTCATGCATAATATCCCGACATTCTACCAAACATCTTCGTTCCTTTGCATGCACGAAATTGACCAATGTAGATTCAACCACTAGTCGTGATTGCTTCACCATATGTTTTGAAGTATAAACACAATGTCTTTAATCGACTCTAAGTGTACTCCTTCCACCTAGGCTTAATAACACACTCCAAGATAAGTGTGAAACCTCTCATCAACAAAGACCATTATAGAATCCTCCAAAAGAAATTTGCAGAAAAATAAATTCTCCCAAACTCAACCAAAAGTGCTCTTCGTGACTCCTCCTAAGGAGCATGTGTGATCATGCTTCAAACAACTAGCTTCCTAAAGCTAGAATCAACTTATGCTCGACAAGATCACCAACAAACTTCAAGATCAAAATGTCACGACATGTTGTCCGACATCATTTCATAAGAGGTATACATTCTTCATACCACCAGACCTTACACAATCTTCATAACATCTACATCGATGCAACAAACAACTTATAGCTTCCCATGTCATGGATAACTAATTTCATGTCAAGATAACCATTTGAACACAAGAGAAGAACACTTGACAATCTTCATACTTCCATAGTGGAGGACGGACACTTCACATACATGTCAATCAAATCCACACCCTTGTGAAAACACTCTTGAACCAAATACTTAGCTCCTTTAGAGTACAACCACATACCGAGCTATTCACACAACAAGGGCACAACTGATAAATGTACTTCATGATTCACACGAGACACACTTTATTTGAATTCTCACATATTCCGTAATAAGTTCTCTTAGCTTGGTTGTTATACAAGTTCCAGACACACCATCTTTTACTTATAATAGAAGAAACCACCCCCTCAACAAGTATTCTGATCAGACCTCAGTATCTGATAACCTTCTTCTTCCCTTTCATTCACTAGAAATTGTTGATACTAGTGAAGACTTCAAAAATGATAGTAGTCTTGTATTTCCAAAACATATTACTATACACAAGATCAGAATTTTCATATTCTAATCACCATAGTCAGAATTTCCACTTCTGACAATAATGTCTGAGCATCCAACTCAAAATGGTCAAACCCAAACATCTTCCAAAACACACCCCAACATGATGTTACAACATCATTTAGGAAATCAACTTCGTAATACAAAATCTAAACACCATGGTTCTTAATCACACAATTCAAAGGACTCGTTATGCTGAGAAGTCCTTAAAGAAGCTCTCAATAAACACAAGAAGATCTCAAAGAATCGCACCTTATGTTGTCCATTCATGTTATTACAAGCACCTAAATGTCACAGATAAATAAGCTCTCAAACATTTTCTAAACTAGCAATTTAGAGATCAAATTTGCATCCACACTTTGATAAGTACCTAGCTCCCGAAAATATCTTTACCATCAATAACAGCCCACCTTCACAAGATCGACTTATATAAAGCTCCCGACAAGGTATTTGTCATCATAGAAAAAACTTCCCCACACATAGTCATAGATGATACTCCTTTTCAAAAGATGTTATAACATTTGATCCGTATACATCTTCTTCAACTCATAGTACAAGAGAATTCTTCACAACATTCTAGACTTGGTCAATATCGACTTCATACTCTATCATGGTCACTCATTCCAACTTAGGAATCCAATAGTGATCAAGAATAATCATCCCATGATCTTCAAAACAAGCTTTCTTCCAAGCAACAAACATACATGAGATAATGTTCCGACATCTAATAGACATTCATCTCGCTTATTTGATTTAACCCTTAATCGTGGTTCCGAAAAACACCATAGTAATCTATACACCACTATTGAAGGATCACAAAGGATCAACCATTAGTAGTTGATCAACCTTCAAGACCATCAACAACATGCAAAGAACTTGAAATTGGTGTGGGCTGCGACTCGTGATGTCGTGACATCCGATCCGACATTACAAACATACAAGGTAGAATTACAATTAAAATACAGGAAACAAAAGAACACAAGGAATTGTTAACCCATCAGCCTAACCAACCTACATCCGGGCATACCAAGCAAGGAATGAAGTTCACTATCAAGCAGATTAAGTCGGAGGGAAACCACCTTGTTTACACTCGCCACTTAATCGACTACCCAATGACCCTTCTACCTAAGATACCACACTTAGATATGAGAACCTCCACTCATTTCCAATCACCTCAATGATGTCTATCGCCCACTATCACACTAGCAACTACATTAATTGCTTGGCTCTAACACAATCACTGAGATACCTCACTTCAAACACAACTAAAACAATGAAGATACCACACTTAAAACACATATAAAACAACCACCAAGTGACATAAACCAAACTTGAAATTTCTGATGCTTCTTCCAATGACACAACGCACTCATTGCTTCACAACTTAAGTGAGTAAATAATCCTCTCGCCTACAAAGCTCGAAGTTACAAATTAGTGACCATCCCATAATTTGGGTGGTTCACTTACATGGCTAACCCTAAAGATCACATCTTTCTAAAACCGGATAGCTTACTAAAACTAGGTTACAACCGCTATTTATAACCTATTACCCAACTGGATTGGGCCTTCAAAATAACAACATAAGTCAGAATAAACTTCTGCAGTAATAAACTTTCTCAGAGATAAACAAGCGATAACTCGCTACAATCAAGGTCCTTGTTGATATTTATCCTTAGCTCTCGACCTCCATATATACCTTCACAAATACACCACATATGATGCATAATATTCTCATACACTAAAAATGAATCGAAACAAACGTTGATGCTCAATATCGTGATGTATGATGTCATGACATCTTCTTTGACATGTTGTTCCGTATGTTGAAAATTTCAACACAACATGTTTCTCCATTAAATAGAACTTCAACTCGCTTTCTCCTTACAAGTTATAAGTCCTATTTAACCTATTGCTTCTAAATTAGTTTTACCAAACATAAAGCCAATCCTAAAAAACAAAATCAACAGAACTGCACATAATTACACCTCAAGGATCTTCTTCTTAAGCACGAAATCCGGACCACCTATCCAATATCGAGGTGTTTGATTACAAGTCTTCGAACCTAAATAGAGATTCCTCTACGATGGAGACCATAATACATGTGGTTTTGTATGATCATCAATCCTTCAAATAGAATGTCCAAGAGTACTTCTGCTTCTCCCAATTATCCTGGACATTTCATTATGATTGTAAGTTAATCTTCCACAATGTTAGCTTACCTCAGGTTGATACATAGACATTACGCACAACCCTAAAATGTCTCTTCCACTTTAGTAGAACAAGAGTTCAATTTATCATAGACTTGATAAGAGATATCAAGTTCGAGTAAACAACCTTCATTCGCTTGGAGAAACATTAGTCAAACCAAGCCGAGAAAAATAAATTTCAACACAAAGATGTCAAGACATTACATCCGATATCTCAAGACCTCCAACTCCGCATTCGTGGATTCTTCTTCATCGATCGCTATGAACACCTTGAGAATCATATATTCTCCTCCCTAATAACATTACAACATGTGGTTAGGCACACCGTAATACAAAGGAATCGACTTTGTAGGATTTTTGTATCCAAATGCGGATAGCAAGAGTTTCAATTGACTTTATTTTTATCCAATTAAGGGAAGGTAAAAGTAATTAAAAAGACCTTCGTTAGATTCTAGTTCGGGAGAATGGTTATGAAAGGAAGGTATTAGCACTTTCCAACTGTAGTTATCTACTGCTCTTAGTCGCTCCAGATCACTTTTTAAAATTGCTTCGTGTTTGACAAATGTTTTGAAAAGCATTTCGCTTGACTTTGTAATGACTCATGTAGGAGTGTATACAAAGTGTGCGGAAATGTTTAGTTTTGAAAAGAATTGAACTTTGAAAAAAGTGAGGTGCGAAAGCATTTGATAGAGCAAGCAACTAAGAGACTTATTTACCCACCTTTAATTGGTCGCTTTGTTGTACTTACATTCCTTTAGAATAGCGCTAGCCATACCATTAGTTAGTAGGGTAGCTCCATTCGTTGGATGTAAACGACATTCAAAGGGACATCGATGGTCATAGAAGGCATCTGCAGGAAGTATCCTAGCATATCCGAAGGGACTATCATCATTTTCGAGGCGACAATCGAGGGTCAAGATCATGTATCGGAGGCTACATCGTGGGTCTTATGATCTTGTATCAGGGACTATGATGATTTGTTTGAAGGCAACGGTGCTAGGATACCTCTACGCTCGAGGGACACGACCATTTGAAATCGAAGGCATCGAGAGAGAATTACCCTAAGGAAGCGTGTGTGTGAAAGAAGTGTGTCAAATTCGATATTTTATCTTGAAGATTAGTGTGAGCTATGTCCAATTATTATCTTGTCATACACGCCAATTACTAGCAATTGATAAGGGTGCGGAAATAAAATGCGAATGTAAAGCGGAAAGATAAACCTACGCTTATTACATGGCTTTGGCGTATACATAATTTAAACTTATGGAAAATAAAAGCCTAATTTAAACTATTACATCCCATGAGCAATTACATAATTGGAAAATAAAACGATAAAAGAAAAACGTCCGAATCCGCAACCCGTGAAAGAATGGGAATCTAAAATACGAGATGAATTGAATAAGAGGAAAATGTTAGAAAATGCAAATTTTAATATGAGAAAATTAATATATGCTGGAAATAAGATAAATATATTAAAATAATTTTTGGGATTTTTGAAAAGGTTTAATAATTAAAATGCAATTTATAATGATTTAAATGCTAAAATAAAAATAAAATAAATATGCATGCAAAATTATATTTTTAATTTATTAAATTAAATAAAGGTTTTAGAAAATAATGTAAAAAGAAAAATGTTTTTGTAATTTTTAATGCGTAAATAAAATACATGAAGTTAATTAAAATGAATGAAAATATTGAAAAATAATGAAAATATGGAAAGTTAGAAATATGCGCTTTGTAAAAGAAACTCAAACGGGTCAAGGTGGATCGATCCCATGACCCGAGGAGAATCTTCCAAAAGCCAAGCCTTAACCACTCGACAACGTGTCTTTGGTGTTCGAAAGTGAGAAACAATAACACAAGCGATGACGCTCCCGATATGTTGAAAATCGTAATCAAGGGCCCAGACGACTATTTGGACGAATCAAAACGCACGGTTGCTACGCCCTCCCTCGCCGTCGAGTCGGGCCACGAGCTAGGGTCTTGGGCCATCTTCTCCCAGAGTCACGATTTTCAACCCCAAAACACTTAAATTTCAAAGCAAAAGAAAGGTCCTCGTCTACCTATTTCGACCATTCAATTCAATGGAAGCATTGGTTTATTGAATCGCTGCATGTGCTGGTTCAAGCTTCTCAAGTTTCTAACCCTAACAATGTATAAGCGCGATTCGACGCTAAACTCACGAACGATTGCCTGATCTCACCCTTGAACCTCATGATCACATTGCAAGTATCGTAATCATTAAACACACGATAATAAAATGCAAAATCACAAAGTTTTGAATATGTATGTGTATATGCCTCGATCCAAAGTGTTTTTAAACCATAGTACGTAGTGTATACTTACTCAAACTTACTCTCAAGACGATGGGATGGTTGGTTCGACCGAAAGGTCGCTTTTTGAAATTCGATTTTCCAAGTTTCTTGAAAATTTTGACAAAATAAGGGTTTGGCTTGAGCTAGGTTTCGTCTTGGTTGGCTATGATGCTTGATATTTATAGAGAGGATTGGAAGGGAAAAAGGAACGGAAAGATTTGATTTGAGCATTCAATATTTTTTCAAATAAAATCAATTTTCTTGAAAAATTAGATTTCTTCTTCAATGCAAGATCAAGCACGAATTTGCAAGTATATTTATCCCGACTTCAAGGAACATATAAAATCACCTTTTGGAAAAAATATGATTTTCATATTTTATATAATTTAATTTTGAATTAAATGTTCTAAAATTCAAAATAAAATCAATAAAATAGAAATTGCCATGGCCAAGCATTTATGGGTCAAGAATATTGTCATGAACAAGTTTGGATCAAAAGATTATAAGCCCATTTGGAAAATTTTGCATTTTGACCAAAACTTTGTAATCATTCAAAATCGCCCAACTTCGAATAGTGTATCTTGCTCAATTTTCCACATTTTTGAGTGTTCTGGACTTTTGGAAAGCTCTAAGAGTCCTCTAACCAATGTCTTTGGTCCATCTCAATTGAGTTACCATGCTCAAAATATCTTCAAACAAAAAGTTGACTTTTGTTGACTTTGAAAATGACCAGAATGTTTTCGAGCTATACCTCTCAAATGAAGCATTTTGGACATTCTTGTGAGACATGAAGTTGTAGAGAATTGAATTTTTCAAAATGAGCTTGGTGGGGAAATTTCGAAAGTATGAGAAAGTTATGATCAACAAAGTTCACTTGACTTTTCACCTAGAAACCCTAATTTAGAAAGTTCACTTTGAGCAAATCTTGAGTTTTCTTGATGAACCATGATCAAACCTTGATCAAATGATGAATGTAACTTCAAATGAGGATGTTGACCAAAATTATGAAGTTTGATCAGATGTTGACCACGCTGACTTTTGTCCAATACAACCGACAACCATCCGAGCAATTGTCTGAGGAAACTTGACTCAGAAGCTTGAAACTTGACATGGAGAATCTTAAGCATATGAGGAGGCATGAAGACCATTGAGATGTTGGAAACCATCTTGACTTGAGAGATACCAAACCCTAGTTTGGGTCGATTGTCAGGAGAGTTTGTCCGATCAACTCGAGGAATCTTTCGAGTATAGACGTATGAAATTTTCGAGAAGATGGAGGCAAATTTTGGTATGACAGCTCGCCCCTGCTCAATTTTCTTGTAATGGAAGGTTAGATTGACATGCTTGTCTTTCGTGACTGGAGGTAGAAGATGATTGAACACCGAGTACACCGCCAAAAATTTGCACTCGTTGGTGGATGATGCGACCATTGAACGAGCCTGACAGATGGAGAATCATGAGGGCTTTTAGACAGATTAGTTCACTTCTGGAAACGAGGTTATTATTTGTATTGATTTTAACCATATATGCGATTCTGAAGTGAAGAAATGTTGACAAGTAGTCGAGACGGGCTTAGATGCCATCCAAGGCAACCGAGTCGCATTTACGATCAGAGTCAAGGATAATAGGAAGAGGTCGATAAATCTTCGTGTCGATTACTCGAGAGAGATTGTAGTCGCCGTGATGTGGATAGCTTCCTCATTGTGCATCGGTGTTGATCCATTGCCCTGTTATCGGAGGATAACCGTAGAGGTGGTTTGGATAGTTTTCCGCTTGGTTTGGGCTTAATCTTGACCGCCGTCGGAGGCGGTCTTTCGATAGTTTTCCGTCGCTCGCGGGCTTAATCTCCCGACTGCTTGAGGCGGGTCTTCGATAGTTTTCCGCTGCCTCGGGGCTTAATCTGACCTGCTTAGGCTGAATGATCAAGTACTCCTGTTTTGGAGAAAACAAGAAAACTTTGATAGAATATTTGTTAGTCTTATGCGGTGTATGCATGATGATGTATGTGAATGACATATGCATGAATTATGACTTTATGAGAAATGTATGAATGATAGATGTTGTGATATTTCAAAACATATCCATCTTGAAGAGGGATGCTTTTGTTTGAAGATTTTAATTCTCGCTGGGAATTGAGTAGTGAGAAACCGCTTTGAAGGAGAAGAAAGATATCCCGGATTTCCGATGCACTATCCGACCAAGTCTTGGGCCTAGATATTGTTGAGGAAGGAAGAGATTGAGAAGCCTGTTGTCTGGAGATCTCATATATAGACCCCCACGAGGAGAGTCCGGAGGCGATCTGTTGGGGACCTTGTATGAGATCCCAACAGGAAATTTAAGAGGTGCCTACCGATTCCGAGTGTAGATCTCGCGAGAGCATTTGATGGTTGCCGAGAGACCGGCTAGAAGAGTCTGGAGTCCGTTGTAATCTCGGGTCAATAAAGGTGTATAAGTTTCCATGCACTATCTCGACCAAGTTTTGAGTCTCCGATACCGGGAGAAGGGGAGGATTGAGAAATATCCACCGGGATGAAGTGTTACCGCTGAGACCGATGTAACATTGCTTGGTCGAGTGGAATTGTCATTCGTGGATTCCTTATGCTCTCTGGGAAGTGTTTTGAGGTGACACCTTATGCTCGCTGGAACTATTTGTTGATTCTCGCTATCCCAATTCCCGAACTCGTAAGTACTTTTGTATGTTCACTTTTCGATGTTCGTGATTAGATTCTTATTGTCAAATGCGATAATCATTCAAAGCAAACGTTGGACTTATTGCAATAACAACAATGTAAATTGTAAAGAGAAAGAAGTCGATTTATTTGAAAGGTGGCGATGGCCAAGTAGTTTGTACACAAGAAAGGTAAAAAGCTATGGAAACAATCTCGTAGTTCCAACTATGCTAGTACTCATATATTTCAACTATCTCATCTCCTTGTCTGCCGAGAAAGTGAGTAGACCGATTCGCCATTTGAATCTTGAATGCCGATATAGTAGTCCGAAGGTGTGATCCGGAGAGACATAGTCGTACGCTTTAAATCCCTAACTTTGCCTAGACCGCCTTTTGGTTTTTACCAACGATATTTTTGCCCAAGCCGCTTTTCGTGTTTCTTCACTTGTGTACATGTTTTGTATATATCCTTAATTTTGCCCGAACCTTTTGGTTCGCCAGATGCCTTTATTTTTGTTTAGGCTACCGACCTAGCGGGTCTCTTTATGGTAGTATTTTTGACTATGTCTGCGCTCACAGTGGTGTGGGAAGTTCACCATCCATGGTGCTAAGTATCATAGTCTACTGAAAATACTGCCTTGACTACAAACGGTCCCTCATAGGTGGGAGTCCATTTGCCCCTGGATCACCTGGAAGAATGATGCTTGACTACTAGATCACCGACTAGACTCCGGTGCTTGACCTTCTTGTTAAATGCTCGATCATTCGCTTCGATAACTGTCCATGGCGATGGATGCGAGTCGCTTCTCATCAATCAAGTTATCCGTCAAGGCGAGTTCGGACCCAATCGCTTCGCTTAACTCGCCTCGAGGACTCGTTGAGGGTATCTCGAACCTCGATGGGTAAGACGGCCCATATCCGATACAAGAGAGAAGGTTGCCTCGTTGATGTTCGCGTCAGAAAAGCGATAACCATGAAGAGCAAATGGTAACATCTCATGCCAATCTTGTAAGTCACCGCTATCTTCGTATAATCTTCTTAATGTTCTTATTGGCTTCCATCGCGCCATTCATCTTAGGCCGATAAGGAGAAGAATCAGATGCTTATCTTGAATCGCGGCAGAGTTTGGTGATCATCTTGTTGTTGAGATTAGAACCGTTATCTCGTGATAATCCTTTCGGAGTGCCATACCGACAGATAAGATTATGTTTGATGAATCGAGCCACAACATTCTTGGTAATGATGCATACGAGGCGCTTCTACCCACTGAAAGTAATCAATTGCCACAAGGATGAAACGATGTCCATTGAAGTCAGGCTTGATTTCTCCGATCATGTCAATGCCCTACATTGCAAAAGGCCAAGGAGAAGTTAAAACATCTGAGGTACGGAGGTACGTGCACTTTTGTCAGATAAATCGCATTTGTGACAAGATCGAGATAGCGGTGACAATCGCCCATGGTGGACCAATAGTAACCTGCTCTCAAAATCTTCTTAGCCATGGTGTGTCCACCGGAGTGGGTACCAAATTACTTCGGTAACTCTTCCATGATATGCGTATTGTCGCTCGTCTACATAATGAGTAAGCACAAGTCGTGGTTGCGCTTGTATAAGATGTCGCTGTCGAGGAAGAATTTGATGCAAATCTTCTCATGAACTCTTATCATTGATGATGCCCCTGGGATATTCCCGAGTCTCAAGATACCTCTTCACGCCATAGTACCAAGGTTTTCTCTGTATCAAGCTCATAACAATACCGGTCAAACTTCTCAATGATGATTCGGGGAGCCTCGTTGTCCCATCTAACCTTGAACATAGACGACATAGTAGCCAATGGCCCGCCAACCGATTCTCTCGTGGAATATGATTGAGTGATCTCTTCAAGTAGGGATCAAACTCGTAACATGCTCGATATGGAATGAGATTCGGATGCTTCGATCCCACTCGCCTTAACTGATCGATCACTAAAGCCGAGTCTCCACACTTGTAAGAACTGATTCTAAGTCAATAGCGACTTTAAGACCCATGATGCACGCTTCATATTCGGCCATGTGTTAGGCAATCAAACATAATCAGGTGAAAGGAGTATGTCCACCGTAGGGATGTAATGATGGCGCCAATGCCATTGCTAAGCTTGAGGCTCCATCAAAGACCATAGTCCATCGGGATCCTTGTTCGTGTCCTTCGTCCGGCCTCGGTTCTTCACAATCCAGAACTAGTAAAACATCTTCATCTGAAATTGAATCGCATAGATCGATAGTCATCTACGGCTTGATGAGCCAAATGATCGCCACTACACTTCCTTTGATCGCTTTCGAGAAGTGTATCGGATGTCATATTCGGTCAAGATCATTTGCCATCTTGCTATTCTTCCCGAGAGAGTGGTTTCTCAAATATGTATTTTATCTGATCCATCTTGGAAATCAACAAGGTAGTGTGAGTCAACATATACCGCCTTAGTCGGCGAGCGCCAAGTTAAAGTTGCAAGTTTTCTCGAGCAGTGAGTATCTTGTTTCACAAATGGGTAAACTTTTTGCTAAGGTAGTATATTGATGCTCTTTCACTGCACTGCCATGTTGCCCCAACACACACCCCATTGAGTTCTCTAACACCGCCAAGTACATGATAAGAGGTCTTCCTTCGGCAAAGGCATCGTGGATAGGAGGATTCTGTAGGTACTCCTTGATTTTGTCAAAAGCGATCCGCAATCGCCGCTCCATTCCACTACTTGATCTTCTTAAGTAACTTGAAGATCGCTCACAAGTAGCGCTTAGGTGTGCAATGAATCCGCAATGTAGTTCAATCGGCCCAAGAAACCTCCGACTTCCTTCTCAAGGGAGCCGCATCTCTTGAATAGCTTTAACCTTGGCGGATCAACTTCAATACCTTTACCACCGACAACAAACCCTAGGAGTTTTCCTGATCCGACTCCAAAGGTGCACTTTGGGATTAAGTCTCAATCAGATTTCTTCAACTCGTCAACAGCTTCGCGAAATGATCAAGATGTTCTTCTTCACCAGGATCGAGCTATCATGTCGCCGACGAGACCTTATCTCGTGATGAATCATGTCATGAAATAATGTCACCATAGCACGCCGATAAGTGGCGCAAGGTTTTCATCAACGGCATAACCTTGTAGCGTAGTGCCCCACCGGTAACAAAAGTAGTCTTCCATGTCTTCGTGGAGCCATTTTGATCTGATTGTAACCGGAGAAACCATCCATGAAGGAGAAAACCTTATGCCGAAAGCGGTGTTGTCAACCGTAACATCAATATGAGGAAGTGGAAATCATCTTTCTGACTCGCTTTGTTCTGCATCTCTCGAATCCACACACATTCGCATTTTACCATCCTTCTTAGGCACGTGTACCCATTTGCAACCCATCGGGATATGAAGTGATGTCAAGAAACCAGTTGAACTGCTTTCATAACTTCGGCTTTGATTTTCTCCTCGACATCTGTGACGATGCGACGAACCTTCTGTTTCATCGAGAAACCTTCTTTGTTTCAGCAATCGTGTACCACAACAATGTCTAAACCGGCATGTCTTCGTATGACAAGCAAAACCTCAATATAGTCTCGTAGCATCCGAACCAACCTTTCTTTAACACTGCTCTCAAGACCCGCCCTATCTTTGATCTCTTTTCTGCCTTCGCAAGCACTAAATTCACAACCTCAACTTGTTTTCGTGGTGGTCAGATAACTCGCTTCTTGCTGTAGCGCAATCCGCAAGTTCTCCCGGCACTTCACAATCTTCCTCACTTTCGCCTTCGGCTTGGTAGATCGGATTATCAAGTCATATTTAGCACTAGCATAGTCATATTAACAGATTGGAGGATTCTGCAAGGTATCACGGGTGTGTGTAAGAACACATAGCTAAGGGGTGATAAAGTAAAGAAAGAAAAAACAATTGAATGCAAAAGTCCAACGAATTTATTGAATGAAAATATGCAAACGATGTGATAATAACCTCGTGAACGAGCCATGATGCCCGCAAGGCACTAGGCTTTCAAAGTTTATTGTTCAAAACATAAAGAAACAAAAAGCAAAACAAAACAAGAGCAATTACTCCGGCTAAAGGAGATTGGTACGACGCCTTCCTTCCAATTGCCGAGCCCATGATCCGAGAGGGGAAGATCCATTTGCTGATGTCGGCCGCTGTCGCCCTTCTATAGCATGGATTCCACTCCGCCGATGCGAAAGGAAGTTGGCCATCACAAGCGTATCATCTTCCGACCCTCGATGGTGAAGCTCAAACCAGCCTTGCCGACGAAAGGAAGATCGTGGAGTCAATTCCTTAAACATAAGCACCTTTGTTCAACAAATAGCCTTGAGTAACCAACGAGTGTACAT
>CM038796.1:15364995-15450213 GCA_021764765.1 Vicia sativa
AGATAATCTGATGAATTTGAAGTGAATATAAGTTTTCTAAAATCCGGATGAAATTTGAAGTGAAATAAACTAAAAATCTGATGAAATTTGAAGTGAATATAAGTCTTCAAAATTTGTGAAAATTGAAGTGAATATAAGTCTTCAGAAATTAAATGAAATTTGAAGTGAATATAAATCTTCAGAAATCTGTGAAAATTGAATGAATATAAGTCTTCAAAAATCTGTGAAATTGAAGTGAATATGTCTTCGAAAATCTATGAAATTTGAAGAATATAAGTCCAAAACTGATGAAATTGAAGTGAATAATCTAAAGATAACTCATGAAATTAGAGGAATATAAATCTTAAGAAAACTAGATGAAATTTGAAGTGAATATGTCTTAAAACTGATGAAAGAAGTGAATATAAGTCTCTTTAAAACTGTGAAAATTGAAGTGAATATAAGTCTTAAGATTACGATGAAATTGAAGTGAATATAATCTTCAAAAATCTGATGAAATTTGAAGTGAATAAGTCTTCAAAAATATTATGAAAATTGAAGTGAATATAATCTGAAAATCTGATGAAATTGAAGGAATATAATCTTTAAGAAATATCATGAAATGAAGGAATATGTCTTCGTGAAAATCTGATGAAATTTGAAGTGAATATAAGTCTTTTGAAATCAGATGAAATTTGAAGTGAATATAAGTCTGTAAAACTGATGAAAATTGAAGTGAAATATATCTTCATAATATGATGAAATTGAAGTGAATATAAGTCTTCAAAAACTGATGAAATTTGAAGTGAATATAAGTCTTCCGAAAATTTGGTGAAAATTGAAGTGAATATAAGTCTTAAGATAATCTGATGAAAATTAATGTGAATATAAGTCTTCTAAAATCCGATGAAATTTGAAGAATATAAGTCTTCAAAAAAATCTTAAGAAAATTGAAGTGAATATAATCTTAAGATAACTATGAAATGAAGTGAACATAAATCTTAAGATAATCTGATGAAATTTGAAGTGAATATAAGTCTTCAGAAAATCTGATGAAATTTGAAGTGAATATAAGTCTTCGTAAAATCGATGAAATTTGAAGTGTATAAGTCTTCTAAATCTAGTGAAAATTAAGTGAATATAAATCTTAAGATAATCATGAAATTTTGAATAAGTCTTCAGAAAATCTGATGAAATTTGAAGTGAATATAAGTCTTTAAAAAATCTTATGAAAAATTAAGTGAATATAAATCTTAAGATAACTATGAAATTTGAAGTGAATATAAGTCTTCGTGAAAATCATGAAATTTGAAGTGAATATAAGTCTTTAAAAATTAGATGAAATTTGAAGTGAATATAAGCCCTAAAATCTGATGAAATTTAAGTGAATATAAGTTCTAAATCAGTGAAAATTGAAGTGAATATAAGTCTTAAGAAATTTGATGAAATTTGAAGTGAATATAAGTCTTCAAAATATCTATGAAATTTGAAGTGAATATAAGTCTTCAGAAATCTTATGAAATTTGAAGTGAATATGTCTTCAGAAAATTCATGAAAATTAGTGAATATATCTTAAGATAATATGATGAAATTTGAAGTGAATATAAATCTTAAGAAACTCAATAGGAAATTTGAAGTGAATATAAGTCTTCCAAAAATCATGAAATTGAAGTGAATATAAGTCTTCAGAAATATTTAAAATTGAAGTGAATATAAGTTCAAGATAAATTTGATGAAAATTGAAGTGAATATAAGTCTTTAGAAAATCATGAAATTTGAAGTGAATATAAGTCTTCAAAAATCTATGAAAATTGAAGATATAAATCAAGATAACTGGAATGAAATTTGAAGGAAATAGCAATTCAAAATAACTTATGAAATTTGAAGAATATAAGTCTTCAGAAAATCTGATGAAATTTGAAGTGAATATAAGTCTTAGAAAACTGATGAAATTGAAGTGAATATAAGTCTTCGTAAACTGGTGAAAATTGAAGTGAAATAAACTTAAGATAATCCAATGAAATTTGAAGTGAATATAAGTCTTAAATCAATATGAAATTTGAAGTGAATATAAGTCTTTAAAAAATCTTTGAAAATTGAAGTGAACTAAATCTTAAGATAATCAATGAAATTTGAAGTGAATATAAGTCTTCGTAAAAACTGATGAAATTTGAAGTGAATATAAATTCAAAAATTCAATGAAATTTGAAGAATATAAGTCTTCGTAACTGTGAAATTGAAGTGAATATAAGTCTTCAAAAAATTAGATGAAAAGTGAATATAAGTTCGTAAAATCTGATGAAATTTGAAGTGAATATGTTTCTAAAATATGATGAAATTGAAGTGAATAAGTCTTCTAAAATCGATGAAAATTGAAGTGAATATAAGTCTTAAGATAATTTGATGAAATTTGAAGTGAATATAAGTCTTCGAAAATCTGATGAAATTTGAAGTGAATATATCTTCAGAAATTTGATGAAATTTGAAGTGAATAAGTTTCTCGTAAAATTTGATGAAAATTGAAGTGAATATAATCTAAGATAATATGAAATTTGAAGTGAATAATCTAAGAAAATTGATGAAATTGAAGTGAATATAAGTCTTCAAAACTGATGAAATTTATGAATATAAGTCTTCAGAAATATTATGAAAATTGAAGAATATAAGTCTTAAGATAATTTGATGAAATTTGAAGTGAATATAAGTCTCTTTAGAAAACTGATGAAATTTGAAGTGAATATGTCTTCAAAAAATCTTATGAAAATTGAAGTGAAATATAATTTATAAGAAATTGAGAAATTTAATAAATCTAAGATAATCTGAAATGAAGTGAATATAAGTCTTCAGAAAATCAAAATTTGAAGTGAATATAAGTCTTCAAAACTGATGAAATTTGAAGTGAATATAAGTCTTCGTAATCTGATGAAATTGAAGTGAATATAAATCTAAGATAATCAATGAAATTTGAAGAATATAAGTCTTCAGAAAATCTGATGAAATTTGAAGTGAATATAAGTCTTAAAATCTTATGAAAATTGAAGTGAATATAATCTTAAGATAATCAATGAAATTTGAAGAATATGTTCTAAAACTGATGAAATTTGAAGGAATATAAATTCAAAAATCTAATGAAATTTGAAGTGAATATAAGTCTTCAGAAAATCTATGAAATTTGAAGTGAATATAAGTCTTCAAAAATTAGATGAAATTTAGTGAATATGTCTTAGAAAATCTATGAAATTTGAAGAATATAAGTCTTCAAAAATTAGATGAAATTTGAAGTGAATATAAGTCTTCGAAAAATCGATAAAATTATGAATATAATCTTCAGAAAATCTGATGAAATTTGAAGTGAATAAGTCTCGTAAAACTGATGAAATTAAAGAATATGTCTTCGTAAAATTTGATGAAATTTGAAGTGAATATAAGTCTTTAGAAAATCTGATGAAATTTGAAGTGAATATAAGTCTCAGAAAATCATGAAATTTAGTGAATATAAGTCTTCAAAAATATTATGAAATTGAAGTGAATATAATCTTAAGATAACTGATGAAATTTGAAGTGAATATAATCTTAAGAAAATCTGATGAAATTGAAGTGAATATAAGTCTTCAGAAAATATGATGAATTTGAAGTGAATATAAGTCTTCAAAAACTGTGAAAATTGAAGTGAATATAAATTCAAGATAATTCAATGAAATTGAAGTATAAGTCTTCAAAACTGATGAAATTTGAAGTTATAAGTCTTCAAAAATCTTATGAAATTGAAGTGAATATAATCTTAGATAATCAATGAAATTTAAGTGAATATAAGTCTCGAAATTAAAATTAAGGTGAATATAAATCTTAAAAATTTAATGAAATTTAAGTGAATATAAGTCTCGTAAAACTGTGAAATTTGAAGTGAATATAAGTCTTCAAAAATATTAATGAAATTGAAGTGAATATAATCTTAAGATAACTGATGAAATTTGAAGTGAATATAAATCTTTAAGATAATCATGAAATTTGAAGTGAATAAATCTTCAAAATCATTGAAATTTGAAGTGAATATAAGTCTTCAAAATATGATGAAATTGAAGTGAATATAAGTCTTAGAAAATCATGAAATTTGAAGTGAATATAAACTTTAAGAAAACTGATGAAATTTAAGTGAATATAAGTCTCGTAAAATCTCAATGAAATTGAAGTGAATATGTCTTCTTAAAACTGATGAAATTTGAAGTGAATATAATCTAAAAAATTTAATGAATGAAGTAATATAAGTCTTCGTAAAATCATGAAATTTTTGAAATATAAGTCTTTAAAAAATCTGATGAAAATTGAATATGAATAAATCTTAAGATAACTGATGAAATTGAAGAAATATAATCTTAAGATAATCTGATGAAATTAAGTGAATATAAGTCTTCGTAAAATCTATGAAAATTGAAGTGAATATAAATCTTAAGAAAATCTGAAATTTGAAGTGAATATAAGTCTAGAAAATCTAATGAAAATTGAAGTGAATATAAGTTCAGAAATCGATGAAAATTAAGTGAATATAATCTAAGATAATCTTGTGAAAATTGAAGTGAACATAAGTACATCTTAAAATCTATGAAATTTGAAGTGAATATAATTTTCAGAAATTAATGAAATTTGAAGTGAATATAAGTCTTCAGAAATCTGATGAAATTTGAAGTGAATATAAGTCTTCAGAAAATCCAATGAAATTTGAATATGAATATAAATCTAAAAAAAATTTGATGAAATTTAAGTGAATATAAGTCTTCAAAATTAATGAAATTGAAGTGAATATAATCTTAAGATAATCTGATGAAATTTGAAGTGAATTAAATCTTAAGAAAATTGATGAAATTTGAAGTGAATATAAGTTCCTAAATCGATGAAATTTGAAGTGAAATATAAGTTTTCAAAATGGATGAAATTGAAGTGAATATAAGTCTCAAAAATCATGAAAATTAAGTGAATATAAATCTTAAGATAATCTGATGAAATTTAGTGAATATAAATCTTAAGATAATCTGATGAAATTTGAAGTGAATATAAGTCTTCATAAAACTATGAAATTTGAAGTGAATATAAGTCTTTGAAAACTGATGAAATTTGAAGTGAATATCTTCGTAAATCCAATGAAATTTAGTGAATATAAATCTTAAAAAATATGATGAAATTGAAGTGAATATAAGATCTTAAGATAACTATGAAAATTAAATGAATATAATCTAAGATAATCTTATGAAATTTAAGTGAATATAAGTCTTTGAAAACTGAAAATTGAAGTGAATATAAATCTTAAGATAATCATGAAATTTGAAGTGAATATAAGTCTTTAGAAAATCTAATGAAATTTGAAGTGATAAGTCTCAAAAATCTTATGAAAATTGAAGTGAATATAATCTTAAGATAACTGATGAAATTTGAAGTGAATATAAATCTTTAAGATAACGATGAAATTTGAAGTGAATATAAGTCTCAAAAAATCGATGAAATTTGAAGTGAATATAAGTCTTCAGAAATTTATGAAAATTATGAAATATAAGTCTAAAACTGATGAAATTTAAAGTGAATATAAGTCTTCAATGAAATGAAGTGAATATAAGTCTCAAAAACTATGAAAATTGAAGTGAATATAAATCTTAAGATAACTGATGAAATTTGAAGTGAATATAAATCTTAGAAAATCTGATGAAATTTGAAGTGAATATAAATCTTTAAAATCTGATGAAATTTGAAGTGAATATAAGTTCTAAAATCCAATGAAATTTGAAGGAATATAAATCTTAAAAAATCTGATGAAATTTGAATGAATATAAGTCTAAAAAATTCATGAAAATTTGAAGAATATAATCTTAAAATATGAAATTGAAGTGAATATAAATCTTAAGAAAATCTAATGCAATTTGAAGTAAATATAAATCTAAAAAAAATTTTGATGAAATTTGAAGTGAATAGAAGTCTTCAGAAAATCTTATGAAATTTGAAGTAATAAGTCTCAAAAAATCTTATGAAAATTGAAGTGAATATAATCTTAAGAAAATCTTATGAAATTTGAAGTGAATATAAATAAGAAAATCTGATGAAATTTGAATGAAATAAGTCTTTAAAATCATGAAATTTGAAGTGAATATAAGTCTTTAAAATCTAATAAATTTGAAGGAAATATAAATCTAAAAAAAAATGCTGAAAATTGAAGTGAATATAATCTTAAGATAACTGATGAAATTGAAGTGAATATAAATCTTAAGAAAATCGATGAAATTTGAAGGAATATAAGTCTTTGAAAATCTAATGAAATTTGAAGTGAATATGTCTTCAAAAATCAATGAAATTTGAAGAATATAAGTTTCTCGTGAAATCTAATGAAATTTGAAGGAAATATAAATCTTTAAAAAATCAATGAAATTTGAAGTGAATATAATTCTTCAAAAAATCTTATGAAAATTGAAGAAATATAATCTTAAGATAATATGATGAAATTTGAAGTGAATATAAATCTTAAGAAAATCTGATGAAATTTGAAGTAATTATAAATCTTCAAAAAATTTGATGAAATTTGAAGTGAATATAAGTCTTCAGAAAATCTGATGAAAAGTGAATATAAGTCTTCAAAAAATCTTATGAAAATTGAAGAACATAAATTTAAGATAATCTGATGAAATTTGAAGTGAATATAAATCTTCAGAAAATCTGATGAAATTTGATGAATATGTTTCAGAAAATCTAATGAAATTGAAGTGAATATAAGTCTTTAAAATCTAATGAAATTTGAAGTGAATATAAGTTCTAAAAATCCGATGAAATTTGAAGGAATATAAGTCTTAAAAAATCTGATGAAATTTGAAGTGAATATAACTCAAAAATCTGATAAAATTGAAGTGAATATAATCTAAGATAATCATGAAATTTGAAGTGAATATAAATCTTAAGAAAATCGATGAAATTTAGAAATAAGTCTTCAAAAATTTGATGAAATTTGAAGTGAATATAAGTCAAAAATATGATGAATTTGATGAATATAAGTCTTCAAAAAATCTATGAAAATTGAAGTGAATATAATCTTAAGATAACTGATGAAATTTGAAGTGAATATAAATCTATATCCATGAAATGGATGAATATAAGTCTCTTTGAAAATCTAATGAAATTAAGTGATAAGTCTCAAAATCTAAAATTATAAGTCTCAGAAAATCAATGAAATTTGTAAATAACTCAAAAAATCGATGAAATTTGAAGTGAATATAACTCAAAAAATTTATAAAATTGAAGTGAATATAATCTAGAAATCAAGAAATTTGAAGTGAATATAAATCTAAGAAAACTGATGAAATTTGGTGAATATAAGTTTCAAAAATTTGATGAAATTTGAAGTGAATATAAGTCTTGAAAAATCTGATGAAATTTGAAGTGAATATAAGTCTTCAAAATCTTATGAAATTGAAGAATATAATCTTAAGATAACTTATGAAATTTGAAGTGAATAAGTCTTAGAAAATCTTATGAAATTGAAGTGAATATAAGTCTTCAAAACCAGAAAATTAAGTGAATATAAATCTAAGATAATCTTGTGAAAATTGAAGGAATAAATCTTAAGATAACTTATGAAATTTGAAGTGAATATAAATCTTCGATATAACTGATGAAATTTGATGAATATAAGTCTTCAGAAAAATCAAATTTGAAGTGAATATAAGTCTTAGAAAATCTAATGAAATTTGAAGTGAATATAAGTCTCAGAAAATCCAATGAAATTTGAAGGAATATAAACTTTTGAAAACTTATGAAATTTGAAGTGAATATAATCTTCTAAAAATTTTATAAAATTGAAGGAATAAATCTTGAAAATCTGATGAAATTTAAGTGAATATAAATCTTAAGAAAATCAAGAAATTTGAAATGAATATAAGTCTTCAAAAATTTGATGAAATGAAGTGAATATAAGTCTTCGTAAAATCATGAAATTTGAATGAATATAAGTCTTCAAAAATCTTATGAAATTGAAGAATATAAATCTTAAGATAATCTGATGAAATTTAAGTGAATATAATCTTAAAAAATCTGATGAAATTTGATGAATATAAGTCTTCGTGAAAATCTAATGAAATTTGAAGTGAATATGTCTTCTAAAATCTAATGAAAATTGAAGTGAATATAAGTTTAAGAAAATCTAATGAAATTTAGTGAATATAAATCTTTAAAAATGATGAAATTTGAATATGTCTTCAAAAATCTTGAAAAGAATAATAAATCTTAAGATAATCTGATGAAATTTGAAGTGAATATAAACTTAAGAAAATCGATGAAATTTGAAGTGAATATAAGTCTTCAAAAATTTGATGAAATTTGAAGTGAATATAAGTCTTCAGAAAATTTGATGAAATTTGAATGAATATAAGTCTTCAGAAAACTTATGAAAATTGAAGTGAATATAAATCTTAAGATAACTGATGAAATTGAAGTGAATATAAATCTTAAGATAATCTGATAATTTGAAGTGAATATAAGTCTTCGTAAAAATCCAATGAAATTTGAAGGAATATAAATCTTAAAAATGTTCTGATGAATTTGAAGTGAATATAGATCTTATGAAAATATGATGAAATTTATGAATATAAGTCTTTAAAACTGATGAAATTTGAAGTGAATATAAGTCTCAGAAACTCGATGAAATTTGAAGTGAATATAACTAAGAAAATATGATGAAATTTGAAGTGAATATAAATCTTCAGAAAATTTAATGAAATTTGAGGAATATAAATCTTAAAAATATGATGAAATTTGAAATGAATCTTTAAAAATTATATTATGAAATTTGAAGTGAATATAAATCTTAAGAAAATATGAATATAGATCTAAGAAAAATAGGATGAAATTTGAAGTGAATATAAATTCAGAAAATCTAGAAAATTTGAATGAATATAAATTTAAGAAAATGATGAAATTTGAAGTGAATATAAGTTCGTAAAATCTAATGAAATTTATGAATATAAGTTCTAAAATCTTGTGAAAATTGAAGTGAATATAAATCTTAAAAAAATATTATGAAATTTGAAGTGAATATAAGTCTTTAGAAAATATGATGAAATTTGAAGTGAATATAAATCTTAAGAAAATCTGATGAAATTTGAAGTGAATATAAGTCTTTAGAAAATCTGATGAAATTTGAAGTGAATATAAATCTTTAAAAATATGATGAAAATTGAAGTGAATATGTCTTTCGAAACTGATGAAATTTGAAGTGAAATCTTAAGAAATGATGAAATTTGAAGTGAATATAATCTTAAGAAAATATGATGAAATTGAAGGAATATAAGTCTTCAAAATATGAAATTGAAGAATATAATCTAAGAAAATATGATGAAATTGAAATGAATATAAATCTTTAGAAATATGATGAAATTTGAAGTGAATATAAATCTTAAGAAAATAAGATAAAATTGAAGTGAATATAGATCTGAAGAAAAATGAGATGAAATTTGAAGTGAAATAAATAATATTAAGAATATTCAGTGAAATTTGAAGTGAATATAATTTTAGAAAACTGATGAAATTGAAGTGAATATAAATCTTTAGAAAATCTAATGAAATTATGAATATAAATCTTAAGAAATCTAGAAATTTGAAGTGAATATAAGTCTTCGTGAAATTCAGAAAATTTGAAGGAATATAAATCTTAAGAAAATATGATGAAATTTGAAGTGAATATAAGTCTTAAAAAATGATGAAATTTGAAGTGAATATGTCTTTAGAAAATCTTATGAAATTTTAAGTGAATATAAATCTTAAGAAAATATGATAAAATTTGAAATGAACATAAATATTAAGAAAATATGATGAAATTTGAAGTGAATAAGTCTTAGAAATCTAATGAAATTTGATGAACATAAATCTTAAGAAACTCTATGAAATTTGAAGTGAATAAATCTTAAGAAAATATGATGAAATTTGAAGTGAATATAAGTCTTTGTAAAATATGATGAAATTTGAAGTGAATATAAATTATAGAAAAATATGATGAATTTGAAATATAAATCTTAAGAAAATATGATGAAATTTGAAGGAATATAAATCTTATGAAAATATGATGAATTTTGAAGAATATAAATTCAAGAAAATAAGATGAAATTGAATAATATAATTCTCTAAAAATATGATGAAATTTGAAGTGAATATAAATCTTAAGAATATCGATGAAATTTGAAATAAATAAGTCTTTAAAAATATGATGAAATTTGAGTGAATATAAATCTTTAGAAATGAATTTTTGAATATAAGTCTTCGTAAAATCTTGTTAAAATTGAAGTGAATATAAACTTAAGAAAATATGATGAAATTTGAAGTAAAATATATCTTCTAAAATATGATGAAATTTGAAGTGAATATAAATCTTAAGAAAATCTATGAAATTTGAAGTGAATATAAATCTTAAGAATACCATGAAATGAAGAATATAATCTTAAATATAATGAAATTCAAAGTGAATATAAGTCTCAGAAATTTGATGAAATTTGATGAATATAAGATTTAGAAATTTGAGAAAATTTAAGTGAATATAAATCTTTAATAAAATATGATTAAATTTGAAGTGAATATAAGTCTCTAAACTGAGTAATATTTATATGTTTCTTTTAAATATTAGTGAATAAAATCTAAAGAAAATATCAGAATGAAGGAATATAAGTCTTCAAAAATCATGAAATTTGAAGAATATAATCTCAGAAATATGATGAAATTTGAAGTGAATATAATTCAAGAAATAAGATGAAATTTGAAGTAAATAGTCTTAAGAAAATATGATGAATTTGAAGTGAATATAAATCTTCAGAATATTTATGAAATTTGAATGAATATAAATCTTTAAGAAAATATTATGAAATTTGAAGTAAATATAAGTCTTCAGAAAACTGAAATTAGAAGAAAATAAATATTTGGAATATCTATTGAAAATTTGAAGTGAAAATAAATCTTAATAAAATATGATGAAATTTGAAGTGAATAAGTCTTAAAACCATGAAATTTGAAGTGAATATAAGTCTTAGAAAATATTGTGAAAATTAAGTGAATATAAATCTTAAGAAAATATAATGAAATTGAAGTGAATATAATTCTCCGAAAATCGATGAATATAAGTCTTCAAAACTGATAAAAATTGAATTAAATATAAATTTAAGAAATATCATGAAATTTGAAGTGAATATAAGTCTTCAAAAATTTGATGAAATTGAATGAATAAATCTTAAGAAAATATGATGAAATTTGAAGTGAATAAATCTTAAGAAATATGATGAAATTTGAAGTGAATATAAATCTTAAGAATATCTATGAAATTTGAAATGAATATAAATCCAAGAAAATATTATGAAATTTGAAGTGAATATAAGTCTAAGAAAATATGATGAAATTGAAGTGAATATAGTCTTAAGAAAATATGATGAAATTTGAAGTGAATATAAATCTTAAAAATATCTATGAAATTTGAAATGAATATAAATCTTAAAAAATATGATGAAATTTGAAGTGAATATAAGTCTTTAAAATCTAATGAAATTTTATGAATATAAGTCTAAGAAAATCTTGTGAAAATTGAAGTGAATATAAATCTTAAGAAAATATATGAAATTTGAAGTGAATCATGTTCGTAAATATGATGAAATTTGAAGAAATATAAATCTTAAGAATATATATGAAATTTGAAGTGAATATAAATCTTAAAAATGATGAAATTTGAAGTGAATATAAGTCTTAGAAATCTTGTGAAATTTGAAGTGAATATAAATCTTAAGAAAATCTAATTGAAGTGAATATAAGTCTTCGAAAATATGATGAAATTTGAAGAATATAAATCTTAATAAATATGATGAAATTTGAAGTGAATATAAATCTTAAGAAAATATTATGAAATTTGAAATGAACATAAATTCAAGAAAATATTATAAAATTTGATGAACATATGTATTGAAGTGAATATAAATCTTTTTGAAAAATATGATGAAATTTGAAGTGAATATAAGTCTTAAAATCAATGAAATTTGAAGTGAATATAAATCTTAAGAAAACTGATGAAATTTGAAGTGAAATATAACTTAAGAATATTCATGAAATTTGAAATGAATATAACTAAGAAAATATGATGAATTTGAAGTGAATATATCTTCGTAAATTTGATGAAATTTAAGTGATAAGTCTTTATAAAATCTTATGAAATTGAAGTGAATATAAATTTAAGAAAATATGATGAAATTTGAAGTGAATATAGTCTTTAAAATCTGAAATTTGATGAATATAAGTCTTTAGAAAATCTTGTGAAATGAAAGAATATAAATCTTAAGAAAATATGAAATATGAATGAATATAATCTTTAGAAAACTAATGAAATTTGAAGTGAATATAAGTCTTTAGAAAATGTTGTGAAAATTGATGAATATAAATCTTAAGAAAATATCAATGAAATTTGAAGTGAATATAAATCTTTAGAAAATATGATGAAATTTGAAGTGAATATAAATCTTAAGAAAATATGATGAATAAGGTAATATAACTAGATATGAAAATTGAGTGAATATATGTTCGTAAATAGATTGAAAGAAGAAGATAATAAAAATTCATTGAAAAAGTGTATAAAACTTAAGGAAATATGATGAAATTTGAATGAATATAAGTCTTAGAAAATCTGATGAAATTTAAGTGAATATAAATCTTAATAAAATCGATGAAATTTGAAGAATATAAGTCTCGAAAAATATGATGAAATTTGAAGTAAATATAATTCAAGAAATCTGATGAAATTGAAGTAATATAAGTCTTCAAAAAATCTTGAAAATTGAAGTGAATAAAGCTTAAGAAATATGAAATGAAATTAAATAATGAAAAGATGAAATTGAAGGAATATAAATCTTAAGAAATATGATGAAATTTGAGTGAATATAAGTCTTCAAAAAATTTGATGAAATTTAGTGAATATAAGTCTTCAGAAATATTGAAAATTGATGAATATAAATCTTTAGAAATATGATGAAATTTGAAGTGAATATAAGTCTTCTAGAAATCTAATGAAATTTGAAGTGAATATAAATCTTATAAATCTGATGAAATTGAAGTGAATATAAATCTTAAGAATATCTATTGAAATTTGAAATGAATAAAATCTAATAAAATATGATGAAATTTGAAGTGAATATAAGTCTTCGTAAAACTGATGAAATTTGAAGAATATAAGTCTTAGAAAATCTAAGAAAATTGAAGTGAACATAAATCTTAAGAAAATATGATGAAATTTGAAGAAATATGTTCTTGAGGAAATCTTAAGAAAATTAGATGAAATTTTAAGAATATAGATCTTAAAAAAATATGATGAAATTTGAAGTGAATATAAATCTTAAGAATATTCATGAAATTTGAATGAATATAAATCTTAAGAAAATTGGAAGTGAAAATAAATCTTGAAAACATGGATGAATGAAGTAAATATAAGTCTTCAGAAAATGATGAAATTTGAAGTGAATATAAATCTAGAAAATATGATGAAATTTGAAGTGAATATAAATCTTAAGAAACTGATGAAATTTAAGTGAATATAAGTTCGTAAAATATGATGAAATTTGAAGTGAATAAATTCTAAGAAAATTCGATAATTGAAGGAATATAAATCTTAAGAAATCGATGAAATTTAAGTGAATATAATCTAAGAAATCATGAAATTGAAGTGAATATAAGTTTGAAAATATGATGAAATTTGAAGTGTATAAGTTTTTAGAAATATATGAAATTTGAAGTGAATATAAATCTTAAGAAAATCATGAAATTTGAAGTGAATATAAATCTAAGAAAATATGATGAAATTTAAAGCGATTATAGATCGCAAGAAAATATGATGAAATTTGAACTGAACATAAGTCTTTAGAAAATCAGATGAAATTTGAAGTGAACATAAATATTAAGAAACACTATTGCAATTTAAAGTGAATATAAATATGACGAAAATATGAAGAAATTTGAAGTGAACATAAGTCTTCAGAAAAATTGATGAAATTTGAAGTGAATATTAATGTTAAGAAAATATGATGAATTCAGTTGGGTTAATAGTCTTAAGAATATTCATGAAATTTGAAATGAATATAAATTTATGGAAATAAGATGTAATTTGAAGTAAACATATGTCTTTAGAAAATCTGATGAAATTTGATGTGTATATAAGTGTTCAGAAAATCATTTGAAAATTGAAGTGAACATAAATCGTAGGAAAATATGATGAAATTTGAAGTGAATATAAGCCTTCAGAAAATCTGATGAAATTTTATGTGAATATAGGTCTTCAGAAAATCATGTGAAAATTGAAGTGAATATAAATCTTAAAATATGATGAAATTTGAAGTGAATAAGTCTCAAAAATCAATGAAATTGAAGTGAATATAAATCTTAAGAAAACTGATGAAATTTGAAGTGAATATAAGTCTTTAGAAAATCTATATGAAATTTGAAGGATAAATCTTAAGAAAAAATGATGAAATTTGAAGTGAATATAATCTAAGAAAATGTAAATTGAAAATTTTAGAATGAATATAAATCTTCAAAATCATATGATGAAATTTGAATATGTCATTAGAAAATATGATGAAATTTGAAGTGAATATAATCTTAAGAAAATCATGAAATTTGAAGTGAATATAAACTTAAGAAAACTAGAAATGAAGTGAATATAAATCTTGAAAATATGATGAAATTTGATGAATAAGTCTCTTTGTAAAATCATGAAATTTGAAGTGAATATAAATCTTAAGAAAATAAGATGATATTTTAAGTAACATAAATATTAAGGATATTCAAGAAATATTAAATGAAATTTTAAGAAAATCAGATGAAATTTGAAGTGAATATGTTCCAAACTAATGAATGATGTGATTATATGTCGTAAAATCTTGAAAAATAAAGTGAAAATGATGAAATTAGAAGTGAATATAAATCTTAAGAAAATCTGATAAAATTTAAGGAAATATGTACAAAATATGATGAAATTGTAAGTGAATATAAGTCTTAAGAAAATATGATGAATTGAAGTGAATATAAATCTTTAGAAAACTGATGAAATTTTAAGTGTATATAAGTCTTAGAAAATCTTGTAAATTGAAATGAATATAAATCTTAAGAAAACATTTTGAAATTTGAAGTGAATATAAATCTTAAGAAAATATGATGAAATTTTAGTGAACATAAGTCTTTAAATTATGATGAATTTAAAGTGAATACAAATCTTAAAAATATGATGAAATTGAAGTGAATATAAGTCTCCAGAAAATCTGATGAAATTTAAAGTGAATATAAATGGTAAGAAAATATGATGAAATTTGAAGTTAACAAAAATATTAAGAATATCTAGTGAAATTTGAAATGAACATATGTCTTCAGAAAATCTGATGAAATTTGATGTGAATATAAGTTTTCAGAAAAACTTTTAAAAATTGAAGTGAACATATATCGTAGGAAAATATGATGAAATTTGAAGTGAACATAAGTCTTCAGAAAATCTGATGAAATTTTATTTGAATATAAGTCTTCAGAAAATCTTGTGAAAATTAAAGTCAACATAAATCTTAAGAAATTCTGATGAAATTTGAATTGAACATAAGTGTTCAGAAAATCTGATGAAATTTGAAGTGAAAATAAATCTTAAGAAAATCTGATGAAAATAGAAAAAGTGTATATAAGTCTTTAGAAAATCTAGTGAAATATGAAGTGAACATAAATATATAGAAAAAATGATGAAATTTGAAGTGAACATAAATCTTAAGAAAATATGATACAGTTTAAAGTGAATATAAATCTCAAAAAAATATAATGAAATTTATATTGAACATAAGTCTTTAGAAAATATGATGAAATTTGAAAAGAATATAAATCTTAAGAAAATCTGATGAAATTTAAAGTGAAAACAAATGTTAAGAAACAATAATGCAATTTAAAGTGAATATAAATATGAAGACAATACGAAGAAATTTGAAGTGAACATAAGTCTTTAGAAAATCTTATGAAATTTGAAGTGAAGATAAATGTTAAGAAAATATGATGAAATTTGAAGTTAACATAAATATTAAGAATATCTAGTGAAATTTAAAATGAATATAAGTTTTAAGAAAATAAGATAAATTTGAAGAGAAATAAGTTTTCGAAAATCGATGAAATTTGATGAGAATATAAGTTTTCAAAAAATCTTTTGAAAATTGAAGTAAACATAAATCGTAAGAAAATATGATGAAATTTGAAGTGAACATAAGTCTTCAGAAAATCTAATTAAATTTGAAGTGAATATAAATTTTAAGAAAATCTGATGAAATTTGTACTTAACATAAATATTAAGAAAATATGATGAAATTATAAGTGAATATAAGTCTTAAGAACATAAATGATGCAATTTAAAGTGAATATTAATCTAAAAAAAAAGAATATCAAATTTGAAGTGAACATAAGTCTTTAGATATGATGATGCAATTTGAAGTGAATATAAATGTTAAGAAAATATGATGAAATTTGAAGTGAACATAAGTCTTTAGAAAATCTGATGAAATTTGTAGTGAATATAAATCCTAAGAAAATCTGATGAAATTTGAAGTGAATATAAGTTTTCAGAAAATATGATGAAATTTGAAGTGAATATAAATCTTAAGAAAATCAGATGAAATTTGAAGTGAACATAAATCTTAAGAAACTCTGATGCAATTTAATGTGAATATAAATCTAAAGAAATATGACGAAATTTGAAGTGAACATAAGTCTTCAGAAAATCTGATGAAATTTGAAGTGAATTTACATGTTAAGAAAATATTATGTAATTCGGAATGAACATAAATCTTAAGAAAATATGATGAAATTTGAAGTGAACATAAATCTTAAGAAATATGATGAAATTTGAAGTGAACAGAAATCTTAAGAAAATATGATAAATTTAAATTGAATATAGATCTGAAGAAAATATGAAGAAATTTGAATAGAACATAAGTCTTCAGAAAATCTGATGAAATTTGTACTGAATATAAATGTTAAGAAAATATGTTGAAATTAGAAGTTAACATAAATATTAAGAATATCTAGTAAAATTTGAAATGAATTTAAATTTTGAGAAAATAAGATGAAATTTAAAGTGAACATATGAGTTCAAAACATCTGATGAAATAATATTTGAATATAAGTTTTCAAAACTCTTGTTAAAATTGAACTGAACATAAGTCTTCAGAAAATCTAAAGATATTTGTAGTAAATATAAATCTTAAGAAAATATGATGTAATTTGAAGTGAACATAAATCTTAAGAAAAATGACAAAATTTTAAGTTAATATTGATCTTAAGAAAATATGATGAAATTTGAAGTGAATATAAATATTAAGAATATCTTGTGAAATTTGAAATGAATATAAATCTAAGAAAATATGATGAAATTTTAATGAACATAATTTTAGAAAATCGATGAAATGTGATGTGAATATAAGTCTTCCGAAAAAATGATGAAATTTGAAGTGAACATAAGTCCTTAGTAAATCTGATGAAATTTGAAGTGAATAAATATCTTTAGAAAATCTAATGAAATTTGTAGTGAACATAAATATTAAGAAAATATGATGAAATTGTAAATGAATATAAGTCTTCAGAAAATATGATGAAATTCATGAACTAAATTTAAAAATTAAAAAAATCTGATGAAATTTAATGAACATAAATTTTAAAAATTGATGCAATTTAAATGAATATGAATCAAGAAAATATGATAAAATTTGAAGTCAACATAAGTCTTTAGAAAATTTGATGAAATTTAGTGAATATAGATCTTAAGAAAATATGATGACATTTGAAGTTAATATAAACATTAAGATTATATATTGAAATTTGAAATGAATATAAATCTTAAGAAAATAAGATGAAATCAAGTGAAATAAGTCTTCAAAATCTAATGAAATTTGATGAATATAAGTCTTAAAATCTTGTGAAAGTTGAAGTGAACATATATCTTAAGAAAATATGATGAATTTTGAAGTGAATTTAAATCTAAGAAAATTTGATGAAATTTGAAGGTATATAAGTCTTCAGAAAATCTTGTGTAAATCGAAATGAACATAAGTCTTAAGAAAATATGATGAAATTTTAAGTGAAATAAATCTAAGAAAATATGATGAAATTTTAAGTGAACATAAGCCTTTAGAAAATATGATGCAATTTAAAGTGAATATAAATTTTGAAAAAATATGATGAAATTTGAAGGAATATAAGTCTTAGAAAATATGATGTTGAAGTGAATATAAATCTTAAGAAAATGTGATGAAATTTGAAGTAAACATAAGTCTTTAGAAAATCTGATGAAATTTGTAGTGAATATAAATCTTAGGAAAATCTGATTAAATTTGAAGTGAATGTAATTCTTTAGAAAATATGATGAAATTTGAAGTGAACACAAGTCTTAATAAAATCCGGTGAAATTTGAAGTGAATATAAATCTTAAAAAATATGATAAAATTTGAAGTGAACAAAAATCTTTAGAGAATACGATGCAATTTAAAGTGAATATAAATCTGGGAAAAATGATGAAATTTGATGTCAACATAAGTCTTTAGAAAATTTGATGAAATTTGAAGTGAATTTAAATCTTAAAAAAATATGATGAAATTTGAAGTGAACATAAACATTAAGAAAATATGATGAAATTGTAAGTGAATATAAGTCTTAAGAAAATATGATGAATTTTGAAGTGAATATCAATTTTAAGAAAATCTGATGAAATTTGAAGTGTATATAAGTCTTCAGAAAATTTAGTGTAAATTGAAATGAACATAAATCTTAAGAAAATATGATGAAATTTTAAGTGAGCATAAATCTTAAGAAAATATGATGAAATTTTAAGCGAACATAAGCATTTATAAAATATGATGCAATTTAAAGTGAATATAAATCTTAAAAAAATATGATGAAATTTGAAGTGAACATAAGTCTTTCGAAAATATGATGCAATTTGAAGTAAATATAAATGATAAGAAAATATGATGAAATTTGAAGTGAACATAAGTCTTTAGTTAATCTGATGAAATTTGTAGTGAATATAAATCTTAAGAAAATCTGATGAAATTTGAAGTGAACAAAAATCTTAAGAAACTTTGATGCAAATTAAAGTGAATATAAATCTGAAGAAAATATGAAGAAATTTGAAGTGAACATAAGTCTTCAGAAAATTTGATGAAATTTGAAGTGAACACAAGTCATAATAAAATATGATGAAATTTGAAGTGAATATAAAACTTAAAAAAATATGATGAAATTTGAAGTGAACATAAATATTAAGAAAATATGATGAAATTGTAAGTGAATATAAGTCTTAAGAAAATATGATGAATTTTGAAGTAAACATAAATCTTAAGATAATTTGATGAAATTTGAAGTGTATATATGTCTTCAGAAAATTTGGTGTAAATTAAAATAAACATAAATATTAAGAAAATTTGATGAAATTTGATGTGAACATAAATCTTAAGAAAATATGAAATTTTAATGAAATAAGCCTTTAGAAAATATGATGCAATTTGAAGTGAATATAAATCTATAAAAAATGATGAAATTTGAAGTGAACATAAGTCTTAGAAAATATGATGCAATTTGAAGTGAATATAAATGTTAACAAAATATGATGAAATTTAAAGTGAACATAAGTCTTTAGTTAATCTGATGAAATTTGTAGTGAATATAAATCTTAAGAAGATCTGATGAAATTTGAAGTGAATATAAGTCTTTAGAAAATATGACAAAATTTGAAGTGAATCTAAATCTTAAGAAAATCTGATGAAATTTGAAGTGAACATAAATCTTAAGAAACTCTGATGCAATTTAAAGTGAATATAAATCTGAAGAAAATATGACGAAATTTGAAGTGAACATAAGTCTTCAGAAAATCTGATAAAATTTGATGAATATAAGTTACGAAAATATGATGTAATTTGGAATGAACATAAATCTTAAGAAAATATGATTAAATTTTAAATGAACATAAATCTTAAAAAAATATGATTAAATTTGAAGTGAACATAAATCTTAAGAAAATATGATGCAATTTAAAGTGAATATAAATCTGAACAAAATATGAAGAAATTTGAAGTGAACATAAGTCTTTAGAAAATCTGATGAAATTTGAAGTGAATATAATATTAATAAAATATGATGAAATTGAATTTATCATAAATATTAAGAATATCTAGGAAATTTGAAATGAATATAAATTTAAGAAAATCGATGAAATTTGAGGTGAACATAGGTCTTAGAAAATTTGATGAATATAAGTTTTCAAAAATCTTGTGAAAATTGAAGTGAATATAAATCGAAGAAAATATGATGAAATTTGAAGTGAACATAAGTCTTAAAATATGATGAAATTTTAGTGAATATAAATCTTAAGAAAATTCGATGAAATTTGAAGTGTATATAAGTCTTCAGAAAATCTAGTGAAAATTGAAATGAACAGAAATCTTAAGAAAATATGATGAGATTTGAAGTGAACATAAATCTTAAGAAAATGTGATGAAATTTTAAGTGAATATAGATCTGAAGAAAATATGATGAAATTTGAAGTGAACATAAATATTAAGAATATCTTGTTAAATTTGAAATGAATATAAATCATAAGAAAATATAATAAAATTTGAATTGAACATAAGTCTTCAGAAAATCTGATGAAATGTGATGTAAATATAAGTCTTCAGAAAATATGATGAAATTTGAAGTGAACATAAGTCTTTAGAAAATCTGATGAAATTTGAAGTGAATAAAAATCTTAACAAAATTTAATGAAATTTGTAGTGAACATAAATATTAAGAAAATATGATAAAATTGTAAGTGACTATAAGTCTTCAGAAAATATGATGATATTTGAAGTGAACCTAAATCTTAAGAAAATCTAATGAAATTTTAAGTGAACATTAATTTTAAGAAACTCTGATCCAATTTAAAGTGAATATAAATCTGAAGAAAATATGACGAAATTTCAAGTGAACATAAGTCTTCCGAAAATTTGTTGAAATTTTAAGTGAAAATAGATCTGAAGAAAATAAGATGACATTTAAAGTTAACATTAATATTAAGAATATCTAGTGAAATTTGAAATGAATATAAATCTTAGGAAAATAAGATGAAATTGAAAGTGAAAATAAGTCTTCAGAAAATCTGATGAAATTTGATGTAAATATAAGTCTTCAGAAAATCTTGTGAAAATTGAAGTGAACATATATCTTATGAAAATATGATGTATTTAGAAGTGAATATAAATGTTAAGAAAATTTAAAATTTGATTTTGAAAATTGTCACTGAAGAAATTATGATGTTGAAGTCGGACTAAATCGCTTTCTTTAAGACGCTTTCACAATGTCTAAAATTATGTAAGTCAAATTACAAACCATGACGCCTCTTGAATAAAACAACTCGCTTTAATTATACGATTATATTTCTAGATAATCAGCGTCTAGAATTACATTATATCATGGTACAAAGACCATTCTAAATTGTTGAGAATATAACAAGTGTTAGTAGTGTAGGAAAATAGTCCGACATTAGATATGAATGCGGTGACTTGAGATTTATAAGTGAGAGAATCACTAACCTCTCACCTGGTTGTAAGTGGACAAGTGGACGTGCCTCTCAAAGATGTGTTGTGAAACGGAAACTCAAAAAATAAAATGTTCATCGATCGAACTCCCGATTGTTGTACTAACATAAATAATTCGATAATTCAATCGCATGGAGTAAACGCAGTGAGAAAGAAACCTCATATATAAATTTTAGTATATTTTAAAACATGGTTAAATATATTTTTTGGTCCCTATAAATATCACAATTTTCAATTTTAGTCCATATTAAAAAAATATTTTTAATCCCTAAAATTATTATGCTTGTATTTTAGTCCCTTCATATACCGATGTGTATTTTAAATAATTATATATTTTGAATATATTCGAGAACGTTATAAAATTTTTAAAAATAATTCAAAATTTGATTTCTAAGTCAGTTTTCATTATTTTTGAAATTTTAAAATTTATATTTAATTTTCTCATTTTAAAAATTATAAAACTTGATAAATACATAATTTAAAGTATTCTAAACATGCATGAAAAATTATTCAAAATTTAAAAATTTAATAGTAACAAGCAGTTTTAAAATTTAAAAAAAAGAGACTAAAATGCATATATAAAATTTGTTTAAATATTATTATTTTAATTTAAATTAAACTGAAAATTAAAATATTTATTGGACGAAAACATTATATAATAAATTAAGCTAATCATAATATATAATCAAATTAATTAATACATAATTTTTGTTGTAGAAGCTTAACGATAGTACGTAAGCTAAACAATTTGAACATATTAAGACTTAATCAGGTTGATTTTAGTGGTACACTATCTTCTATTTTCTTGTTATAAATGACAATGAAACTGCAGAAAAAATAAATTATGAATGAAAGCACTTTAAAATGAGAAATCTGGTTCGTTGGTTAAAACCAACTTTATGGTGGAAAGGGCCCTTTGCCAGATAAAACCTAAACTAAGATGCAATTTCTTGTCATAAATATATATACATGGGTAGCCCTTCAGTTCCCCACTAATTCTTCTTCTAATCCAAAAATAAAACACATTTTTTAATTTAAAGTTATATCATTAGTTGATATAATCAATGTTTTTATTATATAATTTCAAACACCAAAAAATAAAAAAATAAAAAAAGGAACGTTTTGAATGTACCATAAAGACGACCGGCCTCTTATTATTTATACAAAAAAATCTCCTCCTTTTTCTACATATATTTAATTTGATTTGATTCTAAAGTTGATAAATACTAGTGTATTGATCAAGAAAAGATCAACATTTGTTTTTGTTCTCACTCAATGGCAATAGAAAAATGTGGCTTTTCATTCGTCTTAAATTATATGCTAATTGATCCCCAAACATAGGATTTAGGGTACAAATCTTTGCTTGTTTGTCATGTATTGCTAAAGTTATCTAACGAGAAATAAGAGAGATCCTTCAATCCATTATAAGCCCCACCTAAATGCTAACTAGTTTGAGTGGGGTGCATTAGAAAAATAAACATGACAAAGATATACTTATAGTCACTACTTAAAAAAAAATAACAATATAAATAATATTGCTTTTAAATATTAAAAAAAACAAAATGAATAATAGGACATAGACTACAAAAAACATATCTTACAAACAAATGATCCATGTCTTCATCCATGCCACAATTTGCAACGTATTTTTGATCGTTAGTGGCAAGAATCTGGCTCTTAGCCAAGTTGTCCTTAGTCGGACTACGATTCAGTAACAACCGATGGGAAAAAATAGATACCTTAAACAACACATTCTTCAACCATAAAAAACGAGAATTAGCCTGATTGTTGTTGACGTTAACTTTAGATAAATTTTATAAGCACTACTAACCATGTAGTTAGAAGAGGGGTATAAACTCCAAACTCATTGATCTTCTTCATCCACGTGCAAAATAACTAAGGTTATCCGCTCAATACACTCCCTCTCTCCAACTCCTCCTCCCAAGCAAGCAACCTCCTACCCACTTCCACGCCTCACTGTCCTCCCCCACCCTACCTCATTCATTTCTACTACTATTAGCCTTTTATTCTCAACTAAATCAAGCAGCCTACTAAATCATGCATTCAAATACATACCATCAAGCCAATTCTATCCAAAATAGAGTAGAAGATCCATCTCTTATTCGTTAATCAATGTTATCAAGCAACCACCTCCATCAACCAACATGCTCCCTTATATTTTTCAAATTTCTCCACCAAGCAAAGCCACCCCCACCCATACCCCACCAAAACACAAACACCTCATTCCTCATCATATAGAGCATACAAAATCCTATCAAAGACTTCTCGTCTCATTTAGAACCCTCCAACACCATCTACCTAGTAAGGCTAAGTTAAACTCCTTCAACCTCATAAACCCAGAAAAAATAACATTTCATTTAATTCAAGAAATTTTTCTCACTTCCTCACTCCCTCCCTAGAAAAATCATTTAAAATAGATTCAAGAGTAGATATCATACATGAGGGAGCCTTGAAGAAGGAAATAAAGTAGACAGGAATGGAGAGCATAACACCCCATACTGCTTTCAGGATTACTGAATGACCCTACAAACTAATACGAGTCTTTTCAGCATGCTTTATCCTCACTCTCATGTTTTTTGAGAGACTTTCCAAAAAGTCACCCATCAAAATACTACTCCAAGTCAAGCACACCTAACCGTTGAGTTATTATCTTTTAGGCTACCAAAAATAAGATGCATCTTGTTGGTATAGGTAGTATCAATCAATTCTTATAAGTCTTCTTTCAACCATGTAGTCCCATACTTGTACAACTTCGGGATTCCTCTTATTTTGATGTGAATTCGACAGTCACTCCTCACCCTTGTTGTTTTCGGGTGTTACATGACCACCAACTTCTGCTTGGTTTGTCCTCGAACCACATCGTACTAGGAGATGTCTGCTTTAATACCACTTGTAATGCCTCAGACTTCTTTCAGTATTACCAACTAACTCGACAAACCAACACAATTCTTTTTAGCATGCTTTATCCTAAATCACATGCTTTATGGGAAACTTCCCATAAGGTCATCTATCCAAATACTACTCCAAGTCAAGCACACTTAATCGTGGAGTTCTTTTTCGTTAGGATACCAAAAAAAAAGATGCATTTGGTTGGTATAGGTAGCACAAATTAATCCTTATAAGCCTTTCTTCAACCATGCAGTCACAAACATGCACAACCTCAAGATATCTCTCATTCTAATGTGAATTCAACGACCGCTCCTCTTCCTTTTTGACCTGGGGAGTGTCTCATTGTCATGCCTCATGCAGTGACAACCACTCCCCATCCTCGTTGGCTTTGTGAGTTAGTAATAACATGGCAAACTTAATAAGAATCGAACGACCCCATAGAAAGAGAGTGACTCTTCCACCCTGGCAATCTTCTTTTAATACGATCAATCAGAAGATACCAAAAATTAAGCTCCTAATATATCCATCAATAGGCATCCTCAAATACAAAAAGGTAGTCGAATATGCTTACAGTTCATAACCATAGGTGCCTCATGCAATCAAGATTATGAGACGTTGACCCCAAACAACATGTTTTTATGAAAGTTAACTTTTAATCGTGACATCAATAAATTGTAAATGAGAAACAATAATAAAAAATTGTAAATGAGAAAAAATAACAACATTTTACACCCAACCCCATATCATATATACATTCCTTTTCCACTACAAAATTCATAAAAACATGTAACCCTTCTGCTTCTATCAAAAAGAGAAAAGGGGAAAATGGGCCACCTTGACAAATACCTCTTTCCACATTAAACTCATCAATTAGGATCTTGTTCGCAAGTACATAATCTGTTACCATAGTAATACACTCAAATATCTACTTCTACCATAAAGTCGGGAAATTCATTTTACACATAACATCATCCAAATACCTCCAATCTATCAAATCATAGGCTTTTTCAAAATCAACCTTAAATAATAATAATAATAATAATAATAATAATATTTCTTTTTTCAAACTACGCACATCATCCACCATTTCATTAGTTATAAGAATGTCGTCCAAGATCTACCTATCTTTTACAAAAGCTGATAAAGACTCATAAATAACATTTCAAATCACTTGTCTCAACCTTTTATAATCAAAAGATTCTCAATACTTATTGAAATTTTCACCACCATCTCTCTAATATCCCATAATGTCAATAAACCTCAAGAGGCCCATACAGAGGACCAAAAAGAATAGCCCACTTCAGATGACCCATAGACATACACACCATCATCATCACTTATAATTTTGTTTCCTTAATGCACACCACCAACAAACACTTATCTCTAATCAACCTTTGTACTCTCTCACATTAAAAGAAACAAGCTTCATTATTACCCAACTCTTTCTCCACAATCCCAAAATCATCTACCTTAATTTTCAACCTCGATATCTCCCTCCCCTTCCCATTACCACCCTCGAGTCCTAGCTCTTTCTTAATCACTTCACCTCTCCCTATTGACAAAACATTAAACATATATGCATAATCACCCTTGATCGTTAACCCCGTAGATTTTCCAATTACACAAACATCATCAATAAGCTCCCGAGGTTTACCATGAACCACCATCCAATTTTTCCAATCCTCACTAGAGGTTGAAGCCTTAGAACCCACTAGCAAAGAAACTACATCACTTTCCTTTGGAAAAAACCTTGACTAACTGTCAGACAACTTTTTATTTTTTCCACCCTTAAGGGATTGAATTAAATCAAATATATCTTTAGTTTATAACATTGCCACTCTTTTCAGATTAAGAACAAACAATACCAATTTCCTATTACGAGATTTACGCACACATCTTCCCTTTTCCTGCTTACTGGGACTAGTACCAAGTTTATTACCCTCAGAACATCCATCCTCTATTTTTTATTTCTTTTTAATAAATTCATAACTCCAGGGATCATGTCGATCAGATGAAGTTTTTAACTTAGAACATTCCTTAGGATGATTCTCATCACCCCTTGGCATTTCATTTGCATCTTCTGACCATTCAGCGTCGAGTTTATTCACAAGATTATCAACCAAGGGAACATCTTCAAACTCATAGCAATGTTCAGTACCCTGAGACTCATTTTCTTCCTTATGCTCAACTAAACAAATGTAATCTGCTAAGTCAAACTCTAAATCCTCCACAAATATAATAGGATATTTCTCTTCTCGTCAACCCAAAAATCCTCTACTTCAGTTATTTCCTCCACCAATTTTGTAGTGATAAAAAGCGAGCATAATTCAACCTTCATTTATTAATAGTGCAATTATCGATTTTCAACAATCATTCTTTAATCGCAATGAGTTCACCAAAAAACTCACATTACATGAATGTAACAATATAACATAACAAAGAACCCACACCCTCTTTCATAAACCAAGTAAATATCCTTCGATCAAGCACGACAATCATACATAAAGGAACTGAAAAAATCAGCCGCTTTATTAAAAATTGACATCACCTCCGTCTTTCCCGTAAAATACAAAAAGATTTTGTCAACTTGGTATACTCGGTGTTTGACTTTCTTATTGATAAGTTAGTTCGGCCACTGTGTTTACTTCAGATTTTGACTTGAAAATTCATTTGTTATTTTGTTGTTGTTTATGGATGATATTCTTATAGCAAGCAACAATGTCGAGGATGTAATGAAGGTGAAGTATGAACTCAATAAGGAGTTCTACATGAAATATCTGAGATCTGCTTCCATAATTATTGGGATTGACATATGAAGAGATAAAAAGCAGACAAAATTATGTTTATCTCAAAAGGAATGCCTAAGGAAGATTCTCTACAATTTTGGTATGTCGAGTTCAAATCCTGTCGTGACTCCGGCAAACCCTCAATTTAAGCTGAGTATAGACCAGTGTCCCATTATTGAGGTCGAAAGAGCTTATATGAATAGTATCACATATGCTAACATAATAGGTTCTTTGATGTATGTTATGGTCTATAGTAGACCCAACATAGAATATGAAGTAAGTCTTATAAGCCGGTATATGGAAAATCCTGGTGAAATTCTAGTAGTTTCAACCTATGTTAATATTGATGACCCAACATCAGAACACAATGAAAGACAGATGTTAAGACATTCGTTCCTGATACAGAGTAATATCAAACTATAAAATAAATTACAGAATGATAAATAACACGATAGATTGTTAACTCAGTTCGGTGCAACGTCACCTACTATGGGGATACCAAGTCAGGAAGGAAATTCACTATGATAATACTGGTTCAAAGCTTAAACAATCCCACTTTACAAATTCTCGTCTAGTCATTACCTTGTACAAATTCTACCTAGAAATCACCATCTAGGCATGAGATCCATCTCTCACTTCCAATAACCGCAGTCATACCTACAACAATAAACCTTGTGACTAGAATATAAACCAAAAAGAATATCACACTTCAAATAAACAATACTCAACTCTTTTCTTAAAATCTCATGAGTGAGAACAATAATTAGTCTTGCTTAAAAGCTTCAACCAAGAACAATAACATGATAAACAATCAAGTAACAATAACTTGAAAAACTATCAAGTAACAAACTGTCTACCATACTGTATCAAAAGATACGTGGTGACTTACACAAAACACAATAGACTCTTAAAACCTAAGAGTTAGAATTCCCCTAATTTTATAATTGTGGAAAGTTAAATTACATTAGGTTAGGTCTTCTCTTTAAATACACCTCGTCAATTGGCTTTTCAACTTGCTTTTCAGCTATTTGTTGTTTTGGTGGAAAGTTTGTTGGAGGTTGGTTGGATTTTGAGATCTCTTCAGCATCCAACTCCTTGTTGTTAGAAACACCTTGTACACCATCAAAAGGTTTTTCAGTGGATAAAATAAATGGATCAAATTTATTATATGTTTTCTAAGTTTATGGAAAATGCTGCAAGATATCAAATCCTTCAGGGTTGCTTGACCCATAAGATTAACTATTCGAATATGAATCACTTGAAACCAAAATGATCAGGGGATTTACTTGTGGAGTCAACTGTTGAGCATCAGAGGCAATGTGTACTTAAAGAGGAGTAGCAGAAATGGGAGTTTTCTATTAGAAGGTAGAAGTGAACCAATATTATAAATTGTTTGATGTGTACAGAGAAGAAGATATGGATAAAATTCAAAGTACCTTGGACATCATATGATTGTGGCTCAAATTCCCAATCTATGAATATTCATTAGAAGTAGGTTGTCCTCGATGATCTTCTTTTTTTCAAGTTAGAGGAGTATGGGTTTCCTCTTGATTTATTTTGGGTGGCAGCAACTTGCTTACTAGTCTCTTAAAATCTCAATGTTTTCTTGGATGTTCTGCTTCTTGGCTTGTTGAATTTTTAATTTCTCTGTTCCATCCTATCATTTAATCCAAATTTTGGGACATTTGATTTCAAATAGGCCTATTCACTTTCATCCTGATCATTATCCTTACCATTCTCTTCGACCTCATGATCCTCTTATTCAACTCTTTGGTTAGACTAAAGTATTTACCATTATTAGTTCCATTATAACTTCCATTATTAGTTCAATGAATAGTTGAGTTAAAAAGATATAATATTTGATTAAAGGTCAAGGTCCAAGTTAAATGTGTCTTCCTTCACTATCAAAGGTGAAAAATGGTGTTCTTTCTTGTCCTTTTATAACTTGGGGTAGTTGTTGTGCTACTTCCTCTTTTCCGACTCTGAAATATCAAAACAAGGATAAATAAAAGGTAAGGAATTTAGCATGAATAAAATAAAGGTTTGTAACATGTACTTATTTTGTTCCTTTTTAACTATCTAAGTAATGTGCCAGAATCTTCATCACTTTCTACAGTGTGTTCATTTTTTTTTCTCAAGTTTTTTTAGGGGAATGAGAGCTTGAGCTACAAAATTTTGACACAAGTAAATAGTGTGAAATAGAAGAGGAGTAGATGAGTTTTAAAAATCTCATTATCTCACCTTATAGAATGGTGGATTTGACTCGAATGCGCTCGAGATTAACTCTATAAAGGCCATGGATAATTTTGTAAATTATACCTAGTCAAAGTTCTTTGGGCGGGCTTTTTTTGAATCATTTCTAAGGGCTTAAAAATACCCCCAATTATACCATTTTGGAAGTGGAAGCTTGAAAGCTAAGATAATCACAAGTTGATAATGATGGAAAGTTGGGAAGATGAAATTCCAAACCAAATTCACACACACACACACGCACGCACGCACGCACACACACACACACACACACACACACATATATATATATATATATATATATATATATATATATATATATATATATATATATATATATATATATATATATATATATATGTTACATAAGAAGTAAATTGAAGTTTTAAAAGGTTTGAAAAAATATATTTTATAGACAAAACCACCTAATGAATAGTTGAGTGGTCCAAAACAACATTGTTATGATATGCAGTCCACCACTCCTCGAATTCCTTAGTGTAATATAAAGAAGCTTCAACTTTCAAGGGGCTCAGTTTAATGAATTTTTTTGCATGAAAGTCTAAACACGCCCTGTAGTATTCTTCTGTCAAAATGGTATTAGTCAAACAAATTTCAATGTTCTTGGTGAAAAGTGGTCGTGGCAAGAATTGGCTGAAACGAAATTTCCTAGCCACCAAATTTGGCTGATATCCACCAAGCCCAAGTCTAGATTTCCCAAATGAAATTATGGTTGATAGGACAATGGGTTTGAATAAATCTACCAATATGTTAAGAGCTTTAAAGGTTTTTGGTGACGAAGTCGAAAATTTTCTTTTAAACCAATCTAGTTCATAGCTTCGAGTGGCAAATTGAGCCATAGAAGAAATGAATTCAACGCAATTCATGAACATGAGGAGATATTTCTTGAAAGCTTCTTCAGTTGATAAATTGGCATCTTATGGGGTTAACAAATCAAATCTAGTACCTTCAACGTCTTTCCAAATTAGGTGAAACAACAACAGTTTAAAAAAGTTTAAATGTGGCATTAATCCATAGTTAAATGAGCCATATAGGGCCATAAATCAGGAAGTTTTCATCAGAGTTGGTTCATGTTTTGAGGTCAAGGGAGGAAAATCCTAAAGATTCATAATAACAACCCATAATCAATTTGTTAAGACATACATTTTTCTGCTCATGAAGTTGGGTTGCTAACGACATTAAATACATTATGGTCGCATGTGAAATTAGGCTTGGTCTTGTTCTTGATACTAGGGTCGAAAGTATCCCATGCTAGTCGAAGACCAGTGATGGAAGAAATATTAAAAAAAATATGATTTATCATCCCACATGAAAGTCTAAATGTGTTGGTTAAATATTCCTAAAAATAAAGGGCAACTATAAGCATGTTGGCATTATACATTGACCCAATTCTTGAAGCTGAATCAAGTCGAAAATGCCTTGATTTTGTCACGTCTTTCCTTTATTCTTTTATATATTGTTTAGTAAATTGATGTAAGTTTTACTACTAGGAGAAGGAGAAGAGTGGAAAACACGATTGGGTTGTTCAATGAACCTTAACTCATAATTCTTGTCTTCAAACACACGAGGTTTGCATGAGTGTAAAGTAGGGAAAAACTTCTTCAATTTATCTGGTTTCACAGATGATCTGGGAAAATTGAACAAAATGCATGAGTGTTACATGCAATAGAAAATGGAATCAGCACATGAGAAGCCCATATGATTGGTTTTTCTGTCTTCATCAGTGGTTTTGGAACGTATATGTGATCGCCAAAGAATGACCCTTACGGCAAGTAGTAGAGGGGACTTGAAATTGCTTTTATGTCCCGGAGTTGGAAGAAGGGGTCATTTTTAGAGTTTGATTTGAAGAGAATGTTAAAAGAGTTGTTGTAGAAAGTAAAAATTTTAGGGTTATGGAAAATATAATGTTGTGAAGCGGAAGAGCATTATATAAGTGTTGAAATAAAGCTGTTTCACTTTTCCCTCTTAAATTAAATGATAACGTTTTGATTATTATTTTAAATCATTAGTAATTAATGATTTGACTCTATTTAATGTGGTTGTTTTTGTGGCCCACGAAAGCTCATGAAGCAGTATACGTGTTCGATGTTAAAGGCGAAAACCCATATAGCAGTATAAGTGTTGGATTATAAAGAGTTAGTTGTTGTTGGCAGTTGATAATGTATGTAGTATATAAGATGATTTCAAATCTTTAGTCAAAGATCACAATTCATTTTGTTCTCTTTAGAGTTCAGACATTCGATTCATTCGTATAAAAAGTTTGTGAAAAATGTATGAACCCGTTTTTCATTTTTAATTCAAGCATACTCTCATGTTTCGAACATTCATTATTAAATCAATCCTTGATAGTTACATTTGTCACACTTGATTAATCATAGGTGATAACTTCTTTACTAATCATAAAAAATTAATATTATATTTTTAACTAATCACCTAATAATTTTGTATTTTATTATATTTAATTATTTATTAAATAATATAATTTTTTTATTATTTTCAAAATAATTTATTTAAGAGTAATTCTATCCGATTATTTTGTATTAGATAAATAAAAATGGGCTACCATAAAAATTAACCTTAATCATATCAGAAAATAATATTATAGTTGAATAAATGATTAATTAAATTAATAGTTAAAATGATAGTTAATTCAACTGATAATTAATCATATTTCTCTGGTTAGTTTTAGGGGTGTTCAAAACTGAAGTAATTTAATAGAAAATCACAAATAAAATAAAATCAAATTGAAACTACAAAAAATCGTATTTAGTTCGAATGTGTTTGAGTTATCTTTGAACAAAACTGCATGATACGGTTTGTGGTTTGTATTTTGCAAACCAAATCAAATCGAATCTAATCGCATTATGTTATAACCTAAATTTTACTTAACTCACATCCAACCCAAACTTAAGTCTATTATACCTTAACCTTATAAATACGAAATATTTTCTCTTCCAAACACTTAGGATTTCAGTTTCAATCTTCTCAAATCTCTTCTAGAATTATCACACCTTCTTTGCAGCATACATCTTATCTCTTCTTTAATATCTATTCTCTTATATTCTTTATTTTCCACCTTTTCATTTTATGCAATTTTTCTCTCTTTTAATTTCATTTTTATCACACACTATTCTTCTATAATATTTCCTCTCTTATATTCTTTTTTTCATCTTCATTAATCTTTCATCTCTTCTATTTTTTATTTCATTATAATATTTTTGATATTGTTTTATACTATTATTTTATGATTTTTACATATTAAATAAAAAATTATTGTTTATTAGTAGTGTATGAATGATTAAATACAAAATCATATTGTCATATACATGTTTATGTACGACTTAACAAAATATTTATAAAAAAAACTCAACTAATCCAAATCAAATTAAATATTTTTCATCTTTGTATTTCTGATGACTTTTAGTTGAACCTAAAATCCAAGAAGATATTCAACTTTCTTCTTTTGCCAAAATAAAAATTAAGGTTGACAACTCTAACTTGTCCACTTGAACTTTGGGTTGACCCATCATAATTTCACAAAAGCATGATTAAAACTAATCAATCACATACTCAACTCCAACAACTATAATTTTGCATGTGCTTAATCTAAGTACATTTATAACAACATTTTAATTTTATTAAACATGAATGTTAGTTATTATGAAATGATAAGAAGCATGAATGGTCAAACTAAAAAAATGATGAGAATAAAAAGGAAGAAGTGGAGAATTTGAGAAAGCTAGTAGTAGTGGGGGACCATTGACAGAGTGTGATGGATATGGGAATTTTGGAATGGCATACATTGTTGAGAGACACGCTTGAACTATGGTGGGGTCATTACAGCTCAACTATTTTGTTTCTTCTTTCCTCTTTTATTATCTTTCATTTTCTAATCTTTAACTTCAATTTATTATCAGCCGTTCGATCGTTTTTGCGACAAGTTGCCGCATTCTAACTTATTTTTTCTTCAAGTACCATTGTCATTGATAAGTCTTTTCAACTATTTATGACGTTCTAAAATATTTTAAATTAAATTGAATTGATTATCAAATTGGTGAGAATGTTCCACCATTGTTTTACTGATCGAATCATTAGATCATTTAATTGAATAATTCAGTTTTATTGATCAAATTAAAATTGGTTAGATGATTTCACTGAATATTTAATCAAATCGCTTGATTAAATTGAATAATTTAATTAAATAAATTATTTTTATAAAAAATATATATTTATTGAATCAATCTTTAAAAAATATTATGTGCCCATCAAAATAACGATCATGCGAAACTAGTATCCATGCCTTGCGTGTATGTAGGTGTAGCAAAGTCTAGTTCCCAGTGATATTCATAATGCTTTTTCACAATTAATGTTGTTGATTGGATCAACATAAATCTTAATTATAATGGCCTTGGTAATCTAGAGTGGAAAAACACTTGGATCATAGCATGTCATGCAATTTGGACACGACGAAACGAGGAAGAGCGCAATGGGAATTTTTTGCAGCCTCTTGATCTTATTATTCATATATTGTAAAGGAGTGACGAGTACAGGCAAGCTATTCTGCTTTATAGGAAGGTTAGGGACGCGAGTAATACCAGTAAGTGCAATGAGTGGAAGCATCTTACTAGAAGCACAGTTAAGCTTAACACGGACGACACTAGCAGTAAAGACATAGTGACGGACTATGGTGGTGTTATTAAGGGTCATGAAGGAAATTGAAAATGGGGGTTCTCCAAATATATAGGAGGAGAAAGTGCTATTTTGGCAGAATTCTATGGGATTTTGGAAGGTTTAAAGCTAACTCATTGGTTAGGATACCGAAAGGTAGTGATTAGTGTTGACTCAAGCAAAGTAGTTGATGCTATTGAGAAAGGAAAGACAAATCAAACTGATTGTGTGTCTATTCTTCGTCAAATTTTGGAGCTTATGACTATGATGGAGGTGGTTATATTATATCGCATGTTTACATGAGCGCAAACTCTTGTGTTGATGCGTTGGCAAAACAAGAATATAAGGATAATAAGTTTGTCTATTATGACAAAGCTCTTTAATTTATCAAAAGCTTGTTGGAAGCTGATATTTCTGAAATTTTGATTCTTAGTGTAGAATCTTAGTAGTTTTTTTTTTGGGGTTTCAACATCTTTATAATAAAAAAAAATAAAAATCATGCGACCGTTGCAACCATGTAAATAAATATTAAAATAAAAGTTTTAATAAAATAAATGTTTAAAAATATGAATTTAAAATCTTATTTTGTTATGCAAAAGTAATATAGGCAAAACGGATATATACATGAGAAGAAGAAAAAACTATTTTATATTTTTTTCGTAGAAAATTATTATTATTATTATAGATAGAAAATTTTATAAGCTGGGAACACATTCCAACCGTCAATTTTTTATTATTGGTAAAATTTATGCGTGTGAATTTTATCGTTAAATTAATTTAAAGAAAAACGTTATGAGATGGAAGAGGTTTTGCCATATATGGTTATGATATGAGTACAGATTTTTTTACTAAATCGATACAGTTCGTTAGACAAGAGATTTTGTGAAACTATTTATAAATAGTCAGTAGCTATTGTTAAGACTATTATTTGTCTCTAGAAAATAGTGACGAGCTATTTGCGTCTTTTTACTATTTTCTTTTAAATATTTTTTAATATAAAAGAGATTAATCTCTTTGTAAGATCATAATAAAGATCATAATAAACTTTAAATTTTTTCTAAGATATTTGACAGTAATGTATTCAAAATTAAATTCATAATCTCTGATTAAATTATAAAAAACTTTGTCATCTCATTCACATCTTTATAAATTTTTATAATTTAGTTTGGACAACTATATTTTGGACTCATTCATGAAATAGTAAATATTTTACGAAGGTGAATTCATAACACGACATTACTATTTTAATTTTGTGTTACTTTACAATACATTTGTTAGAAAATAGTCAAAGAATTTATCTCAATGATTGTTAGCTTAGAATTATAACATTTAAATCACTAAAATTAATTGTATTAAGAGTAGAGATTATTATGATTTTTTTAACATAACCCACCAAATGTCATTTTACTATTGAATGTTCAAATTTCTCCACAAAATTTTCTTCACTCTTTTATCTTCTTACTCTCTTTGTTTGCAAGAAACAAATTGTTTTTCTTCAAATTCTTTAAAGATAGCCATCATTGATGAAGTCATCGACACCGATCCATCCACCACAATCTTCCATAAATTCTTCAACTACTCATGAAATAGCCATTACCAACGACATCTCTAACCATAACCCTAATTGTAATTGTTGGTGCACAAGAATTAAAGATGATAGGAATAATGAGAGAATAATAAAGGAATGACGGCTACACAAAAGAGAAGAAAATAAGGATTGTTGTTATATATGACATCTACTACTAGTCTATTTATACAAGGGGAAAATTGTCACCTAGGCCCTAATAAAGTAAACTTAGTGACCAAGATAAAAGGTACATAAATAGGAAATACTAAATTACCCTTTAATATCATTCCTTAATTTATATTTCAATACAAAACTAACAACACCAATTTCATTCCTTAAGAGGAGAAATTGATCCGTCTTGATTGCCTTCGTCAAAACATCTGCCAACTGCTTCTGGGTGCTACAGTGCACAACTTCTCATGTTTCATTCTGGACTTGGCTTCTCAAGAAATGATACTTAGTCTCAATATGTTTGCTTCTTCCGTGTAACATAGCATTTCTGGCAAGATTGATTGCAGACTTGTTATCAATCATCAACTTCAGAGGCTTCTTTACTTTAATCTTCAGATCTTCTAATAAGTTTAGAAGCCACAACTTGACATGCACTACAACACTGCAATATATTCACTTCACATGTTGATAGAGCAACAACAACTTGTTTGAACTCCAGAAATAGGACCTCAAACTTGAATAAGTATCCAAGTACTTCTATCAACTCTATCTCCACACCAATCGTAGTCGAGTAACTCATCAACTCGATTCAAATTTTCTTCCAAGGAAATAATACTCCAAACTTCAAAGTTCCTTGATATACCTCAAAATTCTGACAGCAGCTTGATAATGGGACCACTTAGGTTTACTCATAAACTTACTAACCAATCCAACTGCATAGGAAATATCAGGTCTGGTATTACACAAACACCTCAGAGAACCAACCAGTTGTTTGAAGATCGTAGCATCCACATCTTGACCTCGAGTCGAATCCAATTTATGATTGGTTTCGACGTAACAAAGAACCTTGCAATTCTCCAGCTTAAACTTCTTCAGAAGTTCTAGTTCATACTTCAGCTGATGCAAAATGATACCCTCCTTCAAGTACAAAATCTCCATCCCTAGAAAATATACCATATTTCCCAGATCCGTCATCTCAAATTCATTCATCAGCACTTTCTTGAACTTGATTATATCTTTTGGACAACTCTCTGTAAGAAATATGTCATCAACATAAAGACACACCAGAATCATATTGCTTCTAGAATGTTGCACGTAAACTCCATATTCCATCTCACACTTTTGAAACCCTTTCTTCTTGAAAAATGAATTAATCTTCTGATTCCAAGCTCTGGGGTGCTTACTTCAATCCATACAGAGCTTTATGTAACTTGTACACCATCCCTTCCTGATTCTTTTCACGAAGCCAGGAAGTTGTGACACATATACCTCTTCTTGTAATGGACCGTTCAGAAATCCTGACTTCACATCTAAATGCACCAGAGGCCAATTTCTATTTGCAGCTAAAGCAATCACCAGTCTGATTGTTTCATGTCTAGCTACAGGTGAAAATACCTCAAAGTAATCTAGTTCAGGTTTTTGAAGAAAACCTTTGGCCACTAGTCTTGCTTTGTGCTTACCAACTGATCCATCTAGATTAAGGTTCACCTTGAAAACCCATCTAACGCTGATGGCTTTCTTCTTCTTCGGAAGCTTAGTCAACTCCCAAGTTTTGTTTCTTTCTATAGCTTCAAGTTCTTCTTTCATGGCATTCATCCATACTTTCTTCTTGAGTTCTTCTTCTATACCCAATGGTTTAGAGTCTACTAATATGGCACATTGAATGACTTCTCCTCCGAGTCAATCGGTGTCTTGCAACATGTCAAAATGCAAACCTTCTAGGTATGGTTCTAATTTTGTGGTTTGACCTTGTTCTAAATATTCTCGAACATGGAACATTAGCTCGGACCTTGTCCAGAAATCCTATCTTCAGAATTACCACCCTTAGAAATATGATCATTTCCAGAAGCTTGTCCTCCAGATCCTACGTCTTCAGAGTTTTCCCTTCTAGGAGCATGATCACCACCAAATTCTGGATCATCATCAGAATCTGGATCAGAATCAAATTCATCATCTTCATCTTCAGAGTCTTTAGAATCATCTTTTGACTCTAACTCTTCTTCAGAACTTACAACTCGACTCATTCTACAAGTTCGATCATCTTATATTCTACATCGAAGTTCGTTGAGACTTACTCAATCCAAAACTGACTCTTTTACAATAACGTTTTGTTGACTTCAACTTGGTTAGTTTCGGACAATAGACACATGTATGTGGTACCCCACCAATAACATCACTTTGATCAGAATTAAAATTTAATTAATTATTTAATTAAATTATAGCCGAATTAATTAAGTGGATTATCGGAAGTAGGAATTAATTTAGTGATGAATTAATTTTTGTTGTATAATATTATTGGAAATAATATTAGAAATAAGTATAGATTAATAATTATTTTATTTGGGCATATTGGGTGTTAGAAATAGTAGAAAAGGAGGCGTAATTAAGTCCATTAAGACAAGGTTAATTGAATTATTAGTATATTATAAAAAGAAAGTAAGGGCATGAGAATTAGGTTTTTCATGTAGAAAGCATAACAGGAGAAAGGAATTGGAAGCACAAGGGTTTAGAAAGATGGAATACGAGAAGTGCAAGCCGGAACCGGAAATTAGGAATTCGATGAGTTAGAACGATTAAATCTAAGGTAAGGGTGGGGTTCTAACTCCATAACCGGGTTTATGATGAATCGTATGTGGGGATGGAATTGTATAGAATCATCTTTGTTCGTGTAAATTACATGTAGAATAATTTCCTGATTTTGTACCGACGCTGTTGATTTTAATTGTTCCATGAAAATAATAGTATGTGTGAATAATTGTATGAATGTTGGGAACCTTACTGGGAATTAATTAGGTAAATCGGAGAGAAAAGAAATTGAATCAGAGTAGATTAGGAAATTGCAGTACGGTGGCATTGGGGGGCGGACGCCCCATGGTGTAAAGAAGGAAGGGCGAGCTCCCCAAGGTGGAAAGAGGAAGAGGGTGGACGCCTCTTTGAAATAGGGTGGACGCCCCACTCTTTTACGTCTTTACTTTTTATTTGTTTAGTTTCATATGGCTGCACATGTGCATTATTGTAGCAAGGTATATATATATATATATATATATATATATATATATATATTGAATTAAAGGTGGGCGTCATACCCATGTGACCACTTTAGTTTCTTTTGGTTTTATAATTTGTTGAAATATTGGTACTTACAGTACGTGGACATTGGTATAGCTCCATAGGTGCCCTAAAATATACTATATAATTATAATAAGAATAGTTGGTGTAAGGATAGTATATTAATTAATAGTAGGAATTTTGGTAGGATTAAAGTAGTCCTATTTGGTTTAATTGAGTTAGTGTGTTGAGGTAGCAGAAGAGAGGATAGTAGTAGCGTATATATATTATCAGGCTTGTTTTAGTAGCAAAATCTTAGTAGCGGTAGTATTTTTAGATAATTTAACAGGAACCAATGATACTTGAGGTATAGAACTTTGTAGCAGAAATATTTTGGCAATAATTTAGTAATTTGGTAGTTTAGAAGGAAACAATAAGTTAGTAGCGACTAGTAATTTGGGGAGAAAACCAACAATAAACTTTATATAGATTTTGGTAGCAGAAAAATCATGGTGTTGGTAGCCATGACTTTAGCAAGTAGCATATTATTTAGTAGAATAGTAGTATAACTAAATAATAGTGGCAGGGTTGGTTGAATAGCAGTTTGCGGCAGAGCTTAAGTTTGATGACAAGGTAATTTCTAACAACATAATTTTTGATGCAGGGAATTGATTATATAAGGATAATAAAATTAGTAGAAGCTAGATAATAATTGGTAGCGACATCAGTAAACGAAAGAATATCGAATTAGCCGAATTAGTAAATTAAACGGTAAAATTAGGTGTCCGGAATTACTCGAAATTGGTCGAGGTAGTTCGTATATGTTTGTAGGTAATTGGGATTGGTTTGTTTTTGTGAATTATGTTGAGTACGTTGTATTGTGATTTTGTTTGTGAATTATTAGCGATATGTATGTTCCATTTGTTGTTGTTGTTTTATGCGAAATTGCAGGATGTTTCAGTGATGATGTTTACCTCTATTTATTGGTAAAGAATTTGGTGATATAGGCTTATGCCTGGCGACGTGAATGTGTTGTTTATGTTGTGTGACGTGCATTATTGAGTTGCATACATTGCATATTTTAGCGACGACCTGGATTGGCAAAATTAGCGACGAAGGCTTATGCCTTGTTTGATGCCTCTATTAATTGGCAGTTGGCGACGGGGGCTGAAGCCCTGATTGGTACCACATGCATATGCACGATTGTGTCTCATGTTGTTTTGCATAAGTATAATTGTCGTGATGTGAATTGAATTATGATGTTGTTAATTGTGAAGTGATTTTTGATGATGTTAACTGTGAAGTGTTTTGTGATGTTCTTACTGCGATGTGATAATTTTGTACGATTTAATCCTAGCATATTATTTATCATACACTTGTTTATATTGTTGGATATCTCACCCCTTTCATTTTTTTCGCCGTTGCCTTTATACTGATAACGTGCAGGTACTGAAGAGTGAAGATTTAGTTGTTGTTAGTTCGAGTTGGTGTTGTCGCTCTGATACGTAGCACTCGGGGGGATGAACACTTTGTTTTGTTTTGTTATTATTAAATTGAATTAAAGTTGTTTTTTTTGAGAAGTTTGTTTTGATTTAAGTTGTTTATATTGAGCAAGATGCTATGATTATTTTGGAGTCCGTTGCATTGTTTTTAAAGAATAAAGTTGGTTTATGTTTTGAGAATAAACAGGGTGTTATCGGCCCACCCGAATATGATGTGTTATGTATCTATATGTTAAATGCGACTAATTGCTGTTATTTTAAGTTGAAAATGTGACATCCTAATTGTTTGTTGAAATTTTGAAACTCTGATTTTTAATTATAATTACCGGGTAGAATTGGGGTGTTACAGATTCTATCATCTAGCTTCTTTCTTCTAGCTTCTGGAACGTGTTTGTAACACACAGAACCAAAAACCTTCAGATGACTAACACTTTTCTTCTCTAGTCCACTTCTAAAGGAACAATCTCCTTCACTTCCGTTGACACCTATTGAGCTCATATGTTGCAGAGCAACAACTTCTCCCATAAGTTGTGAGGAAGCTTCTTCTTTAGCATACTTCTTGTCATATCAAGCAAAGTTCGATTTCTTAGTTCAGCAAGACCATTGTGTTAAGGAGTATAAGGAGTAGTAACTTCAGGCTCAATTCCATTCTCATCACAGAACTTCTGGAATTCTGTAGAGTTATACTCACCTCCACCATCCGTTCTGAGAATCTTTAACTTCTGACCACTTTGATTCTCAACCTTCACCTTGAACTTCTGGAACTGTAAACACCTCATTCTTAAACTTGATGAGTGTTACCCACGTCATTCTTGTGAGCTCATCCACAAAAGACACAAAATACCTATTTCCTCCAAGTGATGGTTCTGGAAATGGTCCATACACATCATAATATACTACTCCTAGAGCATGTTTTGCTCTTGGGGCTACTTTTGATACAAATGGCAATCTGGGTTGCTTGCCTTTCATGCATACCTCACATGAATTCTCAGGCTTCACAATCTTTGGAATTCCACGTATGAGATTCTTAGAACTTAGATGCCCTAAGCTTCTATAGTTCAGATGCCCTAATCTCTTGTGCCACAACTTACTATCTCCTTCAGAGCCTTCAGCACTAAGACACTCTGTTTCAGTTATTTCTACATTCACCTTGAATGTTCCGTTACTTCTATGTTCAAATTGAATAATGAACTTCTGATTGGAATCATACAACTCCAAGAGATTGTTCTTCATAACAATTGAGAAACCTTTCTCAATGAGCTGACCCATACTCATCAGATTGCTTTGATTCCAGGAACATACCAAACATCCTTGATTAGAACATGCTTCCCATTCTTCAGCTTGACTTTGACATTTCCCATACCTTCTGCATTAAGGTACTTATCATCAGCACATTTGATCTTTGTCCTCCTTCTGGAGTCAAAATCTGTCAACCATTGTTTGTTTCCAGTCAAGTGATTTGAACAGTCAGTGTCCATATACCACCAATTTGCCAAACATCTTCCATCAGACTCATAAGCCATCAATAACGCAGGTTCATCATCTAAATCTCCTCTGGCTATGTTTTCTTCTTCTTATTTCCTTCCTTTGTTTGACTAGCAATCTCTAGCAAAATGGCCAAACTGCTTACAACAGTAACATTGAACTTTCTTCTTCTCCTTTCCCTTCTGATGTTTCTTCTCATCAGAAGTTGAGGTTTCTGACTTCTGGAATCTATCACCACGTCTATTCTTGGCCTCTGACCAAGAATGCTTCTAGTCCTTCTTGACAAAAGAAGCTTTCAGAGCCTGCTCAACTTCCCTCTTAGAAGTTCTTTCAGTCAAGATCTTTAGAATGTTCTATTGCTACAACAATGTGATCAAATTGAGGAGTAAGTGACCTCAATACCTTCTCTATGATTACTTGTTCATAAAGATTTTCTTCACAAGCCTTCATCTCATTAGTTATCAGAATCACTCTAGAGATATACTCTGAAACCTTCTCACTGTTCTTCATGTTGAGATTCTCATATTGCTTTCTTTGGGAATGAAGCTTCACCTTCTTCGCTGATGCTTCACCACCGTAAAATCTGACCAGTGTGTCCCACGCCTCCTTTGACGTCGTCGAATCAGAAATTTTCTCAAACACGTTCACATCCACACACTGACGGATGAAGAACAACGCCTTCTGATCTCTCTTCCTCTTGTTTCTCTACGCATCTATCTATTCTTCCGTCACATCTTCTGCAACCGGAATATACTCATCAGTAACAAGCTCCAGAACATCTTGAGCTCCAAATAACACACGCATTTGAATCATCCATCTGTTCCAGTTCTTGCCATAAAAAACTGGAAGTTTGGTACTCATATTGCCGTTTGCTTTCATCTTCAACCTTGTATAGTACACTTAAATCTTCACTCACAAAGTGTTTTCCAACCCACAAAATAAAAAAAATGTGATTCTTGTTCAAGATTCAACACGAATTCAAGAACCAAAAATAATCACACAACACCTCACGTTTCACTCTTTCCCTATGAATGGAACCGGAGCTCTAGATACCAATTTGTTGGTGCACAAGAATCAAAGATGATAGGAATAATGGGAGAATAATAAGAGAATAATAAGAGAATGACGGCTACACAAAGGAGAATGAAATAAGGATTGTTGTTATAAATGACATCTACTACTAGTCTATTTATACAAGGGGGAATTTGTCACATAGGCCTAATAAAGTAAACTTAGTTACCAAGATAAAAGGTACATAAATAGGAAATACTAAATTACCCTTTAATAGTAACAACACCATTCTAAATTTCGTGGAATATTATAGAAATAATCAGAGTAAATTATCATATATATCACATAAGGGTGTCACACATATTCTAAAATCACATATCCATCTGTCATGCTCAAATAACACTAAAGTAAATTCATGTTTTTCATATCACTTCACATAAGCATGTCGCAACGAAATCACTTTCATTAAGAATCACATAATATTCAAGTCTCGAATACACTTCATTTATTAAATCAACTTAGGCATAAAAGTAACTCTCCATAGAAATTCAAATTCAATTAACAAAATAAATAGAGTATACAATTGTATCTCTCAAAACATGAATCAAACGTTTCCCCAAGATTACATGACAAAAAGCACGACTCAAAACCCAAAATGAAAACAAAATAAAGATAGTTTCGGCTTCATTCTTGCCAAATTAACTCTAATCTTCAATACCTGAGCAATGTCTAAAACGTCATTCCAATAGAAGTGTGAGAATTCACATAATTATCAAAATCATACAATAATATATAACGTTTAGCATACATGCATATAGATTCTCACACTTCATATGTTTTATCAAACATAACATCACCCAATTCATCATACTATTTCCATGTAAATGCCAACATTACATAATATTTCATATACAACATTACTCAACAACTCAAAATTCAAAATTCAAATATAATCAATCACAATTATCACAAAATGTAACATTTGCGTCAATATTACAAATAGCACACCAATACAATATTTCACATCAACACATGTGACTCCAATGCAACTCAAAACGATGTAATATGCACATGGTATCAATTATTATCTCAGACGATCTAGTCGGATCCATCTCTCGATGATAACCATAAAAATCCCATCCCTCAAGCTTTCAAACCCATCCTCGGGTTTAGGACAAGTCATTAGTCTCACGAAACTAGCAAACATTATCCTTGATAACAAATGATGCACGTAATCTCAAAAAGAATATGCAAATTAAAATCATCTCTCAATCTTAATTATAATCACGCATCACCTAATTCATCACATATGAATCATCTTCACCATTGCACAAGCATACATATATCATGTCATTAATGACATACAATGCATTCTCATAACATTAATCAACTTAACACACCACAACAAAATATAGCACACAAGGCATAATAATGTTATTCTCATCCAATTACAATTCTCAACATACATATACACACATACATGTCATTTTACACAATCACACAATAATTAAATTACTTACTTCCAACAAAACTATTTTTATTGAAAAGAATGTCACTCTAGGTTTCTAACACTTCGGACATGGACCCAAACAAAGTTATAGTCCAAAAATTATGAATTTTTAAAGTTTCAACGAAAACGCAAACACTGACATCATACACTGACAACTCTAAACATGTCAGAATTACGCAAAACAATTAAACTATGACTCTTAATAACTCAAAAAAACTCAAACAACTCTAATAACAACTCTAACAACAACTCTAACAACTCTATTAACAACTTTAACGAAATGGAAAATAACTTAAATTAATCAATTAACCCAAATATTCATCTCAAACTAAAAACTTCTAAAATTATATACTAATAATACTAGATTATTATTATTATTATTATTATTATTATTATTATTATTATTATTATTATTATTATTATTATTATTATTATTATTATTATTATTATTATTATTATTATTATTATTATTATTATTATTATTATCATTATTGTCTCAATGAATCATATAATTTGACCAAGACTATCTAGTTAATTATTAGAAATACCGAAATTTCCTGTGACTTTTTATGCGGAAAAAAATCTGCAGGATTACCTGCGAATTTTCCTGCGATTTTATTAGATATACTAAAATTTTCTACGAAATACATTTCCGCAGCAAATTTCGCAGGTAAACTTGCGGATTTTGCTGCATTAGAAAACCGCAGGAAATTCCGCAGGAAACTTTTCTGCGGATTTTGCTACGGATTATTTTGTATTTTGTTTAAAATATTTAAATTTTTCATAAAATATTTTTTTCTCAAAAAATATTTAATTTATTTAAATGTTTTTTAAAAAGTTGATTTTGTTTAAATTTTAAAAAAAAATTATTAATCGTTATGTTTTCTATTTTGTTAATTATTTTTATGATATTTTTTAATTAATTGTAACATTAATGTATCATCTTTTTTTAATTTCAATTTCTTTACATTAATGTATCATCTTTTTTTAATTTCAATTTATTTACATTAATGTATCATTTTTTTTATTTCAATTTATTTATATTAGTGTATCATATTTTTTTAATTTACCAAACAAACCCTTCTATAACTCTTAAACTATAAAGCAGAACCTTCACATCATGGCGTAGTTGAACTCCACTTTCTAATTTCAATTTTCATATCATTTCTCACTAATTGAAGAACCAAACCATTTCACAAACCCGATTTCAATTCAATGGCGACGAGAAACTGAACTTTAGAGTTCAGAAAGTACAGAGATGCCGTCAAAAGCTTACACACTCTTCTTTTTTCATCAACTAGGTTTCAGTAAGAGTTATAGAGTGGAAATCAAATCCAGTAACTATGTTTTCTATTCAGAAGATGTTCTAACTCAAGTGCTAAATGGAATATATATTATGTTGAGCAGAAGATGAAGTTAGAAGTTCTGATAAATTTTTTTTGGAACACGCATGCTGTATATAAAGCTTCTGAAGGAAAGAATAAAATACAACTTCTGATGGAAGCAAGCAAAGCGCAACCTCTGATAAGAAGCACCAAAAGAATGTTCTGACTAAAATATGTTTTAACAAGGCTTACGGAATATATGTACATCATCTTCTAAGACAAATTATGCATCCTTTATTACTCTTTGCTTTATCCAAGACACGCTACCTAGCAATGGACAAATTCTGGAAGCACTATATAAGTGTTCAAATTCAAAGGAGAAAATAACAACTCTCAACAAACAGTATAACAAATTACAAAAAATCATTCTTAGAAAACTCACGCTGCCAAAATAAAAAGTCAATACTTGTAATTAGTTTTCTTTATGGTTGAGCTAAATTTTTGTGTAAACTTCACTTTGTGAAGAAAAGCTTTTTAGAAGAAATATTGTACACAGTCAGATATCATTTATTTGATAATTGTTCCTTGAGAGACTAGTTGGGTCAGTATTCTCGAGAGGGCTAGGACTAGTTGAGTCTTAGAGGTGTTAGTCACTTGCAGTTGGCTTGTGCAAAGTTGTTCCTTGAGAGACCAGTTGGATTAGTACTCTCGAGGGGGCTAGGACTAGTGAGTCTTAGAGGAAGTTAGTCACAATAGTTGGTTGTGCAGTGGAATCAGTTGATTATAGTGGATTCAGTCCTCGTTGAGAGAGGCGAAATCACCTTGACGGGTGGACTGGAGTAGTTTGAGTTTCAAACGAACCAGGATAAAAATCCTTGAGTATTTTAGTATTGTTGTTTGGGTAAAAGAATTTAAAATAAGAAAAACTTATTCAACCCAACCCCCCTTCTAAGTATTTTTCTAAGCCTTCAAACATTTCTTGAACTGAGCGTTCTGAGCCTGGAGATCTTTGATAGTCTGTTCAAGAGCCATTTCTGCTCTAAAATAAATAGCGAGAGAATGATAAAACTAGTCTTCAGTGTACTTGTTATGAGATGTTATGCTATGATATGCAATGTTATGCGATGCAATGTTTTCAAGGACCTTTAGGAATTTAAATTTGTTAAACAACCAAGAACAAACTTTTTATTAGTTGATTTAGTCAGTATAAATGAAAATTCAAGACAGTAAAATGAAATTCCTAGTGCTTAAGCCTCCCATGGGCGCTTCCTCTTTGCGTTAAGATAGGTATTGATGCCTTGTGTTATACCCCAAAATTTTCCCTCCTTTCTCTCAAGACAATCTATGGCTCTATATTCAAGAATTCCACAAGGTGGTCATCATATCTCATCATATACCTCAGAGAATCCTCATATCAAGTTCCAAGCCTTACAAGTCTAAGCTGCTCATCCAAAGGCTCGAGAATGAAAATCAATTGTAGTGGACAAAAATCAATTGTGGTCAACATACCAAACTTCATAATTTTTGGTCAACATCAATATTTTGAAGTCATATTCATCATTTGATCAAGAGCTGATCATGATTCATCAAGAAAAGTCAAGATCTGATCAAAAGTCAACGTTTCCAAATTAGGGCTTCTTTAAACAAAAGTCAATAGAATTTTGACCAAGCATAACTTTCACATACTTTATCAAATTTCTCCACCAAAGCTCATTTTGAAGAGAATTCAATTCTCTACAACTTCATGTCTCACAAGCTTGGGTTGGAAATGCTTCATTTGGAAGTTATGGATCAAAGACATTATAGGTCCTTTTGGAAAAGTCAACAAAAGTCATCTTTTGCAAAAAGTGTTCATGAGCATGGAAACCCAATCAAGATGAAACCAAAAGGGATGCTTAGAAGACATCTTGAGATTTCTAAAAGTCCAAGAACACCCAAAAATGTGGAAAATGGGCAAGATACATTGTGCAAGTTGAGCACTTTTGAAGAGGTGCATGAAGAAAAATACTTAGCAAAAGCAAATATTTTTTTTATGATTCAAACTTATTCCTAACATTATCAAGAGCCTCTAAGCCCAGCTACACGTTCTCTTTCCTTGTATTTTATTTATTTTTGAAATTTAACCATTAAAATTCAATTTTAATTAGAATAAAATATTAAGACAAGGTACAAGGCATATGGGCTTGATATCCAAGTTCCTTGAGGTCCAAGATTGACAATGCAAGCTGGAAATTTCGTGCAAAAGAGTTTAAGGAAGATTGAGCAAGGAAAAAGAAACATTTGATTTAAAAATTCCAATCAAATATCTTTCATTCAATGCAAAATATTTTACCAAGTTTGTTGACCTAATTTCTTGTCCTATATATATATATATATATATATATATATATATATATATATATATATATATATATATATAACATTCACACAAGACACAAGGACGAATTTGCAGCCTCTTACACAAATTGCTAGCCTCTTACAAACCCTAGAAATCTCTCAAATTTTTCTCAAAACTTGCAAAATCGTGTTTTGATTTCCAGGAAGATTCAAGCCATTCTAACCACTCATTCGTGTTCCTGAAGTTCCCAGGGGTTGATTCACATCATTACACGACCCCAGAATGCCCCAGATCAAGCCTCCCACGCTGCTCCGATTTGGTAAATGTCACAAAATTGTTTCTCTTAATCCATGCATTACTAACTGTTTTTCTGTGTTTGTATGATCTCAGGATGTTGTTTAGAACACGTACAACGTGTTACATGTGAGCTTTAGGGCTTAAATCCCATGATGCCATTGTTAGGGCATAGGAGCTGTGAGTTTCAACCCACCGACTGGACTTTTGCTATAAAATACCACCATTGGATTCCTAGGGTTCGAATTAGGGGGGTAGGGTCCTTTATTTGCATTTATCTTGATTATTTTACAGGATCTAAAATTTCAGATGGCCGAAGAAGACGACCGGAGCTTTGCTCCGGCGCTTCTAACTCAGGGACCAACAACACTTACATGTTTATGAGTCCGGCAGTATGAATGGATGTATCACCTCCCCAACGGTTCACCTTGCGCGTGCTATGTCACTCTCTATCTCTCAGGTCGTGGGTTCAAACCCCACCTTTTGCTTTTATTTTCATTATTTTTTTTACAGGTTTCCAAATCTCCAGAAGGAATGCCTCTAGAAGCTCCAAATTTAGGTCTCGACACTGAGCTCCACTGAGTCCCCCAGCTGAATCCTCCAGAAGCTCCAGCTGGATGGCCCCAGATGAGAAGTCCCCAAAAGCTCCAGCTTCTGGACGTCCCAGATCCAGAATCCCTAGAAGCTCCAGCTTCTGGACCCTTTCCAGCGCCAGACATCCCAAGCTCCGGACCTTTCCAGCATTGAACCCTGGCCCTCAAGAAGCTCGCTTGGACCCTTCGATGTAGAAACCACAACTTCTGGACACGCTCGTAGATATCCACGAAACTCCGTTTCTGCCCACAACGCCCACTCTAAAGCCCTCAAGATCCGTAAGCTCTCTTTCTCTTTTAATTTTTCTCTTCCATCTTAATTAATTAATTAATTTAAGTAGTAATTAGGTTAATTAATTAGGGTAATTAGATAATTTCACCAATAACTTTTTCCATGTTTTTTTTAATTAACTTAATTAGTCTAATTTAGGTTAATATTCATTAATTATTTTTTCTTAATTAAATTAAAATCAATTAGAATTAGGATTATCACATGCACCCTAAATTTCAAAAACACCAAAAAATATTAGAACGTAATTTCTCTCCTGCTATTTATTTTTCTTGCATTTTTAAATTCTAGAAAGGATGTATAGGTTGCAAGTTTTTATCATGTAATAGCGTAGATTTTATTTTCCGCATTTACTTTCCGCACCTCCTATTATGTATCTGCCCCAAAGCCATGTAATAGCGTATGACCTTTATATTTCCGCAATTTACTTTCCGCACCTATTAAACTGCTAGTAACTAAGCGGGTATGGCAAGACAAAAATCAACATAGATCACTAATCACAAGATAAATATCTGAAAACAATACACTTTTTTCACACATGCACCCCCTAGGGTATCCTCTCTCGTTGCCTTATAAATGGTCAGGTCCCTCGAACGTGGGGGTATCTTAGCACGGTTGCCTACGAAATATCATCATAGTCCCTTCGACTTAAAAGATCATAGTCCCTCGATGTTGCCAACGAATACATGATATCGTCCCTCGATTGTCACCTACGAAAAATGATGATCGTCCCTACGAATATGCTAAGATATCCCTACAAGTTTCTTTCTGTGACCATCAAATTGTCCCTTCGAATGTCCCTTTACATCCAACGAATAAGGTTACCTTTCAATCCATGGTACGGATAGCCTTATTCTAAAGGAAAGAAAAATAACACGGAAACGACCGTTCTGAGTAGGTAATAAGTCTCTTTTCCTTGCTCAATCAAAATACTTTTCACACCTCACACTTTCAAAAAATTTCAAAATTCTTTGAATACATTCCAGCGTGAATCATTACAAAGTCTTTTCCAAAACAAAGCGTTTCCAAACACTTCGTATACATTCTAGTGTGAATCATTACGAAGTCAAAGCGAAATGCCTTTTCAAAAATCTTTTCAAACACACACAAAAAAACAATTTAAAGCGAACTAAAGCAATTAAGAGCCCGTAGATAACTACGGATGGAAAGGGTGCTAACACCTTCCCTTTTCATAACCACCTCCCTTACTTAGAATCTAAACGAAGGTCTTTTCCGTTCTTTTCTCCTTCCCTTAATTGATAAAAGAAAAGTCGGTATGCTATCCGCAACATTTGCGATCAAACGCAAAACAAACAAGTCAGTTCTTCCATCAGATACACCTTGCTCCTTGTGAAGTAGCTTTGTCAACTCAATACTATTTTCTCGCTTCCATAACATTGAGCTTCGAATGTATCCCTTTATTCTTTGATTTGAATCTAGGATCTCTTTAATTCTTCAAAATCAGTAGGCATGTCTGGATGAAGAATGGTGTAGGGTTAGTTACCTACAGCAACATGTTCCATAATTATTGGCAGAATAGCAGTATACGACATCATGAGGTTTTGAGCTCGAGCTCGCACCCATTTAAGTTAAGGTTCCCAAGGAATGGAATTTTTGTGCCTCAAGGTCTTGGTATCAGTTTTCTTCACCATGCCCCAAGCGTGCACAAATCTTCTGCGATAACCATAAAGATTATTGTCGTAGTCAAATACAATGTCTTGGAGAAGCATATCATGAGGACCATCTTTTTTAGCGTAACCAAACTGTCGTAACGCTAGAGAAGGGTTGTAAGTGATACCTCCCCTTATGCCAAGGAGTGGTACATTAGGGAATTCTCCAAATTTCTCAATGAAGGTGAAATCCTTTTGAAAGTAAAGACACCAACGGATATCTGAATGAGAGAGTGACATCAACCTTTGAGACCACTTCAACCTTTGTTCGTTCTTCATTACTGACTGAGGAAGGTGCGAAAAAAAACCACCTGTATAATAACGGTATGCAACACATGAGAGTTCCTTGTATTTTCATAGTACAAGTGTGGAGAGAATACAAAATATCTCCAAGCAAGGTAGGAACAAGATTATGAGTGAGGAAAATCTTGATGGCGTTCATGTCTATGAATTGATCTGGATTATGAAATAGCACCAAACCATAGATTAGCAAGGCCAAAACATCTTTGAAAGCATGAAAACTCATAGACTTTAGGAATCCTCGAGCTTTCCTTATCAGAAATTTGGCAAGCAAGCCCTTAACTCCGCTTCTTGTTTCCCAAATGTCCTTAATGTCTGGTCGCTTTAGATGTAATGCTGATGTGATGTCTTTGTATTTAGGAACTTTTTCTAAACCGGTGAATGGTATTTGATCAAGAATGGGTATCCCTACTAGCTTAGAGAATTCTTCATTGTAGGGACCAACTGATAGTCTGGGAAAGTAAAATAGTGATGCTTCAGATCAAAGAATTGGAATACGACGCTCATCATATCTTCTTTGAAACCAAGGTAACCAAGTCGAGTAGATAACCATGTCTTTTGATGAATTGAGAGTGATCGGGAATTTCTGAGACTAACTCTTTGAGCTGAGAAGGTATTCCCACAAAGTTGATCCGGGTAGTCTTCCTGGAAGCCATAACCCTACAACAAAGAGCAAAGATAAATCGCCAGGTCATTGAAATGGTTAGAAATGATATGATGTTATGATTTTATGATGTCATGATGTCATGTTTAAATAGCAAGCACAAGTAATTCACACAATAGCCCTAGGTTTAAGGCTTGAATTAGGTATAGGTGTCTACCCTACCAGAGTTTGAGTGGGTTCAACCTGTCCTATAATAGTAACCGAGTTCTAGGAATCTCATATCATCGATCTTTCTCGTAGGCTTAATTTCAATACGGCTACCATGTGGTCGATCAAAACATCCTGAAAGTCAACTTAATGAGCGTAGCCTCGAGTATCAACCAACCTTAGTTTGCATCGAAGTCGGACATCCCACTACCTTATAATGGCCAAGATGGGTCAATTAAGGTTCTACAGTTGAGTTATTGCTTGATGACACCACGTAGAAGCCAAATATTTCCTCAACTGAACACGAGGAACATCAGGACATCCAAAGTGTCACACTAACCGTAGCCATCATTTTGACCGTTTCGGTATACGCCTAACTGACGCGATGATTTAAACCTGGATCCAGGTGTAGTATCCCCCACAGATATAATACCCAAGCAACCCTTAAAAATAAAGTAGACAAAGCAAACAAAAAGCAATAAAGTGATCTTAAACCCTAAGGTAGCCTCTCTTTAGGTTGTATCCCCTACAGAGTCTCTAGTTCTATAACACGGTGGGAGAACTGACTTGTTTGTTTTACTTTTTATCGCAAATTTTACGGATAGCAAGAGTCGCCACCGACTTTTCTTTTATCCAGTAAAGGAAAGGTAAAAAGAACAGGAAAATACGTTCGTTAGATTCTGAGTACGGGAGGAAATTATGAAAAGGGAAGGTATTAGCACCCTTTCCATCCGTAGTTATCTACGGGCTCTTAGTTTCTTAAATCACTTTTGAAAAATTTGCTTTCTTGTGTTTGTGTAGTTTGAAAATGTATTTGAAAAGGCAGTTCGTTTTGACTTCGTAATGATTCTCGTTGGAATGTATAGGAAGTGTTTGGAAATGTAAAGATGTTTAACTTTGTAATGATTCACGCTGGAATGTATACAAAGTGTTATTTGAAAGTATTTGAAAAGTGTGAGGTTTGAAAAAGTGTTTTGATTGGAGAGAGAAAGAAAGTCTTATTACCTACTCAGAATGGTTGTTTCCATGTTAGAATAAGGCTATCCATACCATTAGTTGGTAGGTAACTTTATTCGTTTGGATGTGAAAGGACAATCAAAGGGTCATTGTATGGTCATAGAAGGCAACATGTAAGAATACCTTTAGCAATTCGTAGGGACGATCATCACTTTTCGTAGGCAAAAATCGAGGGACGAGATCATTTATTTGTAGGCAACACCGAGGGTCATCGAGGGACTATGATCTTTGTATCGAAGGGACTATGATGATATTATTCGTAGGTGTCTTTGCTAATGGTATCCCTACGTTCGAGGGACATGACCATTGAATTCGTAAAGGAAACAAGAGAGGATACCCTAAGGGGTGTGCAAGTGTGAAAAGTGTGTTGTATTCAGATATTTATCTTGAAATTAGAAGTGATCTAGGGTTGATTTTAGTCTTTAGCATGCAAACCCTAATTAACTAGCAGTGAAATATGTACAGGAAAATAAAATGCGGAAAGTAAAGTGCGGAAATGTAAATCCTACGCTATTACATGGCTTTGGGGAAGATACATAATAGGAGTGCAGAAAGTAAAGGCAGAAATGTAAATCTACGCTATTACAAAATAAAATTGTGCAACCTATACATCCTTTGTAGAATTGTAAATGCAGAATAGCAAATAAATAATCAGGATAGTAAGAAATATGTTACTGAAAATGTTTTGGAAATTAGTAAAAAAAGGTTTTAGGTTAATAACCCTAATTACTAGAAAAGAAATTATCTTTTTGTGATTTTTGAAAAGGTTTTAGTTAATTTTAAAAAGAAAATTAAATTAAATTAAGAAAAATAGAAGAAAAAAAAGGAAATAAGAAAAGTTAGAAAAATGAGAAGGGGGTCAACATGGATCGAGCCCCAGAAGTTGCACTTGCATGCTTCTATCAGAAGTTGGGCTTGTATGCTTCTATCAGAAGTGACTTCTATCAGAAGTTTGCACATGGTGCTTCTATCATAAGTTGTACTTGTATGCTTCTATCACAAGTTGTGTTCCCGAAGTTCTTTCTCAAAACTTCTAAGTACATCTTCTGCTCAACACGATGTAGCATTTCATTCTAACACCTGAGCCAGAACATCTGCTGAAAAACATAAACAGGCCAGAGTATAAAATTCATCAGAGGATCATAAATTTAATAGGTTATCAGAATATCTATTTTGAACTTTCAAACAAAACACGCATGGGCCCCAGGGAGTTTGAATGGACCCATCAGAAAGTGTCACGCTTAGGTCACCGGGGTCAAACGTTCAAACCACCGTCCAGGGTGGTCAACTTCGTCTTCTCCGACGAGGTCAGATTCCAAACTTGCAAGATAAAGAGAATCGATGCAAGAGGTTAAGCCTACCCCCCCCCTAAATCGATCCCTGCGAGTTCAGTGGTGGTGTCGGTTTGGTCTAAAAGTGCCTGCAAATAGAAATATAAAGCTTAGTAGTTTTGTGCCCTAAGTATGGCAAACCACGATTTGGCCATGAAAAGCTTGTAACGATGTCCCAGATCTTCTCTAATAAACCTCAGGAAACGATTAGCATGGTTAGTTTAGATCAAAACATCATAAAAACAGAAATACGAATTTAAGAAAAATATGTAATCAGAGTTTCATGATGCATGCAATTCAGGATGTTTTGGTCATGGATTTTGATCCATACTTACCCTATGTTACCTCAGGAGCACGATGGAGTGCTTTGAATTGCTTCAGAACAGCTGGAACTAGGGTTTCAATGGTGCAAGTTTCTCTTGAAAATTTTGAACAAGAACCCTAGTTTTGTGGCTGCCAAACTCGTCTTCCTTGATGTCTGAATGTGCTATGTATATATAGGGCCAGAGATTAGGTCAAGCATTTGTGGAAAATATATCAACTTGAATGCAAAATATTTGATTGACATATTTTATCAAATTCTTCCATATTTGACTCAATCTTTTATTAATGCATGGTGCACAAAGTTTCCAGCTAGCATGGGCTATCTTGGACCTCAAGACAAGTAGAAAGCAAGCGCAACTCATCTTAACTCTTACCTTTGTATTTTATTTAATTAAAATTGAATTTAAATCATTAAATTCAAAAATAAATCAAATAAATACAAGATGGGCGTGCACTTGAGTTTCCATGCCATAGATAATGTCAATATTAAGTTTGGATCATGAAAACTTAGGCCCATTTGGAAAATATCTGCATTTGCTAAGTATTTCTCTTCATGCACCTCCTTAAAAGTGTCAAACTTGCACAACTTATATCTTGCTCATATTTCAACATTTTTAAGTGTTCTTGGACTTTTTAGAAAGATCAAGATGTCCTCTAAACACTAATTCTGGTTTCATCATCATTTATGTTTCCATGTTCATGTACACGTTTTTGCAAAAAGATGACTTTTTGTTGACTTTTAGGAGGACCTATAATGTCTTGATCCATAACTCTCAAATGAAGCATTTTTGGCCAAAGCTTGTGAGACATGAAGTTTTAAAGAATTGAATTCCCTTCAAAATGAGCTACGGTGGAAACATTTCTGATAAAGTATGTGAAAGTTATGCCTGGTCAAAGTTCCGTTGACTTTTGGTTCAAAAACCCTAACTTGGAAACTTTGACTGTTGATCAAATCTTGAGTTTTCTTGATGATTCATGACCAACCCTTGATCATATTATGAATTTGACTTCAAAATATTGATGTTGACCAAAAAATTATGAAGTTTGACTATATGTTGACCACAATTGACTTTTTGTCCAATACAACTAATTTTCAACCATCTGAGCAATTGCCTGAGCAAACTTAAGCTATGAGGCTTGAAACTTGACATGGTGATCCCTTGAGACATGTGAGGAGGTATGATGACCACTTGAGGTATTAGAACTTGATTTTGTCTTGAGAGAAGCAAAACCCTAGTTGTGGGTTGATTGCTTAGGAGAGGGTTCATTTGGTCAACCCTTGAAAAATTATTGAGTATGGATATGTGGATTGTCTTGAGAAATAGGAGGGAAATTTTTTGGGTATAACACCCATCCAGAAGCAGCTTAGCTCATCCTGGAGAAATGATTCTGGGAAAGAAAGATGGTCCAATCAGAACCAGATCTACATTAAGAAATTTTAAAGAATCTCTCATGGGTCTTGTGTCCTTGATCGAACCAACTTCTGTAGATGAAGCTCTTCAAGATAATGATTGGATCATGGCAATGCAAGAAGAACTAAATCAATTCAGCAGAAATGACGTATGCAATCTTGTGCCCAAACCAAAATGTTTCAACATTATTGGAACCAAGTGGGTTTTCAGAAACAAGCTTAGTGAACAAGGAGAAGTAGTCAGAAACAAAGCTCAATTAGTAGCACAAGGTTATAGTCAGAAAGAAGGGATAGACTATACAGAAGCCTTTGCTCCAGTCGCCAGGTTAGAATCCATCAGACTTTTAATTTCATATATTGTTAATCACAATATCACACTTTATCATATGGATGTAAAAAGTGCATTTCTAAATGGTTGCATTGATGAAGAAGTATATGTCCATCAACCCCCTTCCTAGCTTTGAAAACTCAAAACATCCAGAATTTGTTTATAAGCTTAAAAAATCTTTATATGGTCTTAAACAAGCTCCCAGAGCTTGGTATGAAAGACTAAGTAATTTTCTATTAGAAAAAGATTTTACCAAAGGGAAAGTGGACACAACCTTATTATGTAAGACATTTAAAAATTATATTTTGATATGTCAAATTTATGTTGATGACATAATTTTTGGTTCTACTAAATCCTCCCTTGGGAGAGAATTTGCTAAGTCTATGCAAGTAGAGTTTGAAATGAGTCTCATGGGCGAACTCAAATTCTTTTTGGGAATTCAAATAAATCAGACCTCAGAAGCAACTTACATACATCATAGTAAGTATGTTAAAGAACTTCTGAAGAAATTTGACATGTCAGATAGTAAACCTGCTAAAACCCCTATGCACCCCACGTGTATCTTGGGGAAGGAAGAGGTAAGTAAGAAAGTAGATTAGAAGATCTACAGAGGTATGATTGGCTCTCTCTTATATTTAACTGCTTCAAGACCTGATATTCTATACAGCGCTTGCCTATGTGCTAGATTCCAATCAGATCCTAGAGAGACTCACTTAACTACTGTTAAGCGAATTCTCAAGTATCTGAAAGGTACTACTAATCTTGGTCTGTGTTGCAGAAAATCCAGAGAATACAAACTTGTAGGATACTGTGACACTGACTTTGCTGGAGATAGAATAGAAAGGAAAAGCACTTCTGGAAGCTGCCAATTTCTAGGATAAAATATGATACCTTGGTCTAGCAAAAGATAATGCACTATTGCACTATCAATCGCAAGGTAAATATACCGCAATGGATGCGATCGATGTTCGGATGAAAAGTCAGCTTGAGGACTTTCAGATATTCGAGAGTAACATTCCTATCCTCTATGATAACACTTTTGCTATTTTCTTATCTAAAAGTCCTATTTTACATTCTAGAGCTAAGCACATAGAAATTAAACATCATTTGGTTAGGGACTATATTTAGAAGGGGATTCTTTCCTTAAAATTTATTGATACAGACCATCAATGGGCTGATATATTTATAAATCCCCTTGCTGAAGGTAGGTTCAATTTCATTCTGAAACATCTCAGTATGGAATTATCCCCAGAATGAAAAACTTAATTTTATATGTTTAACTCTTAGAATACTATTTTCTATGAACTTTAGATTAATTGTCCTTCAGAAGTGAGAAGGGTAAATGAATCAGAATCTATCAAAAGATCTAAAAGATGAGATAGAAGCATGCAGTTCACCAGAACAACACCTGTCAATCTTAATCGTTAAAGCCACTCTCAGAATATGAACACATGTTCAAATTCTGATAGAGTGAAACGCTTGAGTTTCTACATTGAGACGCTGGATAATTTAATCCAACATTCTCTCCCTCTCCAGTGTCAGCCGGGGGGATTCGAACCCACGACCTTGCTCTAATACCACGTAAATCCTGGATCAAGTGCTTACCACTAGGCCAAAAGCAATTGCTTATATCCAGGGTGCTACTCTATTTGCTAGTCACATTGGTAATTGTTCATTATATTTTCACGCCATCTCTCTTGTTAGAAATCATTATGTTTCTTAATCATCATTGTTTTTCTTTGCACTGAAACAAATTAATTACATGTTTTCAAGAAATTTTATATACTCAGCCTTTAACATTTTTTCAAAACCATAGTTTTCAAAACAATAGTTTTCAAATCATTTGCACTCCTCTCTCTCTTTTGAAAATCCTTATTTTCAAAATTTCTCTTCTCCTCTTCTCATTCAGCAAATTTTTATTTTCTGCACATTTCCTTCTGTACTCTGTTTTGCTTCCTTCATACAAATATCTTAGTTCAATTATCTTCTATTTTGCCCTATTATTTTTATATTCTTTTCTTTTTGATTTATGACAAAAAGGGGGAGAACGTAAGATATTTTGAACATCATAGTTACTGATAGACTAAGTCTCGAACATTCTGATATCATCTTTGATTTCATTTCTGTCTAAAGCTTTAAATAGGAAATATCAATTCTGGAAATCAACTTGGAACCTTCATCATACTCTAGACGAAACTCTTCAGGGAAGTACAATGTCTCTAAATTTCTATGAATATTAAATTCAAGAGGAGAGCTCTCTTTGTCAAACTATTTATGTTTTGTCATCATCAAAAAGGGGGAGATTGTTAGAACATAGTTTGGTTCTACACCTATCTTAGAAGTTTTGATGATAACAAGTACTGCTGATGACAATTATGTTCTGACCTTGATAAATAAATATTTTGTATGAAACATTGTTGTCTCCTAATTTTGTTTAATAAATTATGTAGATGTAGTTCTAACCTTGAAAGGAAAAGAAGAACAAGTTATGGTTTTGATAGTAGAAGAAGATTCTGATCTAAATAAATATAGAAGTTTTGATACAATGGATATATATTAAGATTCTGATGTATATAGAAGTTCTGATACAATGGATATATGTTAGAGGATTCTCGTTCTAAGAGATGTTTTGATGAACTTCTAAAAGCACTAAAGGTTGCACCAAACTCTGATTAAAACCTTGTCCGTTGATCTAAAAACCTTAAAGCTCTGCTACGTCATCTTCTGATCAAGACATCAAGGATTCAAGTCAAACTTCTGAAAGCACCATACTGCTCTACAAACTCTGATACCTATTTGGCTGCTTTATTTTGATATGTTTCTATTTATTAAATATATATTTGAAGTAACAACTGATTTCCAACAGGATCTCGTTCTTATGGAAAGAACAATTAAGTCCAAATATCATCATTCCATGTATAGATTATATGTCTCCAACGGCTGAATTTTCTTGAAGCCTATATAAAGATCTACCCATGAAGAGAATTGGATGAACAACTTCTGCGCGTACAACAAAAAGAAAAAATCTGAAAAGAAGTCATTCATATTATCTAGTTCATAAGTGCTTGAAATATTGTGTAAAAATCACAGTTGTGATATAGCTTTTTAGAAGCATCGTAAAACACACAGTTTTGTAATTGATTGTAAAGTTTAAATTCCTTGAGAAACCGACTTATGGTTGATCCCGAGAAGACTAAGACAGTTGTCTTAGTGAGTTGTAATCAAGTTCTGATTAGTGAATTAAGACCTCGTTGAGAGAGGAAAATCACCTTGACGGGTGGACTGGATTAGTTTGAGTTCAAACGAACCAGGATAAAAATAAACTTGTCAAATTACTTTAATTTCATAACCCCAATTCAAACCCCCCTTTCTTGTGTTTTTCAACCTTCAAGAATTGGTGCAAGCAGTTGAAGGTTTTATTATATTGTCAAGGTCTGTGGGATCTTGTAAAGGATGGAGTAAAAGATCTTGAAAAAGACGCTTCAGAAGAAGAAAAGCAAGAACACACAGAATCGGAGAAGAAGATTTATAAATCTCTCTTTGTAATTCATCTATGTATGAGCCCAGACAACTTCGAAAAGGTTAGTGATACAGAATATGCAAAAGAAGCTTGGGATATTCTTGAGAAATCTTTTGGAGGCGCAAAAAAGGTAAAAGAGGTGATGTTACAAACTCACAAGAGAACGTATGAACTGCTTCAGATGGAAGACAATGAAAGCATATATGATTTCTTCACTAGGGTTACAGAACTAGTGAATCAAATCAAGATATATGGAGAACCATTAACAACAAGAGTTGTTGTTTCAAAGATTTTGAGATCTTTGGCTTCCAAGTTCGACCACGTGGTGGTGGCTATCAAAGAAGGGAAAGATTTATCGAAATTGACAAAGGAAGATCTTAAAGGAACGCTTGAATCTCATGAACAAAGGATGAATGAAAGATCCGCAGTCAAGAAAAAGAATGATGTGGCTTTGCAGGCTCAATCAGAAAAAGACAAGAAAGACAAAGGAAAGTGGTTCGACAAAAGTAGAGGTGGCTACAACAATTCGACTGGCAGAGGAAACCAAAACGAAGGAAACGTGTCGAATCAGACAAGACCATACCAAGGCAACCAAAGAGGCGGTGTTACAAATAGAGGAAGAGGTGGTGGTCGAAATCCTGACAAGAGTCACATTTAATGTTACAATTGTCAGAAGTATGGTCATTATTCGAGTGATTGTCCAGAGAAGCGAAAGAATCAGAAAAGTGATGCCAAGTTCGCAAAGCATGAAGAATAAGAGACGTTGATGATGGTAAGAACAAGAGATGAAGAGAAATTCAAGGATCAATTGTACTTGGATTCAGGATGCTCATCACATATGTCTGGAAGAAAAGATTGGTTTGTCAATCTAAAGCCCTCAATGAAGAACATGGTAAAATTTGCAAATGACAATACTCTAGCAACTGAAGGTATTGGAGATGTAACGATCATGAGGAAATATGGCAAAAGGGCAGTAATTTCGAACGTACTATACATTCCAGGCATGAATAGCAACTTGCTTAGTAAAGGGCAGTTGGTCGAAAAGAATTACAAGGTGACTGTTGAAGACAAGATGATGAGAGTTGTCGACGCGAATATAAGGCTAATCTTGAAGGCTCTTATGTCCTAGAATAGAACCTTCAAGATCTAACTCAATGTGATGGAGCACAAGTGCCTTTCGACTGCAGCAAGCAGAGACGAATGGATATGGAACTATCGAGTAGACCACTCAACTTCCGAGACATTAGAGATATGAAGAAAAAGAATATGGTTTCAGGATTGCCAGAAATTGACATTCCAAACGAAGTGTGTGAAGAATGTGTGCAAATGAAGCAACACAAGAACAACTTCAACAAGGATGTAGGAAGCAAGTCAAAGGCTATTCTCGAAGTCATATACTTTAATTTATGTGGACCAATCCAGGTGGATTTGCTTGGAGGTCATAAACACTTTGTCATGTTCATAGATGATTTTAGTCGAAAATTGTGGACTTATCCGATCAAGAAGAAAAGTGAAGTGATCGAGGTATTTTCCAAGTTTAAGTCTATGGTCGAAAGACAAAGTGGTCAAAAGCTCAAAGTTTTGAGAACTGATGGTGGTGGAGAGTATGCGTCGAAAGATTTCGAAAAGTTATGTGAAAAAGAAGGGATTGTGCATGAGGTGGTGCAACCCTACACTCCACAGCTGAATGGGACAGCAGAAAGGAAGAATCGAACCATCATGAATATGGTTCGAAGTATGTTGAAAGGCAAGAATTTACCTAAAGAGTTTTGGGGTGAAGTTGCGTCGGCTGCAACATATATTTTGAACAGATGTCCGACGAAGAAGCTAGAAGGAATTACTCCAGAAGAATGTTAGTCTGGTGTAAAGCCTAGCTTGAGTCATCTGAAGGTATTTGGATCTATTGCACATAGACATGTGCCAGATCAATTGAGAAGAAAACTTGATGATAAGTCGAGTCAAATGTTTCTAGTAGGATATCATTCGACAGGAGGTTACAAGTTATTCGACCTAGTGAACAAGCAGATTGTAATCAGCAGGGACGTGATCATAGATGAGCTGAAAGAATGGGATTGGACTCAAAATGTCAAGAAAGATTCAGTGAGAATCTTACTTGAAGAATCAGAAACTCAAGTAAAAAGAGAAGTTCGACAAGAGGAACCAACAGTTATAGATCAATCTAGCACAAGCAGACCTCAGAGAGCAAGGCGCATGCCTACAAGGTTGCGAGGTTGTGTGGTTACATTGAATTATGTGGTTGATGACGAAGGTGAGTTGGTACATTATACTTTCTATGAAGATGTCGAACCTGTCAAAGCAACTGAAGCATTGAAGAATTCGAAGTGGGTGAAAGCAATGAACGAAGAGATGAAATCCATCAAAGATAATAACACTTGGTCACTTGTCGAATTTCCTCAAGGCAAGAAGGCAATTGATGTCAAGAAGGTATACAAACTGAAGATGAATCCTAAAGGAGAAGTAACTCAACATAAATCAAGGTTAGTGGCGAAAGGGTTTCTCCAGAAAGAAAGAATCGACTTTTATGAGGTTTTTGTACCTTTGGCTAAGATCGAAACAATCAGGTTGGTTGTTGGTTTAGCAGAAATAAACGGTAGGCACATATGTAAGATGGACGTGAAGTGTGCATTCCTGAATGGATCCTTAGACGAATAAGTTTATGATAAACAACTAGTTGAGTTTGTGAAACATGACGAAGGGAGTGCAGGTTGAAGTATTCAGAAGACTAAGAGCTATGATGAATATAGATAGCTTAGACACAATGAATTAGGTGGTGTGTTGAAAGTAATTCCTGTGTCGAAAATATTTAATTTGATTTGATTTAGGAGCGTGGAAACAGTTTGTTACACACAGATTTGATTTTAGATTTAGATAGATTTGATTTAAATCTAAAATAGAATATATTTGATTTGGATTAGGAAGCAAGCTAACCTAAATCTATAAATAGAGGGAGTAACCCCTATTTTTTGTAATTGAAGTTGTATTCACAGAATTTTTCAGTTGCAAAGTGAATAAGAAATTTTCCAAAGTTTGTGGGCAGAGAGTTACTCTACAGAAAATATTGTCTTGCTTCTTCTTCTTTCTTTCTCCATAATTTTCATTGTCATTGTGTGGTGATATCAATCTTGCTCATCAAGATTGGTAGAAATTCATCATAGATATTGGTGGATTTCCAACAGTTACTTGAAGAACTCAAGATCATGGAACCAAGGAAAGTGAAATTGTTATAGATAACATGTCAATTATCGACCTAGCCAATCATCTAATGTGTCATGGAAGGAACAAACACATCGAGAAGATGTATCATTTTCTTAGCGATCAAGTAAATAAAGCAAAATTTAAACTTGAGCATTACAAATCAGAATTATAACTAGCTAATATACTCACCAAGTCATTGAAGAAAATTAGGTTTGATGAGTTGAAGATAAGGATTAGGATGAGAAGTCTTGAAAACATAAATTAAGTGGTGCGTTAGACTTTAGTAATTCATTGTTTCAGCAGACAAGTCTGTGTTCATCAATGTTGTGTTCGACCTAGTGTTAGAAACTAGTAATTCACTATTTCAGTAAACAAATCTGTATAGAGACCAAGTCGAAGTAGCTATAGACTATAGAGTCAAACTTAGTGGAATGGATTTAGATGTATTCGACATATTCAAATACAATGTAAAGTTATTGTGTCAAAGTATGTTAGTATGTATTCGACATAGTCGAGTATATCATATAATAACTCAAATATATTTGTCATCTATAAATGGACACTATATGATGTAAATCATATAGAGAATCATATAATACAAATTCCTCTTTTCTCACTATAATTTTTTCTCTCTTCTCTCTTCTTCTTCAATAATTTTAATTGTTCCAACACTTACTTCTAAGATGGTCACTAATTTAATCGTAGGAATGTTTGCATATATACCATCCACCATTTTATTTGAAGAAGAAAGGTGCTACAAGATAAGTTAGTACTCCATTAATTAAAGTGGAAAAGTTATCCCCGTGAAAACCTACAAAACATTAGATACTCGAACGTAAGTAAAGAATGTTGAAACTACAATTAAAAGTTTGACATTATTAGATTAGGGAATCTCAACAAAGTGCTGTTGGCAGGTTGTAAAATTTTGAGCTTAAAATCTCTTTGTTGATATGTGCTGGTGTCCCAATCTAAACCTCTATTGCGTGTCAAAACAGCGTCCTTCTTTCAATTTTCACACTAGCACATGTTAATACCATAACCATATAATAATGCAATAATATTCTCTTTCATAAAGAAAACAATGCAATATATATAGCTAATTTTTCAATCACTCATAATAGATGTTATATATTTTAAAGTTAATTGTGATATATTTTGAACACATGCATGTCACCAAAAAACAACACATGACATTAAATAAACAGTAGAATAGAATACTATATTTATTTGATTTGATTTGGAATATTTTTTCATAAAAAAGATAAATAAAAGAGAATATATATATATATAAGAATATTATAGTAGATAAGATATATGTTTAGTCATAAAGATGAAGATGCAGCGTAAAAAGGAGGCTAATGGGAAAGAAGAGAGCCAGCCGAAAACGCAAGAGGAAATTCAAAACGGAGCATAATAGTATGCTTTGTTGACTTGGCATCACCATTCAATCGTGTTTGGAATTGGTATACATAATCCTATAATAAAAAAATTAGTTATAAATTCTTTAATCAAATCAATGTACATTTTTCAAATATAAACTCTCTTCCTTCATCGTAAACATTTCATTTATAAACATTTGACTTATAGATTTCTTAACGTGCATTATTGAGCTACAATACAAGGTATTATTGAAGAGTAATTCAATATTTAGAAGTTGTTGTTAATCAGCGTCAGATGCTTCTGATGTTCTGATGCTCTGATGTTGTTATTCAAAAGATGTTGTTGTTTAGAAGCAATAAAACTTCTGAGGTTGTTAGTCAGAAGTAGAAGCTTCTGAGGTTGCGTCCAGAAGTATGCTTAACTTCTGGGTTCTTTAGCGTAGCTATTAAGTTTAGTTTTAAGGGTACATTAGTATTTTCTAGTTTGTACTGTTTATCTTAGTCATTAAGTTTACCTTTTAGGGCATATGTGGCAATTTATTTTGTGTATAAATAGACTAGTGGTAGTTGTCATTTATAACAACAATCCTTATTTCTTTCATACCTTTTGTAGTCGTCATTCTCATTATTCTCCCATTATATCTTTGATTCTTGTGCACCAACAAATTGTATCTAGAGCTCTGGTTCGATTCATATGGAAACACAAGTGAAACGTGAGAGTTTGTGTGATTGATTTTGTTTTTGGGTTCACGTTGAATCTTTGAACAAAATTGTAACAGAATCACATTTTTTGATTCTGTGGGGTTGGGAACACTGTGTTTAATGAAGATCTGAGTGCACTATACAAGGTTGAAGATGAACGGAAACGGAAATATGAGTACCAAACTTCCAGTTTTTGATGGCAAGAACTAGAACAGATGGATGATTCAGATGCACGTGTTATTTGGAGCTCAAGATGTTCTTGAGCTTGTTACTGATGGGTATATTCCGGTTGCAGCAGATTCAACTGAAGAAGAGAGAGGCGCAGAGAAACAAGAGGAATAAAGATCAGAAGGCGTTGTTCTTCATCCATCACTGTGTGGATGTGGACGTGTTTGAGAAGATTGCAGATTCGATGACATTAAATAAGGTGTGGGACACACTGGTCAGATGTTACGGTGGTGACGCATCAGTGAAGAAGGTAAAGCTCCAGTCCTTGAGAAAGCAATACGAGAATCTCAACATGAAGAACAATGAGAAGGTTTCAGAGTATATCTCCAGAGTGATTCTGATCACTAATGAGATGAAGGCTTATGGAGAAACTTGAAGGATGAAAAACACAAGAAATGGGATTTGAATTGGGGTTTTGAAATCAAATTAAATTGACAAGATTATTTTTATCCTGGTTCGTTTAAACTCAAACTACTCCAGTCCACCCGTCAAGGTCATTTGCCTCTCTCAACGAGGTCCTAATCCACTAATCAAAACCTGATTACAAATTCACTAAGACAACTGTCTTAGTCTTCTCAAGAACAACCACAACTTAGTTTCTCAAGGAATTTCAACTTAACAATCAATTACAAAGATGTGTGTTTTATGATGCTTCTAAAAATCTATATCACAACTGTGATTTTTACACAAAAATATCAAGTACTTATGAACTAGAGAATATGAATGATTTGAGATTTTTCTTTGTGTTGTACGTGCAGGAATTCTCTCTAGTTTTCTTCAAGAATGGATCTTTATATAGGCGTCAACAACTTATCCGTTTGAGATATATAATTTGTATATGGAATGATGATAATTGAACTTAATTGTTCTTTCCATAAAAGCGAGATCCTGTTGGAAATCATTTGTTGCTTCAAATCTTAATTTAATGAATGACAACACATCAGAACATTGCAGCCATAACATGGATATCAGAGCTTGTAGAGCAGTCTGGTGCTTTCAGAAGTTTGGCTTGAATCCTTGATGTCTTGATCAGAAGATAATGTAGCAGAGCTTTAAGATTTCTTAGATCAGCTGACAAGGTTTACATCAGAGTTTGGTGCAGCCGTTGGTTCTTTTTAAAAGTTCATCAGAACTTCGCTTAGAGCGTGAATATTCTAACGTATCATAAAATCGCTTAGAGCGTAAATCTTCTAACGTATCAGAACTTTGCTTGGAGCATATCAGAACTTCTCTTAGATCGTATAAGAACTTATCTTAGATAAGAGTTTTCTTCTGCTATCAGAACTTCTGTAAGTTCAGATAAAAAAAACATCTTTTCTTTTCAAGGTCAGAACTTCATCTGTATACTCTATTAAACAAAATTAGGAGACAACAATGATTCATACAAAATATTTATTCGTGAGGGTCAAAACATAATTGTCATCAACATTACTTGTTATCATCAAAACTTCTAAGATTGGTGTAGAACCAAACTATGTTCTAACAATCTCCCCCTTTTTGATGATGACAAAACATAAATATTTTGACAAAGAGAGGTCTCCCCTGAATTTAATATACATATAAATTTAGAGAACATTGTACTTCCCTGAAGTTTCGTCCAGAGTATGACGAGGATTCCAAGTTGATTTCCAGAAGGTTCCAAGTTGATTTCCAGAAGTTATATTTTCTGTTTAAATCTTTAGACAAAAATGAAATCAAATATGATATTAGAATGTTCGAAACTTAGTCTATCAGTAACTATGATATTCAAAATATCTTACATTCTCCCCTTTTTGTCATAAATCAAAAAGAAATTAATAGGACAAGACAAAAGATAATTGTATTAAGAGGAAAAACAGAGTAAAGAAGGAAATGTGCAGAAGATGAAGGTTTGAACATGAAATCAGTTGAGGGTTGAAAAATAAAGTTTGCTGAATGAGACCAGTAGAAGATAAAATTTAAAAAAATTTTAAGACTGTTAAAGCTGAGTATATAAAAAATTATTGAAAACATGATGATTTCTGACAAGAGAGGTGGCGTGAAAATATAGTGAACAGTTACCAATGTGACCAGCTCCTCGATGTAGCAATTCAAGCGTTTTCACTCTATCAGAGTTTGAACATGTGTTCATATTATGAGAGTGACTTTAACGACTAAGATTGACAGGTGTTGTTCTGGTGAACTGCATGTTTCTATCTTAATTTGAGTCATCTCTCAGATCTTCTGATAGATTCTAATTCATTTACCCTTCTCACTTATGAAGGACAATTGATCAGAAGTTCACAGAGAATAGTATTCTAACAGTTAAGCATAAAAAAATAAGCTTTTCATTCTGGCCATAATTCCATACTGAGATGTTTCAGAATGAAATTGAACATATCTTCAGCAAGGGTTTTTTAAATATATCAGCCCATTGATGGTCTGTATCAATAAAGTTTAAAGAAATAATCCCCTTCTGAATATAGTCCCTAATGAAATGATGTTTAATTTCTATGTTCTTAGCTCTAGAATGTAAAATAGGATTTTTAGATAAACAAATAGCATAAGTATTATCATAGAGGATATGAATGTTACTCTCGAATACTTGAAAGTCCTCAAGTTGACTTTTCATCAAAGCATCTGAGTACTACATCCAGCTGCTACTATATATTCTGCTTCTGCAGTTGATAGTGCAATAGTGGATTGTCTTCTGCTGGACCAAGATATCAAATTTTCTCCCAAAAACTGGCAGCTTCCAGAAGTACTTTTCCTTTCTATTCTATCTCGAACAAAGTCAGCATCATAGTATCCTACAAGTTTGTATTCTCTGGATTTTCTGTAACATAGACCAAGATTAGTAGTACCTTTCAGATACTTGAGAATTCACTTAACATCAGTTAAGTGAGTTTCTCTAGGATCTGATTAGAATCTAACATAGAGACAAACACTGTATAAAATATCAGGTCTTCAAGCTTAAATATAAGAGAGCCAATCATACCTCTGTAGATCTTCTGATCTACTTTCTTACTTACCTCTTCCTTCTCCAAGATACATGTGGGATGCATAGGGGTTTTAGAAGGTTTTCTATCTGACATGTCAAATTTCTTCAGAAGTTCTTTAACATACTTACTCTAATGTATGTAAGTTACTTATGGGGTCTGATGTATTTGAATTCCCAAAAAGAATTTAAGTTCGCCCATGAGACTCATTTCAAACTCTGCCTGCATAGACTTAGCAAACTCTCTCCCAAGGGAGGATTTAGTAGAACCAAAAATTATGTCATCAACATAAATTTGACATATTAGAATATCATTTTTAAATGTCTTACAGAATAAGGTTGTGTCCACTTTCCCTCTGGTAAAATCTTTTTCTAATAGGAAATTACTTAGTCTTTCATACCAAGCTCTGGGAGCTTGTTTAAGACCATACAAATATTTTTTGAGTTTATAAACAAATTCTGGATGTTTTGAGTTTTCAAAGCCAGGGGTTGATGGACATATACTTCTTCATAAATGTAACCATTTAGAAATGCACTTTTACATCCATCTGATATAGTGTGATATTATGATTAACAACATATGAAATTAAAAGTCTGATGGATTCTAACCTAGCGAATGGAGCAAAGGTTTCTGTATAGTCTATTCCTTCTTGCTGACTATAACCTTATACTACCAATCGATCTTTGTTTTTGACTACTTCTCCTTGTTCACTCAGCTTGTTTCTGAAGACCCACTTGGTTCCAATAATGTTGAAACCTTTTGGTTTGGGCACAAGATCACATACGTCATTTCTGGTGAATTGATTTTGTTCTTCTTGCATTGCAATGATCCAATTATTATCTTGAAGAGCTTCATCTACAGAAGTTGGTTCAGTCAAGGACACAAGACCCATGAGAGATTCTTCAGAATTTTTGAATGTAGATATGGGTCTGATTGGATCATCTTTCTTTCCCAAAATAATTTATTCAGGGTGAGCTAAGCTGCTTCTAGATGGATTTTTCTGGATGGGTTCATCAGAAGTTACTTTGGTGGCTTCTTCAGAACTTCTGTCAAGAGTATCTTCTGATCCTGTAAATTGAACTTCTATATCTGCAAGAGAATCTTTTTTCTTTGACTTTTGAGGGCCAAGATTGACATCAAATCTGATAGTAATAGATTCTTCTACATTAAGTGTTTCAGTGTTATGTACTTTGTAGCCTTTTGAGTGTTTAGAATATCCTAACATTAAGCTTTTATGTTCCTTAGAATCAAATTTATTTAAATAATATTTGGTATTCAGAATAAAACAAGTACATCCAAAAGGATGAAAATAAGAAATGTTGGGCTTTCTATTCTTCCTCAATTCATAAGGAGTCTTTTCCAAAATAGGTCTTATAGAGATTCTATTATGGATATAACACGCTGTGTTCACTGCTTTTGGCCAGAAATGTTTAGCAATATTAGTCTCATTGATCATGGTTCTAGCCATTTCTTGTAAAGTTCTGTTTTTACGTTCTACAACTCCATTTTGTTGTGGAGTTCTAGGACAAGAAAAATCATGAGAAATACCGTTTTTATTAAAAAGTTTTTCAAAGTCTTTGTTTTCAAATTCACCGCCATGATCACTTCTGATATTTACTATTCTAAACTCTTTTTCATTCTGGACTACATTACAGAAGTTAGCAAACACAGAATGTGACTCATCCTCGTGTCTTAAGAATTTTATCCATGTCCATCTACTATAGTCATCTACGATCACCAATCCATACTTCTTGCCATTGATGGATGCAGTTTTCACTGGTCCAAACAAATCAATATGTAGAATTTCTAATGGCCTAGAGGTAGAAACAACATTTTTAATTTAAAAGGAGGTTTTGAAAATTTGCCTTTTTGACATGCTTCACACAGAGCCTCTGAGCTGAACTTCAAATTAGGAAGTCCTCTGACTAGATTGAGTTTGTTAATTTGAGATATTCTTCTCATACTAACATGTCCCAATCGTCAGTGCCAGACCCATTGCTCATTGTCCACTGACATAAGACATTTAACATTTTGACTTTTAAGTTCAGAAAGTTTGATTTTATAAATGTTGTTTTTCCTTTTACCATTAAAGAGGATTGTTCCATCTTTCTAACTAACAGCTTTACAAGACTTTTGATTAAAGATAATATCATAACCGTTATCACTTAATTGACTTATGGATAACAAATTATGCATTAACCCATCTACTAATAGAATATTTGTAATAGAGGGTAAAGAACTGTTACCAATAGTTCCAGAGCCAATGATTTTACCCTTCTAGTTGCCTCTGAAACCTACGTAACCTCCAGCTTTAAGTTTCAGACTTTGGAACATATGCTTTCTTCCCTTCATATGTCGAGAGCATCCAGAGACCGGGTACCAAGACTGGTGTTTCAACTTTGTTGTCAAAGACAATTGCAACATATACTATTTTGTCCTTAGGTACCCATATCTTTTTGGGTCCTTTTTGGTTAGATTTTCTAAAGTTCTGTTTGAACTTAGGTTTATCATAAGATTTTGCATAATATGATTCACTAGTATATTTTATGTCATGTGGGTGACCATAAGTGAAGTGAGATTTCAGAGGTGTATATTTAATGAACATATCATCTACTTCAGAATATGGTTTCTCATCTTTAGAAGGCACATATCCTAAACCTTTTCTTCTGTTTCTACTTACTTTATAGATCATTGAAGCTATTTTGCTTTTGCCTATGCTTTTAGCAAGAAATTCTTGAAAACCAATATCATATTCTTTCAAAATATTATCAGTATTACTCAGAACTTCTGAAACAGATTTTTCTTGAGCCTTTTGTAGATTTTCTTTAAAAACAGAATTTTTAATTTTAAGTTCTGAAATGATTTCCTTAAGCTCAGAATTTTCTGTTTCAAGTTCTTAGTATCTTCAGTATCAAATACAAGATTTCATTTCAGATTCTTGTATTTGATTTGAAGCTTCTGATAGTTTTCAAGTATTTCAAATATGCTTTATGTTAATTCAGCTTTAGAAAAATTAACAGCTAAATTTGGAAATACCTCTTCAGTATCAGAATCAGAGTCAGAGGAATCTGAGCTGTCAGCTATATTGGCCATTAAAGCTATATTGGCTCTTTCATCTTTTGGGTCTGACGAAGCTTCAAAAGAATCTAAGTCATCCCATGTTGCCATAAGACTTTTCTTCTTTTCTTTGTCAAACCTCTTCTTTGGCTTCTCTTTCAGAAGTTTAGGACAATCGCTTTTATAGTGACCTGGTTTCTTACATTCATAGCAAACAACTTCTTTGCTTCTTGATTTTCTGTGTCCAGAGGATGGATCAGAGAAGATGCTAGATCTTCTGGAATGTTTGAACTTCCTCTGTCTATTATTCTAGAGTTGTTGAACTCTTCTGGAGAGCAGAGATATATCATCATATTCTAATGATGATCCTCCAGATTTTTCTTCTTCTGCCTGAAAAGCTATTGAGTCATATTTTTTGTTAGATTTAAGAGCAATAGACTTACCTTTCTTCTGGGGCTCATCTTCTTCTAATTCAATCTCGTGACTTCTTTTTGAACTGATGAGTTCTTCTAGAGAGGTTTTGTTGAGATCTTATGCAAGCTTGAGAGTTGTCACCACCGGTCTCCATTTCTGGGGAAGACTTCTAATGACTTTCTTTACATGATCAGCAATAGAGTATCCTTTATCCAGAACCTTTAAGCCAGCTACCAGAATTTGAAACCTTGAGAACATTGCTTCAACAGTTTCATCTTCTTCCATTTTGAATGCTTTGTACTTCTGAATGAGAGCAAGGGCTTTTGTTTCTTTGACTTGTGTGTTTCCTTCATGTGTCATTCTTAAGGAATCAAAGATGTTCTTAGCTGAGTATCTGTTTGTGATCTTCTCATACTATGTGTATGAGATAACACTTAGAAGGATGGTTCTGGCCTTGTGGTGATTTTTGAATTCCTTCTTCTACTGATCTGACATTTTCTTCCTTTCAACCTTCTGAACACTTGCGTGAGCAGGTGAGTATAGTCATCTATTACCATGTCCTAGAGGTCACCGTCATGGGCCAGAAAGAAACTTTCAATTTTGTCCTTCTAGTAATCAAACTTTTCTCCATCAAATATTGGGGGTCTGCCACTGATTCTGTCTTTGTCCTCATAGTGATCATAGTTGTTCTGAACATGTTCTGCCATAGTGTTTTTCAAGCTGGATCTTTTATCTGACACAGTTAAGTGTTAGCACCCAGAACCAAGCGCTCTGATTCCAATTGAAGGATGAAAAACACAAGAAATGGGGGGTTGAATTGGGGTTTTGAAATCAAATTAAATTGACAAGATTATTTTTATCCTGGTTTGTTTGAACTCAAACTACTCCAGTCCATCCGTCAAGGTGACTTTCCTCTCTCAACGAGGTCTTAATCCACTAATCAGAACTTCATTACAAATTCACTAAAACAACCGTCTTAGTCTTCTCAAAAACAACCACAACTTGGTTTCTCAAGGAATTTCAACTTAATAGTCAATTATAAAGATGTGTGTTTTATGATGCTTCTAAAAAGCTATATCACAACTGTGATTTTTGCACAAAAATATCAAGTGCTTATGAACTAGAGAATATGAATGATTTGAGATTTTTCTCTGTGTTGTACGTGCAGGAGTTCTCTCTAGTTTTCTTCAAGAATGGATCTTTATATAGGCGTCAACAACTTATCCGATTGAGACATATAGTTTGTATATGGAATGATGATAATTGAACTTAATTGTTCTTTCCATAAAAGCAAGATCCTGTTGGAAATCAGCTGTTGCTTCAAATCTTTATTTAATGAATGGCAACGCATCTGAACATTGCAGCTAGAACATGGATATCAGAGTTTGTAGAGAAGTCTAGTGCTTTCAGAAGTTTGGCTTGAATCTTTGATGTCTTGATCAGAAGATAATGTAGCAGAGCTTTAAGATTTCTAAGATGAACTGACAAGGTTTACATCAGAGTTTGGTGCAACCTTTGGTTCTTTTTAGAATTTCATCAGAACTTCGCTTAGAGCATGAATCTTCTAACGTATCTGAACTTCTCTTAGAGCGTAAATATTCTAACGTATCAGAACTTCGCTTAGAGCGTAGCAGAACTTCTCTTAGATCGTATCAGGACTTCTCTTAGATCAGAGTCTTCTTCTGCTATCAGAACTTTTGTAAGTTTAGATAAAAAACTTCTTTTCTTTTCAAGGTCAGAACTTCATCTGCATACTCTATTAAACAAAATTAGGAGACAACAATGATTCATACAAAATATTTAATCGTTAGGGTCAGAACATAATTATCATCAACAGTACTTGTTATCATCAAAACTTCTAAGATTGGTGTAGAACCAAACTATGTTCTAACAAAATTCTTTCTGAACAAGTAATCATTGAGAAGGTATTGAGGTCACTTACTCCTCAATTTGATTAAATTGTTGTAGCAATAGAACATTCTAAAGATCTGGACACCATGAGAATAGAAGAGCTACAAAGTAGTCTAGAGGCGCAAGAGTTGCGTCTGACTAAAAGAACTTCTGAGAGGGAAGTTGTGCAGGCTCTGAAGGCTTCTTTTGTCAAGAAAGACCAGAAGATGGAAAAACATGGTAGGTCTTAGAAGTCAGAAGTCTTCTATTTTGATGAAAAGAGACATCGGAAGGGAAAGGAGAATTATGACAAGAGAATGGTTCAATGTTACTGTTGTAAGCAGTTTGGCCACTTTGCTAGAGATTGATGGTCAAACAAAGAAGAAGTAAAAATAGCCAGAGGTGATTCAGATGATGAACATGTGTTATTGATGGCATATGAATCTGACGAGGAATCTGTCAGATTGTCATTTTCTGATTCTCAAGGGGAGGAAGATGAGTTTGAATATTCTGATTCTGAAGGAGTGTTTCTTTATGAGTCAGAGTCAGAAAATAACATTGAAGATTCTGAAGATGAGTCAAAATCTGAGGTTTCGGAAGAAGAATCAGAGTTAGAAGATGACTCTGAAGGTGAACACAAGTCAGAATCTGAAGGTGATTCTGTGTCTGAAGAAGAATCAGAAGATGAGTTAGAATCTCAAGGAGATTTTGCTTCAGAAGATGAGTCAGGACTTGAAAGTTTTGAAGAAGAGTTAGAATCAGTAGATGAAGAATCTTCTGGAGACTCTAAAGATGAGTCAGATAGCGAATCTGATTCTGATCCAGATTTTGATGATGATCCAAAATCTGGTGCCGATCATGTTTATGGAAGGGAAAACTCTGAAGACGTAGGTTCTGGAGGACAAGCTTCTAGAGATGATCATGCTTTTGGTGGTAATCATGACTCTAAAGGTGGACCTTCTGAAGGAGGATCTGCTAAAGGTAGTCCAGCCTCTGGTGGTGCTCATGATTCTGAAGGAGGAACTTTTGAAGGTGGTGGTTCTGGACAAGGTCCAAAAGTTAACAAAGGTGGAACTTTTGGTGGAAGTAAAACTTTTGAAGAAAGCCCAGAAGGAGATACGGTTCTAGAATCAGAAGGAGATTATGAACAAATAGGTATTGGAGAAGTTCTTAAGAAGAAAGTGTGGCTGAATGCCATGAAAGAAGAATTTGAGGCTTTAGAAAGAAACAAGACTTGGAAGTTAACTAAGCTTCCAAAGGAGAAGAAAACCATCAGCGCCAGATCGATTTTCAAGGAGAAATCTGCATTTCTAAATGTCGTATTGGAAGTTGTACACTGTAGCAACCAGAAGAAACTTGCAGAAGTTCTGATGAAAGATGTCAAGACTGAACACCTTATCCGTTTGAGGGATTGAATTGGTGTTGTAGATTTTGGATAACAGAATATGAATTAAGGGATGTTATTGAAGAGTAATTCAATATTCAGGAGTTGTTGTTAATCAGAAGCAGATGCTTCTGATGTTCTGATGCTCTGATGTTGTTATTTAGAAGATGTTTTTGTTCAGAAGCAATAAAGCTTCTGAGGTTGTTAGTTAGAAGCAAAAGCTTCTGAGGTTACGTCCAGAAGTATGCTTAACTTCTGGGTTCTTTAACGTAGCTGCTAAGTTTAGTTTTCAGGGTACTTTAGTATTTTCTAGTTTGTACTATTTATCTTAGTCATTAAGTTTACCTTTTAGGACATATGTGGCAATTTACTTTGTGTATAAATAGACTAGTGGTAGCTATCATTTATAACAACAATCCTTATTTCTTTCTCCTTTGTGTAGCCGTCATTCTCTCATTATTCTCCCATTATTCCAATCATCTTTGATTCTTGTGCACTAACAGGTATCATTACTTTTTATTATTTATAAAAATAATTAAACGAGTTAGATCCACAATTAAGCAGGATAAATCTCAAATTTTAATGAATTTATAAATGTAATTAATACAGAAAGCTGATAGCATGTATTGAAGTTGTGTGTTGGTAAAGTTCAATAGAATTGGCGTCAAAATGACTAAATCACTATTATTATGCATTTTCGAATATGGAATCGATTCACAAGTCCAAATTATAACATCTTTGATTATGGATTTTTAAGTCATATGAGCTTGTTTTAGGTCTGAAAACAATAATTTAATACTATTCACAATTTTAACAATTTTTATTTTTATTTTTCATAATTTTAACAATTTTTATTTTATTTATGTTTTTGAATATTTTTATTCTTTTTATTATTTAAATACTTTTTCGATATGGTCGTCAGTTTGTAAGTATTGAGTGCGCTTAAGAGGAGGTGAATTAGGATTTTAAAACTTTATGCAATTTTTATGAATATTGGTTGTATCTTTTCTGCTTAGGTTAGATGATGAAAACGATAAAGTACATAAAGTAAAGAGCACTGAAATTTATACTAGTTTCCCTCACAATACGAGAGTACATCTAGCTTCCTTACCACATGTAAGATATTTTATTATTGTTAGATATTATGGATAGGAATCATTAGTCCTCCTATACAAGACTCTAATCAAATCACCAAGAATAATGCTATTGTGATTTCACACACTTATTTCCAACAATCATGGAAAATAAGTAAATATTGAGTTGAAATGTTTCAACATCTGGAGTGACATGTCAGATAAGATGTTATATGCAGGTTCATTCGACATCGCGCCTGCTAAACTGGCTATTATATTCTATTAAGTCACAATGACATAATATATTTTAAGGATAGTATATTATCTTATGTGGCATTGTTTTATAGGTCAAGAAGAATATTGAAGAATATGCACTTTCTAATTACGGAGATAAATTAGGAAGATTTGATTGAAGACCTATTGTTATGTAGAATCTTCTACATGATTGTAACAGTGGATAGGTTGTTATTGAAGGCCCGAATCCAGTTTGGATATAGGTTATAAATAGAAGTATTTGTAACCTAAGAAAGGTATCATCCGAAATTAGAAAAGATGTAATCATTAGGGATGAGTCTGTACCACTCTCTAGGAGAGTTGGTTGTATAATCCACTCGACATGTGAGTAGGATTTTTTATAGAGTTGTAACTCTATATTATTTTTCTCCTCAAAGTTGTGAAGCAAGAGTGAGTATTGTTTATGGAGGAAGCTTGTAAGAAACTCCAAGTTGTGTTAGACAAGAGTCTTGGCTAGGTATTGTCATGGAAGTGAGTCTTCCATTTTGTTGTCATGGAAGTGTGTCTTCCTGTTTATTCAATCGTTGTCTGTGATTAAAGAGGGATTGAGGACGACCTCATATCCAGGTGAGTCTTAGATAGAAATTTAGCAAGAGTAGTGATTAAGTGAGAAGTTGTAAACTTGAGACTGGTTTAACTTCGAATTAATACTATTATAATGGGCTTTATCCTTGGCTTGGTATGCCCCAAGATGTAGGAGAGTTGTTCCGAACTGGGTTAACAATTATGGTGTTTTATTTAATTTTCAGTATTGTTTTGTATGTGTTTATACCTAACTTGTTTGTTTAAGTCAGATTTATAGGTCTCAACATGTCATAGGATATCTGAAGTTTGTCTTACCATAATTTTAATTGGTATTAGGACAGGCATCCTATTTGTTTCTGGATAAGATCCGAGGGGGATACTTTCTGGTTTATGGTCAAGGTAGAAGGTACTACTAAAAAGTTGTTTGAACTTGGATAGTTCTTATTGTTTTTGAATGGTCCCTTGAAGTTGAGGATGGATTATTCGTGACAAGGTATGTATTGGACCTGTCTGTTGTTATCAGGCGTGTATCTTAGAGGATGAACTACTATGTTAGGTTTGATTTATTTTTAAACCTAGGATGTTTTTTATTGCACTTGGATTATGATGGATATGTGCAATATGTTGTGCTTGAAGACTGTTGAGGAGTTTCTACTATTGTGTATTGTGTTGCATGGTAACTGGTGTAACTCTGGTTGTTCCTTGTGCCACAAGTAAAGGAAGGGCATTGGGGTTTGGTCTCCTCAGTAGGTTTGGTGTGTGATGATTAAGTGTGTGCAAGATAACCTCAATTGACTGTGTGAGGTTTCTAACGATACTTGAGTTGTATCTCTTAAGTTCACTCATAAAGGCACTTTTGATGAGTTTGTTAAAGAAAATTTAGAGGCGTCTATTTTGGGTTTTAATAGAGTCTTCCTAATACTTGACCTAATTAGGAAAGTGACTATGAGTCTTGCAGTTGTTGGTATTGCTGAAGCTTGGAATATTTTTGAGGACCTTGAAGGTGATCAAGGGTTATTTATTTTCAATAAGAAGTGTTAGGCATAAGAACAAAGCTTTGTTTTGTGAGTTCAAGAAGAAGGGAACAAATTTCCTACAACATGTCGGGACATTATGTTAGCAGGTGTGTAGAATCCTATTGTGTAACAGATGCTTTGGGTTCCAGACAAATGTGTGTTGATCACATATGTTTGAAACCTACTCCTAACTTGGAAGAGGAGGAATTTGTGGTTGTATCTAAGATGTTTTATCCAAAAACACATCTTAGATACGTTGGTTGAAACATGGTCAACCTATTGGTAACTTCTTGGTTCAATTTATTTCTGATCCAAGTTAGTAGAAGTGCATAGGCTGAGCTTTAGCGTCCTGGAAAATTTTGTTATCTCATCCAACTGTTTTTATATACAAAGGAAAAGTTCATATGTGAAGGAAATTCTCTTTGAATTATGGAAGATCCTTCTGATCAAAGGAACCATATTTATTTTGGAATTTTGTTTGTGGAAAAAGAATAGATTATGTTTGAGTTGAGAGATTTATGTGGGTGTGCACTAACCACATGTTGTAATGTTATTAGGGAGGAGAATATATGATTCTCAAGGTGTTCATAGCAGTCGATGAAGAAGAATCCTGAATCTGGAGTTGGAGAGTCTTGAGATATCAGATGTAATGTCTTGACATCTTTGTGTTGAGAATTTATTTTTCTCAACTTGGTTTGACTAATGTTTCTCTCAAACAGAATGAAGGTTGTTTACTCAAACTTGATATCTCTTATCAAGTCTATGATAAAATTGAACTCTTGTTCTACTAAAGTGGAAGAGACATTTTAGGGTTGTGCGTAATGTCTATGTATCAACCTGAGGTAAGCTAACATTGTGGAAGATTAACTTACAATCATAATGAAATGTCCAGGATAATTGGGAGAAGCAGAAGTACTCTTGGACATTCTGTTTGAAGGGTTGATGATCATACAAAACCCTATGTATTATGGTCTCCATCATAGAGGGAATCTCCTATTTAGGTTCAGAAGACTTGTAATCATACACCTCAATGTTGGATAGGTGGTCTGGATTTCGTGCTTAAGAAGAAGATCCTTGAGGTGTAATTATGTGCAGTTCTGTTGATTTTGTTTTTTAGGATTGGCTTTATGTTTGGTAAAACTAATTTAGAAGCAATAGGTTAAATAGGACTTATAACTTGTAAGGAGAAAGCAGGTTGAAGTTCTATTTAATGGAGAAACATGTTGTGTTGAAATTTTTCAACATCTAGAACAACATGTCAAAGAAGATGTCATGACATCATACATCACGATATTGAACTGTCAACATTTGTTTCAGTTCTGTTTTAAATTGTGCAGAATATTATGGGAATATTATGCATCATATGTGGCGTGTTTGTGAAGGTATATGTGGAGGTCCAAGAGCTAAGGATAAAGATAAACAAGGACCTTGATTGTAGCAGAAGTTATCTGCTTGTTTACCTCTGCAGAAAGTTTATTACTGCAGAAGTTTGTTACAGCTTATGTTGTTATTTTGAAAGCCCAAATCCAGTTGGGTAATAGGTTATAAATAAGCAGTTGTAACCTAGTTTTAGTAAGCTATCCGGTTTTAGAAAGATGTGATCTTTAGGGTTAGCCATGTAAGTGAACCACCCAAATTATGGGATGGTCACTAATTTGTAACTCGAAGCCTGTAGGCAAGAGGATTATTTTACTCACTTAGAAGCTGTGAAGCAATGAGTGCAGTTGTGTCATTGGAAGAAGCTGTCAAGCAATTTCAAGTTTGGTTTATGTCACTTGAGTGACTGTTTTATATTGTGTTTTAAGTGTGGTATCTTCAAACTGTTTTAGTTGTGTTTGAAGTGAGGTATCTCCAAGCTGATTGTGTTAGGAGCCAAGCAATTAATGTAGTTGCTAGTGTGATAGTAGCTGATAGACATCATTGAGGTGATTAGAAATGAGTGGAGGTTCTCATATCTAAGTGTGGTATCTTAGGTAGAAGGGTCATTGGGTAGTCTGATTAAGTGACGAGTGTAAACAAGGTGGTTTCCCTCCGACTTAATACTGCTGATAGTGAACTTCATTCCTTGCTTGGTATGCCCCCAGATGTAGGTTGGTTAGAACTGAACTGGGTTAACAATTCCTTGTGTTCTTTTGTTTCCTATATTTTAATTGTAATTCTACCTTGTGTGTTTGTAATGTCGGATCAGATGTCACGACATCCTGAGTCTGGCCCACACCAGAATTTCAAGTTCACTGCATGTGTTTTGATCTGGTCTTGAAGGTTGATCAACTACTAATGGTTGATCCTTTTGTGATCCTTCAATAGTGGTGTATAGATTACTATGGTGTTTTTTCCAGAACCACGATTAAGGGTTAAATCAAAATAACTGAGATGAATGTCCTATTAGATGTCGGAACATTATCTCATGTATGTTTGTTGCTTCAGAAGAAAGCTTGTTTTGAAGATCATGGGATGATTATTGCTGATCACTATTGGATTCCTAAGTTGGAATGAGTGACCATGATAGAGTATGAAGTCCAGTCATTGACCAAGTCTAGAATGTTGTGAAGAATTCTCTTGTACTATGAGTTGAAGAAGATGTATGCCAGATCAAATGTTATAACATCTTTTGAAAAGGAGTATCATCTGCAGCTATGTGTGTGGGGAAGTTTTTTCTATGATGACAAATACCTTGTCAGGAGCTTTATATAAGTCTGATCTTGTGAAGGTGGGCCTGTTATTGATGGTAAAGATATTTTCGGGAGCTAGGTACTTATCTGAAGTGTGGATGCAAATTTGATCTCTAAATTGCTAGTTTAGAAAATGTTTGAGAGCTTATTTATCTCTGTGACACTTAGGTGCTTGTAATAACATGAATGGACAACATAAGGTGCGATTCTTTGAGATCTTCTTGTGTTTATTGAGAGCTTCTTTAAGGACTTCTCAGCATAACGAGTCCTTTGAATTGTGTGATTAAGAACCATGGTGTTTAGATTTTGTATTACGAAGTTGATTTCCTAAATGATGTTGTAACATCATGTTGGGGTGTGTTTTGGAAGATGTTTGGGTTTGACCATTTTGAGTTGGATGCTCAGACATTGTTGTCAGAAGTGGAAATTCTGACTATGGTGATTAGAATATGAAAATTCTGATCTTGTGTATAGTAATATGTTCTGAAAATACAAGACTACTATCATTTTTGAAGTCTTCACTAGTATCAACAATTTCTAGTGAATGAAAGGGCAGAAGAAGGTTATCAGATACTGAGGTCTGATTAGAATACTTGTTGAGGGGGTGGTTTCTTCTATTATAAGTAAAAGATGGTGGCAATCTGGAACTTGTATAATAACCAAGCTAAGAGAACTTATTCTGGAATATGTGAGAAATTCCAAATAAAGTGTGTCTCGTGTGAATCTGTAAGTACATTTATCAGTTGTGCCCTTGTTGTGTGAATAGCTCAGGTATGTGGTTGTACTCTAAAGGAGCTAAGTATTTGGTTCAAGAGTGTTTTCACAAGGGTGTGGATTTGATTCAGCATGTATGTGAAGTGTCCGTCCTCCACTATGGAAGTATGAAGGTTGTCAAGTGTTCTTCTCTTGTGTTCAAATGGTTATCTTCAGCATGAGAATTAGTTATCCATGACATGGAAAGCTATAAATTGTTTGTTGCATCAGTGTAGATGTGATGAAGATTGTGTAAGGTCTAATCTGGTATGAAGAATGTATACCTCTTATGAGGAAATGATGTCAGACAACATGTCGTGACATTTTGATGCTGAAGTTTGTTGGTCTGATCTTGTCAAGCATAAGTTGATTCTAGCTTTAGGAAGCTAGTTGTTTGAAGCATGATCACACATGCTCCTTAGGAGGAGTCTGAAGAGCACTTTTGGTTGAGTTTGGGAGAATTTATTTTTCTCTGCAAATTTCTTTTGGAGGATTCTATAATGGTCTTTGTTGATGAGAGGTTTCACACTTATCTTGGAGTGTGTTATTAAGCCTAGGTGGAAGGAGTACACTTAGAGTCCAGTTAAAGACATTGTGTTTATACTTCAAAACATATGGTGAAGCAATCCTGACTAGTGGTTGAATCTCTGTTGGTCAAGATTTCGTGCATGCAAAGGAACCAGAAGATGTTTGACTGAATGTCAGGATATTATGCATGACATGTTCCATTGCGATAAACAAAAGACCTTTATAGACAGTGGTTTCAAAAATACTCGTCAGAAGAGAGTGTACAACATGATTAGTGTTTATGCATATGCATTTAATGGAATAATAAAGGCTGACAGAATCTGGTTTGGACGATGCATTGTTGTTAGTTATCTCCCCTTAATAATATTTTCATTGACCAATGTCGTTATTTCCTAAGAGAACTACTTGGCTATTTAAAGAGGTAACTTCTTCACTTCCTTCATCTTATAGTGGTCACTCTGTCTTTGTTCTCATGACCTTAATAATGGTTGTTTGTCATGTATTAGAAAAAATGGAGGAGAAAGGTATTATTCATATGTCTATTAGTCTGAAGTTTGTCTTTGCAGTTGATTTACAAAGATGTCAAACAAAATGTCCTATTATGAGTTTGTATCTGGGAAGTTCTTTTGTGACTCGTGATCTAAGTTATAAACACAACAGACTGTGTTCGAGTTACCCGAGTAACATTGAGATCCCCGCTTTGTGTTAGGTCATTGTTTAACTTTCCTCTTATGCGCCATGTGACGAATGTTTCTGGTTTAATGAGGAATGATACCTTTGTCATATTATGGATAAAATGGGGAGAGAATATGTGGAGATGAAGATGTTATGTTATTGATGTTGTGGCATCACATTTCGAGATGTCAAGTGTAAATACTGAAGACTCTATCAAACTAAATTGAAGACCATCAAGTATGAAGAATCTGACTGAAGATTATGATTGACTACTTTGCTCTGATGTTTTTTAATGGTTTTTGTTGATTTGTATTGTATAGTCTTTGTTTTTTTATTTAAATAAGTTTTAGCCAAAATAAGCCAAAGAGGGAGATTGTTAATTTTCTGTTTTTATGGTTGGCATTATGTTTGGTAAAACTAATATAACACAAATATCTTAAATAAGATGTGATTACTTGCTATGAAGAACAAGTAAAGCAAGAAGTCCTATTTTATGTTGAGACATTTTGAGTGGAAGTGTTTCAACATCTGGAGCAACATGTCGGATAAGATGTCATATGCAGGTTCATTCGACATCATACCTAAGTTGAACTGATTGTTATATTCAATTAAGTCACAATAACATAATATATTTTAAGGATAGAATGTTATCCTATGTGGCACTATTTTATAGGTCAAGAAAAATCAAGAACAATATTGAAGAATATGCACTTTATAATTATGTAGATAAATTAGGAAAATTTGATTGAGTGAGAAGTTGTAAACTTGAGACTAGTTTAGCTTCGAATTGATACTATTATAGTGGACTTTATTCCTTGCTGGATATGCCCCTAGATGTAAGAGAGTTACTATGAATTTGGTTAACAATTATAGTGTTTTGTTTACTTTTCAGTACTATTTTGTATGTGTTTCTATCTGACCTGTTTGTTTAATTCAGATTCAGATGTTTTAATATGTCATATGACATCTGAAGTCTGTTTTACCAAAATTTCAATTATTTCAAACAATCCTTAATGGTAAGCAAAGATACCTAATAGGAAACAATCCTTAATACTTAGGAATTTGTAACACAACAATAATTTGTATAATGGACAAGACTTAATCAAATTACCAAAGTCTTCTTCTCTTTCAAATATGAAATATCAATATCATAAACTCTCTAAGTGTTCAATGATGCTTTTAGAATGATATGAAAGTTTTATCAAAAATCATATAAGTATGGAAATTTGTAATGAAAATTATATAGATAATTTTGATTAAAGAAGTGGTATGAAAACTAATGTGTTTTGCCTTAAATACATCCTAAAAAACCTCTATGAATTAATGCAAAAGTTTAAGATATTTTTCATGAAGGTTTGAAATAGTTTAGAATGGAAATGGTTCATGAAAAGGCATTATGAAAATACATCCCAATGTTTCATGAAAATACATCCCAATGTTTTTCAATTTTCAAATTTAAAATACGGTTTCAGACCGGTGGGAATTATGGTTGTTTTTATGTGATGTTACGACGAGTTCAAATGCCATAGTTTATCAAAAACAAAATGTTTGAAAAATTAAAAGTTGTCCAAGTTTTTGAACCAACCTTATGCAATATCTATTGATTTGTCCAAGTCAATAGATTATACTTGAAAGTGATTTAACATAGTTTAAACATGAAAAATAAATTTTGCAATGCATGATAAAAAAATTGAGCACTATGAAATGTAATGATATGGGATTTCTATACCTTGAAACTTGATCACAAAGCTTGAAAAAAATCATGCATCTTTTTTCTTCTTCTTTGATAATGTAAATGATGGGTTTGTCTTCATCAAAACATGTTGGAAGCTTGTCTCCACATCCTCCTCTTCTTTTATGATGACAATCATGCAAGTTGAGAAGCTTGAGTCTCTTAAAACGTTTGAGAAGCTATAGACAAATTTTTTGTTTCAAAAAGGATGGAGAAAAGAGTTGAAAGTTGATATAAGAAATCATGAAAATATTATTAATTCTTTTATCTTTGAGTTTTACCTCATGATTTGTTTCATATTCAATTAAACATGTATCCTTAGTGAACTTGATTTTAAAGCCTTTGTCATAAATTTGGATTATATTTAGAAGATTATGCTTTAGTCTTTCAACATAAACTACATCCTCAACGGATGTGAAAGATGGTGCTCCAACTTTTCCTATGACAAGAATTTTTACTTTATTGTTGTCTCCATAAATGACAAAATCCTTGCCTTTAAGAATTAGATTTGAAAACTTGTTTATATCTCTTGTCATATGCTTTAGAACAACCATTATCAAGATATCATAGATTTGAAGTGGGCTTCAAGCAAACTTACAAAACAAATCAAGTTTTGTTTGGTATCCAATTTGGATTGGATC
>CM038796.1:15450313-15556997 GCA_021764765.1 Vicia sativa
TTATCTTGCACACACTTAATCATCACACACCAAACCTACTGAGGAGACCAAACCCCAATGCCCTTCCTTTACTTGTGGCACAAGGAACAACCAGAGTTACACCAGTTACCATGCAACACAATACACAACAATAGAAACTCCTCAACAGTCTTCAAGCACAACATATTGCACATATCCATCATAATCCAAGTGCAATAAAAAACATCCTAGGTTTAAAAATAAATCAAACCTAACATAGTAGTTCATCCTCTAAGATACACGCCTAATAACAACAGACAGGTCCAATACATACCTTGTCACGAATAATCCATCCTCAACTTCAAGGGACCATTCAAAAACAATAAGAACTATTCAAGTTCAAACAACTTTTTAGTAGTACCTTCTACCTTGACCATAAACCAGAAAGTATCCCCCTCGGATCTTATCCAGAAACAAATAGGATGCCTGTCCTAATACCAATTAAAATTTTGGTAAGACAAACTTCAGATATCCTATGACATGTTGAGACCTATAAATCTGACTTAAACAAACAAGTTAGGTATAAACACATACAAAACAATACTGAAAATTAAATAAAACACCATAATTGTTAACCCAGTTCGGAACAACTCTCCTACATCTTGGGGCATACCAAGCCAAGGATAAAGCCCACTATAATAGTATTAATTCGAAGTTAAACCAGTCTCAAGTTTACAACTTCTCACTTAATCACTACTCTTGCTAAATTTCTATCTAAGACTCACCTGGATATGAGGTCGTCCTCAATCCCTCTTTAATCATAGACAACGATTGAATAAACAGGAAGACACACTTCCATGACAACAAAATGGAAGACTCACTTCCATGACAATACCTAGCCAAGACTCTTGTCTAACACAACTTGGAGTTTTTTACAAGCTTCCTCCATAAACAATACTCACTCTTGCTTCACAACTTTGAGGAGAAAAATAATATAGAGTTACAACTCTATAAAAAATCCTACTCACATGTCGAGTGGATTATACAACCAACTCTCCTAGAGAGTGGTACAGACTCATCCCTAATGATTACATCTTTTCTAATTTCGGATGATACCTTTCTTAGGTTACAAATACTTCTATTTATAACCTATATCCAAACTGGATTCGGGCCTTCAATAACAACCTATCCACTGTTACAATCATGTAGAAGATTCTACATAACAATAGGTCTTCAATCAAATCTTCCTAATTTATCTCCGTAATTAGAAAGTGCATATTCTTCAATATTCTTCTTGACCTATAAAACAATGCCATATAGGATAATATACTATCCTTAAAATATATTATGTCATTGTGACTTAATAGAATATAATAGCCATTAGCTCAGGCGCGATGTCGAATGAACCTGCATATAACATCTTATCTGACATGTCACTCCAGATGTTGAAACATTTCAACTCAATATTTACTTATTTTCCATGATTGTTGGAAATAAGTGTGTGAAATCACAATAGCATTATTCTTGGTGATTTGATTAGAGTCTTGTATAGGAGGACTAATGATTCCTATCCATAATATCTAACAATAATAAAATATCTTACATGTGGTAAGGAAGCTAGATGTACTCTCGTATTGTGAGGGAAACTAGTATAAATTTCAGTGCTCTTTACTTTATGTACTTTATCGTTTTCATCATCTAACCTAAGCAGAAAAGATACAACCAATATTCATAAAAATTGCATAAAGTTTTAAAATCCTAATTCACCTCCTCTTAAGCGCACTCAATACTTACAAACTGACGACCATATCGAAAAAGTATTTAAATAATAAAAAGAATAAAAATATTCAAAAACATAAATAAAATAAAAATTGTTAAAATTGTGAAAAATAAAAATAATAATTGTTAAAATTGTGAATAGTATTAAATTATTCTTTTCAGACCTAAAACAAGCTCATATGACTTAAAAATCCATAATCAAAGATGCTATGATTTGGACTTGTGAATCGATTCCATATTCGAAAATGCATAATAATAGTGATTTAGTCATTTTGACGCCAATTCTATTGAACTTTACCAACACACAACTTCAATACATGCTATCAGCTTTCTGTATTAATTACATTTATAAATTCATTAAAATTTGAGATTTATCCTGCTTAATTGTGGATCTAACTCGTTTAATTATTTTTATAAATAATAAAAAGTAATGATACCTGTTGGTGCACAAGAATCAAAGATGATTGGAATAATGGGAGAATAATGAGAGAATGACGGCTACACAAAGGAGAAAGAAATAAGGATTGTTGTTATAAATGATAGCTACCACTAGTCTATTTATACACAAAGTAAATTGCCACATATGTCCTAAAAGGTAAACTTAATGACTAAGATAAATAGTACAAACTAGAAAATACTAAAGTACCATGAAAACTAAACTTAACAGCTACGCTAAAGAACCCAGAAGTTAAGCATACTTCTGGACGTAACCTCAGAAGCTTCTGCTTCTAACTAACAACCTCAGAAGCTTTACTGCTTCTGAACAACAACATCTTCTAAATAACAACATCGAAAGATCGAACATCGAAGCATCCGCTCGATTAACAAAAACTTCTGAATATTGAATTACTCTTCAATAACATCCCTTAATTCATATTCTGCTATCCAAAATCTACAACACCAATTCAATCCCTCAAACGGATAAGGTGTTCAGTCTTGACATCTTTCATCAGAACTTCTGCAAGTTTCTTCTGGTTGCTACAGTGTACAACTTCCAATACGACATTTAGAAATGCAGATTTCTCCTTGAAAATCGATCTGGCGCTGATGGTTTTCTTCTCCTTTGGAAGCTTAGTTAACTTCCAAGTCTTGTTTCTTTCTAAAGCCTCAAATTCTTCTTTCATGGCATTCAGCCACACTTTCTTCTTAAGAACTTCTCCAATACCTATTTGTTCATAATCTCCTTCTGATTCTAGAACCGTATCTCCTTCTGGGCTTTCTTCAAAAGTTTTACTTCCACCAAAAGTTCCACCTTTGTTAACTTTTGGACCTTGTCCAGAACCACCACCTTCAAAAGTTCCTCCTTCAGAATCATGACCACCACCAGAGGCTGGACTACCTTTAGCAGATCCTCCTTCAGAAGGTCCACCTTTAGAGTCATGATTACCACCAAAAGCATGATCATCTCTAGAAGCTTGTCCTCCAGAACCTACATCTTCAGAGTTTTCCCTTCCAGAAACATGATCGGCACCAGATTTTGGATCATCATCAAAATCTGGATCAGAATCAGATTCGCTATCTGACTCATCTTTAGAGTCTCCAGAAGATTCTTCATCTACTGATTCTAACTCTTCTTCAAAACTTTCAAGTCCTGACTCATCTTCTGAAGCAAAATCTCCTTGAGATTCTAACTCATCTTCTGATTCTTCTTCAGACAGAGAATCACCTTCAGATTCTGACTTGTGTTCACCTTCAGAGTCATCTTCTAACTCTGATTCTTCTTCCGAAACCTCAGATTTTGACTCATCTTCATAATCTTCAATGTCATTTTCTGACTCTGACTCATAAAGAAACACTCATTTAGAATCAGAATATTCAAAGTCATCTTCCTCCCCTTGAGAATCAGAAAATGACAATCTGACAGATTCCTCGTCAGATTCATATGCCATCAATAGCACAGGTTCATCATCTGAATCACCTCTGGCTATTTTTACTTCTTCTTTGTTTGACCATCAATCTCTAGCAAAGTGGCCAAACTGCTTACAACAGTAACATTGAACCATTCTCTTGTCATAATTCTCCTTTCCCTTCCGATGTCTCTTTTCATCAAAATAGAAGACTTCTGACTTCTAAGACCTACCATGTTTTTTCATCTTCTGGTCTTTCTTGACAAAAGAAGCCTTCAGAGCCTGCACAACTTCCCTCTCAGAAGTTCTTTTAGTCAGACGCAACTCTTGCGCCTCTAGACTACTTTGCAGCTCTTCTATTCTCATGGTGTCCAGATCTTTAGAATGTTCTATTGCTACAACAATGTAATCAAATTGAGGAGTAAGTGACCTCAATACCTTCTCAATGATTACTTGTTCAGAAAGAGTTTTGTTAGAACATAGTTTGGTTCTACACCAATCTTAGAAGTTTTGATGATAACAAGTAATGTTGATGACAATTATGTTTTGACCTTAATGAATAAATATTTTGTATGAATCATTGTTGTCTCCTAATTTTGTTTAATAGAGTATGCAGATGAAGTTCTGACCTTGAAAAGAAAGGAAGTTTTTTATCTAAACTTACAAAAGTTCTGATAGCAGAAGAAGACTCTGATATAAGAGAAGTCCTGATACGATCTAAGAGAAGTTCTGCTACGCTCTAAGCGAAGTTCTGATATGTTAGAATATTTACGCTCTAAGAGAAGTTCAGATACGTTAGATGATTCATGCTCTAAGCGAAGTTCTGATGAAATTCTAAAAAGAACCAAAGGTTGCACCAAACTCTGATGTAAACCTTGTCAGTTGATCTTAGAAATCTTAAAGCTCTGCTACATTATCTTCTGATCAAGACATCAAAGATTCAAGCCAAACTTCTGAAAGCACTAGACTTCTCTACAAACTCTGATATCCATGTTCTAGATGCAATGTTCAGATGCGTTGCCATTCATTAAATAAAGATTTGAAGCAACGACTGATTTCCAACAGGATCTCGCTTTTATGGAAAGAACAATTAAGTTCAATTATCATCATTCCATATACAAACTATATGTCTCAAACGGATAAGTTGTTGACGCCTATATAAAGATCCATTCTTTAAGAAAACTAGAGAGAACTCCCTGCATACAACAACGAGAGAAAATCTCAAATCATTCATATTCTCTAGTTCATAAGCACTTGATATTTTTGTGCAAAAATCACAGTTGTGATATAGCTTTTTAGAAGCATCATAAAACACACATCTTTATAATTGACTATTAAGTTGAAATTCCTTGAGAAACCAAGTTGTGGTTGTTTTTGAGAAGACTAAGACAGTTGTTTTAGTGAATTTGTAATGAAGTTCGATTAGTGGATTAAGACCTCGAGAGAGGAAAATCACCTTGCGGATGGATGGAGTAGTTTGAGTTCAAACAAACCGGATAAAAATAATCTTGTCAATTTAATTTGATTTCAAAACCCCAATTCAACCCCTCATTTCTTATGTTTTCATCCTTCAATTGGAATCGAGCGCTTGGTTGGTGCTACACTTAAGCGTGTCGATAAAAGATCCGACTTGAAAAACACTATGGAAGAACATGTTCGAACAACTATGATCACTATGAGGACGAGTAATGGCGGACCCCAATATTTGATGGAGAAAAGTTTGATTACTAGAAGGACAAAATTGAAAGTTTGGCCCATGACGGTGACCTCTAGGACATGGTAATAGATGACTATACTCATCCGGGTTGAAAGGAAGAAAATGTCGAAGAAGAAGGAATTCAAAATCACCACAAGGCCGAACCATCCTTCTAGTGCTATCTCATTATGAGAAGATCACAAACAGATACTCAGCTAAGAACATCTTTGATTCCTTAAGAATGACACATGAAGGAAACACACAAGTCAAAGAAACAAAAGCCCTTGCTCTCATTCAGAAGTACAAAGCATTCAAAATGGAAGAAGATGAAACTGTTGAAGCAATGTTCTCAAGGTTTCAAATTCTGGTAGCTGGCTTAAAGGTTCTGGATAAAGGATACTCTATTGCTGATCATGTAAAGAAAGTCATTAGAAGTCTTCCCCAGAAATGGAGACCGATGGTGACAACTCTCAAGCTTGCATAAGATCTCAACAAAACCTCTCTAGAAGAACTCATCAGTTCATTAAGAAGTCACGAGATTGAATTAGAAGAAGATGAGCCCCAGAAGAAAGGTAAGTCTATTGCTCTTAAATCTAACAAAAAATATGACTCAACAGCTTTTTAGGCAGAAGAAGAAAACTCTGGAGGATCATCATCAGAAGATGATGATATATCTCTGCTCTCCAGAAGAGTTCAACAACTCTAGAATAATAGAACAGAGGAAGTTCAAACATTCCAGAAGATCTAGCATCTTCTCTGATCCATCCTCTGGACACAGAAAATCAAGAAGCAAAGAAGTTGTTTGCTATGAATGTAAGAAACCAGGTCACTATAAAAGCGATTGTCCTAAACTTCTGAAAGAGAAGCCAAAGAAGAGGTTTGACAAAGAAAAGAAGAAAAGTCTTATGGCAACATGGGATGACTTAGATTCTTTTGAAGCTTCGTCAGACCCATAAGATGAAAGAGCCAATATAGCTTTAATGGCCAATATAGCTGACAGCTCAGATTCCTCTGACTCTGATTCTGATACTGAAGAGGTATTTCCAAATTTAGCTGTTAATTTTTCTAAAGCTGAATTAACATAAAGCATATTTGAAATACTTGAAAACTATCAGAAGCTTCAAATCAAATACAAGAATTTGAAACGAAATCTTGTATCTAATTCTGAAGATACTAAGAACTTGAAACAGAAAATTCTGAGCTTAAGGAAATCGTTTCAGAACTTAAAATTAAAAATTCTGTTTTTAAAGAAAATCTACAAAAGGCTCAAGAAAAAATCTATTTCAGAAGTTCTGAGTAATACTGATAATATTTTGAAAGAATATGATATTGGTTTTCAAGAATTTCTTGCTAAAAGCATAGGCAGAAGCAAAATAGCTTCAATGATCTATAAAGTAAGTAGAAACAGAAGAAAAGGTTTAGGATATGTGCCTTCTAAAGATGAGAAACCATATTCTGAAGTAGATGATATGGTCATTAAATATACACCTCTGAAATCTCACTTCACTTATGGTCACCCACATGACATAAAATATACTAGTGAATCATATTATGCAAAATCTTATGATAAACCTAAGTTCAAATAGAACTTTAGAAAATCTAACCAAAAAGGACCCAAAAAGATATGGGTACCTAAGGACAAAATAGTATATGTTGCAATTGTCTTTGACAACAAAGTTGAAACACCGTCTTGGTACCCGGTCTCGGATGCTCGACACATGAGGGAAGAAAGCATATGTTCCAAAGTCTGAAACTTAAAGTGGAGGTTACGAGGTTTCGAGGCAACTAGAAGGGTAAAATCATTGGCTCTGGAACTATTGGTAACAGTTCTTTACCCTCTATTACAAATATTCTATTAGTAGATGGATTAATGCATAATTTGTTATCCATAAGTCAATTAAGTGATAACGGTTATGATATTATCTTTAATCAAAAGTCTTGTAAAGCTGTTAGTTAGAAAGATGGAACAATCCTCTTTAATGGTAAAAGGAAAAACAACATTTATAAAATCAAACTTTCTGAACTTAAAAGTCAAAATGTTAAATGTCTTATGTCAGTGGACAATGAGCAATGGGTCTGGCACTGACGATTGGGACATGTTAGTATGAGAAGAATATCACAAATTAAAAAACTCAATCTAGTCAGAGGACTTCCTAATTTGAAGTTCAGCTCAGAGGCTCTGTGTGAAGCATGTCAAAAAGGCAAATTTTCAAAACCTCCTTTTAAATTAAAAATGTTGTTTCTACCTCTAGGCCATTAGAAATTCTACATATTGATTTGTTTGGACCGTGGGCATCCATCAATGGCAAGAAGTATGGGTTGGTGATCGTAGATGACTATAGTAGATGGACATGGGTAAAATTCTTAAGACACGAGGATGAGTCACATTCTGTGTTTGCTAACTTCTGTAATGTAGTCCAGAATGAAAAAGAGTTTAGAATAGTAAATATCAGAAGTGATCATGGCGGTGAATTTGAAAACAAAGACTTTGAAAAACTTTTTAATAAAAACGGTATTTCTCATGATTTTTCTTGTCCTAGAACTCCACAACAAAATGGAGTTGTAGAACGTAAAAACAGAACTTTACAAGAAATGGCTAGAACCATGATCAATGAGACTAATATTGCTAAACATTTACGCCAAAAGCGGTGAACACGTGTTATATCCATAATAGAATCTCTATAAGACCTATTTTGGAAAAGACTCCTTATGAATTGAGGAAGAATAGAAAGCCCAACATTTCTTATTTTCATCCTTTTGGATGTACTTGTTTTATTCGAATACCAAATATTATTTAAATAAATTTGATTCTAAGGCACATAAAAGCTTAATGTTAGGATATTCTAAACACTCAAAAGGCTACAAAGTACATAACACCTGAAACACTTAATGTAGAAGAATCTATTACTATGATTTGATGTCAATCTTGGCCCTCAAAAGTCAAAGAAAAAGATTCTCTGCGATATAGAAGTTCAATTTACAGGATCGAAGATAGTCTTGACGAAGTTTCAAGAAGCCACCAAAGTAACCCGATGAACCCATCCAGAAAAATCCATCTAGAAGCGACTTAGCTCACCACGAAGAAATTATTTTGGGAAAGAAAGATGATCCAATCGAACCATATCTACATTCAAAATTCAAGAATCTCTCATGGGTCTTGTGTCCTTGGTGAACCAACCGTAGATGAAGCTCTTCAAGATAATAATTGGATCATTGCAATGCAAGAAGAACAAAATCAATTCACCAAATGACGTATGGGATCTTGTGCCCAAACCAAAAGGTTTCAACATTATTGGAACCAAGTGGGTCTTCGAAACAATTTGAGTGAACAAGGAGAGTAGTCAAAAACAAAGATCGATTGGTAGTACAAGGTTATAGTCAAGAAGGAATAGACTATCTGAAACCTTTGCTCCATTCGCTAGGTTAGAATCCATCGACTTTTAATTTCATATGTTGTTAATCATAATATCACACTATATCAGATGGATGTAAAAGTGCATTTCTAAATGGTTACATTTATGAAGAAGTATATGTCCATCAACCCTGCTTTGAAAACTCAAAACATCCAATTTGTTTATAAACTCAAAAAATCTTTGTATGGTCTTAAACAAGCTCCCAGAGCTTGGTATGAAAGACTAAGTAATTTCCTATTAGAAAAAGATTTTACCAGAGGGAAAGTGGACACAACCTTATTCTGTAAGACATTTAAAAATGATATTCTAATATGTCAAATTTATGTTGATGACATAATTTTTGGTTCTACTAAATCCTCCCTTGGGAGAGAGTTTGCTAAGTCTATGCAGGCAGAGTTTGAAATGAGTCTCATGGGCGAACTTAAATTCTTTTTGGGAATTCAAATACATCAGACCCCATAAGTAACTTACATACATTAGAGTAAGTATGTTAAAGAACTTCTGAAGAAATTTGACATGTCAGATAGAAAACCTTCTAAAACCCCTATGCATCCCACATGTATCTTGGAGAAGGAAGAGGTAAGTAAGAAAGTAGATCAGAAGATCTACAGAGGTATGATTGGCTATCTCTTACTGCTTGAAGACCTGATATTTTATACAGTGTTTGTCTCTATGTTAGATTCTAATCAGATCCTAGAGAAACTCACTTAACTGATGTTAAGCGAATTCTCAAGTATCTGAAAGGTACTACTAATCTTGGTCTATGTTACAGAAAATCCAGAGAATACAAACTTATAGGATACTATGATGCTGACTTTGTTCGAGATAGAATAGAAAGGAAAAGTACTTCTGGAAGCTGCCAGTTTTTGGGAGAAAATTTGATATCTTGGTCCAGCAGAAGACAATCCACTATTGCACTATCAACTGCAGAAGCAGAATATATAGTAGCAGCTGGATGTAGTACTCATATGCTTTGATGAAAAGTCAACTTGAGGACTTTCAGGTATTCGAGAGTAACATTCATATCCTCTATGATAACACTTCTGCTATTTGTTTATCTAAAAATCCTATTTTACATTCTAGAGCTAAGAACATAGAAATTAAACATCATTTCATTAGGGACTATATTCAGAAGGGGATTATTTCTTTAAACTTTATTGATACAGACCATCAATGGGCTGATATATTTAAAAAACCCCTTGCTGAAGATATGTTCAATTTCATTCTGAATCATCTCAGTATGGAATTATGCCCAGAATGAAAAGCTTTTTATTTTTAATCGTTAGAATACTATTCTCGTGAACTTCGATCAATTGTCCTTCATAAGTGAGAAGGGTAAATGAATCAGAATCTATCAGAAGATCTGAGAGATGACTCAAATTAAGATAGAAACATGAAGTTCACCAGAACAACACCTGTCAATCTTAGTCGTTAAAGTCACTCTCATAATATGAACACATGTTCAAACTCTGATAGAGTGAAAACGCTTGAATTGCTACATCGAGGAGCTGGTCACATTGGTAACTGTTCACTATATTTTCACGCCACCTCTCTTGTCAGAAATCATCATGTTTTCAATAATTTTTTATATACTCAGCTTTAACAGTCTTAAATTTTTTTTAAATTTTATCTTCTACTGGTCTCATTCAGCAAACTTTATTTTTCAACCCTCAACTGATTTCATGTTCAAACCTTCATCTTCTGCACATTTCCTTCTGTACTCTGTTTTTCCTCTTAATACAATTATCTTTTGTCTTGTCCTATTAATTTCTTTTTGATTTATGACAAAAAAGGGGAGAATGTAAGATATTTTGAATATCATAGTTACTGATAGACTAAGTCTCGAACATTCTAATATCATATTTGATTTCATTTCTGTCTAAAGATTTAAACAGAAAATATAACTTCTGGAAATCAACTTGGAACCTTCTGGAAATCAACTTGGAATCCTCGTCATACTCTGGACGAAACTTTAGGGAAGTACAATGTTCTCTAAACTTATATGTATATTAAATTCAGGGGGAGACCTCTCTTTGTCAAAATATTTATGTTTTGTCATCATCAAAAAGGGGGAGATTGTTAGAACATAGTTTGGTTCTACACCAATCTTAGAAGTTTTGATGATAACAAGTAATGTTGATGACAATTATGTTTTGACCTTAATGAATAAATATTTTGTATGAATCATTGTTGTCTCCTAATTTTGTTTAATAGAGTATACAGATGAAGTTCTGACCTTGAAAAGAAAAGATTTTTTTTTATCTGAACTTACAGAAGTTCTGATAGCAGAAGAAAACTCTTATCTAAGATAAGTTCTTATACGATCTAAGAGAAGTTCTGATATGCTCTAAGCAAAGTTCTGATACGTTAGAAGATTTACGCTCTAAGCGATTTTATGATACGTTAGAAGATTCACGCTCTAAGCGAAGTTCTGATGAACTTCTAAAAAGAACCAACGACTGCACCAAACTCTGATGTAAACCTTGTCAGCTGATCTAAGAAATCTTAAAGCTCTGCTACATTATCTTCTGATCAAGACATCAAGGATTCAAGCCAAACTTCTGAAAGCACCAGACTGCTCTACAAACTCTGATATCCATGTTATGGCTGCAATGTTCTGATGTGTTGCCATTCATTAAATTAAGATTTGAAGCAACGAATGATTTCCAACAGGATCTCGCTTTTATGGAAAGAACAATTAAGTTCAATTATCATCATTCCATATACAAATTATATGTCTCAAACGGATAAGTTGTTGACGCCTATATAAAGATCCATTCTTGAAGAAAACTAGAGAGAATTCCTGCACGTACAACACAAAGAAAAATCTCAAATCATTCATATTCTCTAGTTCATAAGTACTTGATATTTTTGTGTAAAAATCACAGTTGTGATATAGATTTTTAGAAGCATCATAAAACACACATCTTTGTAATTGATTGTTAAGTTGAAATTCCTTGAGAAACTAAGTTGTGGTTGTTCTTGAGAAGACTAAGACAGTTGTCTTAGTGAATTTGTAATCAAGTTTTGATTAGTGGATTAAGACCTCGTTGAGAGAGGCAAATGACCTTGACGGGTGGACTGAAGTAGTTTGAGTTTAAACGAACCAGGATAAAAAGAATCTTGTCAATTTAATTTGATTTCAAAACCCCAATTCAAACCCCATTTCTTGTGTTTTTCATCCTTCAAGTTTCTCCATAAGCCTTCATCTCATTAGTGATCAGAATCACTCTGGAGATATACTCTGAAACCTTCTCATTGTTCTTCATGTTGAGATTCTCGTATTGCTTTCTCAAGGACTGAAGCTTTACCTTCTTCACTGATGCGTCACCACCGTAACATCTGACCAGTGTGTCCCACACCTCATTTGATGTCATCAAATCTGCAATCTTCTCAAACACGTCCACATCCACACAGTGATGGATGAAGAACAACGCCTTCTGATCTTTATTCCTCTTGTTTCTCTGCGCCTCTCTCTTCTTCAGTTGCATCTGCTGCAACCGGAATATACCCATCAGTAACAAGCTCAAGAACATCTTGAGCTCCAAATAACACGTGCATCTGAATCATCCATCTTCTAGTTCTTGCCATCAAAAGCGGAAGTTTGGTACTCATATTTCGTTTCCGTTCATCTTGACCTTGTATAGTGCACTCGGATCTTCATTAAACACGGTGTTCCCCGGAATCGAGAAAATGTGATTACATTACAATTTGTTCAAAGATTCAACGTGAACCCAAAAACAAAATCAATCACACAAACTCTCACGTTTCACTTGTGTTTCCCTATGAATCGAACCAGAGCTCTAGATACAATTTGTTGGTGCACAAGAATCAAAAATATAATGGGAGAATAATGAGAATGACGACTACAAAAGGTATGAAAGAAATAATGATTGTTGTTATAAATGACAGCTACCACTAGTCTATTTATACACAAAATAAATTGCCACATATGCCCTAAAAGGTAAACTTAATGACTAAGATAAACAGTACAAACTAGAAAATACTAATGTACCCTTAAAACTAAACTTAATAGCTACGCTAAAGAACCCAGAAGTTAAGCATACTTCTGGACGCAACCTCAGAAGCTTCTACTTCTGACTAACAACCTCAGAAGTTTTATTGCAACAACATCTTACGAATAACAACATGAGCGTGAACATCAAGCATCGATCTTGATTAACAACAACTTCTAAATATTGAATTACTCTTCAATAATACCTTGTATTGTAGCTCAATAATGCACGTTAAGAAATCTATAAGTCAAATGTTTATAAATGAAATGTTTACGATGAAGGAAGAGAGTTTATATTTGAAAAAATGTACATTGATTTGATTAAAGAATTTATAACTAATTTTTTTATTATAGGATTATGTATACCAATTCCAAACACGATTGAATGGTGATGCCAAGTCAACAAAGCATACTATTATGCTCCGTTTTGAATTTCCTCTTGCGTTTTCGGCTGGCTCTCTTCTTTCCCATTAGCCTCCTTTTTACGCTGCATCTTCATCTTTATGACTAAACATATATCTTATCTACTATAATATTCTTATATATATATTCTCTTTTATTTATCTTTTTTATGAAAAAATATTCCAAATCAAATCAAATAAATATAGTATTCTATTCTACTGTTTATTTAATGTCATGTGTTGTTTTTTGGTGACATGCATGTGTTCAAAATATATCACAATTAACTTTAAAATATATAACATCTATTATGAGTGATTGAAAAATTAGCTATATATATTGCATTGTTTTCTTTATGAAAGAGAATATTATTGCATTATTATATGGTTATGGTATTAACATGTGCTAGTGTGAAAATTGAAAGAAGGACGCTGTTTTGACACGCAATAGAGGTTTAGATTGGGACACCAGCACATATCAACAAAGAGATTTTAAGCTCAAAATTTTACAACCTGCCAACAGCACTTTGTTGAGATTCCCTAATCTAATAATGTCAAACTTTTAATTGTAGTTTCAACATTCTTTACTTACGTTCGAGTATCTAATGTTTTGTAGGTTTTCACGGGGATAACTTTTCCACTTTAATTAATGGAGTACTAACTTATCTTGTAGCACCTTTCTTCTTCAAATAAAATGGTGGATGGTATATATGCAAACATTCCTACGATTAAATTAGTGACCATCTTAGAAGTAAGTGTTGGAACAATTAAAATTATTTAAGAAGAAGAGAGAAGAGAGAAAAAAATTATAGTGAGAAAAGAGGAATTTGTATTATATGATTCTCTATATGATTTACATCATATAGTGTCCATTTATAGATGACAAATATATGTGAGTTATTATATGATATACTCGACATACATACTAACATACTTTGACACAATAATTTTACGTTGTATTTGAATATGTCGAATAAATCTATATCCATTCAACTAAGTTTGACTCTATAGTCTATAGCTACTTCGACTTGGTCTCTATACAGACTTGTTTACTGAAATAGTGAATTACTAGTTTCTAACACTAGGTCGAACACAACATTGATGAACACAGACTTGTCTGCTGAAACAATGAATTACTAACTTCTAACGCACCACTTAATTTATGTTTTCAAGACTTCTCATCCTAATGTTTATCTTCAACTCATCAAACCTAATTTTCTTCAATGACTTGGTGAGTATATTAGCTAGTTATAATTCTGATTTGTAATGCTCAAGTTTAAATTTTGCTTTATTTACTTGATCGCTAAGAAAATGATACATCTTCTTGATGTGTTTGCTCCTTCCATGACACATTAGATGATTGGCTAGGTCGATAATTGACATGTTATCTGTAACACCCCAATATTACCCAAAGTTTAATATGCAAAAATCAGAGTAATTTAAAATTTTCATAAATTAAATACTGAGGCATCACACCTTCAAAAATAACTCACTTTAAACAGTTTGCTTTAAAGTATAAATGGATACATAGCATCGGGAAGACATAAATTGATTCATAAAAATAGAACATCTAGTTTATTAAATTTCCTCACCAAAATCATGTTCTTAAAAATTATGGTTCTTATTCACAAAAGGAAACAACCAAAGAACAACAACAAGGACAACATAAATATTCCCCGAGTGCTACGTTCGAGGGCGACACCGACTAACAATGACTAAAAACTCCGTCTTCATAACCTTACGTTACCAATATAAAAGTGTGAAACAAATAAAGGTGAGATACTCCAAAACATATAATTAAAGGCATGATAAAATATATATATATATATATATATATATATATATATATATATATTTCGAATTATAAAGGGTATAGATTAATAAGAGTAATTCCAACACATAATCAAAACTCACTTACTTTACTCGTCATCCTAATGTGTATAATCTACACTATATCACCATAACCTCGTCGGCATAAAACGTCGCAACAACACATAACCCTCCGTCACCAAATCGTCACAAGCTAATACATCACTAATTATAGCGGTAGTCTTAAACAACAACATCAACCAACAACATTAAATAATGCTAGTAATATAAGCAACATAACAAATCATCACAAATTGGCTAAAGCCCATCTTCGCTTTTGGCATAAAGCCCATCATCATAACATCATCGCAACATCATCATATATCATCATCGATTCAATATCATCCATCAATCAACAACCAAACAATAACATCAACATAAACACGACTATGAGCACCATCGCTTTGTCCGTAATTAGGGACACTTGGCATAAAGCCGATCTTCGCTCGGCATAAAGCCATCATCGCTTGGCATAAAAGCCATCATGGCATGAAAGCCCTCTTCGCTATGCAATGTATGTGACTCGACAATAAAACAACACAACACAAACACACCATCATCGCTCGTCAAAATTGGCATAAAGCCCACATCGCTATAATTTATCCACATCAAGATAAATATATCATCGCATCATATTTGCATTATGCAAAACATCACTAATAGTTCATCATCATCAAAATCATGCATTCACAAATCGGAAGCATTTATTAACAACATCAATATAATCATCACATCATCATGTACAAAGACATATATCATCGCATCGCATATCATCAAGTATTCATTAATAAATACATGCAAACATTATGTTTAATCACACCACATCATTATCAATTAATTCACTATTGAATTAGTATATTGATTCTAGTCATTAAGTATACTACTAGTCCACAATACGACCACTAGCCGGCTCCTACTATTTCAACACTACTATGATACCTCGGCAAACCAAAAATCGTCCGCTATCATCAACCATTTTTCTCTTGTCGGTATTCATATAATCCACTTAATCCAACTTAATTTAATAAAACCATACAATCATATTGTCACTTCATTAATAAACTTTCCACCAATATTATTTACTTATCTTAGTTGATTCCAATGGCATACTATTTCAATTTCCCTCAAATTCCGGTTAATTGACTATATCTCTTACAACTACCAACCACAAATTTTTATCACATATTATACATCATATAAATGGCACAAAATCTCCCCATTTATATGGCAAAAGTATAACCCACTAAAATATACCGATCGCATTTGTTTTAAAATAACAAAACGTCCAACAATACAACCTTTCCATAACCACTCATTAATAATATCATCTACTGTCCTCTAAACCAATACTATTAGAAAGAATATTTCATTAGCTTTCTAACGCTTCGAACGGCACCCAAAACGGAGTTACGGTTCAAAAGTTATGACCAAAACAATTTTCAACTTTCTGTCAACAGTACGCGGCGCGCAGCCTAGTTCGGGCCGCGAACTTAACAGGTCAGGAGGTTGGCGCCGCGAATAAAGTTCGAGCCGCGAACTGGGTGAAATAGAACCCAAAAACTTTATTTTTATGTTCCCAAAACTCAATTTTAACCAAACTTCATAACCCCAAACATCTTTTATCACTAACTCACCATTTCTTATCATCAACACAACATATATACCTCAATTACAACATCAAAACACCAAAACAATTGCAAACTATAAACCCCATGAATCAAAATACTAATTTTTCCTAAAGCCACAACATATCTATCAAACCCTAACTATATGGAAAGGAAAATCAAACCCCTTACCTCTAGTTTGGATGATCCATGGTGATGCTACAAATCTCAACCTCAAGCTTCCTCTCTTGCTCTCTTGCTCTTCTTCTCTCCTTCTTCTTCTTCTTCTTCTTTCCAAAACCCTCTCTTCTCTCAAGCTTCTATGTTAGGTTGTTGTTGTTGGAAAAGGAAAGAAAGACAAAAGAAAGAGTTTTATAATGGTGTTTCTACTAGCTTCCTTTCTATGTTTGCTTTTGTGTTTTGCAATGGAAGGAAAACAAGGAGAGTGTTTGGATGGAAAGAAAATGAGGAAAGTGGTTTTGTAATAACTTTACTAGTAAACTAAGGTGTAAACCCAATCCTTCCCAATTAATCCTCACACTCCTAATTTAATAATATAATTAATTCATCAATTAAAATAATTCCGGGGAATTAAATATCGGATCCGAATAATATTTTACCGAACCGAACGGGATAAAACCCGAACCGAACATAACGTCGCCAGATAAATTAATAGATATATTAATTAATATGAATATTCTCGTCGCAAGATAAATATCGATCGGTAATTTGAAAATATTAATATAATATAATATTAATTAAAAACGGGTGTTACATTATCTATAACAATTTCACTTTCCTTGGTTCCATGATCTTGAGTTCTTCAAGTAACTGTTGGAAATCCACCAATATCTATGATGAATTTCTACCAATCTTGATGAACAAGATTGATATCACCACACAATGACAATGAAAATTATGGAGAAAGAAATAAGAAGAAGCAAGACAATATTTTCTGTAGAGTAACTCTCTGCCCACAAACTTTGGAAAATTTCTTATTCACTTTGCAACTGAAAAATTCTGTGAATACAACTTCAATTACAAAAAATAGGGGTTACTCCCTCTATTTATAGATTTAGGTTAGCTTGCTTCCTAATCCAAATCAAATATATTCTATTTTAGATTTAAATCAAATCTATCTAAATCTAAAATCAAATCTGTGTGTAACAAACTGTTTCCACACTCCTAAATCAAATCAAATTAAATATTTTCTGACACAAGGAATTACTTTCAACACACCACCTAATTCATTGTGTCTAAGCTATCTATATTCATCATAGCTCTTAGTCTTCTGAATACTTCAACCTGCACTCCCTTCGTCATGTTTCACAAACTCAACTAGTTGTTTATCATAAACTTATTCGTCTAAGGATCCATTCAGGAATGCACACTTCACGTCCATCTTACATATGTGCCAACCGTTTATTTCTGCTAAACCAACAACCAACCTGATTGTTTCGATCTTAGCCAAAGGTACAAAAACCTCGTAAAAGTCGATTCTTTCTTTCTGGAGAAACCCTTTCGCCACTAACCTTGATTTATGTTGAGTTACTTCTCCTTTAGGATTCATCTTCAGTTTGTATACCTTCTTTACATCAATTGCCTTCTTGCCTTGAGGAAATTTGACAAGTGACCAAGTGTTATTATCTTTGATGGATTTCATCTCTTCGTTCATTGCTTTCACCCATTTCGAATTCTTCAATGCTTCAGTTGCATTGACAGGTTCGACATCTTCATAGAAAGTATAATGTACCAGCTCACCTTCGTCATCAACCACATAATTCAATGTAACCACACAATCTCGCAACCTTGTAGGCATGCGTCTTGCTCTCTGAGGTCTGCTTGTGCTAGATTGATCTATAACTGTTGGTTCCTCTTGTCGAACTTCTCTTTTTACTTGAGTTTCTGATTCTTCAAGTAAGATTCTCACTGAATCTTTCTTGACATTTTGATTCCAATCCCATTCTTTCAGCTCATCTATGATCACGTCCCTGCTGATTACAATCTGCTTGTTCACTAGGTCGAATAACTTGTAACCTCCTGTCGAATGATATCCTACTAGAAACATTTGACTCGACTTATCATCAAGTTTTCTTCTCAATTGATCTGGCACATGTCTATGTGCAATAGATCCAAATACCTTCAGATGACTCAAGCTAGGCTTTACACCAGAGTAACATTCTTCTGGAGTAATTCCTTCTAGCTTCTTCGTCGGACATCTGTTCAAAATATATGTTGCAGCCGACGCAACTTCACCCCAAAACTCTTTAGGTAAATTCTTGCCTTTCAACATACTTCGAACCATATTCATGATGGTTCGATTCTTCCTTTCTGCTGTCCCATTCAGCTGTGGAGTGTAGGGTGGCACCACCTCATGCACAATCCCTTCTTTTTCACATAACTTTTCGAAATCTTTCGACACATACTCTCCACCACCATCAGTTCTCAAAACTTTGAGCTTTTGACCACTTTGTCTTTCGACCATAGACTTAAACTTAGAAAATACCTCGATCACTTCACTTTTCTTCTTGACCAGGTAAGTCCATAATTTTCGACTAAAATCATCTATGAACATGACAAAGTGTTTATGACCTCCAAGCAAATCCACCTGGATTGGTCCACATAAATTAAAGTATATGACTTCGAGAATAGCCTTCGACTTGATTCCTACATCCTTGTTGAAGTTGTTCTTGTGTTGCTTCATTTGCACACATTCTTCACACACTTCGTTTGGAATGTCAATTTCTGGCAATCCTGAAACCATATTCTTTTTCTTCATATCTCTAATGTCTCGGAAGTTGAGTGGTCTACTTGATAGATCCATATCCATTCATCTCTGCTTGCTGCAGTCGAAAGGCACTTGTGTTCCATCACATTGAGTTAGATCTTGAAGGTTCTATTCTGGGACATAAGAGCCTTCAAGATTAGCCTTCTATTCGCATCGACAACTCTCATCATCTTGTCTTCGACAGTCACCTTGTAATTCTTTTCGACCAACTGCCCTTTACTAAGCAAGTTGCTCTTCATGCCTGGAATGTATAGTACGTTCGAAATTACTGCCCTTTTTCCATATTTCCTCATGATCATTACATCTCCAATACCTTCAGTTGCTAGAGTATTGTCATTTGCAAATTTTACCATGTTCTTCATTGAGGGCTTTAGATTGACAAACCAATCTTTTCTTCCAGACATATGTGATGAGCATCCTGAATCCAAGTACCATTGATCCTTGAATTTCTCTTCATCTCTTGTTCTTACCATCATCAATGTCTCTTATTCTTCATGCTTTGCGAACTTTGCATCACTTTTCTGATTCTTTCGCTTCTCTGGACAATCACTCGAATAATGACCATACTTCTGACAATTGTAACATTAAATGTGACTCTTGTCAGGCTTTCGACCACCACCTCTTCCTCTATTTGTAACACCGGCTCTTTGGTTGCCTTGGTATGGTCTTGTCTGATTTAACACGTTTCCTTCGTTTTGGTTTCCTCTGCCAGTCGAATTGTTGTAGCCACCTCTACTTTTGCCGAACCACTTTCCTTTGTCTTTCTTGTCTTTTTCTGATTGAGCCGGCAAAGCCACATCATTCTTTGTCTTGACTGCGGATCTTTCATTCATCCTTTGTTCATGAGATTCAAGCGTCCCTTTAAGATCTTCCTTTTTCAATTTCGATAAATCTTTCCCTTCTTTGATAGCCACCACCACGTGGTCGAACTTGGAAGCCAAAGATCTCAAAATCTTTGAAACAACAACTCTTGTTGTTAATGGTTCTCCATATATCTTGATTTGATTCACTAGTTCTGTAACCCTAGTGAAGAAATCATATATGCTTTCATTGTCTTCCATCTGAAGCAGTTCATACGTTCTCTTGTGAGTTTGTAACATCACCTCTTTTACCTTTTCTGCGCCTCCAAAAGATTTCTCAAGAATATCCCAAGCTTCTTTTGCATATTCTGTATCACTAACCTTTTCGAAGTTGTCTGGGCTCATACATAAATGAATTACAAAGAGAGATTTATAAATCTTCTTCTCTGATTCTGTGTGTTCTTGCTTTTCTTCTTCTGAAGCGTCTTTTTCAAGATTTTTTACTCCATCCTTTACAAGACCCCACAGACCTTGACAATATAATAAAACCTTCAACTGCTTGCACCAATTCTTGAAGGTTGAAAAACACAAGAAAGCGGGGTTTGAATTGGGGTTATGAAATTAAAGTAATTTGACAAGGTTATTTTTATCCTGGTTCGTTTGAACTCAAACTACTCCAGTCCACCCGTCAAGGTGATTTTCCTCTCTCAACGAGGTCTTAATTCACTGATCAGAACTTGATTACAACTCACTAAGACAACTGTCTTAGTCTTCTCGAGATCAACCATAAGTCGGTTTCTCAAGGAATTTAAACTTTACAATCAATTACAAAACTGTGTGTTTTACGATGCTTCTAAAAAGCTATATCACAACTGTGATTTTTACACAATATTTCAAGCACTTATGAACTAGATAATATGAATGATTTCTTTTCAGATTTTTTCTTTTTGTTGTACGCGCGGAAGTTGTTCATCCAATTCTCTTCATGGGTAGATCTTTATATAGGCTTCATGAAAATTCAGTCGTTGGAGACATATAATCTATATATGGAATGATGATATTTGGACTTAATTGTTCTTTCCATAAGAACGAGATCCTGTTGGAAATCAGTTGTTACTTCAAATATATATTTAATAAATAGAAACATATCAGAATAAAGCAGCCAAAACATAGGTATCAGAGTTTGTAGAGCAGCATGGTGCTTTCAGAAGTTTGACTTGAATCTTTGATGTCTTGATCAGAAGATGATGTAGCAGAGCTTTAAGGTTTTTAGATCAACGGACAAGGTTTTAATCAGAGTTTGGTGCAACCTTTAGTGCTTTTAGAAGTTCATTAAAACTTCTCTTAGAACGAGAACCCTCTAACATATATCCATTGTATCAGAACTTCTATATACATCAGAATCTTAATATATATCCATTGTATCAGAACTTCTGTATTTATTCAGATCAGAATCTTCTTCTACTATCAAAACCATAACTTGTTCTTCTTTTCCTTTCAAGGTTAGAACTTCATCTACATAATTTATTAAACAAAATTAGGAGACAACAATGTTTCATACAAATATTTATTTATCAGGGTCAGAACATAATTGTCATCAGCAGTACTTGTTATCATCAAAACTTCTAAGATAGGTGTAGAACCAAACTATGTTCTAACAATCTCCCCCTTTTTGATGATGACAAAACATAAATAGTTTGACAAAGAGAGCTCTCCTCTTGAATTTAATATTCATAGAAATTTAGAGACATTGTACTTCCCTGAAGAGTTTCGTCTAGAGTATGATGAAGGTTCCAAGTTGATTTCCAGAATTGATATTTCCTATTTAAAGCTTTAGACAGAAATGAAATCAAAGATGATATCAGAATGTTCGAGACTTAGTTTATCAGTAACTATGATGTTCAAAATATCTTACGTTCTCCCCCTTTTTTGTCTTAAATCAAAAAGAAAAGAATATAAAAATAATACGGCAAAATACAAGATAATTGAACTAAGATATTTGTATGAAGGGAGCAAAACAGAGTACAGAAGGAAATGTGCAGAAAATAAAAATTTGCTGAATGAGAAGAGGAGAAGAGAAATTTTGAAAATAAGGATTTTCAAAAGAGAGAGAGGAGTGCAAATGATTTGAAAACTATGGTTTTGAAAAAATGTTAAAGGCTGAGTATATAAAATTTCTTGAAAACATGTAAATAATTTGTTTTAGTGCAAAGAAAAACAATGATGATTAAGAAACATAATGATTTCTAACAAGAGAGATGGCATGAAAATATAGTGAACAATTACCAATGTGACCAGCAAATAGAGTAGCACCTTGGATATAAGCAATTGCTTTTGGCCTAGTGGTAAGCGCTTGATCCAGGATTTACGTGGTATTAGAGCAAGGTCATGGGTTCGAATCCCCCCGGCTGACACTGGGGAGGGAGAGAATGTTGGATTAAATTATCCAGCGTCTCAATGTAGAAACTCAAGCGTTTCACTCTATCAGAATTTGAACATGTGTTCATATTCTGAGAGTGGCTTTAACGATTAAGATTGACAGGTGTTGTTCTGGTGAACTGCATGCTTCTATCTCATCTTTTAGATCTTTTGATAGATTCTGATTCATTTACCCTTCTCACTTCTGAAGGACAATTAATATGAAGTTCATAGAAAATAGTATTCTAAGAGTTGAACATATAAAATTAAGTTTTTCATTCTGGGGATAATTCCATACTGAGATGTTTCAGAATGAAATTGAACCTACCTTCAGCAAGGGGATTTATAAATATATCAGCCCATTGATGGTCTGTATCAATAAATTTTAAGGAAAGAATCCCCTTCTAAATATAGTCCCTAATGAAATGATGTTTAATTTCTATGTGCTTAGCTCTAGAATGTAAAATAGGATTTTTAGATAAGAAAATAGCAAAAGTGTTATCATAGAGGATAGGAATGTTACTCTCGAATATATGAAAGTCCTCAAGCTGACTTTTCATCCAGAGCATCTGAGTACTGCATCCAACTGCAGCTGTATATTCTGCTTCTGCAGTTGATAGTGCAATAGTGCATTATCTTTTGCTAGACCAAGGTATCATATTTTCTCCTAGAAATTGGCAGCTTCCAGAAGTGCTTTTCCTTTCTATTCTATCTCCAGTAAAGTCAGTGTCACAATATCCTACAAGTTTGTATTCTCTGGATTTTCTGCAACACAGACCAAGATTAGTAGTACCTTTCAGATACTTGAGAATTCGCTTAACAGTAGTTAAGTGAGTCTCTCTAGGATCTGATTGGAATCTAGCACAGAGGCAAGCACTGTATAGAATATCAGGTCTTGAAGCAGTTAAATATAAGAGAGAGCCAATCATACCTCTGTAGATCTTCTGATCTACTTTCTTACTTACCTCTTCCTTCTCCAAGATACACGTGGGATGCATAGGGGTTTTAGAAGGTTTTCTATCTGACATGTCAAATTTCTTCAGAAGTTCTTTAACATACTTACTCTAATGTATGTAAGTTACTTATGGGGTCTGATGTATTTGAATTCCCAAAAAGAATTTAAGTTCGCCCATGAGACTCATTTCAAACTCTGCCTGCATAGACTTAGCAAACTCTCTCCCAAGGGAGGATTTAGTAGAACCAAAAATTATGTCATCAACATAAATTTGACATATCAAAATATAATTTTTAAATGTCTTACATAATAAGGTTGTGTCCACTTTCCCTTTGGTAAAATCTTTTTCTAATAGAAAATTACTTAGTCTTTCATACCAAGCTCTGGGAGCTTGTTAAAGACCATATAAAGATTTTTTAAGTTTATAAACAAATTCTGGATGTTTTGAGTTTTCAAAGCTAGGAAGGGGGTTGATGGGCATATACTTCTTCATCAATGCAACCATTTAGAAAAGCACTTTTTACATACATACGATAAAGTGTGATATTGTGATTAACAATATATGAAATTAAAAGTCTGATGGATTCTAACCTGGCGACTGGAGCAAAGGCTTCTGTATAGTCTATCCCTTCTTTCTGACTATAACCTTGTGCTACTAATTGAGCTTTGTTTCTGACTACTTCTCCTTGTTCACTAAGCTTGTTTCTGAAAACCCACTTGGTTCCAATAATGTTAAAACATTTTGGTTTGGGCACAAGATCGCATACGTCATTTTTGCTGAATTGATTTAGTTCTTCTTGCATTGCCATGATCCAATCATTATCTTGAAGAGCTTCATCTACAGAGGTTGGTTCGATCAAGGACACAAGACCCATGAGAGATTCTTCAAAATTTCTTAATGTAGATCTGGTTCTGATTGGACCATCTTTCTTTCCCAGAATCATTTCTCCAAGATGAGCTAAGCTGCTTCTAGATGGATTTTTCTGGATGGGTGTTATACCCAAAAAATTTCCCTCCTATTTCTCAAGACAATCCACATATCCATACTCAATAATTTTTCAAGGGTTGACCAAATGAACCCTCTCCTAAGCAATCAACCCACAACTAGGGTTTTGCTTCTCTCAAGACAAAATCAAGTTCTAATACCTCAAGTGGTCATCATACCTCCTCACATGTCTCAAGGGATCACCATGTCAAGTTTCAAGCCTCATAGCTTAAGTTTGCTCAGGCAATTGCTCAGATGGTTGAAAATTAGTTGTATTGGACAAAAAGTCAATTGTGGTCAACATATAGTCAAACTTCATAATTTTTGGTCAACATCAATATTTTGAAGTCAAATTCATAATATGACCAAGGGTTGGTCATGAATCATCAAGAAAACTCAAGATTTGATCAACAGTCAAAGTTTCCAAATTAGGGTTTTTGAACCAAAAGTCAACGGAACTTTGACCAGGCATAACTTTCACATACTTTATCAGAAATGTTTCCACCGTAGCTCATTTTGAAGGGAATTCAATTCTCTAAAACTTCATGTCTCACAAGCTTTGGCCAAAAATGCTTCATTTGAGAGTTATGGATCAAGACATTATAGGTCCTCCTAAATGTCAACAAAAAGTCATCTTTTTGCAAAAACGTGTACATGAACATGGAAACTTAAATGATGGTGAAACCAAAATTAGTGTTTAGAGGACATCTTGATCTTTCTAAAAAGTCCAAGAACACTTAAAAATGTTGAAAATTGAGCAAGATATAAGTTGTGCAAGTTTGACACTTTTAAGGAGGTGCATGAAGAGAAATACTTAGCAAATGCAGATATTTTCCAAATGGGCCTAAGTTTTCATGATCCAAACTTAATATTGACATTATCTATGGCATGGAAACTCAAGTGCATGCCCATCTTGTATTTATTTGATTTATTTTTGAATTTAATGATTTAAATTCAATTTTAATTAAATAAAATACAAACGTAAGAGTTAAGATGAGTTGCGCTTGCTTTCTACTTGTCTTGAGGTCTAAGATAGCCCATGCTAGCTGGAAACTTTGTGCACCATGCATTAATAAAAGATTGAGTCAAATATGGAAGAATTTGATAAAATATGTCAATCAAATATTTTGCATTCAAGTTGATATATTTTCCACAAATGCTTGACCTAATCTCTGGCCCTATATATACATAGCACATTCAGACATCAAGGAAGACGAGTTTGGCAGCCACAAAACTAGGGTTCTTGTTCAAAATTTTCAAGAGAAACTTGCACCATCGAAACCCTAGTTCCAGCTGTTCTGAAGTAATTCAAAGCACTCCATCGTGCTCCTGAGGTAACATAGGGTAAGTATGGATCAAAATCCATGACCAAAACATCCTGAATTGCATGCATCATGAAACTCTGATTACATATTTTTCTTAAATTCGTATTTCTGTTTTTTATGATGTTTTGATCTAAACTAACCATGCTAATCGTTTCCTGAGGTTTATTAGAGAAGATCTGGGACATCGTTACAAGCTTTTCATGGCCAAATCGTGGTTTGCCATACTTAGGGCACAAAACTACTAAGCTTTATATTTCTATTTGCAGGCACTGTTATTTGAACGTTTGACCCCGGTGACCTAGGCGTGACACTTTCTGATGGGTCCATTCAAACTCCCTGGGGCCCATGCGTGTTTTGTTTGAAAGTTCAAAATAGATATTCTGATAACCTATTAAATTTATGATCCTCTGATGAATTTTATACTCTGGCCTGTTTATGTTTTTCAGCAGATGTTATGGCTCAGGTGTTAGAATGAAATGCTACATCGTGTTGAGCAGAAGATGTACTTAGAAGTTTTGAGAAAGAACTTCTGGAACACAACTTCTGATAGAAGCATACAAGTACAACTTATGATAGAAGCACCATGTGCAAACTTCTAATAGAAGTAACTTCTGATAGAAGCATACAAGCCCAACTTCTGATAGAAGCATGCAAGTGCAACTTCTGGGGCTCGATCCATGCTGACCCCCTTCTCATTTTTCTAACTTTTCTTATTTCCTTTTTTTTCTTCTATTTTTCTTAATTTAATTTAATTTTCTTTTTAAAATTAACTAAAACCTTTTCGAAAATCACAAAAAGATAATTTCTTTTCTAGTAATTAGGGTTATTAACCTAAAACCTTTTTTTACTAATTTCCAAAACATTTTCAGTAACATATTTCTTACTATCCTGATTATTTATTTGCTATTCTGCATTTACAATTCTACAAAGGATGTATAGGTTGCACAATTTTATTTTGTAATAGCGTAGATTTACATTTCGCTTTTATGTATTATGTATCTTCCAAAGCCATGTAATAGCGTAGGATTTACATTTCCGCACTTTACTTTCCGCATTTTATTTTCTGTACATTTAATCGCTAGTTAATTAGGGTTTGCATGCTAAAGACTAAAATCAACCCTAGATCACTTCTAATTTCAAGATAAATATTTGAATACAACACACTCTTCACACTTGCACACCCCTTAGGGTATCCTCTCTTGTTTCCTTTACGAATTCAATGGTCATGTCCCTCGAACGTAGGGATACCATTAGCAAAGACACCTACGAATAATATCATCATAGTCCCTTCGATACAAAGATCATAGTCCCTCGATGACCCTCGATGTTGCCTACAAATACATGATCTCGTCCCTCGATTTTTGCCTACGAAAAGTGATGATCGTCCCTACGAATTGCTAAAGGTATTATTACATGTTGCCTTCTATGACCATACAATGACCCTTCGATTGTCCTTTCACATCCAAACGAATAAAGTTACCTACCAACTAATGGTATGGATAGCCTTATTCTAACATGGAAACAACCATTCTGAGTAGGTAATAAGACTTTCTTTCTCTCTCCAATCAAAACACTTTTTCACACCTCACACTTTTCAAATACTTTCAAATAACACTTTGTATACATTCCAGCGTGAATCATTACAAAGTTAAACATCTTTACATTTCCAAACACTTCCTATACATTCCAACGAGAATCATTACGAAGTCAAAACGAACTGCCTTTTCAAATACATTTTCAAACTACACAAACACAGAAAGCAAATTTTTCAAAAGTGATTTAAGAAACTAAGAGCCCGTAGATAACTACGGATGGAAAGGGTGCTAATACCTTCCCTTTTCATAATTTCCTCCCGTACTCAGAATCTAACGAACGTATTTTCCTGTTCTTTTTACCTTTCCTTTACTGGATAAAAGAAAAGTCGGTGGCGACTCTTGCTATCCGTAAAATTTGCGATAAAAAGCAAAACAAACAAGTCAGTTCTCCCACCGTGTTATAGAACTAGAGACTCTTCGGGGATACAACCTAAAGAGAGGATACCTTAGGGTTTAAGATCACTTTATTGCTTTTTGTTTGCTTTGTCTGCTTTATTTTTAAGGGTTGCTTGGGTGGGGATACTACACCTGGATCCAGGTTTAAATCATCGCGTCGAAGGCGATATCAAACGGTCAAAATGATGGCTACGGTTAGTGTGACACTTTGGATGTCCTGATGTTCCTCGTGTTCAGTTGACGAAATATTTGGCTTCTGCGTGGTGTCATCAAGCAATAACTCAACTGTAGAACCTTAATTGACCCATCTTGGCCATTATAAGGTAGTGGGATGTCCGACTTCGATGCAAACTGAGGTTGGTTGATACTCGATGCTACGCTCATTAAGTTGACTTTCAGGATGTTTTGATCGAACACTTGGTAGCCGTATTGAAATTAAGCCTACGAGAAAGATCGATGATATGAGATTCCTAGAACTCGGTTACTATTATAGGACAGGTTGAACCCACTCAAACTCTGGTAGGGTAGACACTTATACCTAATTCAAGCCTTAAACCTAGGGCTATTGTGTGAATTACTTGTGCTTGCTATTTAAACATGACATATGACATCATAAAATCATAACATCATATCATTTCTAACCATTTCAATGACCTGGCGATTTATCTTTGCTCTTTGTTATAGGGTTATGGCTTCCAGGAAGACTACCCGAATCAACTTTGTGGGAATACCTTCTCAGCTCTAAGAGTTAGTCTCAAAAATTCCCGATCACTCTCAATTCATCAAAAGACATGGTTATCTACTCGGCTTGGTTACCTCCGGTTTCAAAGAAGATATGATGAGCGTCGTATTCCAATTCTTTGATCCGAAGCATCACTGTTTTACTTTCCGGACTATCGGTTGGTCCCTACAATGAAGAATTCTCTAAGCTAGTAGGGATACCCATTCTTGATCAAATACCATTCACCGGTTTAGAAAAAGTTCCTAAATACAAAGACATCACATCAGCATTACATCTAAAGCGACCAGACATTAAGGACATTTGGGAAACAAGAAGCGGAGTTAAGGGCTTGCTTGCCAAATTTCTGATAAGGAAAGCTCGAGGATTCCTAAAGTCTATGAGTTTTCATGCTTTCAAGATGTTTGGCCTTGCTAATCTATGGTTTGGTGCTATTTCATAATCCAGATCAATTCATAGACATGAACGCCATCAAGATTTTCCTCACTCATAATCTTGTGCCTACCTTGCTTGGAGATATTTTGTATTCTCTCCACACTCGTACTATGAAAATACAAGGAACTCTCATGTGTTGCATACCGTTATTATACAGGTGGTTTTTTTTCGCACCTTCCTCAGTCAGTAATGAAGAACGAACAAAGGTTGAAGTGGTCTCAAAGGTTGATGTCACTCTCTCATTCAGATATCCGTTGGTGTCTTTAATTTCAAAAGGATTTCACCTTCATTGAGAAATTTGGAGAATTCCCTAATGTACCACTCCTTGGCATAAGGGGAGGTATCACTTACAACCCTTCTCTAGCGTTACGACAGTTTGGTTACGCTAAAAAAGATGGTCCTCATGATATGCTTCTCCAAGACATTGTATTTGACTACGACAACAATCTTTATGGTTATCGCAGAAGATTTGTGCACGCTTGGGGAATGGTGAAGAAAACTGATACCAAGACCTTGAGGCACAAAAATTCCATTCCTTGGGAACCTTAACTTAAATGGGTGCGAGCTCGAGCTCAAAACCTCATGATGTCGTATACTGCTATTCTGCCAATAATTATGGAACATGTTACTGTAGGTAACTAACCCTACACCATTCTTCATCCAGACATGCCTACTGATTTTGAAGAATTAAAGAGATCCTAGATTCAAATCAAAGAATAAAGGGATACATTCGAAGCTCAATGTTATGGAAGCGAGAAAATAGTATTGGAGTTGACAAAGCTACTTCACAAGGAGCAAGGTGTAATACGGTGGAAGAACTGACTTGTTTGTTTTGCGTTTGATCGCAAATGTTGCGGATAGCAAGAGTCGCCACCGACTTTTCTTTTATCCAATTAAGGGAAGGTGAAAAGAACAGGAAAAGACCTTCGTTTAGATTCTAAGTAAGGGAGGTGGTTATGAAAAGGGAAGGTGTTAGCACCCTTTCCATCCGTAGTTATCTACGGGCTCTTAATTGCTTTAGCTCGCTTTAAATTGTTTTTTTGTATGTTTGAAAAGATTTTTGAAAAGGCATTTCGCTTTGACTTCGTAATGATTCACACTAGAATGTATACGAAGTGTTTGGAAACGCTTTGTTTTGGAAAAGACTTTGTAATGATTCACGCTGGAATGTATTCAAAGAATTTTGAAAAGTTTTGAAAGTGTGAGGTGTGAAAAGTATTTTGATTGAGCAAGCAAAAGAGACTTATTACCTACTCAGAACGGTCGTTTCCGTGTTATTTTTCTTTCCTTTAGAATAAGGTTATCCGTACCATGGATTGAAAGGTAACCGTATTCGTTGGATGTAAAGGGACATTCGAAGGGACAATCTGATGGTCACAGAAAGAAACTTGTAGGGATATCTTAGCATATTCGTAGGGACGATCATCATTTTTCGTAGGTGACAATCGAGGGACGAGATCATGTATTCGTTGGCAACATCGAGGGACTATGATCTTTTAAGTCGAAGGGACTATGATGATATTTCGTAGGCAACCGTACTAAGATACCCCCGTTGAGGGACTGACCATTTATAAGGCAGAGAGGATACCTAGGGGTGCATGTGTGAAAAAGTGTATTGTTTTTATATTTATCTTGTGATTAGTGATCTATGTTGATTTTTGTCTTGCCATACCCGCCTAGTTACTAGCAGTTTAATAGGTGCAAAAAGTAAATTGCGGAAATATAAAGGTCATACGCTATTACATGGCTTTGGGGCAGATACATAATAGGAGGTGCGGAAAGTAAATGCGAAAAATAAAATCTACGCTATTACATGATAAAACTTGCAACCTATACATCCTTTCTAGAATTTAAAAATGCAAGAAAAATAAATAGCGAGAGAGATTACGTTCTAATATTTTTGGTGTTTTGAAATTTAGGGTGCATGTGATAATCCTAATTCTAATTGATTTTAATTTAATTAAAAAATAATTAATGAATATTAACCTAAATTAGACTAATTAAGTTAATTAAAAACATGGAAAAGTTATTGGTGAAATTATCTAATTACCTAATTAATTAACCTAATTACTACTTAAATTAATTAATTAATTAAGATGGGCGAAAATTAAAAAAAAGAAAGAGAGAGAGCCGGCAGATCTTGGGGCTTCGAGTGGGCGTTGGGCACCCGAAACTAGAGTTTCTGGTGGTATCTACGGCGTGTCCGAAGTTGTGGTTTCTACATGAAGGGTTGTGGAGCTTCGGAGGGCTTCGGTGCGGAAGGTCCGTGGAGCTGGGATGTCCGGAAAGGGTCCCGGAGCTTCTGGGATTCGGATCCAGGACGTCCAGGTGGAGCTTTGGGGACTTCTCATCTGGGCCATCCAGTGGAGCTCGGAGGATTCTGGGGGGACTCGGTCTGGAGCTTGGTGCGGGAGACCTAAGTGGAGCTTCTAGAGGCATTCCTTCCGAGATTTGAAACACCAAAAATAATGAAAATAAAAGCAAAGGTGGGGCTTGAACCCACGACGAGAGATAGAGAGTGACATAGCACCAGGTGAACCTGGGAAGTGATACATCCATTCATCCGCGGACTCATAAACATGTAAGTGTTGTTGGTCCACGAGTTAGAAGCGTCGAGCAAAGCTCCGATTCTACCATCTGAAATTTTAGATCCTGTAAAATAATCAAGATAAATGCAAATAAAGGACCCTACCCCCTAATTCAAACCCTAGGAATCCAATGGTGGTATTTTATAGCCGAAGTCCTCAGATTGGGTTCGAAACTCACACTCCTATGCCTAACAATGGCATCATGGGATTTAAGCCCTAAAGCTCACATGTAACACGTTGTACCTGTTCTAAACAACATCCTGAGATCATACAAACACAGAAAAACAGTTAGTAATGCATGGATTAAGAGAAACGATTTTGTGACATTTAGCAAATCGGAGCAGCGTGGGAGGCTTGATCTGGAGCATTCTGTGGTCGTGTAATGATGTGAATCAACCCCTGGGAACTTCAGGAACACGAATGAGTGGTTAGAATGGCTTGAATCTTCCTGGAAATCAAAACACGATTTGCAAGTTTTTGAGAAAAATTTGAGAGATTTCTAGGGTTTGTAAGAGGCTAGCAATTTGTGTAAGAGGTTGCAAATTCGTCCTTGTGTCTTGTGTGAATGTTAATATATATATATATATATATATATATATATATATATATATATATATATATATAGGACAAGAAATTAGGTCAACAAACTTGGTAAAATATTTTGCATTGAATGAAAGATATTTGATTGGAATTTTTAAATCAAATGTTTCTTTTTCCTTGACCAATCTTCCTTAAACTCTTTTGCACGAAATTTCCAGCTTGCATTGTCAATCTTGGACCTCAAGGAACTTGGATATCAAGCCCATATGCCTTGTACATTGTCTTAATATTTTATTCTAATTAAAATTGAATTTTAATGGTTAAATTTCAAAAATAAATAAAATACAAGGAAAGAGAACGTGTAGCGGGGCTTAGAGGCTCTTGATAATGTTAGGAATAAGTTTGAATCATAAAAAAAATATTTGCTTTTGCTAAGTATTTTTCTTCATGAACCTCTTCAAAAGTGCTCAACTTGCACAATGTGTATCTTGCCCATTTTTCCACATTTTTGGGTGTTCTTGGACTTTTTAGAAATCTCAAGATGTCTTCTAAGCATCCCTTTTGGTTTCATCTTGATTGGAGTTTCCATGCTCATGAACACTTTTTTGCAAAAAGATGACTTTTGTTGACTTTTCCAAAAGGACCTATAATGTCTTTGATCCATAACTTCCAAATGAAGCATTTCCAACCCAAGCTTGTGAGACATGAAGTTGTAGAGAATTGAATTCTCTTCAAAATGAGCTTTGGTGGAGAAATTTCTAATAAAGTATGTGAAAGTTATGCTTGGTCAAAATTCTGTTAACTTTTGTTTAAAGAAGCCCTAATTTGGAAACTTTGACTTTTGATCAGATCTTGACTTTTCTTGATGAATCATGATCAGCTCTTGATCAAATGATGAATATGACTTCAAAATATTGATGTTGACCAAAAATTATGAAGTTTGACTGTATGTTGACCACAATTGACTTTTTGTCCACTACAACTGATTTTCAACTATCTGAGCCTTTGGATGAGCAGCTTAGACTTGTAAGGCTTGGAACTTGATATGAGGATTCTCTGAGGTATATGATGAGATATGATGACCACCTTGTGGAATTCTTAAATATAGAGCCATAGATTGTCTTGAGAGAAAGGAGGGAAAATTTTGGGGTATAACACAAGGCATCAATACCTATCTTAGCAAAAGGCTTAAGCACTAGGAATTTCATTTCTTGTCTTGAATTTTCATTTATACTGACTAAATTAACTAATAAAAAGTTTGTTCTTGGTTGTTTAACAAATTTAAATTCCTAAAGGTCCTTGAAAACATTGCATCGCATAACATTGCATATCATAGCATAACATCTCATAACAAGTACATCAAGACTAGTTTTATCATTCTCTCGCTATTTATTTTAGGCGAAATGGCTCTTGAACAGGTCAAAGATCTCCGGGCTCAACGCTCGGTTCAAGAAATGTTTGAAGGCTTAGAAAATACTTAGAAGGGGTTGGGTTGAATAAGTTTTCTTATTTTTAATTCTTTTACCCAAACAACAATACTAAAATACTCAGGATTTTTATCCCGGTTCGTTTGAAACTCAAACTACTCCATCCACCGTCAAAGGTTTTCCTCTCTCAACGAGGACGAATCCACTATAATCAATCGATTACAGCACAACCAACTATTGTGACTAACTTCCTCTAAGACTCACTAGTCCTAGCCCCCTCGAGAGTACTAATCCAACTGGTCTCTCAAGGAACAACTTTGCACAAGCCAACTGCAAGTGACTAACACCTCTAAGACTCAACTAGTCCTAGCCCTCTCGAGAATACTGACCCAACTAGTCTCTCAAGGAACAATTATCAAATAAATGATATCTGACTGTGTACAATATTGCTTCTAAAAAGCTTTTCTTCACAAAGTGAAGTTTACACAAAAATTTAGCTCAACCATAAAGAAAACTAATTACAAGTATTGACTTTTTATTTTGGCAGCGTGAATTTTCTAAGAATGATTTTTTGTAAGTTGTTATACTGTTTGTTGAGAGTTGTTATTTTCTCCTTTGAATTTGAACACTTATATAGTGCTTCCAGAATTTGTCCATTGCTAGGTAGCGTGTCTTGGATAAAGCAAAGAGTAATAAAGGATGCATAATTTGTCTTAGAAGATGATGTACATATATTCCGTAAGCCTTGTTAAAATATATTTTAGTCAGAACATTCTTTTGGTGCTTCTTATTAGAGGTTGCGCTTTGCTTGCTTCCATCAGAAGTTGTATTTTATTCTTTCCTTCAGAAGCTTTATATACAGCATGCGTGTTCCAACAGTTTTTTATCAGAACTTCTAACTTCATCTTCTGCTCAACATAATATATATTCCATTTAGCACTTGAGTCAGAACATCTTCTGAATAGAAAACATAGTTACTGGATTTGATTTCCACTCTATAACTCTTACTGAAACCTAGTTGATGAAAAAAGAAGAGTGTGTAAGCTTTTGACGGCGTCTCTGTACTTTCTGAACTCTAAAGTTCAGTTTCTCGTCGCCATTGAATTGAAATCGGGTTTGTGAAATGGTTTGGTTCTTCAATTAGTGAGAAATGATATGAAAATTGAAATTAGAAAGTGGAATTCAACTACGCCATGATGTGAAGGTTCTGCTTTATAGTTTAAGAGTTATAGAAGGGTTTGTTTGGTAAATTAAAAAAATATGATACACTAATATAAATAAATTGAAATAAAAAAAATGATACATTAATGTAAATAAATTAAAATTAAAAAAAGATGATACATTAATGTAAATAAATTGAAATTAAAAAAAGATGATACATTAATGTTACAATTAATTAAAAAATATCATAAAAATAATTAACAAAATAGAAAACATAACGATTAATAATTTTTTTTTTTAAATTTAAACAAAATCAACTTTTTAAAAAACATTTAAATAAATTAAATATTTTTTGAGAAAAAAATATTTTATGAAAAATTTAAATATTTTAAACAAAATACAAAATAATCCGTAGCAAAATCCGCAGAAAAGTTTCCTGCGGAATTTCCTGCGGTTTTCTAATGCAGCAAAATCCGCAGGTTTACCTGCGAAATTTGCTGCAGAAATGTGTTTTGTAGAAAATTTTAGTATATCTAATAAAATCGCAGGAAAATCCGCAGGTAGTCCTGCAGATTTTTTTCCACAAAAAAATTCACAGGAAATTCCGGTATTTCTAATAGTTAACTAGATAGTCTTGGTCAAATTATTTGATTCATTGAGACAATAATGGTAGTAATAATAATAATAATAATAATAATAATAATAATAATAATAATAATAATAATAATAATAATAATAATAATAATAATAATAATAATAATAATAATAATAATAATAATCTAGTATTATTAGTAGTATAATTTTAGAAGTTTTTAGTTTGAGATGAATATTTGGGTTAATTGATTAATTTAAGTTATTTTCCATTTCGTTAAAGTTGTTAATAGAGTTGTTAGAGTTGTTATTAGAGTTGTTTGAGTTTTTTTGAGTTATTAAGAGTCATACTTTAATTGTTTTGCGTAATTCTGACATGTTTAGAGTTGTCAGTGTATGATGTCAGTGTTTGCGTTTTCGTTGAAACTTTAAAAATTCATAATTTTTGGACTGTAACTTTGTTTGGGTCCATGTCCGAAGTGTTAGAAACCTAGAGTGACATTCTTTTCAATAAAAATAGTTTTGTTGGAAGTAAGTAATTTAATTATTGTGTGATTGTGTAAAATGACATGTATGTGTGTATATGTATGTTGAGAATTGTAATTGGATGAGAATAACATTATTATGCCTTGTGTGCTATATTTTATTGTGGTGTGTTAAGTTGATTAATGTTATGAGAATGCATTGTATGTGATTAATGACATGATATGTGTATGCTTGTGCAATGGTGAAGATGATTCATATGTGATGAATTAGGTGATGCGTGATTATAATTAAGATTGAGAGATGATTTTAATTTGCATATTCTTTTTGAGATTGCACGTGCATCATTTGTTATCAAGGGGTAATGTTTGCTAGTTTCGTGAGACTAATGACTTGTCCTAAACCTGAGGGATGGGTTTGAAAGCTTGAGGGATGGGATTTTTTATGGTTATCTGTCTGAGAGATGGATCCGACTAGATCGATACAGATAATAATTGATACCATGTGCATATTACATCATTTTGAGTTGCATTGGAGTCACATGTGTTGATGTGAAATATTGTATTGGTGTGCTCTTTGTAATATTGACGCAAATGTTACATTTTGTGGTAATTGTGATTGATTATATTTGAATTTTGAATTTTGAATTGTTGAGTAATGTTGTATATGAAATATTATGTAATGTTGGCATTTACATGGAAATAGTATGATGAATTGGGTGATGTTATGTTTGATAAAACATATGAAGTGTGAGAATCTATATGCATGTATGCTAAACGTTATATATTATTGTATGATTTTGATAATTATGTGAATTCTCACACTTCTATTGGAATGACGTTTTAGACATTGCTCAGGTATTTAAGATTATAGTTAATTTGGCAAGAATGAAACTGAGGAAACTATCTTTATTTTGTTTTTCATTTTGGGTTTTGAGTCGTGCTCTTGTCATGTAATACTGGGGGAAACGTTTGATTCATGTTTTGAGAGATACAATTGTATACTCTATTTATTTTGTTAATTGAATTTGAATTTCTATGGAGAAGTTACTTTTTATGCCTAAGTTGATTTAATAAATGAAGTGTATTCGAGACTTGAATATTATGTGATTCTTAATGAAAGTGATTTCGTTGCGACATGCTTATGTGAAGTGATATGAAAAACATGAATTTACTTTAGTGTTATTTGAGCATGACAGATGGATATGTGATTTTAGAATATGTGTGACACCCTTATGTGATATATATGATAATTTACTCTGATTATTTCTATAATATTCCACAAAATTTAGAATGGTGTTGTTACTATTAAAGGGTAATTTAGTATTTCCTATTTATGTACCTTTTATCTTGGTCACTAAGTTTACTTTATTAGGGCCTATGTGACAATTTCCCCCTTGTATAAATAGACTAGTAGTAGATGTCATTTATAACAACAATCCTTATTTCATTCTCCTTTGTGTAGCCGTCATTCTCTTATTATTCTCCCATTATTCCTATCATCTTTGATTCTTGTGCACCAACAAATTGGTATCTAGAGCTCCGGTTCCATTCATAGGGAAAGAGTGAAACGTGAGGTGTTGTGTGATTATTTTTGGTTCTTGAATTCGTGTTGAATCTTGAACAAGAATCACATTTTTTTTATTTTGTGGGTTGGGAAACACTTTGTGAGTGAAGATTTAAGTGTACTGTACAAGGTTGAAGATGAACGCAAACGGCAATATGAGTACCAAACTTCCAGTTTTTTATGGCAAGAACTGGAACAGATGGATGATTCAGATGCGTATGTTATTTGGGGCTCAAGATGTTCTGGAGCTTGTTACTGATGAGTATATTCCGGTTGCAGAAGATGTGACGGAAGAAGAGATAGATGCGTAGAGAAACAAGAGGAAGAGAGATCAGAAGGCGTTGTTCTTCATCCGTCAGTGTGTGGATGTGAACGTGTTTGAGAAAATTGCTGATTCGACGACGTCAAAGGAGGCGTGGGACACACTGGTCAGATTTTACGGTGGTGAAGCGTCAGTGAAGAAGGTGAAGCTTCATTCCCAAAGAAAGCAATATGAGAATCTCAACATGAAGAACAGTGAGAAGGTTTCAGAGTATATCTCTAGAGTGATTCTGATAACTAATATGATGAAGGCTTGTGAAGAAAATCTTTATGAACAAGTAATCATAGAGAAGGTATTGAGGTCACTTACTCCTCAATTTGATCACATTGTTGTAGCAATAGAACATTCTAAAGATCTTGACTGAAAGAACTTCTAAGAGGGAAGTTGAGCAGGCTCTGAAAGCTTCTTTTGTCAAGAAGGACTAGAAGCATTCTTGGTCAGAGGCCAAGAATAGACGTGGTGATAGATTCCGAAGTCGAACCTCAACCATGAGAAGAAACATCAGAAGGGAAAGGAGAAGAAGAAAGTTCAATGTTACTGTTGTAAGCAGTTTGGCCATTTTGCTAGAGATTGCTAGTCAAACAAAGGAAGGAAATAAGAAGAAGCAAACATAGCCAGAGGAGATTTAGATGATGAACCTGCGTTATTGATGGCTTCTGAGTCTGATGGAAGATGTTTGGCAAATTGGTGGTATATGGACCATCAAATCACTTGACCGAAACAAACAATGGTTGATAGATTTTGACTCCAGAAGGAGGACAAAGATCAAATGTGCTGATGATAAGTACCTTAATGCGAAGGTATGGGAAATGTCAAAGTCAAGCTGAAGAATGGGAAGCATGTTCTAATCAAGGATGTTTGGTATGTTCCTGGAATCAAAGCAATCTGATGAGTGTGGGTTAGCTCATTGAGAAAGGTTTCTCAATTGTTATGAAGAACAATCTCTTGAAGTTGTATGATTCCAATCAGAAGTTGATTATTCAATCTGAACATAGAAGTAACGGAACATTCAAGGTGAATGTAGAAATAATAAACAGAGTGTCTTAGTCAAGGCTCAAGGAGATAGTAAGTTGTGGCACAAGAGATTAGGGCATCCAACTATAGAAGCTTAGGGCATCTAAGTTCTAAGAATCTCACGTGGAATTCCAAAGATTGTGAAGCCCGAGAATTCATGTGAGGTATGCATGAAAGGCAAGCAACCCAGATTGCCATTTGTATCAGTAGCCCCAAGAGCAAAACATGCTCGGGAGTAGTATATTATGATGTGTATGGACCATTTCCGAACCATCACTTGGAGGAAATAGGTATTTTGTGTCTTTGTGGATGAGCTCACAAGAATGACGTGGGTAACACTCATCAAGTTTAAGAATGAGATGTTTACGAATTCCGTGGTTCAAGGTGAAGGTTGAGAATCAAAGTGGTCGAGTTAAAGATTCTCGTAACGGATGGTGGAGGTGAGTATAACTCTGAATTCCGTAAGTTCGTGATGAGAATGGAATTGAGCCTGAAGTTACTACTCCTTATACTCCTTAACACAATGGTCTTGCTGAACTAAGAAATCGAACTTTACTTGATATGACAAGAAGTATGCTAAAAGAGAAGAAGCTTCCTCACAACTTATGGGGAGAAGTTGTTGCTACTGCAACATATGAGCTCAATAGGTGTCCAATGCAGAAGCTGAAGGAGATTGTTCCTTTAGAGAAGTGGACTAGAGAGAAGCAAAGTGTTAGTCATCTGAAGGTTTTTGGTTCTGTGTGTTACAAACACGTTCTAGAAGCTAGAAGAAAGAAGCTAGATGATAGAATCTGTAACACCCCAATTCTACCCGGTAATTATAATTAAAAATCAGAGTTTCAAAATTTCAACAAACAATTAGGATGTCACATTTTCAACTTAAAATAACAGCAATTAGTCGCATTTAACATATAGATACATAACACATCATATTCGGGTGGGCCGATAACACCCTGTTTATTCTCAAAACATAAACCAACTTTATTCTTTAAAAACAACGCATCGGATTCCAAAATAATCATAGCATCTTGCTCAATATAAACAACTTAAATCAAAACAAACTTCTTAAAAAAAATAACTTTAATTCAATTTAATAATAACAAAACAAAACAAAGTGTTTATCCCCCCGAGTGCTACGTATCAGAGCGACAACACCAACTCGAACTAACAACAACTAAATCTTCACTCTTCACTACCTGCACGTTATCAGTATAAAGGCAACGGCGAAAAAAATGAAAGGGGTGAGATATCCAACAATATAAACAAGTGTATGATAAATAATATGCTAGGATTAAATCGTACAAAATTATCACATCGCAGTAAGAACATCACAAAACACTTCACAGTTAACATCATCAAAAATCACTTCACAATTAACAACATCATAATTCAATTCACATCATGACAATTATACTTATGCAAAACAACATGAGACACAACCGTGCATATGCATGTGGTACCAATCAGGGGCCTCAGCCCCCGTCGCCAACTGCCAATTAATAGAGGCATCAAACAAGGCATAAGCCTTCGTCGCTAATTTTGCCAATCCAGGTCGTCGCTAAAATATGCAATGTATGCAACTCAATAATGCACGTCACACAACATAAACAACACATTCACGTCGCCAGGCATAAGCCTATATCACCAAATTCTTTACCAATAAATAGAGGTAAACATCATCACTGAAACATCCTGCAACTTCGCATAAAACAACAACAACAAATGGAACATACATATCGCTAATAATTCACAAACAAAATCACAATACAACGTACTCAACATAATTCACAAAAACAAACCAATCCCAATTACCTACAAACATATACGAACTACCTCGACCAATTTCGAGTAATTCCGGACAACTAATTTTACCGTTTAATTTACTAATTCGGCTAATTCGATATTCTTTCGTTTACTGATGTCGCTACCAACTATTATCTAGCTTCTACTAATTTTATTATCCTTATATAATCAATTCTCTGCATCAAAAATTATGTTGTTAGAAATTACCTTGTCATCAAACTTAAGCTCTGCCGCAAACTGCTATTCAACCAACCCTGCCACTATTATTTAGTTATACTACTATTCTACTAAATAATATGCTACTTGCTAAAGTCATGGCTACCAACACCATGATTTTTCTGCTACCAAAATCTATATAAAGTTTATTGTTGGTTTTCTCCCCAAAATTACTAGTCTGCTACTAACTTATTGTTTCCTTCTAAACTACCAGCCTGTTACTAAATTATTGCCAAAATATTTCTGCTACAAAGTTCTATACCTCAAGTATCATTGGTTCCTGTTAAATTATCTAAAAATACTACCGCTACTAAGATTTTGCTACTAAAACAAGCCTGATAATATATATACGCTACTACTACATATCCTTCTGCTACCTGTATCAAAACACTAACTCAATTAAACCAAATAGGACTACTTTAATCCTACCAAAATTCCTACTATTAATTAATATACTATCCTTACACCAACTATTCTTATTATAATTATATAGTATATTTTAGGGCACCTATGGAGCTATACCAATGTCCACGTACTGTAAGTACCAATATTTCAACAAATTATAAAACCAAAAGAAACTAAAGTGGTCACATGGGTATGACGCCCACCTTCAATTCAATATATATATATATATATATATATATACACATACATACCTTGCTACAATAATGCACATGTGCAGCCATATGAAACTAAACAAATAAACAGTAAAGACATAAAAGAGTGGGGCGTCCACCCTATTTCAAAGAGGCTTCCACCCTCTTCCTCTTTCCACCTTGGGGAGCTCGCCCTTCCTTCTTTACACCATGGGGCGTCCGCCCCCCAATGCCACCGTACTGCAATTTCCTAATCTACTCCGATTCAATTTCTTTTCTCTCCGATTTACCTAATTAATTCCCAGTAAGGTTCCCAACATTCATACAATTATTCACACATACTATTATTTTCATGGAACAATTAAAATCAACAGCATCGGTACAAAATCAGGAAATTATTCTACATGTAATTTACACGAACAAAGATAATTCTATACAATTCCATCCCCACATACGATTCATCATAAACCCGGTTATGGAGTTAGAACCCCACCCTTACCTTAGATTTAACGGTCGTTCTAACTCCGATCAAATTCCTAATTTCCGGTTCCGGCTTGCACTTCTCGTATTCCATCTTTCTAAACCCTTGTGCTTCCAATTCCTTTCTCCTGTTATGCTTTCTACATGAAAAACCTAATTCTCATGCCCTTACTTTCTTTTTATAGTATACTAATAATTCAATTAACCTTGTCTTAATGGGCTTAATTCTGCACCTCCTTTTCTACTATTTCTAACACCCAATAGGCCCAAATAAAATAATCATTAATCTATACTTATTTCTAATATTATTTTCAATAATATTATACAACAAAAATTAATTCATCACTAAATTAATTCCTACTTCCGATAATCCACTTAATTAATTCGGCTATAATTTAATTAAATAATTAAGTAAATTTTCGGGCGTTACAGAATCAAAGTGATGTTATTGGTGGGGTACCACAGTACATGTGTATACAAGCTCTATTGTCCAGAAACTAACAAAGTTGAAGTCAAGAAAACGTTATTGTAAAAGAGTCAGAAGTTTGGGATTGGAGTAAGTCTCAACGAACTTCTGATGTAGAGATAACTTCTGAAGATGAGTCAGAACTTGTAACTTCTGAAGATGAGTCAGAAGTTGTAAGTTCTGAAGAAGAGTTAGAGTCAAAAGATGATTCTAAAGACTCTGAAGATGAAGATGATGAATTTGATTCTGATCCAGATTCTGATGATGATCCAGAATTTGGTGGTGATCATGCTCCTAGAAGGGAAAACTCTGAAGACGTAGGATCTGGAGGACAAGCTTCTGGAAATGATCATATTTCTAAGGGTGGTAATTCTGAAGATAGGACTTCTGGACAAGGTCCAGAAGCTAATGTTGTTCCATGTTCTGGAGAATATTTAGAACAAGGTCAGAAGCCACAAAGAATTAGAACCATACCTAGAAGGTTTGCAGATTTTGACATGTTGCAAGACACCGCAGTTGACTCAGAGGGAGAAGTCATTCAATGTGCCATGTTAGTAGACTCTAAACCATTGGGTATAGAAGAAGAACTCAAGAAGAAAGTATGGATGAATGCCATGAAAGAAGAACTTGAAGCTATAGAAAGAAACAAAACTTGGGAGTTGACTAAGCTTCCGAAGAAGAAGAAAGCCATCAGCGTTAGATGGGTTTTCAAGGTGAACCTTAATCTAGATGGATCAGTTGGTAAGCACAAAGCAAGACTAGTGGCCAAAGGTTTTCTTCAAAAACCTGAACTAGATTACTTTGGGGTATTTTCACCTGTAGCTAGACATGAAACAATCAGACTGGTGATTGCTTTAGCTGCAAATAGAAATTGGCCTCTGGTGCATTTAGATGTGAAGTCAGGATTTCTGAACGGTCCATTACAAGAAGAGGTATACGTGTCACAACCTCCTGGCTTCGTGAAAAGAATCAGGAAGGGATGGTGTACAAGTTACATAAAGCTCTGTATGGATTGAAGTAAGCACCCCAGAGCTTGGAATCAGAAGATTAATTCATTTTTCAAGAAGAAAGGGTTTCAAAAGTGTGAGATGGAATATGGAGTTTATGTGCAACATTCTAGAAGCAATATGATTCTAGTGTGTCTTTATGTTGATGACATATTTCTTACAGGGAGTTGTCCAAAAGATATAATCAAGTTCAAGAAAGTGCTGATGAATGAATTTGAGATGACGAATCTGGGAAATATGGTATATTTTCTAGGGATGGAGATTTTGTACTTGAAGGAGGGTATCATTCTACATCAGCTGAAGTATGAACTAGAACTTCTGAAGAAGTTTAAGCTGGAGAATTGCAAGGTTGCTGTTACACCGTCAGAAACCAATCATAAATTGGATTCTGACTCTGAGGCTGAAGATGTGGATGCTACGATCTTCAAACAACTGGTTGGTTCTTTGAGGTATTTGTGTAATACTGCACTGATATTTCCTATGCATTGGATTGGTTAGTAGGTTCATGAGTAAACCTAAGTGGTCCCATTATCAAGTTGTTAATTTTGAGGTATATCAAGGAACTTTGAAGTTTGAAGTATTATTTCCTTCTGGAGTGAATCGAGTTGATGAGTTACTCGACTGATTGGTGTGGAGATAGAGTTGATAGAAGAAGTACTTCTGGATACTTATTCAAGTTTCTGGGAGGTCCTATTTCTTGGAGTTCCAAGAAGCAAGTTGTTGTTGCTTTATCAACATGTGAAGCTGAATATATTGCAGGTGTTGTAGCTGCATGTCAAGTTGTGTGGCTTCTAAACTTATTATAAGATCTGAAGATTAAAGTAAAGAAGCCTCTGAAGTTGATGATTGATAACAAGTCTGCAATCAATCTTGCCAGAAATGCTATGTTACACGGAAGAAGCAAACATATTGAGACTAAGTATCATTTCTTGAGAAGCCAAGTCCATAATGAAACATTAGAAGTTGTGCACTGTAGCACCCAAAAGCAGTTGGCAGATGTTTTGACGAAGGCAATCAAGACGGATCAATTTCTCCTCTTAAGGAATGATATTGGTGTTGTTAGTTTTGTATAGAAATATAAATTAAGGAATGATATTAAAGGGTAATTTAGTATTTCCTATTTATGTACCTTTTATCTTGGTCACAAAGTTTACTTTATTAGGGCCTAGGTGACAATTTTCCCCTTGTATAAATAGACTAGTAGTAGATGTCATATATAACAACAATCCTTATTTTCTCCTCTTTTGTGTAGCCGTCATTCCTTTATTATTCTCTCATGATTCCTATCATCTTTGATTCTTGTGCACCAACAATTACAATTAGGGTTATGGTTAGAGATGTCGTTGGTAATGGCTATTTCATGAGTAGTTGAAGAATTTATGGAAAATTGTGGTGGATGGATCGGTGTCGATGACTTCATCAATGATGGCTATCTTTAAAGAATTTGAAGAAAAACAATTTGTTTCTTGCAAACAAAGAGAGTAAGAAGGTAAAAGAGTGAAGAAAATTTTGTGGAGAAATTTGAACATTCAATAGTAAAATGACATTTGATGGATTATGTTAAAAAAATCATAATAATCTCTGCTCTTAATACAATTAATTTTAGTGATTTAAATGTTATAATTCTAAGCTAACAATCATTGAGATAAATTCTTTGACTATTTTCTAACAAATGTATTGTAAAGTAACACAAAATTAAAATAGTAATGTCGTGTTATGAATTCACCTTCGTAAAATATTTACTATTTCATGAATGAGTGCAAAATATAGTTGTCCAAACTAAATTATAAAAATTTATAAAGATGTGAATGAGATGACAAAGTTTTTTATAATTTAATCAGAGATTATGAATTTAATTTTGAATACATTACTGTTAAATATCTTAGAAAAAATTTAAAGTTTATTATGATCTTTATTATGATCTTACAAAGAGATTAATCTCTTTTATATTAAAAAATATTTAAAAGAAAATAGTAAAAAGACGCAAATAGCTCATCACTATTTTCTAGAGACAAATAATAGTCTTAACAATAGCTACTGACTATTTATAAATAGTTTCACAAAATCTCTTGTCTAACGAACTGTATCGATTTAGTAAAAAAATCTGTACTCATATCATAACCATATATGGCAAAACCTCTTCCATCTCATAACGTTTTTCTTTAAATTAATTTAACGATAAAATTCACACGCATAAATTTTACCAATAATACAAAATTGACGGTTGGAATGTGTTCCCAGCTTATAAAATTTTCTATCTATAATAATAATAATTATTTTCTACGAAAAAAATATAAAATAGTTTTTTCTTCTTCTTATATATATATCCGTTTTGTCTATATTACTTTTGCATAACAAAATAAGATTTTAAATTCACATTTTCAAACATTTATTTTGTTAAAACTTTTATTTTAATATTTATTTACATAGTTGCAACGGTCGCATGATCTTTATTTTTTTTATTATAAAGAGAATTGAAACCCAAAAAAAAAAAACAACTACTAAGATTCTACACTAAGAATCAAAATTCCAGAAATATCAGCTTCCAACAAGCTTTTGATAAATTAAAGAGCTTTGTCATAATAGACAAACTTATTATCCTTAGATTCTTGTTTTGCCAACGCATCAACACAAGAGTTCGCGCTCCTGTAAACATGCGATATAATATAACCACCTCCATCATAGTCATAAGCTCCAAAATTTGACGAAGAATAGACACACAATCAGTTTGATTTGTCTTTCCTTTCTCAATAGCATCAACTACTTTGCTTGAGTCAACACTAATCACTACCTTTCGGTATCCTAACCAATGAGTTAGCTTTAAACCTTCCAAAATCCCATAGAATTCTGCCAAAATAGCACTTTCTCCTCCTATATATTTGGAGAACCCCTATTTTCAATCTCCTTCATGACCCTTAATAACACCACCATAGTCCGTCACTATGTCTTTACTGCTAGTGTCGTCCGTGTTAAGCTTAACTGTGTTTCTAGTAAGATGCTTCCACTCATTGCACTTACTAGTATTACTCGCGTCCCTAACCTTCCTATAAAGCAGAATAGCTTGCCTATACTCGTCACTCCTTTATAATATATGGATAATAAGATCAAGAGGCTGCAAAAAAATTCCCATTGCGCTCTTCCTCATTTCGCCGTGTCCAAATTGCATGACATGCTATGATCCAAGTGTTTTTCCACTCAAGATTACCAAGGCCATTATAATTAAGATTTATGTTGATCCAATCAACAACATTAATCGTGAAAAAGCATTATGAATATCACTAGGAACTAGACTTTGCTACACCTGCATACACGCAAGACATGGATACTAGTTTCGCATGATCTTTATTTTGATGGGCACATAATATTTTTTAAAGATTGATTCAATAAATATATATTTTTTATAAAAAATAATTTATTTAATTAAATTATTCAATTTAATCAAGCGATTTGATTAAATATTCAGTGAAATCATCTAACCAATTTTAATTTGATCAATAAAACTGAATTATTCAATTAAATGATCTAATGATTCGATCAGTAAAATAATGGTGCAACATTCTCACCAATTTGATAATCAATTCAATTTAATTTAAAATATTTTAGAACGTCATAAATAGTTGAAAAGACTTATCAATGACAATGGTACTTGAAGAAAAAATAAGTTAGAATGCGGCAACTTGTCGCAAAAACGATCGAACGGCTGATAATAAATTGAAGTTAAAGATTAGAAAATGAAAGATAATAAAAGAGGAAAGAAGAAACAAAAGAGTTGAGCTGTAATGACCCCACCATAGTTCAAGCGTGTCTCTCAACAATGTATGCCATTCCAAAATTCCCATATCCATCACACTCTGTCAATGGTCCCCCACTACTACTAGCTTTCTCAAATTCTCCACTTCTTCCTTTTTATTCTCATCATTTTTTTAGTTTGACCATTCATGCTTCTTATCATTTCATAATAACTAACATTCATGTTTAATAAAATTAAAATGTTGTTATAAATGTATTTAGATTAAGCACATGCAAAATTATAGTTGTTGGGGTTGAGTATGTGATTGATTAGTTTTAATCATGCTTTTGTGAAATTATGATGGGTCAACCCAAAGTTCAAGTGGACAAGTTAGAGTTGTCAACCTTAATTTTTTTTTTGGCAAAAGAAGAAAGTTGAATATCTTCTTGGATTTTAGGTTCAACTAAAAGTCATCAGAAATACAAAGAGGAAAAAAATATTTAATTTGATTTGGTTTAGTTGAATTTCTTTTATAAATATTTTGTTAAGTCGTACATAAATATATATATGATAATATGATATTGTATTTAATCATTCATACACTACTAATGAATAATAATTTTCTATTTAATATGTAAAAATTAGATTAGATAAAAATGAAATATTAATTATAAAATAATAGCATAAAATAATATAAAAAATATTATAATGAAATAAAAAATAGAAGAGATGAAAGATTAATGAAGATGAAAAAAAGAACATAAGAGAGGAAATATTATAGAAGAATATGTGTGTGATAAAAATGAAATTAAAAGAGAGAAAAGTTGCATAAAATGAGAAGGTGGAAAATAAAGAATATAAGAGAATAGTTATTAAAGAAGAGACAAGATGTATGCTGCGAAGAATGTGTGATAATTCTAGGAGAGATTTGAGAAGACTGAAACTGAAATCCTAAGTGTAAGAAAGAGAAAATATTTCGTAATTATAAGGTTAAGGTATAATAGACTTAAGTTTGGGTTGGATGTGAGTTAAGTAAAATTTAGGTTATAACATAATGCGGTTAGATTCGATTTGATTTGATTTGCAAAATACAAACCACAAATCGTATCATGCAGTTTTGTTCAAAGATGACTCAAACACATTCGAATTAAATACGATTTTTATAGTTTCAATTTGATTTGGTTTAATTTGTGATTTTCTATTAGATTACTTCAGTTTTGAACACCTCTAAAACTAACCAGAGAAACATGATTAATTATGAGTTGAATTAACTATCATTTTAACTATTAATTTAATTAATCATTTATTCAACTATAATATTATTTTTTGATATGATTAAGGTTAATTTTTATGGTAGCCCATTTTTATTTATCTAATACAAAAAAGTCGGGTACAATTACTCTTAAATAAATTATTTTAAAAATAATAAAAAATTATATTATTTAATAAATAATTAAATATAATAAACTTAAAAGTTATTAGGTGATTAGTTAAAAATATAATATTAATTTTTTATGATTGGTAGAGAAGTTATCACTTATAATTAATTAAGTGTGACAAATGTAACTATCAAGGATTGATTTGATAATGAATGTTTGAAACATGAGAGTATGCTTGAATTAAAAATGAAAAGCGGGTTCATACATTTTTCACAAACTTTTTATACGAACGAATCGAATGTCTGAATTCTAAAGAGAATAAAATGAATTGTGACCTTTGACTACAGATTTGAAATCATCTTATATACTACATACATTATCAACTGCCAGCAACAACTAACTCTTTATAATCCAACACTTATACTGCTATATGGGTTTTTGCCTTTAACATCGAACATGTATACTGCTTCATGAGCTTTCGTGGGCCACAAAACAACCACATTAAATAAAGTCAAATCATTAATTACTAATGATTTAAAACAACAATCAAAACGTTAACATTTAATTTAAGAGGGAAAAGTGAAAAAGCTTTATTTCAACACTTATATAACGCTCTTCCGCTTCACAACGTTATATTTTCCATAACCCTAAAAATTTTACTTTCTACAACAACTCTTTTAACTTTCTCTTCAAATCAAACTCTAAAAATGACTTCTTCTTCCAACTCCAGGACATAAAAGCAATTTCAAGTCCCCTCTACTACTTGCCTTAAGGGTCATTCTTTAGCGACCACATGTACGTTCCAAAACCACTGGTGAAGACAGAAAAACCAGTCATATGGGCTTCTCATGTGTTGATTCCATTTTCTATTGCATGTAACACTCATGCATTTTGTTCAATTTTTCCAGATCATCTGTGAAACCAGATAAATTGAAGAAGTTTTTCCCTACTTTACACTCATGCAAACCTCGTGTGTTTGAAGACAAGAATTGTGAGTTAAGGTTCATTGAACAACCCAATTGTGTTTTCCTCTCTTCTCCTTCTCCTAGTAGTGAAACTTACATCAATTTACTAAACAATATATAAAAGAATAAAGGAAAGACATGACAAAATCAAGGCATTTTCGACTTGATTCAGCTTCAAGAATTGGGTTAATGTATAATGCCAACATGCTTATAGTTTCCCTTTATTTTTAGGAATATTTAACCAACACATTTAAACTTTCATGTGGGATGATAAATCATATGTTTTTTAATATTTCTTCCATCACTGGTCTTCGACCAGCATGGGATACTTTCGACCCTATTATCAAGAACAAGACCAAGCCTAACTTCACATGCGACCATAATGTATTTAATGTCGTTAGCAACCCAACTTCATGAGCCGAAAAATGTATGTCTTAACAAATTGATTATAGGTTGTTATTGTGAATCTTTAGGATTTTCCTCCCTTAACCTCAAAACATGAACCAACTCTGATGAAAACTTCCTGATTTATGGCCCTATATGGCTCATTTAACTATGGATTAATGCCACATTTAAACTATTTTAAAACTGTTGTTGTTTCACCTAATTTGGAAAGACGTTGAAGGTACTAGATTTGATTTATTGACCCCATAAGATGCCAATTTATCGACTGAAGAAGCTTTCAAGAAATATCTCCTCATGTTTATGAATTGTGTTGAATTCATTTCTTCTATGGATCCATTTTCCACTCGAAGCTATGAACTAGATTGGTTTAAAAGAAATTTTTTGACTTCGTCACCAAAAACCTTTAAAGCTCTTAACATTTTGGTAGATTTCTTCAAACCCATTGTCCTGTCAACCATAATTTCATTTGGGAAATCTAGACTTGGGCTTGGTGGATATCAACCAAATTTGGTGGCTAGGAAATTTCGTTTCAACCAATTCTTGCCACGACCATTTTTCACCAAGAACATTGAAATTTGTTTGACTAATACCATTTTGACGAAAGAATACTACAGGGCGTGTTTAGACTTTCATGCAAAAAAATTCATTAAACTGAGCCCCTTGAAAGTTGAAGCTTCTTTATATTACACTAAGGAATTCGAGGAGTGGTGGACTGCATATCATAGCAATGTTGTTTTGGACCACTCAACTATTCATGAGTTGGTTTTGTCTGTAAAATATATTTTTTAAACCTTCTAAAACTTCAATTTCCTTCTTATGTAACATATATATATATATGTGTGTGTGTGTGTGTGTGTGTGTGTGTGTGTGTATGTGTGTGTGTGTGTGAATTTGGTTTGGAATTTCATCTTCCCAACTTTCCACCATTACCAACTTGTGATTATCTTAGCTTTCAAGATTCCACTTCCAAAATGGTATAATTGGGGGTATTTTTAAGCTCTTAGAAATGATTCAAAAAAGCTCCCCAAAGAGTAACTTTGACTAGGTATAATTTACAAAATTATCCATGGCCTTTATAGAGTTAATCTCGAGCGCATTCGAGTCAAATCCACCATTCTATAAGGTGAGATAATGAGATTTTTAAAACTCATCTACTCCTCTTTTATTGCACACTATTTACTTGTGTCGAAATTTTGTAGCTCGAGCTCTCATTCCCCTGAAAAACTTGAGAAAAAAAATGAACTCACTGTAGAAAGTGATGAAGATTCTGGCCCAGTACTTAGCTAGTTAAAAAGGAACAAGATAAGTACATGTTACAAACCTTTATTTTATTCATGCTAAATTCCTTACCTTTTATTTATCCTTGTTTTGATATTTCAGAGTCAGAAAAGAGGAAGTAGCACAACAACTACCCCAAGTTATAAAAGGACAAGAAAGAACACCATTTTTCACCTTTGATAGTGAAGGAAGACACATTTAACTTGGACCTTGACCTTTACTCAAATATTCTATCTTTTTAACTCAACTATTCATTGAACTAATAATGGAACTAATAATGGTAAATACTTTAGTTTAACCAAAGAGTTGAATAAGAGGATAATGAGGTCGAAGAGAATGGTAAGGATAATGATCAGGATGAAAGTGAATAGGCCTATTTGAAATCAAATGTCCCAAAATTTGGATTAAATAATAGGATGGAACAGAGAAATTAAAAATTCAACAAGCCAAGAAGCAGAACATCCAAGAAAACATTGAGATTTTAAGAGACTAGTAAGCAAGTTGCTGCCACCCAAAATAAATCAAGAGGAAACCCATACTCCTCTAACTTGAAAAAAAGCAGATCATCGAGGACAACCTACTTCTAATGAATATTCAGAGATTGGGAATTTGAGCCACAATCATATGATGTCCAAGGTACTTTGAATTTTATCCATATCTTCTTCTCTATACACATCAAACAATTTATAATATTGGTTCACTTCTACCTTCTAATAGAAAATCCCCATTTCTGCTACTCCTCTTTAAGTACACATTGCCTCTGATGCTCAACAGTTGACTCCACAAGTAAATCCCCTTATCATTTTCGTTTCAAGTGATTCATATTTGAATAGTTAATCTTATGGGTCTAGCAACCCTGAAGGATTTGATATCTTGCAACATTTGCCGGAAACTTAGAAAACATATAATAAATTTGATCCATTTATTTTATCCACTGAAAACCCTTTTGATGGTGTACAAGGTGTTTCTAACAACAAGGAGTTGGATGCTGAAGAGATCTCAAAATCCAACCAACCTCCAACAAACTTTCCACCAAAATAAATAATAGCTGAAAAAGCAAGTTGAAAAGCCAATTGACGAGGTGTATTTAAAGAGAAGACCTAACCTAATGTAAATTAACTTTCCACAAATACAAAATTAGGGGAAGTCTAACTCTTAGGTTTTAAGAGTCTATTGTGTTTTGTGTAAGTCACCACGTATCTTTTGATACAGTATGGTAGATAGTTTGTTACTTGATAGTTTTTCAAGTTATTGTTACTTGATTGTTTATCATGTTATTGTTCTTGGTTGAAGCTTTTAAGCAAGACTAATTATTGTTCTCACTCATGAGATTTTAATAAAAGAGTTGAGTATTGTTTATTTGAAGTGTGATATTCTTTTGGGTTTCTATTCTAGTCACAAGGTTTATTGTTGTAGGTATCACTGCGGTTATTGGAAGTGAGAGGTGGATCTCATGCCTAGATGGCAATTTCTAGGTAGAAGTTGTACAAGGTAATGACTAGACGAGAATTTGTAAAGTGGGATTATTTAAGCTTTGAACTAGTATTATCATAGTGAATTTCCTTCCTGACTTGGTATCCCCCATAGTAGGTGACGTTGCACCGAACTGAGTTAACAATCTGTCGTGTTATTTATCATTCTGTAATTTATTTTACAGTTTGATATTACTCTGTATCATGAACGAATGTCTCAACATCTGTCTTGTCGTTGTGTTCTGATGTTGGGTCATCAATATTAACATGGGTTAAAACTAATAGAATTTCACTAGGATTTTCCATATACCGGCTTATAAGACTTACTTCATATTCTATGTTGGGTCTACTATAGACCATAACATACATCAAAGAACCTATTATGTTAGCATATGTGATACTATTCATATAAGCTCTTTCGACCTCAGTAATGGGACACTGGTCTATACTCAGCTTGAATTGAGGGTTTATAGGAGTCACGACAGGATTTGAACTCGACATACCAAAATTGTAGAGAATCTTCCTTAGGCATTCCTTTTGAGATAAGCATAATTTTGTCTGCTTTTTATCTCTTCATATGTCAATCCCAAGAATTACGGAGGCAGATCTCAAATATTTCATGTAGAACTCCTTATTAAGTTCATACTTCACCTTCATTACATCCTCGACATCGTTGCTTGCTATAAGAATATCATCCACAAACAACAACAAAATAACAAATGAATTTCCAAGTCAAAATATGAAGTAAACACAGTGGCCGAACTAACTTATCAATATGAAAGTCAAACACCGAGTATACCAAGTTGGCGATCTAGTAGTCAAGCGCATCATCCTACCACAAGGTGATCCCAGGGGAAAATGGACTCCCACCTATGAGGGACCATTTGTAGTCAAGACAATATTTTCTGGCGGAGCCATGATATTGAGCACTATGGATGGAGAAGACTTCCCGCACTCTGTGAATGCAGACATAGTTAAAAAATACTACGCATAAACGAGACCCGCTAGGTCAACTGGCCTAGGCAAAAGTACGGGCGTCCATGCGAACCAAAAAGTTTTAGGCAAAATTTAGGCACATAAAAATTAAAATATGTGTACACCCCGCAAGTCGACAACCTGCAAAGGCGGTTTGGCCAAAAAAGGGTATACCAGTAGACTAAAAACCCAAAAGGGCGGTATAGGCAAAAGTTAAGGATTAAAGCGTCAATCAACTTATTATGTCAGTCTCCGAGCAGTAATAGGTTATTTATTATTCAAGACCACATATTCCCTAGTAAGGGTTATTTCTTCAGTACAATACACAAGATATTCATCCCCAGCCGAGTATCACACAAGGGCCATCATTCTCCAGCAGAATCCGTATCCAGACTTGAAACTTGGTCAGATAGTGCATCGGAGCAATCTACATCTCTTTTATTCCCAGTCAGGATCTTTAATGGTTACCTCTTCATCCCCAAGCAGAAGTCGAAGATCTCCAGCAGAACATTCCCATCTTCTTCAAGATGGATATGTTTTGAAATACCACAACATCTATATTCATACATCATTCATAAAAAAATGATAACATGTGCATATATCACCCTCGAGCATCATTACACATTGCATGCATCATGACGTGCATAAAACTAACATTATCCTTTCAGGTTAAATTCACTAACAAGCGAAAGTTATCCATAAACCTCAAAGCAGAAGGTCAAAGATTAATGCCTGAAACAAGACGGAGAAACTATTTGTACAACCATAACGATATGAAGTCCCGAGACCATACGGGTGTACCAAACAAAGCAACTTGTAGATCAATTCCCAAAACAAGACAGGGTGACTAATCTACACAGTCCAATAGTATGAAGTCCCGAAACCAGACGGGTTAACCAGCAAAACAGCAGGCTAGAGATTAATACCCGAAACAAGACAGGGAAACTATCTACGTCCTGACTAATACTCATCTTAGATGGAACCAAGACAAAGATTGTTGCATATATGGTTAAAAATCAATGCACTCATTCAAAGATGGTTATGGGACGCATTTCTCCTTTCAAGAAAGCTACCACGGAGTCTAACGTACGACTCACTCTCTAACGTTATCTCCTCCAAATGTTATCTATAAGCCCATTCCAATACATCATTAATCGATGGTTTCATTCTATATACTCGCGAGTGCAAATTTCAGGGGTACTCGAGTGTTCAATCATCTTCTACCTTCAGGTCACGAAAGGCAAGCATACCAATCTAACCCCTCAGGTACAAGAATATTGAATAGGGGAAACTGTTATACCCCAAAATTTGCCCTCCTATTTTCAAGATCAAGAGGCATCTCCATACTCAAGAACTACTCAAGGGTTGACCAGATAAACCCTCTCCTAAGCAATCAACCCACATCTAGGGTTTTTATTCTCTCAAAAAAAAAGTTGAGTTCTAATGGATCAAGTGAGCATCATGCCTCCTCATATGTCTCAAAGTATCACCATGTCAATTTTCAAGCCTCATAGCCTAAGTTTGCCCAGTCAATTGCTCAGATGGTTGAAAATCAATTGTATTGGACAAAAAGTCAACTATGGTCAACATACAATCAAACTTCATCATTTTTGGTCAACATCAAGATTTTGAAGTCACATTCATAATTTGATCAAGGGTTGATCATAATTCATCCAGAAAATTCAAAGAATGAATAAAAGTCAAAGTTTCTAAATTAGGGTTTCTTAAGGGAAAGTCAATAGAACTTTGACCAAGCATAACTTTCACATGCTTCATCAGAAATTTTTCCACCAAAGATCATTTTGAAGGGAATTCAATTCTCTACAACTTTTTCTCTCACAAGCTTTGCCCAAAAATGCTTCATTTGAGAGTTATGGGTCAAGACATTATAAGTCCTTCTAAAAGTCAACAAAAAGTCATCTTTTTCCAAAGAAGTGTACATGAGCATGAAAACTTCAATTAAGATGAAACCATAAGAAGAATTTAAAGGACATCTTGAGATTTCTATAAATTCCAAGAACACTCTCAAATGATAAAAATTGAGCAAGTTATGACTTGAGCAAAAATGGAAATTTTGAAGAAATGCATGAAATGTCAATTGAGCAATTTTGACTTTTTGAGTTAATGGGCTTAATTTTTGAAGTATGAACGTGGATATAACATGTTAGAGGACCTCTAAGTCAATTGGTGCATGTCCATTATTTTTATTTCATTTATTTTTTTTATTCATTTAAATTCAAAATAAATCAAATAAAATATCAATTAAATGGCAAGAGGCGCATGGATATTCTTTTCAATCAGAAATCAATCAAATATTCAACCTTGGGCATCAAGAAAGTGACTGGAAGTGGTTGAAACATAATTGAGCCAAAAATAGAAAGATTGCATTTGATTTTCAAATCAAATTTCAATCATCACAATTAGCATATATTTGATTGCAATCACTTGACCTAATCCTTCCTCTATATAAACACATTGAATCTAGATGATCAAGAGACGAATTTGCAGCCAAGAGAATAGGGTTTGGAGTTGAAAAATTGCCAAGAAACTTGCACTATTGAATTCTTATTTGCAGCCATTTCTAAGCAATTTCAAGCATTCATTCTTGTTCCTGATGTATTAAAGGGTAGGTACAGGTCAATAACCATGGCCAAACATGTCTGAATTGATCGCATCATGAACTCAGTTTGTATAACATTTGTGAATTTCATATTTTTGTTTTTATCGTGTTTCAATGTGAACTAACCATATTAATAAGTTTATGAGATGTAATAAAAGCAAGATTGAACAATCGCATGAGGTTTATAATGGCTAAATTATGACTGCCATTGTTAGGGATTTGAAATCGTGAAGCTTCATACCTAGGGTTACAAGAAGTTTCAAGACAAACTAACCTTACCATCATGTTCGCAAGGTCCAAAATAGGTGATATGGGCTTTTGTTTTTCATTATTTGATCGATTTTGTGGTTTTAGGTTTTTGCCTCGTCGGAGAAGGAGACCGAGCGGCTCATGAGGTCTCTCTGGCCGACCTTTTGACCATCATGCGGGCGGTTCTATCACAAGATTGGTTGATTCAAATGATACCGGGCCAACACGCATTATATGTTGAAAACAAAATGAAGTTGTTGAACGTGGTTGATCCAATGGATGTGATTCGAGACAAGAACATCACATGGTTCAACTGGCAACGCGTGGAGGTTATGATCCCAGGGGTCCTGAGTTCGAATCTCAGCGACCACCCCTTTTTTTAATCTTTTCCAATATTTTCCTTTTCATATTTTTTCTAATTATTTTCATAATTAATTAATCAATTAATTAGTAATTAGGTTAAATAATTAGTAATTAGGTTAATTGATTAGATAATTAGGATTAGTAAATAATTAAAGTTATTTTTATTTTTCTTAATTAATTTAACTAGGTTAATTTATTTAATTTAATTTCTTTATTAATAAAAAAACAAATAGAATTAAGGTTTTCCAATCCACCCGGTTTTCACATAGTAATTAGGTTAACTTAATTAGGATTGGACTAACCTCGAACTCTTATTTTCACTGACTTTTTCCAACTTCTCCCGACTTTATTTCTTTATTCTGACTAATTCTTTTTCGCGCATATTATTGTAACTGCTTCCTGGATGTATAATTTCTTGTTTGTGTTTCTTTTACTATTATGTATCTTCTCACATGATGTAATAACATAGGACTTTACTTTCTACATTTACTTTCTGTACCTCCTATGTATATGCCCCAAAACCATGTAATAGCGTAGGACTTTATCTTTCCGCACTTTTACTTTCTGCACCCTCTATAACTGTATATAACTGCTTAGATGTATGGCTAATAGGATTGTATGGCAAGACTAAAATTAAACTTAGATCACCCTATTTTCCAAGATAACATATCTGAACCGAATCACTTCTCACACTTACACCCTTAGGGTGTCCTCTCTTGTTTCCTTATGAATAAACATGGTCATGTACCTCGAATGTAGGGGTACCATTAGCAAAGTCCCTCGATTCAAAATCATCACAAAGATCATAGTCCCACGATGACCCTTTGATTGTTGCCTACGAATATATGATCTTGTCCCTCGATTGTTGCCTATGAATAAGTGATGATCGTCCCTTCGAATTGCTAAGGTATCCTTACAATGTTGCCTTAGATGACCATACGATGACCCTACGCCCATCCCTTCACATCCAACGGATAAAGTCACCTACCAACTAATAGTATGGATAACGCTATCCTAAAGGAGAAGGAAAATACCAAGAACGACCTTTCTAAAGTAGGTAATTAGACTCTAAATTGCTTGCTCCAATCAAAAAAAATACTTTTCACACCTCACACTATTTTCAAAATACTTTTCAAGCAAACACTTTGTATACATTCAAACAAGAATCATTACAAAGTTAAACTTTTTCGAAATATTTTCAAACACTTCGTATATATTCTTGAGGACTGATACAAGAATCATTACAAAATAAAAGCAAAATCCTTTTCAAATACTTTTCAAATCACACACACAAAAAGCAAGTTTTCAAAAAGTGAGCTAAGCAATCAAGAGCCCGTAGATAACTACAGATGGAAAGGGTGCTAATACCTTCTATTTTCATAATTACCTCCCGTACTCAGAATCTATCAAAGGTCTTTCTTGTTCTTTTCACCTTTACTTTATTGGATAAAAGAAAAGTCGATGGCGACTCTTGCTATCCGCAACATTTGCGATAAAACGCAAAAAAAACATGTCAGATCTCTCACCGTGTTACACATACCCTATGTTGTTATATGATTATTGATAAAATGATGTCTTGATTATGTTGTGACTTAAGTGATTCTTTGATGATGATTGTTGAATTAAGGATATAATGACGTTGTGAATGAATTGACAATATGAAAATGTGAGTATAATATGTGATGTATGACGATATTTGGATTCTATGATAACGTTGTTTAAATAATATATCTATTATTTATATCTTTCGTAATGATTTGTAATTACTCACACTGTGTATTTGAATGTTTCCCCCACGTGGGTAACACGCGGGTGGTTGCGAATATCTCGTAGAAGCGTGAGGATAGCTATGGAGTTATTTAAAGTGTTTTCTGTTGAATAAAAAGTGTCTTGCTCTAATATGTAACATCAGGGTTTGGGAACACTTGAGTTTTGATGATTGTGGTTGTTTAAAAATACATCCCATGAGTTTTTTTTATTTGTTGAATTTACTTTGATGTTAAAAGGTATTGATGTTTGATGATATAAATGAAGTTATGTTGAGACTAAAATTCTGTTGCAGAGTCTAAATTGTATGTTGATGTTATTGGAGAAACAATTGTTATAAAAAATTTGAAAACCCATGTTACGGAGAATTTTTTTGTATAAGATGCTTTTATAAAGCATGTGACCAATTTTTGGTGTTTTGTGTTAATTTATTTATTTAATTTATCTGTGATATAATGTGGGATTTATAAGGGTGTTACAATGTGGGCTTTCTACCATATTTGTGTTTTCTTTATCAATTAACACAGTGTCTATGGTTGCGGCTCTGTTCAACGCTTTTAAACAACCATGTTAGACTAGTAGGGCTTTCATCTTTAAGCGTCACAGACCGAAATCGTTCACTTCGGTGAAATTTTAAATCTTATACTTTATTGATAACATCTTCTCTATGCTCACCGTACCAATTTGTTGTGAACAGAGTATAACAGGTTTTTTCTCGACAAGAAACCTACAATGGTAGGAAAGACGAAAGCAAGAAGAACACAATGAAATTGGTTATAAACTACTATTCTTTATTTTCTCTTTGAAACAATATTACAAGTGTTATAGAATAACAAATAGCCTCTCTCACCTAAATTAGGATTTGTAGTGTTGCAATGATGAGAGACTAGTATGTTATTTTTAAGAAAACTAACACACTAAACTAATGGACTTTTACACACAGACTCACTACATGCTAACTTAGAGAATAAGCTAACTTAAATGATTGGGCATAATAAACAGGCCAAATTCGACATGCTAACAATCCTAGCATTTTGAATATCGATACTTGAGTACAACATTGCATGTCTTGACACCAAAGATGCAAACCAGTTTAGATCTCGTTGAATTGTTGAACCAATAAGCTACCCTTCGACCATACTATTTTCGATCTAATATCTCATAATATATATATATATATATATATATATATATATATATATATATTTATCAAGCTATAAATTACTATATAATAGCATTTTATCAGACCAAACTATAACGCCAACTTTAACAATATTTAAAAGCATATTTTATTTGAAGTAGTGTAGAAAATCAACATTGTGCTAGGTCTATCTTTCAGCGGAGATGTTCTTTATGTTGGTGGTGGCCGACGAATAGCTCTCTTTTGAAGGAGAAAATGTAAGGGATATGGGAATCTAGTTAGAGTGGCATAAATAGAGGGAAATGTGAGAATGTAACAAGGTTAGGGCTAGACATCGTAAATAGTTTCTATCATAAGCACAAGGACATGAAAGGTCACGTTTTGCAAGTTAGGAGGAAGTAGAGAGTTTCATAGGAAATGGATAGAATCTTAGGAGCATCAGGTATGTGACATATTTCCACTGAGCTATAGGTAAAGTAGGTGGCTTCCGTGATGGTGCAATTCATAATACATTTCGGTTGGATCATTCTAGGAAAGTTGTTGGCATGGGAAGATCATTTAAATGTAGGGCTTTGAGTCATGCACAATCTAGTACTCGGACAACAATGGCTTCTTTTTATTTTTCTAATTTTCCTGATAATCTTCAGTAAGTGGAATTACGAAAGGAATAGAGGTATATGGAATTATATCCAATGTTTTTTGTTTCTCAAAATAGCAACGCAATGGGTCGTTTGTTTAGTTTTGTTCGGTTTTCTAAAGTGAGGGATGTGAAAAAATTGAACAAAGCTTTAAATAATGTTTACTTAGGAGATTATTGGTTGTATGTGAATGTGGATCCTTATGATAGGTTTGAAAGGTTTGATAGGAGAAACTTTGGGAATGGGGTGGGAGAAAAGGGAGGTCGTGTTTGGGATTAGTAGGAAGAAGGAGTTGAGGGTGAAGGAGAAATAATTTAGGAAGAAAGAGGAAAAGGAAAAGCTTATAGTGGTGACTTATTAGGGTGTGGTGAGTAAGGAGTTAAAAGAGGAAGGAAGAATTTTTTTAGTTCTAAGGGAGTAGTAGAAGGTAGAGTTGGTCGAATATGGGAAGGGAAAGGTGGTTCTGATTGATATCAGTTATAAGATTCTACCTGAAGACATTAAATGCACATGCAATGGTAAGATGGATATGATTCGAAATGGTGTTAGCGTTCAGGGTATTCAATAATCTAACTCAGATGTTGAGTTTCATGATTTTAACGCGGCACCATTAAGAGGTGACAAAATCTTTTTGTATTTTACGGGAAAGACAAAGGTGATGTCAATTTTTAATAAAGCGGCTGATTTTTTCAGTTCCTTTATGTATGATTGTCGTGCTTGATCGAAGGACATTTTACTTGCTTTATGAAAGAGGGTGTGGGTTCTTTGTTATGTTATATTGTACATTCATGTAATGTGAGTTTTTTGGTGAACTCATTACGACTAAAGAATGATTGTTGAAAATCGATGATTTCACTATTAATAAATAAAGGTTGAATTATGCTCACTTTTTTATCACTACAAAATTGGTGGAGGAAATAACTGAAGTAGAGGATTTTTGGGTTGACGAGAAGAAATATCCTATTATATTTGTGGAGGATTTAGAGTTTGACTTAGCAGATTACATGTGTTTAGTTGAGCATAAGGAAGAAAATGAGTCTCAGGATACTAAACATTGCTATGAGTTTGAAGATGCTCCCTTGGTTGATAATCTTGTGAATAAACTCGACGCTGAATGGTCAGAAGATGCAAATGAAATGCCAAGGGGTGATGAGAATCATCCTAAGGAATGTTCTAAGTTAAAAACTTCATCTGATCAGCATGGTCCCTGGAGTTATGAATTTATCAAAAAGAAATAAAAAATAGAGGATGGATGTTCTGAGGGTAATAAACTTGGTACTAGTCCCAGTAAGCAGGAAAAGGGAAGATGTGTGCGTAAATCTCGTAATAGGAAATTGGTATTGTTTGTTCTTAATCTGAAAAGAGTGGCAATATTATAAACTAAAGATATATTTGATTTAATTCAATCCCTTAAGGGTGGAAAAAATAAAACGTTGTCTGACAGTTAGTCAAGGTCTTTTTTAGGAAAGTGATGTAGTTTCTTTGCTAGTGGGTTCTAAGGCTTCAACCTCTAGTGAGGATTGAAAAAATTGGATGGTGGTTCATGGTAAACCTCAGGAGCTTATTGATGATGTTTGTGTAATTGGAAAATCTATGGGGTTAACGATCAAGGGTGATTATGCATATATGTTTAATGTTTTGTCAAGAGGGAGAGGTGAAGTGATTAAGAAAGAGCTAGGACTCGAGGGTGGTAAGGGGAAGGGGAGGGAGATATCGAGGTTGAAAATTAAGGTAGGTGACTTTGGGATTGTGGAGAGAGAGTTGGGTAATAATGAAGCTTCTTTCTTTTAATGTGAGAGAGTGCAAAGGTTGATTAGAGATAAGTGTTTGTTGGTGGTGTGCATTAAGGAAACAAAATTATAAGTGATTGATGATGGTGCGTATGTATATGGGTCATCTAAACTGGGCAATTCTTTTTGGTCCTCTGTATGGGCCTCTTGAGTTTTATTGACATTATGGGATATTAGAGAGATGGTGGTGAAAATTTCAATAAGTATTGAGAATATTTTGATTATAAAAGGTTGAGACAAGTGATTTGAAGTGTTATTTATGAGTCTTAGTCAGCTTTTGTAAAAGATAGGCAGATCTTGGACGACATTCTTATAAATAATGAAATGGTGGATGGTGTGCGGTGTGCGTAGTTTGAAAAAAGAATTATTATTATTATTATTATTATTATTATTATTATTATTATTATTTATGGTTGATTTTGAAAAAGCCTATGATTCGATAAATTGGAGGTATTTGGATGATGTTATGTGTAAAATGAATTTCTCGACTTTATGGCAGAAGTAGATATTTGAGTGTATTACTATCGTAACAAATTATGTACTTGTGAACAAGATCCTAATTGATGAGTTTAATATGGAAAGAGGTATTTGTCAAGGTGACCCATTTTCCCCTTTTCTCTTTTTGATAGAAGTAGAAGGGTTACATGTTTTGATAAATTTTGTAGTGGAAAAGGAATGTATATATGATATGGGGTTGGGTGTAAAATGTTGTTATTTTTTCTCATTTACAATTTTTTGTTATTGTTTCTCATTTACAATTTATTGATGTCACGATTAAAAGTTAACTTTCATAAAAACATGTTGTTTGGGGTCAATGTCTCATAATCTTGATTGCATGAGGCACCTATGGTTATGAACTGTAAGCATAGTCGACTACCTTTTTGTATTTGAGGATGCCTATTGATGGACATATTAGGAGCTTAATTTTTGGTATCTTCTGATTGATTGTATTAAAAGAAGATTGCCAGGGTGGAAGAGTCACTCTCTTTCTATGGGGTCGTTCGATTCTTATTAAGTTTGCCATGTTATTACTAACTCACAAAGCCAACGAGGATGGGGAGTGGTTGTCACTGCATGAGGCATGACAATGAGACACTCCCCAGGTCAAAAAGGAAGAGGAGTGGTCGTTAAATTCACATTGGAATGAGAGATATCTTGAGGTTGTGCATGTTTGTGACTGCGCATGGTTGAAGAAAAACTTATAAGGATTAATTTGTGCGACCTATACCAACCAGATGCATCTTTTTTTTGGTATTTTAACGAAAAGAACTCCACGATTAAGTGTGCTTTACTTGGAGTGGTATTTGGATAGATGACCTTCTGGGAAGTTTCCCATAAAGCATATGAGTGAGGATAAAGCATGCTAAAAAGAATTGTGTTGGTTTGTCGAGTTAGTCGGTAATACTGAAAGAAATCTGAGGCATTATAAATGGTATTAAAGCAGACATCTCCTAGTACGATGTGGTTCAAGGACAAACCAAGCAGAAGTTAGTGGTCATGTAACACCCGAAAACAACGAGGGTGAGGAGTGGTTGTTGGTGCATGAGGCATGATAATGAGACACCCATGAGGCCTAAGAGGGCGAGGAATGACCGTCGAATTCAAATAAAAATAAGAGTAATCCTAAAGTTGTACAAGTATGGGACTACATGGTTGAAAGAAGACTTATAAGAATTGATTGATACTACCTATACCAACAAGATGCATCTTATTTTTGGTAGCCTAAAAGATAATAACTCCACGGTTAGGTGTGCTTGACTTGGAGTCGTATTTTGATGGGTGACTTTTTGGAAAGTCTCTCAAAAAATGTGAGAGTGAGGATAAAGCATGCTGAAAAGACTCATATTAGTTTGTAGGGTCATTCAGTAATCCTGAAAGCAGTATGGGGTGTTATGCTCTCTATTCATGTCTACTTTATTTCCTTCTTCAAGGCTCCCTCATGTATGATATCTACTCTTGAATCTATTTTAAATTATTTTCTAGGGAGGGAGTGAGGAAGTGAGAAATTTTTTCTTGAATTAAATGAAATGTTATTTTTTCTGGGTTTATGAGGTTGAAGGAGTTTAACTTAGCCTTACTAGGTAGATGGTGTTGGAGGATTCTAAATGAGACGAGAAGTCTTTGATAGGATTTTGTATGCTCTATATGATGAGGAATGAGGTGTTTGTGTTTTGGTGGGGTATGGGTGGGGGTGGCTTTGTTTGGTGGAGAAATTTGAAAAATATAAGGGAGCAGGTTGGTTGATGGAGGTGGTTGCTTGATAACATTGATTAACGAATAAGAGATGAATCTTCTACTCTATTTTGGATAGAATTGGCTTGATGGTATGTATTTGAATGCAGGATTTAGTAGGATGCTTGATTTAGTTGAGAATAAAAGGCTGATAGTAGTAGAAATGAATGAGGTAGGGTGGGGGAGGACCGTGAGGCGTGGAAGTGGGTAGGTAGGAGGTTGCTTGCTTGGGAGGAGGAGTTGGAGAGGGAGTGTATTGAGCGGATAACCTTAGTTATTTTGCACGTGGATGAAGAAGATCGATGAGTTTGGAGTTTATACCCCTCTTCTAACTACATGGTTAGTAGTGCTTATAAAATTTATCTAAAGTTGACGTCAACAACAATCAGGCTGATTCTCGTTTTTTATGGTTGAAGAATGTGTTGTTTAAGGTATCTATTTTTTCCCATCGGTTGTTACTGAATCGTAGTCCGACTAAGGACAACTTGGCTAAGAGCCAGATTCTTGCCACTAACGATCAAAAATACGTGGCAAATTGTGGCATGGATGAAGACATGGATCATTTGTTTGTAAGATATGTTTTTTGTAGTCTATGTCCTATTATTCTTAATTGGTTAGGATTATCTACGACGTCTGAAGAAACGGTTTGGGGTCATCTGTTGCAGGTGGTGGGTTTGGTGGTTTTTCGAAAAAATGTTCAGTTGGTTCTTAACACTATTTGGTTCTCGGTAGTTCAGGTTATCTGAAATAGACTTATTTTCCAAAATAAAACGGAGCAGGATAAAACTTCAGTCCTTTTGATGGTTAAAATTGAAATATATGACTTTCGAGGTTAGATCTTTTATCTTGTTTATCAACGGTTATGTAAACAAACTGCTTTTTACCTTTTTTGAGAATTTTAAATTGTATCCTGAATTTTTTCTTATCATTTTCGATATTTTTTGTGTTGGATTGACGTGTTATACTCATTAATATATATTTCATTTTGTTTTTTTTTAATATTTAAAAGCAATATTATTTATATTGTTATTTTTTTTAAGTAATGACTATAAGTATATCTTTGTCATGTATATTTTTCTAATGCACCCCACCCAAACTAGTGAGCATTTAGGTGGAGCTTATAATGGATTGAAGGATCTCTCTTATTTCTCGTTAGATAACTTTAGCAATACATGACAAACAAGCAAAGATTTGTACCCTAAATCCTATGTTTGGGGATCAATTAGCATATAATTTAAGACGAATGAAAAGCCAACATTTTTCTATTGCCATTGAGTGAGAACAAAAACAAATGTTGATCTTTTCTTGATCAATACACTAGTATTTATCAACTTTAGAATCAAATCAAATTAAATATATGTAGAAAAAGGAGGAGATTTTTTTGTATAAATAATAAGAGGCCGGTCGTCTTTATGGTACATTCAAAACGTTCCTTTTTTTATTTTTTTATTTTTTGGTGTTTGAAATTATATAATAAAAACATTGATTATATCAACTAATGATATAACTTTAAATTAAAAAATGTGTTTTATTTTTGGATTAGAAGAAGAATTAGTGGGGAACTGAAGGGCTACCCATGTGACATGTATGTTATTTACATGACAAAAATTGCATCTTAGTTTAGGTTTTATCTGGCAAAGGGCCCTTTCCACCATAAAGTTGGTTTTAACCAACGAACCAGATTTCTCATTTTAAAGTGCTTTCATTCATAATTTATTTTTTCTGCAGTTTCATTGTCATTTATAACAAGAAAATAGAAGATAGTGTACCACTAAAATCAACCTGATTAAGTCTTAATATGTTCAAATTGTTTAGCTTACGTACTATCGTTAAGCTTTTACAACAAAAATTATGTATTAATTAATTTGATTATATATTATGATTAGCTTAATTTATTATATAATGTTTTTCGTCCTATAAATATTTTAATTTTCAGTTTTAATTTTATTAAAATAATAATATTTTTTTAATACAAATTTTTATATATGCATTTTTAGTCTCTGTTTTTTTTTAGAATTTTAAAAACTGCTTATTTACTGTTAAAATTTTTAAATTTTTGAATAATTTTTTTCATGCATGTTTAGAATACTTTAAATTATGTATTTATCAAGTTTTATAATTTTTTTAAAATGAGAAGAATTAAATATGAATTTTTAAAATTTCAAAAAATAATGAAAACTTTGACTTAGAAATCAAATTTTGAATTATTATTTTTTTAAAATTTTTATAACGTTCTACAGGATATGTGCAAAATATATAATTATTTAAAAATACACATTGGTATAACAGAAGGTACTAAAATACGAGCATAATAATTTTGTAGGGATTAAAAATATTATTTTTTTAATATGGACTAAAATTGAAAATTGTGATATTTATAGGGACCAAAAATATATTTAACCATGTTTTAAAATATACTAAAAATTATATATGTGAGGTTTTTCTTTCTCACTGCGTTTACTCCGCACGATTGAATTATCGAATTATTTATGTTAGTACAACAATCAGGGGAGGGTCGAGCGATGGACATTTTTATTTTTGGAAGTTTCCGTTTCAGCAACACATCTTTGTGAGAGACACGTCACTTGTCCACTTACAACCTTAAGGTGAGAGGTTAGTGGATTCTCTCACTTATAAATGCTCAAGTCACCGCATTCATATCTAATGTCAGACTATTTTCCTACACTACTAACACTTGTTATATTCTCAACAATTTAGAATGGTCTTTGTACCATGATATAATGTTATTCTAGACTGATTATCTATCGAGAAATAGTAATCGTATAATTAAACTGAGTTGTTTTATTCAAGAGGCGTCATGGTTTGTAATTTGACTTACATAATTTTAGACATTGTCGCGAAACGTCTTAAAGAGAGCGATTTAGTTCGCAACTCAGCATCATAATTTCTTCAGTGACAATTTTCAAAATCAAATTTTAAATTTTCTTAACATTTATATTCACTTCTAAATACATCATATTTTCATAAGATATATGTTCACTTCAATTTTCACAAGATTTTCTGAAGACTTATATTTACATCAAATTTCATCAGATTTTCTTAAGATTGAGGTTTAATTCAAATTTCATCATATTTTTCTGAAGACTTATATTCACTTCAAATTTCATCAGATTTTATTAAGATTTAGATTAAATTTAAATTTCATCAGATTTTCTGTAGACTTATGTTCGATTCAAATTTCATCATATTTCCTTAACGTTTTTATACACTTCAAATTTCAATAGATATTTTTAATATTTATCTTCACTTCAAATTTCATCATATTTTCTGAACACTTATGTTCACTCAAATTTCATCATATCTTCTTTTGATTTATGTTCACTTCGTATTTCATCATATCTTCTTAAGATTTATGTTCACTTTTAATTTCATCATATTTTCTAAAGATTTATGTTCACTTCAAATTTCTTTATATTTTCTTAAGATTTATGTTCTCATCAATTTTCACAACATTTTCTAAAGACTTATATTCACATCAAATTTCATCAGATTTTCTAAAGAGTTATGTTCACTTCATATTTCATCATATTTTCTTAAGATTTATGTTCACTTTCATTTTCACAAGATTTTCTAAAGACTTTTATTCACATCAAATTTCGTCAGATTTTCTGAAGACTTATGTTCACTTCAAATTTCATCATATTTTCCTACGATATATGTTCACTTCAATTTTTAAAAGTTTTTCTGAAAACTTATATTCACATCAAACTTCATCAGATTTTCTAAAGACATATGTTCATTTCAAATTTCACTAGATATTCTTAATATTTTTGTTAACTTCAAATTTCATCATATTTTCTTACCATTTATATTCACTTTAAATTTCATCAGATTTTCTGAAGACTTATGTTCACTTCAAATTTCGTCATATTTTTTTAGGTTTATATTCACATTAAATTGCATCAGAGTTTCTTAAGATTTATGTTCACTACAAATTTCATCAGATTTTCTAAAGACTTATGTTCACTTCAAATTTCATCATATTTTCTGAAGACTTATATTTACATCACATTTCATCAGATTTTCTGAAGACTTATGTTCAATTCAAATTTCATTATATTTTCTTATGATTTATATTCATTTCAAATTTAACAAGATATTCTTAATATTTATGTTCACTTCAAATTTCATCATATTTTCTTCAGATCTATATTCACTTAAAATTTCATCACATTTTCTTAAGATTTATGTTCACTTCAAATCTCATCATTTTATCTTAAGATTTCTGTTCATTTCAATTTTCACTAGATTTTCTGAAGACTTATATACACTTCAAATTTCATTGAATTTTCTTAAGATTTATATTCACTTAAAATTTCATCATATTTTTGAAGACTTATGTTCACTTCAAATTTCATCATATTTTCTTACGATTTATGTTCACTTCAATTTTCACAAGATTTTTGAAAACTTATATTCACATCAAATTTTCTAAAGACCTATGTTCAACTCAAATTTCATCTGATTTTCTTAAAATTTATATTCATTTCAAATTTCCCTAGATATTCTTAATATTTATGATAAATTCCAATTTCATCATATTTTATTAATATTTATATTCACTTCAAATTTCATCAGATTTTCTGAAGACTTATGTTCACTTCAAATTTCTTCATATTTTGTTCAGATTTATATTCACTTTAAATTGCATCATATTTTCTTAAGATTTATGTTCACTTCAAATTTAATCATATTTTCTTAAGATTTATGTTCATTTCAAATTTAATCATATTTTCTTAAGATTTATGTTCATTCCAAATTACATCATATTTTCGTAACATGTATATTCACATCAAATTTTATCAGATTTTCTGAAGACTTATTTTCACTTCAAATTTCGTCATATTTTCTTCAAATTTATATTCACTTTAAATTGCATCAGAGTTTCTTAAGACTTATGTTCACTTCAAATTTCATCAGATTTTCTTAAGATTTAGATTCACTTCAAATTTCGTCATATTTGCTAAAGACTTATATTCACTTCAAATTTCATCAGATCTTCTTAAGATTTATATTCACTACAAATTTCATCAGATTAACTAAAGACTTATGTTCACTTTAAATTTCATCATAATTTGTTAACATTTATATTCACTTCAAATTGCATCATATTTTCTAAAGACTTATGTTCACTTCAAATTTCATCATTTTTTTTATAGATTTATATTCACTTTAAATTGCATCATATTTTCTAAAGGCTTATGTTCCCTTAAAATTTCATCATATTTTCTTAAGATTTATGTTCACATCAAATTTCATCATATTTTCTGAATATTTATGTTTATTTTAATTTACACCAAATTTTCTGAAGACTTATATACACTTCAAATTTCATCAAATTATCTTAAGATTTATGTTTACTTTAAAATTCATCATATTTTCTTAAGACTTATATTCACTTACAATTTCATCATATTTTCTTAATATTTATGTTCACTACATATTTCATTAGATTTTCTAAAGACTTATATTCATTTCAAATTTCAACAGATTTTTTGAAGACTTATATTCACTTCAAATTTCATCATTTTTTCGGAAGACTTATATTCACATCAAATTTCATCAGATTTTCTAAAAAATTATGTTCACTTAAAATTTCATCATATTTTCTTCAGATTTATATTCATTTTAAATTTCACAAGATATTCTTAATATTTATGTTCACTTCAAATTTCATCATATTTTCTTCAGATCTATATTCACTTAAAATTTCATCACATTTTCTTAAGATTTATGTTCACTTCAAATCTCATCATATTTTCTTAAGATTTCTGTTCATTTCAATTTTCACTAGATTTTCTGAAGACTTATATACACTTCAAATTTCATCGAATTTTCTTAAGATTTATATTCACTTAAAATTTCATCATATTTTCTGAAGACTTATGTTCACTTCAAATTTCATCATATTTTCTTAATATTTATGTTCATTTCAAATTTTATTATATTTTCTTAAGATTTATATTCACTTAAAATTTCATAAGATTTTCTAAAGACTTATGTTCACTTCAAATTTCATCATATTTTTTTAAGATTTATATTCACTTTAAATTGCATCATATTTTCTAAATGCTTATGTTCACTTAAAATTTCATCATATTTTCTTAAGATTTATGCTCACTTAAAATTTCATCATATTTTCTTAAGATTTATGTTCATTTCAATTTACACTAAATTTTCTGAAGACTTATATACACTTCAAATTTCATCAGATTTTCTTAAAATTGATATTCACTTCAAAATTCATCATATTTTCTTAAGACTTATATTCACTTACAATTTCATCATATTTTCTTAATATTTATGTTCACTTCAAATTTCATCATATTTTTTTAAGATTTAAATTCACTTCAAATTTCATCAAATTTTCTAAAGACTTATGTTGACATCAAATTTCATCATTTTTCCCAGATTTATATTCACTTTAAATTGCATCGTATTCTCTAAAGATTTTTGTTCACTTCAAATTTTATCATATTTTTTTAAGATTTATATTCACTTCAAATTTCACCGGATTTTATTAAGACTTGTGTTCACTTCAAATTTCATCATATTTTCTAAAGAATTACATTCACTTCAAATTTAATCAGATTTTCCTAAGATTTATATTCACTACAAATTTCATCAGATTTTCTAAAGACTTATGTTTACTTCAAATTTCATCACATTTTCTTAACATTTATATTCACTTCAACTTGCATCATATTTTCTAAAGACTTATATTCACTTCAAATTTCATATTTTTTTCTTCAAAATTTATATTCACTTTAAATTGCATCATATTTTCTAAAGGCTTATGTTCACTTAAAATTTCATCATATTTTCTTAAGATTTATGTTCACTTAAAATTTTATCATATTTTCTTAAGATTTATGTTCATTTCGATTTACACAAGATTTTCTGAAGACTTATATACACTTCAAATTTCATCAAATTTTCTTAAGATTTAAATTCACTTCAAAATTCATCATATTTTCTTAAGATATATGTTCACTTCAACTTTCACAAGATTTTCTGAAGACTTATATTCACATCAAATTTTATTAGATTTTCTGAAGACTTATTTTCACTTCGAATTTCATCTTATTTTCTTAAGATTTATATTCATTTCAAATTTCAATATATAATCTTAATATTTATGTTAACTTCAAATGTCATCATATTTTCTTTAGATCTATATTCACTTAAAATTTCATCAAATTTTCTAAAGACTTATGTTGACTTCAAATTTTATCATATTTTCTTCAGATTCATATTCATTTAAATTGCATCAGAATTTTTTAAAATTTATGTTCACTTAAAATTTCATCAGATTTTTTTAAGATTTAGGTTCACTTCGAATTTCATCATATTTTCTGAAGACTTATATTCACTTACAATTTCATCATATTTTCTTAATATTTATGTTCACTACATATTTCATTAGATTTTCTAAAGATTTTTATTCACTTCAAATTTCATCAGATTTACTAAGGACTTATGTTCACTTCAAATTTCATCATTTTTTCGGAAGACTTATATTCACATCAAATTTCATCAGATTTTCTAAAAAATTATGTTCACTTAAAATTTCATCATATTTTCTTCAGATTTATATTCATTTTAAATTTCACAAGATATTCTTAATATTTATGTTCACTTCAAATTTCATCATATTTTCTTAAGATCAATATTAACTTAAAATTTTGTCATTTTTCTTAAGATTTATGTTCACTTCAAATTACATCATATTTTCTTAAGATTTATATTTACTACAAATACAGATTTTCTGAAGACTTATGTTTAGTTCAATTTTAACAAGAGTTTTGAAAACTTATATTCAAATATTATTTCATCAGATGTTTTGAACTCATATGTTCACTTTAAATTTCATCTTATTTTCTTAAAATTTAAATTCATTTCAAATTTTACTAGATATTCTTAATATTTATGTTAACTTCCAATTTCAACATATTTTCTTAACATTTATATTCAGTACAAATTTCATCAGATTTTCTGAAGACTTATGTTCTATTCAAATTTCTTCATATTTTCTTCAGATCTATATTCAATTTAAATTTATCATATTTTCTTAAGATTTCTGTTCACTTCAAATTTCATCATATTTTCTTAAGATTTATGTTCACTTCAAATTTCATCATATTTTCTTAAGATTTATGTTCATTCCAAATTACATAATATTTTCTTAACATGTAAATTCACTTCAAATTTCATCAGATTTTCTGAAGACTTATGTTCACTTCAAATTTCGTCATATTTTTTTAGGTTTATATTCACATTAAATTGCATCAGAGTTTCTTAAGATTTATGTTCACTACAAATTTCATCAGATTTTCTAAAGACTTATGTTCACTTCAAATTTCATCATATTTTCTTAACATTTATATTCACTTCAAATTGCATCATCATTTCTAAAGACTTATGTTCACTTCAAATTTGATATTCTTTTTTTTTAGATTAATATTCACTTTAAATTGCATCATTTATGTTCTTAAGACTTATATTCACCTACAATTTCATCATATTTTCTTAATATTTATGTTAAGTACAAATTTCATCAGATTTTCTTAAGATTTATATTCACTTCAAATTTAATTAGATTTTCTGAAGACTTATGTTCACTTCAAATTTCATCATATTTTCTTACGATTTATGTTTACTTCAATTTTCAAAAGATTTTTTGAAAACTTATATTCTCATCAAATTTCATCAGATTTTCTGAAAACATATGTTCTCTTCAAATTTCGTCTTATTTTCTTAAAACTTATATTCATTTTAAATTTCACTAGATATTCTTAATATTTATGTTAACTTCAAATTTCATCATATTTTCTTAACATTTATATTCACTTCAAATTTCATAAGATTTTCTAAAGACTTATGTTCACTTCAAATTTCTTCATATTGTCTTCATATTTATATTCACTTTAAATTGCATTACTGTTTCTTAAGATTTGTTTTCACTTTAAATTTCATCAGATTTTCTTAAGATTTATATTCTTTTCAAATTTCATCATATTTTCTCAAGACTTATGTTCAATATAAATTTCATTATATTTTTTTGAGATTTATATTCACTTTAAACTGTATCATATTTTCATAAGATTTATGTTCACTTCAAATTTCATCATTTTTTCTTAATATTTATGTTCACTTCATATTTCACTCGATTTTCTAAAGACTTATATACACTTTTTCTATTTTCATCAGATTTTCATAAGATTTATTTTCACTTCAAATTTCATCAGATTTTCTGAGCACTTATGTTCAATTCAAATTTCATCAGAATTTCTTAAGATTTATGTTGACTTTAATTTTTCGCAACATTTTCTGAAGACTTATATTCAAATAAAATTTCATCAGATTTTCTGAAGACTTATGTTCACTTCAAATTTCATTATATTTTCCTACGATATATGTTCACTTCAATTTTTAAAAGTTTTTCTGAAAACTTATATTCACATCAAACTTCATCAGATTTTCTAAAGACATATGTTCATTTCAAATTTCACTAGATATTCTTAATATTTTTGTTAACTTCAAATTTCATCATATTTTCTTACCATTTATATTCACTTTAAATTTCATCAGATTTTCTGAAGACTTATGTTCACTTCAAATTTCGTCATATTTTTTTAAGATTTGTATTCACTTTAAATTGCATCATAATTTCTAAAGGCTTATGTTCACCTAAAATTTCATCATATTTTCTTAAGATTTATGTTCACTTCAAATTTCAAAATGTTTTCTTAAGATTTATGTTCATTTCAATTTACAAAAGATTTTCTAAAGACTTATATACACTTAAAATTTCATCAGATTTTCTAAAGATTTATATTCACTTAATTCATCATATTTTCTTAAGACTTATATTCACTTACAATTTCATCATATATTTTAATATTTATGTTCACTCCAAATTTCATCAGATTTTCTTAAGATTTATATTCACTCCTAATTTCATCATATTTTCTTAAGATTTATATTCACTACTAAATTCATCATATTTTCTTACGATTTATGTTCACTTCTATTTTCAAAAGATTTTCTGAAAACATATAATCACATCAAATTTCATCAGATTTTCTGGAGACATATGTTCACTTCAAATTTCATCTTATTTTCTTAAAATTTATATTCATTTAATATTTCACTAGATGTCCTTAATATTTATGTTAAATTCAAATATCATCATATTTTCTAAAGACTTATATACTCTTCAAATTTCATCAGATTTTCTGAAGACTTATGTTCACTTCAAATTGCATCATATTTTATTAAGATTTTATGCATTTCAAATTTCAATAGATATTCTTAATATTTATGTTCATTTCCAATTTAATCAGAGTTTCTTAAGATTTATATTCATTTCAAATTTCATTAGATTTTCAGAACACTTATGTTCACTTCAAATTTCATCATATTTTCTAAAGATTTATGTTCACATCAATTTTTGCAATATTTCCAGAAGACTTATTATATTCACATAAAATTTCATCAGATTTTTTGAATACATAAGTTCACATCAAATTTCATCATATTTTCTTAAGATTTATGTTCACTTCAAATTTCATCATCTTTTCTTAACATTTATTTTCACTTCAAATTTCATCATATTTTCTTAAGGTCTATGTTCACTTCAATTTTCACAAGATTTTCTGAAGACTTATATTTACATCAAATTTCATCAGATTTTCTTAAGATTGAGGTTTAATTCAAATTTCATCATATTTTCTGAAGACTTATATTCACTTCAAATTTCATCAGATTTTATTAAGATTTAGATTAAATTTAAATTTCATCAGATTTTCTATAGACTTATGTTCTATTCAAATTTCATCATATTTCCTTAACGTTTTTATACACTTCAAATTTCAATAGATATTTTTAATATTTATCTTCACTTCAAATTTAATCATATTTTCTGAACACATATGTTCACTCAAATTTCATCATATCTTCTTTTGATTTATGTTCACTTCGTATTTCATCATATCTTCTTAAGATTTATGTTCACTTTTAATTTCATCATATTTTCTAAAGATTTATGTTCACTTCAAATTTCTTTATATTTTCTTAAGATTTATGTTCTCATCAATTTTCACAACATTTTCTAAAGACTTATATTCACATCAAATTTCATCAGATTTTCTAAAGAGTTATGTTCACTTCATATTTCATCATATTTTCTTAAGATTTATGTTCACTTTCATTTTCACAAGATTTTCTAAAGAGTTTTATTCACATCAAATTTCGTCAGATTTTCTGAAGACTTATGTTCACTTCAAATTTCATCATATTTTCTTAAAATTTATGTTCACTTCAATTATCATAAGATTTTATAAAGACTTGTATACACTTCAAATTTCTTCAAATTTTCTGAAGACATATGTTCACTTCAAATTTCATCATATTTTCTTAAGATTCATATGCATTTCAAATTTAAATAGATATTCTTAATATTTATGTTCACTTCCAATTTCATCAGATTTTCTTAAGATTTATATTCACTTCAAATTTCATCAGATTTTATGAACACTTATGTTCACTTCAAATTTCATCATATTTTCAAAAGATTTATGTTCACTTCAATACATATGTTCACATCAAATTTTATCATATTTTCTTAAGATTTATGTTCATTTCAAATTTCATAATATTTTCTTAAGATTTATGTTCACCTCAAATTTCATCATATTTTATTAAGATTTAGGTTCACTTCAAATTTCATCCTATTTTCTGAAGACTTATATTCACTTCCAATTCATCAGATTTAACAAGATTATCTGTAGACTTATATTCACATAAAATTTCATTAGATTTTCTGAAGACTTATGTTCACTTAAAATTTCATCATATTTTTTTAAGAATTATATTCATTTCAAATTTCACTAGATATTTTTAATATTTATATTCACTTCAAATTTCATCATATTTTCTTTAGATCTTTATTCACTTCAAATTTCATCATATTTTCTTAAGAGTTATGTTGACTTCAAATTTCATCATATTTTCTTAAGATTTATGTTCAATTCAAATTTCATAATATTTTCTTAAGATTTATATGAATTTCAAATTTCAATAGATATTCTTAATATTTATGCTCACTTCCAATTTCATCGATTTTCTTAAGATTTATGTTCACTTCAAATTTCATCATATTTTCTTAAGATTTATGTTCACTTCTAATATCATCAAATTTTCTGAAGACTTATTTTCACTTCAAATTTCATGATATTTGCTTAAGATTTATGTTTAATTCAATTTTTACAACAGTTTTTGAAGACTTATATTCACATCTGATTTTCAGAAGAATTATGTTCACTTCAAATTTAATCATATTTTCTTAAGATTTATGCTCACTTCAATTTTCACAATATTTTCTAAAGACTTATATTCACATCAAATTTCATCAGATTTTCTGAAGACTTATGTTCAATTCAAATTTCATCATATTTTATTAAGATTTATTTTCACTTCAAATTTCAATAGATATTCCAAATATTTATTTTCACTTCTAATTTCAACTGATTTTCTGAAGACTAATGTTTACTTCAGATTTCATAATATTTTCTTAAGATTTATATTCATTTCAAATTTCACTAAATATTCTGAATATTTATGTTCACTTCAACTATCATCATATTTTCTTCAGATCTATATTTACTTCAAATTTCATCTTATTTTCTTAAGATTTATGTTCATTTCAAATTTCATCATATTTTCTAATGATTTATGTTCACTTCTAATTTCATCAGATTTTCTGAATACTTATGTTCACTTCAAATTTCCTGATATTTTCTTTAGATTTTTGTTCACTTCAATATTTACAACATTTTCTGAAGACTTATATTCACATCAAATATTATCAGATTTTCTGAAGACATAAGTTCACTTCAAATTTAATCATATTTTATTAAGATTTATGTTCACATAAATTTTCACAAGATTTTCTAAATACTTATATTCACATCAAATTTCATCAGAATTTCTGAAGACTTATGTTCAGTTCGAATTTCATTATATTTTCTTAAGATTTATGTTCACTTCAAATTTCAATAGGTATTCTTAATATTTATGTTCACTTCAAATTTCAATAGATTTTCTTAATATTTATATTCACTTCAAATTTCATCATATTTTCTGAACACTTATGTTTACTTAAAATTTCATCATATTTTCTTAAGATTTATGTTCACTTCAATTTTAACAAGATTTTGTGAAAACATGTATTCAAATAAATTAGATTTTCTAAAGATTTATGTTCACCTCAAATTTCATCATATTTTTTAAAGACTTATATTTATTTCAAATTTCACTCGATATTCTTAATATTTATGTTCACTTCAAATTTGATCATATTTTCTTTAGATCTATATTCACTTAAAATTTCATCTTATTTTCTTAAGATTTATATTCACTTCAAATTTCATCATATTTTCATAAGATTTATGTTCACTCAAAATTTCATCATATTTTCTTAACATTTATGTTCATTTCAAATTACATCATATTTTTTATAATTTAAATTCACTTCAAATTTTATCATATTTTCTAAAGACTTATGTTCACTTCAAATTTGATCATATTTTCTTAACATTTATATTCCCTTCAAATTGCACTAGAGTTTCTTAAGATTTATGTACACATCAAATTGCATTAAATTTTCTGAAGACTTATGTTCACTTCAAATTTCATCATATTTTCTTAATATTTATGTTCATTTCAAATTTTATTATATTTTCTTAAGATTTATATTCACTTAAAATTTCATAAGATTTTCTAAAGACTTATGTTCACTTCAAATTTCATCATATTTTTTTAAGATTTATATTCACTTTAAATTTCATCATATTTTCTTAAGATTTATGTTCACTTAAATTTTCACAAGATTTTCTGAAGACTTATATTAACTTAAAATTGCACTAGAGTTTCTTAAGATTTATGTTCACTTCAAATTTCATCAGATTTTCTAAGATTTAGGTTCACTTCAAATTTCATCAGATTTTCTAAAGAATTATGTTCACTTCAAATTTCACTAGATATTCTTAATATTTATGTTCACAACAAATTTCATCATTTTTTCTTCAGATCTATATTCACTTCAAATTTTGTCTTATTTTTTAAGATTTATATTCACTTCAAATTTCATCATATTTTCTAAAATTTATATTTATTTCAAATTACATCATATTTTCTTAAGATTTGTATTCACTACCAATTTCATCATATTTTTTGAAGACTTATATTCACTTCAAATTTCATCATATTTTCTTAATATTATTTTCACTTCAAATTTCATCACATTTTCTTAAGATTTATATTCACTTCAAATTTCATCAGATTTTCGAAAGACTTATGTTCACTTCAAATTTCATCATATTTTTTCAAGATTTATATTCACTTTAAACTGCATCATATTTTCTAAACACTTATTTCACATCAAATTTCAACATATTTTTTAAGATTTATATTCACTTTAAATTTTATCGTATTTTATAAAAACTTATGTTTACTTCAAATTTCATGATATTTTTTTAAGATTTATGTTCACTTCAATTTTCACAAGATTTTCTGAAGACTTATTTCACATAAACATTCATTAGATTTTCTGAAGACTTATGTTCACTTCAAATTTCATCATATTTTCTTAAAATTTATATTCATTTCAAATTTTTCTAGATACTCTTAATATTTATATTCACTTCAAATTTCATCCTATTTTCTTCAGATCTATAGTCACTTATTTTCTTAAGATTTATGTTCACTTCAAATTTCATAATATTTTTTAAGATTTATATTCATTTCAAATTACATCATATTTTCTTAACATTTATATTCACCTCAAATTTAATCAATTTTCAAGATTTATGTTCACTTTAAATTTCGTCATATTTTCTTCAGATTTATATTCACTTTAAATTGCATCAGAGTTTCTTCAGACTTATATTCACTTCAACTATCATCAGATTTTTTAAAGACTTATGTTCACTTCAAATATCATCATATTTTCATCAGATCTATATTCACATTAAATTCATCAGAACATTTTTTTAAGATTTATATTTCCTTCAAATTTTATTGGATTTTCTGAAGACTTATATTCACATCAAATTGGATCAGATTATCTTAAGATTTATGTTCACTTCAAATTTCATCAGATTATCTTATGATGCATGTTCACTTCAATTTTCATAAGATTTTCTGAAGAATTATATTCACATCAAATTTCATCAGATTTTCTGAAGACTTATATTCACTTTAAATTTCATCAAATTTTTTGAAGACTTATATTCACTTCAAATTTCATCAGATTATCTTAAGATGTATGTTCACTTCAATTTTTATAAGATTTTTTGAAGACTTATATTCACTTCAAATTTCATCATATTTTTTTAAGATTTATATTGCCTTCAAATTTCCTTGGATTTTCTTAAGACTTATATTCACTTCAAATTTCATTAAATTTTCTGAAGACTTATATTCACTTCAAATTTCATTAGATTTTCTGAAGACTTATATTCACATCAAATTTGATCAGATTATTTTAAGATTTATGTTCACTTCAAATTTCATCAGATTATCTTAAGATGCATGTTCACTTCAATTTTCATAAGATTTTTTGAAGACTTATATTCATATCAAATTTCATCAGATTTTCTGAAGACTTATATTCACTTCAAATTTAATCAAATTTTTTGAAGCCTTATGTTAATTTCAAATTTCATCAGATTTTCTTAAGATTTATGTTCACTTCAAATTTCATCAGATTATCTTAAGATGTATGTTCACTTCAATTTTTATAAGAATTTTAGAAGATTTATATTCACTTCAAATTTCATCAGATTTTTTTAAGATTTATATTGCCTTCAAATTTGATTGGATTTTTTGAAGACTTATATTCACTTCAAATTTCATTAGATTTTCTAAAGACTTATATTCAGTTCAAATTTAATTAGATTTTCTGAATACTTATATTCACATCAAATTTGATCAGATTATCTGAAGATTTATGTTCACTTCAAATTTCATTAGATTATCAAGATGTATGTTCACTTCAATTTTCACAAGATTATCTTAAGATTTATGTTCACTTCAATTTTCACCAGATTTCCTGAAGAGTTATATTCACTTCAAATTTCATAAGATTTTCTAATGACTTATATTCACTTCAAATTTCATCAGATTATCTTAAGATGCATGTTTACTTCAATTTTCATAAGATTTTCTGAAGAGTTATATTCACATCAAATTTCATCAGATTTTCTGAAGACTTATATTCACTTTAACTTTCATCAAATTTTTTGAAGACTTACATTCACTTCAATTTCATAAGATTTTCTTAAGATTTATGTTCACTTCAAATTTCATCAGATTATCTTAAGATGTATGTTCACTTCAATTTTTATAAGATTTTTGAAGACTATATTCACTTCAAATTTCATCATATTTTTTAAGATTTATATTCCTTGAAATTTCATTGATTTCAAGACTTATATTCACTTCAAATTTCATTAGATTTTTAAGACTTATATTCACTTCAAATTTCATTAGATTTTCGAAGACTTATATTCACTTCAAATTTCATGATTATCTTAAGATTTATATTCACTTCAAATTTCATCAGATTATCTTAAGATGTATATTCACTTCAATTTCATAAGATTTTTGAAGACTTATATTCACTTCAAATTTCACCGATTTTTAAGACTTATTTCACTCAAATTCATCATTTTTCTGAAGATTTATATTCACTTCAAATTTCATCAGATTTTACTAAGATTTATGTTCACTTCAAAGTTTATCAGATTATCTTAAGATGTATGTTCACTTCAATTTTCACCTGATTTCCTGAAGACTTATATTAACTTCAAATTTCATTAGATTTTCTGAAGACTTATATTCAACTCAAATTACATCAAATTATCTGGAGACATATGTTCACTTCAAATTTCATCAAATTATATTAAGATTTATGTTCACTTCATATTTCATCAGATTATATTAAGATGTATGTTCACTTCAATTTTTATAAGAATTTTTGAAGATTTATATTCACTTCAAATTACATCAGATTTTTTTAAGATTTAAATTGCCTTCAAATTTCATTGGATTTTTCTGAAGACTTATATTCACTTCAAATTTCATTAGATTTTAGAAGACTTATATTCACTTCAAATTTCATTAGATTTTCGAAGACTTATATTCACTTCAAATTTCATCAGATTTATCGAAGATTATATTCACTTCAATTTCATAAGATTTTTGAAGACTTATATTCACTTCAAATTTCATAAGATTTTCAAGACTTATATTCACTTCAAATTTCATCAAATTTTTTGAAGACTTATATTTACTTCAAATTTCATCAGCTTTTCTTAAGATTTATGTTCACTTCAAATTTCATCATATTATCTTAAGATTTATGTTCACTTCAATTTTCATAAGATTTTTTGAAGACTTATATTCAGTTCAAATTTCATTAGATTTTTTAAAGATTTATATTGCCTTCAAATTTCATTGGATTTTCTGAAGACTTATATTCACTTCAAATTTCATTAGATTTTTTGAAGACTTATATTCACTTCAAATTTCATTAGATTTCTAAAGACTTATATTTACATCAAATTTGATCAGATTATCTTAAGATTTATGTTCACTTCAAATTTCATCAGATTATCTTAAGATATATGTTCACTTCAATTTTCAGCACATTTTTTTAAGATTCATATTTCCTTCATATTTCATTGGATTTTCTGAAGACTTATATTCACTTCAAATTTCATCAGATTTTCTGAAGACTTATATTCACATCAAATTCGATCAGATTGTCTTAAGATTTATGTTCACTTCAAATTTCATAAGATTATTTTAAGATGTATGTTCACTTCTATTTTCATAAGATTTTTTGAAGACTTATATTCACATCAAATTTCATAAGATTTTCTGAAGACTTATATTCACTTCAAATTTCATCATATTTTTTGAAGACTTATATTCACTTCAAATTTCATTAGATTTTCTTAAGATTTATGTTCACTTCAAATTTCATCAGATTATCTTAAGATGTATGTTCACATCAATTTTCATAAGATTATTTGAAGACGTACATTCACTTCAAATTTCATCAGATTTTTTTAAGATTTATATTGCCTTCAAATTTCATTGGATTTTTTGAAGACTTATATTCACTTGAAATTTCATTAGATTTTCTGAAGACTTATATTCACTTCAAATTTCATTAGATTTCATGAAGACATATATTCACATCAAATTTGTCCAGATTATCTTAAGATTTATGTTCACCTCAAATTTCATCATATTATCTTAAGATGTATGTTCACTTTAATTTTTACGAGATTATCTTACGATTTATGTTGACTTCAATTTTCCCCAGATTTCAAGAAGACTTATATTCACATCAAATTTCATAAGATTTTATAAAGACTTATATTCACTTCAAATTTCATCAGATTATCTTAAGATGTATGTTCACTTCAATTTTCATAAGATTTTTTGAAGACTTATATTCACATCAAATTTCATCAGATTTTCGAAGACTTATATTCACCTCAAATTTCATCAGATTTTCTGAAGACTTATATTCACTTCAAATTTCATCAGATTTTCTTAAGATTTATGTTCACTTCAAATTTCATCAGATTATCTTAAGACATATATTCACATCAAATTGGATCAGATTATCTAAAAATTTATGTCCACTTCAAATTTCATCAGATTATCTTATGATGTATGTTCACTTCAAGTTTCACAAGATTATCTTAAGATTTATGTTCACTTCAATTTTCACCAGATTTCTTGAAGACTTATATTCACTTTAAATTTCATAAGATTTTCTAAAGACTTATATTCACTTCAAATTTCATCAGATTATCTTAAGATGTATGTTCACTTCAATTTTCATAAGATTTTTTGAAGACTTATATTCACTTCAAATTTCATAAGATTTTCTGAAGACTTATATTCACTTCAAATTTCATCAAATTTTTTGAAGACTTATATTCACTTCAAATTTCATCAGATTTTCTTAAGATTTATGTTCACTTCAAATTTCATCAGATTATCTTAAGATGTATGTTCACTTCAATTTTCATAAGATTTTTTGAAGACGTATATTCACTTCAAATTTCATGAGATTTTTTTAAGATTTATATTGCCTTTAAATTTCATTGGATTTTTGAAGACTTATATTCACTTAAAATTTCATTAGATTTTCTGAAGACTTATAATCACTTCAAATTTCATTAGATTTCATGAAGACATATATTCACATCAAATTTGATCAGATTATCTTAAGATTTATGTTCACTTCAAATTTCATCATATTATCTTAAGATGTATGTTCACTTTAATTTTCACGAGATTATCTTAAGATTTATGTTCACTTCAATTTTCACCATGATTTTGAAGACTTATATTCACATCAAATTTCACAAGATTTCTTAAAGACTTTATTTACTTCAAATTTCATCAGATTATCTAAGATGTATATTCACTCAATTTTCATAAGTTTTTGAAGACTTATATTCACTTCAAATTTCATCCATTTTCAAGACTTATATTCACTTCAATTTCATGATTTTAGGACTTATATTCACTCAAATTTCATCGGATTTTCAAGACTTATATTCACTTCAAATTTCATGATTTTCTTAAGATTTATATTCACTTCAAATTTCACTGATTATCTTAAGACTTATATTCACTTCAAATTCATCGATTATCTAAAATTTATGTCCACTAAATTTCATTGATTATCTTAAGATGTATGTTCACTCAAGTTTCACAAGATTATCTTAAGATTTATGTTCACTTCAATTTCACCAGTTTTTGAAGACTTATATTCACTGAAATTTCATGATTTTCTGAAGACTTATATTCACTTCAAATTTCATCAGATTATCTTAAGATGTATGTTCACTTCAATTTTCATAAGATTTTGAAGACTTATATTCACTTCAAATTTCATAAGATTTTCCGAAGACTTATATTCACTTCAAATTTCATCAAATTTTTGAAGACTTATATTCACTCAAATTTCATCGATTTTCTAAGATTATATTCACTCAAATTTCATCGATTATCTTAAGATTATGTTCACTTCAAATTTCATAAGATTTTTTGAAGACGTATATTCACTTCAAATTTCATCAGATTATTTTAAGATTTATATTGCCTTCAAATTTCATTAGATTTTTTGAAGACTTATATTCACTTAAAATTTCATTAGATTTTCTGAAGACTTATATTCACTTCAAATTTCATTAGATTTCATGAAGACTTATATTCACATCAAATTTGATCAGATTATCTTAAGATTTATGTTCACTTCAAATTTCATCATATTATCTTAAGATGTATGTTCACTTTAATTTTCACGAGATTATCTTAAGATTTATGTTCACTTCAATTTTCACCAGATTTCCAGAAGACTTATATTCACATCAAATTTCATAAGATTTTCTAAAGACTTATATTCACTTCAAATTTCATCAGATTATCTTAAGATGTATGTTCACTTCAATTTTCAAAGATTTTTTGAAGACTTATATTTTCACTTCAAATTTCATCGATTCCAAGACTTATATTCACTTCAAATTTCATCAGATTTTCTGAAGACTTATATTCACTTCAAATTTCATCAGATTTTCTTAAGATTTATGTTCACTTCAAATTTCATCAGATTATCTTAAGACATATATTCACATCAAATTGGATCAGATTATCTAAAAATTTATGTCCACTTCAAATTTCATCAGATTATCTTATGATGTATGTTCACTTCAATTTTCACAAGATTATCTTAAGATTTATGTTCACTTCAAATTTCACCAGATTTCTTAAAGACTTATATTCACTTAAAATTTCATAAGATTTTCTAAAGACTTATATTCACTTCAAATTTCATCAGATTATCTTAAGATGTATGTTCACTTCAATTTTCATAAGATTTTTTGAAGACTTATATTCACATCAAATTTCATCAGATTTTCTGAAGACTTATATTCACTTCAAATTTCATCGATTTTCTGAACACTTATATTCACTTCAAATTTTAATGATTTTCTTAAGATTTATATTCACTTCAATTTCAATGAATATCTTGACATATATTCACTCAAATTTCATCAGATTATCTAAAGTTATATCCACTTCAAATTTCATCAGATTATCTTATGATATAAGTTCACTTCAAGTTTCATAAGATTATCTTAAGATTTATGTTCACTTCAATTTTCACTAGATTTCTTGAAGACTTATATTCACTTCAAATTTCACATGATTTCTAAGACTTATATTCACTCAAATTTATCGATTATATCTTAAGATGTATGTTCACTTCAATTTTCATAAAATTTTTGAAGACTTATATTCACATCAAATTTCATTTATTTTCAAGACTTATATTCAATTCAAATTTCATCAGATTTTCTAAAGACTTATTTTCAGTTCAATTTTCACTAAATTTTCTAAAGACTTATATTCACTTCAAATTTCATCGATTTTCCGAAGACTTATATTCACTTCAAATTTCATCGATTTTTTAAGATTTATGTTCACTTCAAATTTTATTTATTATCTTAAGATGTATATTCACTCAATTTTAATCGATTATCTTAAGTATGTTCACTTAATTTATCACATTTTTAAGATTTATATTTTCCTTCAAATTTCATTGATTTTCAAGACTTATATTCACTTCAAATTTCATCAGATTTTTTAAGACTTATATTCACTTCAAATTTCATCGATTGAAGACTTATATTCATCAAATTTCATCGATTATCTTAAGATTTATATTCACTAAATTTCATCGATTATCTTAAGATTATATTCACTTCAATTTTCATAAGATTTTTTGAAGACTTATATTCACTCAAATTTCATAAGATTTTCTCAAGACTTATATTCACTTCAATTTCATCAAATTTTTGAAGACTTATATTCACTTCAAATTTCATCGATTTTCTTAAGATTTATGTTCACTTCAATTCATCAGATTATCTAAGATGTATGTTCACTTCAATTTTCATAAAATTTTTGAAGACTTATATTCACTTCAAATTTCATCGATTATTTTAAGATTTATATTCCTTCAAATTTCATTAGATTTTTGAAGACTTATATTCACTTAAATTTCATTGATTTCTGAAGACTTATATTCACTTCAAATTTCATTAGATTTCTGAAGACTTATATTCACTTCAAATTTCATCGATTATCTTAAGATTTATATTCACTTCAAATTTCATCATATTATCTAAGATGTATTCACTTTAATTTTCACGAGATTATCTAAAGATTTATGTTCACTTCAATTTTCACCAGATTTCCAGAAGACTTATACTCACATCAAATTTCATAAGATTTTCTATAGACTTATATTCACTTCAAATTTCATCAGATTATCTTAAGATGAATGTTCACTTCAATTCTCATAAGATTTTTTGAAGACTTATATTCACATCAAATTTCATCAGATTTTCTGAAGACTTATATTCACTTCAATTTCATCGATTTTCGAAGACTTATATTCACCTCAAATTTCTTCAGATTTTCTTAAGATTTATAATCACCTCAAATTTCATCAGATTATCTTAAGACATATATTCACATCAAATTGGATCAGATTATCTAAAAATTTATGTCCACTTCAAATTTCATCAGATTATCTTATGATGTATGTTCACTTCAATTTTCACAAGATTATCTTAAGATTTATGTTCACTTCAAATTTCACCAGATTTCTTGAAGACTTATATTCACTTCAAATTTTATAATATTTTCTAAAGACTTATATTCACTTTAAATTTCATCAGATTATCTTAAGATGTATGTGCACTTCAATTTTCATAAGATTTTTTGAAGACTTATATTCACATCAAATTTCATGATTTTCCTACTTATATTCACTTCAAATTTCATCGATTTTCTAAAGATTTATTTTCACTCAATTTTCACTAAATTTTCTAAAGACTTATATTCACTTCAAATTTCATCGATTTTTCCAAGACTTATATTCACTTCAAATTTCAAGATTTTTTAAGATTTATGTTCACTTCAAATTTTAATCGATTATCTTAAGATGTATATTCACTCAATTTTAATCCTAATATCTATATGTATTTACATCAATTTTATTTTTTTTAAGATTTATATTTCACTTCAAATTTCATTGATTTTCTAAGACTTATATTCACTTCAAATTTCATGATTTTCTCAAGACTTATATTCACTTCAAATTTCATCAGATTTTCTGAAGACTTATATTCACATCAAATTGGATAAGATTATCTTAAGATTTATGTTCACTTCAAATTTCATCAGATTATCTTAAGATGTATGTTCACTTCAATTTTCATAAGATTTATTGAACACTTATATTCACATCAAATTTCATCATATTTTCTGAAGACTTATATTCATTTCAAATTTCATCAAATTTTTTGGAGACTTAAATTCACTTCAAAAATTCATCATATTTTCTTAAGATTTATGTTCACTTCAAATTTCATCAGATTATCTTAAGATGTATGTTCACTTCAATTTTCATAATATTTTTTGAACACTTATATTCACATCAAATTTCATCAGATTTTCTGAAGACTTATATTCACTTTAAATTTCATCAAATATTTTGAAGACTTATATTCACTTCAAATTTCATCAGATTTTCTTAAGATTTATGTTCACTTCAAATTTCATCAGATTATCTTAAGACATATATTCATCAAATTTCATTATTATCTAAAATTTATATCACTTCAAATTTCATCAGATTATCTTAAGATGTATGTTCACTTCAATTTTCACAAGATTATCTTAAGATTTATGTTCACTTCAAATTTCACCAGATTTCTTAAAGACTTATATTCACTTAAAATTTCATAAGATTTTCTAAAGACTTATATTCACTTCAAATTTCATCAGATTATCTTAAGATGTATGTTCACTTCAATTTTCATAAGATTTTGAAGACTTATATTCACTTCAAATTTCATCAGTTTTCAAGACTTATATTCACTTCAAATTTCACTCGATTTTCGAAGACTTATATTCACTTCAAATTTCATCGATTTTCTTAAGATTTATATTCACTAAATTTCAATGCATTATCTTAATTCATATATTCACATCAAATTGGATCAGATTATCTAAAAATTTATGTCCACTTCAAATTTCACAAGATTATCTTATGATGTATGTTCACTTCAAGTTTCATAAGATTATCTTAAGATTTATGTTCACTTCAATTTTCACTAGATTTCTTGAAGACTTATATTCACTTCAAATTTCATAAGATTTTCTAAAGACTTATATTCACTTCAAATTTCATCAGATTATCTTAAGATGTATGTTCACTTCAATTTTCATAAAATTTTTTGAAGACTTATATTCACATCAAATTTCATCAGATTTTCTGAAGACTTATATTCACTTCAAATTTCATCAGATTTTCTAAAGACTTATTTTCAGTTCAATTTTCACTAAATTTTCTAAAGACTTATATTCACTTCAAATTTCATCAGATTTTCTGAAGACTTATATTCACTTCAAATTTCATCAGATTTTTTAAGATTTATGTTCACTTCAAATTTTATCAGATTATCTTAAGATGTATGTTCACTTCAATTTTAATCAGATTATCTTAAGATGTATGTTCACTTCAATTTTCAGCACATTTTTTTAAGATTTATATTTCCTTCAAATTTCATTGGATTTTCTGAAGACTTATATTCACTTCAAATTTCATCGATTTTTAAGACTATATTCACTTCAAATTTCATCGTTTTTGAAGACTTATATTCATTCAAATTTCATCGATTATCTTAAGATTTATATTCACTTCAAATTTCATCGATATTCAAGATTATGTTCACTTCAATTTTCATAAGATTTTTGAAGACTTATATTCACTTCAAATTTCATAAGATTTTCTCAAGATTATATTCACTAAATTTCATCAATATTTTTGAGACTTATACTTCAAATTTCATCGATTTTCTTAAGATTTATGTTCACTTCAAATTTCACGATTATCTTAAGATGTATGTTCACTTCAAATTTCATAAGATTTTTGAAGATTATATTCACTTCAAATTTCATCGATTTTTTTAAGATTTATTCACTTCAAATTTCATTAGATTTTGAAGACTTTATATTCACTTAAATTTCATTAGATTTTCAAGACTTATATTCACTTCAAATTTCATTAGATTTCTGAAGACTTATATTCACATCAAATTTCATCGATTATCTTTAAGATTTATATTCACTTCAAATTTCATCATATTATTAAGATTTATATTCACTTCAATTTCACAGATTATCTAAAGATTTATATTCACTTCAGATTTTACCGTTTCGAAGATTTATATTCCATCAAATTTCATAAGATTTTCTATAGACTTATATTCACTTCAAATTTCATCAGATTATATTAAGATGTATGTTCACTTCAATTCTCATAAGATTTTTTGAAGAATATATTCACATCAAATTTCATCAGATTTTCTGAAGACTTATATTCACCTCAAATTTCATCAGATTTTCTGAAGACTTATATTCACTTCAAATTTCTTCAGATTTTCTTAAGATTTATAATCACCTCAAATTTCATCAGATTATCTTAAGACATATATTCACATCAAATTGGATAAGATTATCTAAAAATTTATGTCCACTTCAAATTTCATCAGATTATCTTATGATGTATGTTCACTTCAATTTTCACAAGATTATCTTAAGATTTATATTCATCAAATTTCACAGATTTTTGAAGACTTATATTCACTTCAAATTTTAAGATTTTCTAAAGACTTATATTCACTTCAAATTTCATCAGATTATCTTAAGATTTATGTTACTTCAATTTCATAAGATTTTGAAGACTTATATTCACATCAAATTTCATCAGATTTTCTGAAGGCTTATATTCACTTCAAATTTCATCAGATTTTCTAAAGATTTATTTTCAGTTCAATTTTCACTAAATTTTCTAAAGACTTATATTCACTTCAAATTTCATGGATTTTTGAAGACTTATATTCACTTCAAATTTCATCAGATTTTTTAAGATTTATATTCACTTCAAATTTCATCGATTATCTTGATGTATGTTCACTCAATTTTCATAAGATTTATTGAACACTTATTTTCACATCAAATTTCATCATATTTTCTGAAGACTTATATTCATTTCAAATTTCATCAAATTTTTTGAAGACTTAAATTCACTTCAAAAATTCATCATATTTTCTTAAGATTTATGTTCACTTCAAATTTCATCGATTATCTTAAGATGTATGTTCACTTCAATTTTCATAATATTTTTTGAACACTTATATTCACATCAAATTTCATCAGATTTTCTGAAGACTTATATTCACTTCAAATTTCATCAAATATTTTGAAGACTTATATTCACTTCAAATTTCATCGATTTTCTTAAGATTTATTTCACTAAATTTCATCGATTATCTTAAGATTATATTCACTTCAATTTTCATACAAGATTTTTTGAAGATTATATTCACTCAAATTTCATCTGATTTTTTTAAGATTTATATTGCCTTCAAATTGCATTGGATTTTCTGAAGACTTATATTCACTTCAAATTTCATTAGATTTTCTGATGACTTATATTCACTTCAAATTTCATGTAGATTTTCTCAAGACTTATATTCATCAAATTTCATCGATTATCTTAAGATTTATATTCACTTCAAATTTCATCAGATTATCTTAAGATGTATGTTCACTTCAATTTCACAAGATTATCTTAAGATTATATTCACTCAATTTTCACCAGATTTCAAGACTTATTCACTTCAAATTTCATAAGATTTTCCCAAGACTTATATTCACTTCAAATTTCACCGATTATTCAAGATTTATATTCACTCAATTCACTAAATTCTTGAAGACTTTATTCACTTCAAATTTCATCAAATTTTCGAAGACTTATATTCACTTCAAATTTCATCGTATTTTGAAGACTTATATTCACTTCAAATTTCATCAGATTTTCTCAAGACTTATATTCACTTCAAATTTCACGATTATCTTAAGATTTATATTCCTTAATTTTCACTAAATTTTAGAAGACTTATATTCACTTCAAATTTCATCAGATTTTCGAAGATTTATATTCACTTCAAATTTCATCAGATTTTTTAAGACTTATATTCACTTCAAATTTCATCAAATTATCTTAAGACTTATATTCACTTCAAATTTCATGATTATTTTTTAAGACTTATATTCACTTCAAATTTCATTAGATTTCTAAAGACTTATATTCACATCAAATTTCATCAGATTATCTTAAGATTTATGTTCACTTCAATTTTCATCAAATTATCTTAAGATTTATGTTCACTTCAATTTTCACCAGATTTCCCGAAGACTTATATTCACTTCAAATTTCAAAAGATATTTTGAAGACTTATATTCACTTCAAATTTCATTAGATTATTCAAGACTTATATTCACTTCAATTTTCTTCACTAAATTCTTCAAGACTTATATTCACTCAAATTTCATCGATTATTTAAGATGTATGTTCAATTTTCATCGATTATTTTAAGATGTATTCACTTCATTTTCATCACATTTCTTAAGATTTATTTTCAAATTTCATTGGATTTTCTGAAGACTTATATTCACTTCAAATTTCGATTTTCTTAAGACTATATTCACTTCAAATTTCATCGATTTTCTCAAGACTTATATTCACTTCAAATTTCATCAAATTATCTTTAAGATTTATATTCACTTCAAATTTCATCTGATTATCTTAAGATTTATATTCACTTAATTTTCATAAGATTTTGAAGACTTATATTCACTTCAAATTTCATCAGATTTCTTAAAGACTTATATTCACTTTAATTTCATCGATTATCTTAAGACTTATGTTCACTTCAAATTTCATTAGATTTTTCAAGACTTATATTCACTTCAAATTTCACGATTTTCTGAAGACTTATATTCACTCAAATTTCATCAGATTTTTTAAGATTTATATTCACTTCAAATTTCATCTACATTAGCTTGACTTATATTCACTTCAATCACAAGATTTTGAAGACTTATATTCACTTCAAATTTCATTGATTATCTTAAGACTTATATTCATTTCAATTTTCACCAGATTTTCAAAGACTTATATTCACTTAAATTTCATCATATATCTTGAAGACTTATATTCACTCAAATTTCATCAGTTTTCTTAAGACTTATATTCACTTCAAATTTCATGATTATCTTAAGATTTATGTTCATTTCAATTTCACTAGATTTCAAGACTTATATTCACTTCAAATTTCACTAGATTTTGAAGACTTATATTCACTTCAAATTTCATCAGATTTTCAAGACTATATTCACTTCAAATTTCATCGATTTTTAGAAGACTTATATTCACTTCAAATTTCATGATTATCTTAAGATTTATGTTCACTTCAATTTTCATAGATTTTTGAAGACTTATATTCACTTCAAATTTCATCAGATTTTCTTAAGACTATATTCACTTCAATTTCATTTAGATTATCCGAAGACTTATATTCACTTCATTTCATCGATTATCTTAAGACTTATATTCATTTCAATTTTCACCGATTTTCAAGACTATATTCACTTCAAATTTCACTGATTTTCTTAAGACTTATATTCACTCAATTTCACCGATTATCTTAAGATTTATATTCACTTCAATTTTCACCGATTTTCTCAAGACTTATATTCACTTCAAATTTCATAAGATTTTCTGAAGACCTATATTCACTTCAAATTTCACAAGATATTTTGAAGACTTGTATTCATACTCATTCAACTTATTTTCTCAAGACTTATATTCACTTCAAATTTCATTTAATTTTCTCAAGACTTATATTCACTTCAAATTTCACCGATTTCAAGACTTATATTCACTTCAAATTTCATTACAATTTTTAAGATTTATATTTCCCTCAAATTTCATCGGATTTTCTGAAGACTTATATTCACTTCAAATTTCATCCGATTATCTTAAGATTTATATTCACTTTAATTTTCAAATTTTATTTTCTCAAGACTTATATTCACTTCAAATTTCATTGATTTCTGAAGACTTATATTCACTTCAAATTTCATTCTGATTTTCTAAAGACTTATATTCACTTCAAATTTCATCGTATTTTCAAGACTTATATTACTTCAAATTTCATTAGATTATCTTAAGATTTATATTCACTAAATTTCATCATTCTATCTTAAGATTATGTTCACTTCAATTTTCATAATATTTTTGAAGACTTATTTCACCAAATTTCACGATTTTCTCAAGATTTATTCACTAATTTTCATCAGATTATCTAAAGACTATATTCACTCAAATTTCATCGATTTCAAGACTTATATTTACTTCAAATTTCATAAGATTATCTTAAGATTTATATTCACTTCAAATTTCATCATATTATCTTAAGATTATATTCACTTCAATTTTCATAATATTTTGAAGACTTATATTCACTTCAAATTTCATCGATTTTCCAAGACTTATATTCACTTCAATTTCATCGATTATCTAAAGACTTATATTCATTTAAAATTTCACCAGATTTTCTGAAGACTTATATTCACTTCAAATTTCATTAGAATTTTTTAAGATTTAAATTTCCTTCAATTTTCACCAGATTTTCTAAAGACTTTTATTCACTTCAAATTTCATCAGATTATCTTAAGATTTATGTTCACTTCAAATTTCATCATATTAGCTTAAGATGAATGTTCACTTCAATTTTCGTAAGATGTTTTAAAGACTTATATTCACTTCAAACTTCATCACATTTTCTGAATAGTTATATTCACTTCAATTTTATTCAGATTATCTGAAGACTTATATTCACTTCAAATTTCATCTGATTATATTATGACTTATGTTAATTTACATTTTCACCAGATTTTCTAAAGACTTATATTCACTTCAAATTTCATCAGATTTTCTGAAGACTTATATTCACTTCAAATTTCATCAGATTTTATGAAGACTTATATTCACTTCAAATTTCATCAGATTATTTTAAGATTTATGTTCACTTCAATTTTCACTGATTTTCTGAAGACTTATATTCACTTCAAATTTCATCAGATTTTCTAAAGACTTATATTCACTTCAAATTTCATATGATTATCTTAAGATTTATGTTCACTTCAAATTTCGTCATATTATCTTAGTTGTATGTTCACTAATTTTCATAATATTTTGAAGACTTATTTCACCAAATTTCATCGATTTTCTAAGACTTATATTCACTTCAATTTTCACGATTATCTAAAGACTTATATTCATTTTAAATTTTCATCGTATTTTCTCTAAGACTTATATTCATTTCAAATTTTCATCAGATTATTTTTAAGATTTATATTCACTTCAAATTTCATAATATTATCTTTTAAATTATATTCACTTCAAATTTCATCAGATTTTCTTAAGACTTATATTCACTTCAAATTTCATCGATTTATCTTAAGATTTATGTTCACTCAATTTTCACCGATTAAGACTTATATTCACTTCAATTTCATCAAATTTTCTGAAGTCTTATATTCACTTCAAATTTTTCATTATATTATCTTAAGATTTATGTTCACTTCAATTTTCACCAGATTTTCTGAAGACTTATATTCACTTCAAATTTATAAGATTTTCTAAGACTTATATTCACTTCAAATTTCATCGATTTTTGAAGACTTATATTCACTTCAAATTTCATCGATTATCTTAAGACTTATGTTCATTTCAATTTTCACCAGATTTTCTGAAGACTTATATTCACTTCAAATTTCATCAGGATTACCGAAAACTTATATTCACTCAAATTTCATTAGATTTTCAAGATTATATTCACTTCAAATTTCATCATATTATCTTAAGACTTATATTCACTTCAATTTTCATTATATTTTTTAAAGACTTATATTCACTAAATTTCATTTATTTTCTTAAGATTATATTCACTAATTTCATCGCATTATTCAAGACTTATATTCACTTCAAATTTCATCAGATTTTCTCAAGACTTATATTCACTTAAATTTCATCAAATTATTTTTAAGATTATATTCACTTAAATTTCATCAGATTTTCTTAAGATTTATGTTCACTTCAATTTTCAACAGATTTTCTGAAGACTTATATTCACTTCAATTTCATAAGATTTTCTGAAGACTTATATTCACTTCAATTTTCATCAGATTTTCTAAAGACTTATATTCACTTCAAATTTCATCAATTTTTAAAGATTTATATTTACTTCTAATTTAATTAGGTTTTCTTAAGATTTATATTCACTTCAAACTTCATCAGATTATCTTAAGATTTATATTCACTTCAATTTTAAGATTTTTGAAGACTTATATTCACTCAAATTTCATCACATTTTCTGAAGACTTATATTCACTTCCAATTTTATTCAGATTATCTCAAGACTTATATTCACTTCAAATTTCACTGATTATACTAAGATTATATTCACTTCAAATTTCACCGATTTCTAAAAGATTCTATATATTCACTCAATTCATCACATTTTCTGAAGACTTATATTCATTTCAAATTTCATCAGATTTTCTAAAGACTTATATTCACTTTAAATTTCAATAGATTATCTTAAGATTTATGTTCACTTCAATTTTCACCCGATTTTCTGAAGACTTATATTCACTTCAAATTTCACTGCATTTCTTAAAGACTTATATTCACTTCAAATTTCATCGGATTATCTTAAGATTTATTCACTCAAATTCATCACATTAGATCTTAGACTTTATATTCACTCAATTTCATAACATATTTTGAAGACTTATTATCACTCAAATTCACCCATTTTCAAGACTTATATTCACCAAATTTCACCTATTTTCCAAGACTTATATTCACTCAAATCACATCCATTTTAAAGACTTATATTCACTCCAATTTCATCCATATTTCAAGATTATATTCACTCCAAATCACAATTTCCAAGACTATATTCACTCAAATTTCACCAGATTTTCTCAAGACTTATTCACTTCAACTTTCACCCATCTTCCAAGACTTATATCCACCAAATTTCACCAGATTTCTGAAGACTTATATTCACTTCAAACTCATCAAATTTCCTGAAGATTATATTCACTCCAATTTCACCACAATATCTCTCAAGATATGTTCACTCAATTTCACCCATTTTCCCAAGACTTATATTCACTCAAATTTCATAAGATTTCTTAAGATTATATTCACTTCAAATTTCATCAGATATTTTGAAGACTTATATTCACTTCAAATTTCATCAGATTATCTTAAGCCTTATGTTAATTTCAATTTTCACCAGATTTTCAAAAGACTTATATTCACTTCAAATTTCACCAGATTTTCTGAAGACTTATATTCACTTCAAATTTCATTAGATTATCTTAAGATTTATGTTCACTTCAAATTTTATCATATTAGCTTAGGATGTATGTTCACTTCAATTTTCATTATATTTTTTGAAGACTTATTTTCACTTCAAACTTCATCAGATTTTCTCAAGACTTATATTCACTTCAATTTCACGATTATCTAAAGACTTATATTACTCTCAAATTTCATCGATTTTCTCAAGACTTATATTCACTTCAAATTTCATCAGATTATTCAAGACTTATATTCACTTCAAATTTCATCATAATATCTAAGATTATGTTCACCAATTTCATAGATTTTGAAGACTTATTTCTTTCACTTCAAATTCTACCGATTTTCCCAAGTTATTCACTCAATTTCACCGATTATCTAAAGACTTATATTCACTTCATATTTCATCAGATTTTCTGAAGAGTTATATTCACTTAAAATTTGATCAGGTTATCTTAAGATTTATGTTCACTTCAAATTTCATCATATTAGCTTAAGATGAATGTTCACTTCAATTTTCGTAAGATGTTTTGAAGACTTATATTCACTTCAAACTTCATCACATTTTCTGAATAGTTATATTCACTTCAATTTTATTCAGATTATCTGAAGACTTATATTCACTTCAAATTTCATCAGATTATACTATGACTTATGTTAATTTACATTTTCACCAGATTTCTAAAGACTTATATTCACTTCAAGTTTCATCATATTTTCTGAAGACTTATATTCACTTCAAATTTCACCAGATTTTCTGAAGACTTATATTCACTTCAAATTTCACCAGATTTTTTTAAGATTTATGTTCACTTCAATTTTCACTGATTTTCTTAAGACTTATATACACTTCAAATTTCATCAGATTTTCTAAAGACTTATATTTACTTCAAATTTCATTTGATTATCTTAAGATTATATTCACTCAAATTTCAATATATATTATCTAGATCTTATGTTCACTTAATTTTCATAATATTTTTAAGACTTATATTCACTTCAAATTTCATCAGATTTTCTCAAGACATATCATCAATTCAAATTTATTATTTTTAAGATTTATATTCACTAAATTTTCTAACATTATCTTAAAATTATATTCATCAAATTTCATCTGATTTTCTTAGACTTATATTCACTTCAAATTTCATCAGATTATCTTAAGATTTATGTTCACTCAATTTTCACCGTTTTTAAGACTTATATTCACTTCAAATTTCACAAATTTTTCTGAAGATTATATTCACTTAAATTTCACTATTATCTTCTGTATATTCACTAATTTCACCGATTTTCTCAAGACTTATATTCACTCAAATTTCAAGATTTTCAAAGACTTATATTCACTTCAAATTTCATCGATATTTTGAAGACTTATATTCACTTCAAATTTCAATGATTATCTTAGATTTATGTTCATTTTCAATTTTTCACCCTATTTTCAAAAGACTTATATTCACTTCAAATTTCATCAGATTTTCAAGACTTATATTCACTTCAAATTTCATTAGATTATCTTAAGATTTATGTTCACTTCACCCATCATATTTCTTAAGACTATATTCACTAATTTCATTATATTTTGAAGATTTATATTCACTTCAAATTTCATCGATTTTCTCAAGACTTATATTCACTCCATTCTAATTTATTTATCAGATTATATTCACTCAAATTTCATCAGATTTTCCAAGACTTATATTCACTTAAATTTCATCTATTATCTTAAGACTTATATTCACTCAAATTTCATCATAATATCTAAGATTTATATTCACTCAATTTTCATAAGATTTTGAAGACTTATATTCATCAAATTTCATCAGATTTTCTGAAGACTTATTTCACTAATTTTCATCAGATTTTCAAGACTTATATTCACTTCATATTTCCCACGATTTTCCAAGACTTATATTCACTCAAATTTCATCGTTATCTTAAGATTTATATTCACTTCAAATTTCATCAGATTATCTTCATGAATGTTCACTCAATTTTCATAGATTTTTGAAGACTTATATTCACTTCAAATTTCATCAGATTTTCTGAAGACTTATATTCACTCAATTTCATCTTATTATTCAAGACTTTATTCACTTCAAATTTCATTTGATTATACTATGACTTATGTTAATTTACATTTTCACCAGATTTCTAAAGACTTATATTCACTTCAAGTTTCATCATATTTTCTGAAGACTTATATTCATTTCAAATTTCATCAGATTTTATGAAGACTTATATTCACTTCAAATGTCATCAGATTATTTTAAGATTTATGTTCACTTCAATTTTCACTGATTTTCTGAAGACTTATATACACTTCAAATTTCATCAGATTTTCTAAAGACTTATATTTACTTCAAATTTCATTTGATTATCTTAAGATTTATGTTCACTTCAAATTTCATCATATTAGCTTAGGTTGTATGTTCACTTCAATTTTCATAATATATTTTGAAGACTTATTTTCACTTCAAACTTCATCAGATTTTCTGAAGAGTTATATTCACTTCAATTTTCATCAGATTATCTAAAGACTTATATTCACTTTAAATTTCATCAGATTTTCTGAAGACTTATATTCACTTCAAATTTGATCAGATTATCTTAAGATTTATGTTCACTTCAAATTTCATAATATTATCTTAAAATGTATGTTCACTTCAAATTTCATCAGATTTCCTTAGGACTTATATTCACTTCAACTTTCCTCAGATTATCTTAAGATTATTCACTAAATTTCTCACTTCCATTATCTTGATTATATGTTCACTTCAATTTTCACCCCATTTTCCTAAGACTTATATTCACTCAAATTTCATAAGATTTTAAGATTTATATTCATCTAAATTTCATCAGATTTTTGAAGACTTATATTCACTTCAAATTTCATCTATTATCTTAAGACTTATGTTCACTTCAATTTTCACCAGATTTCAAAAGACTTATATTCACTTCAAATTTCATGATTTTTTCAAGACTTATATTCATCAAATTCATTAGATTTCTAAGATTTATATTCACTTCAAATTTCATCATATTTTCTAAGATTATATTACTCAATTTTCATAATATTTTTAGAAGACTTATATTCACTCAAATTCAACGATTTTCTCAAGACTTATATTCACTCAATTTTCTTCATCGATTATCTCAAGACTTATTCACTTCAAATTTTCATTAGATTTTCCAAGACTTATATTCACTTCAAATTTCAATGATTATCTTAAGATTTATATTCACTAAATTCATCATAATTTCTTAAGATTTATATTCACTTCAATTTTCATAACATTTTGAAGACTTATATTCACTTCAAAATCACTTCCATTTTCTCAAGACTTATATTCACTAATTTTCACCGATTTCTAAAGACTTATATTCACTTCATTCACTCGATTTTCCAAGACTTATATTCACTTAAAATTTCATCAGTTATCTTAAGATTTATATTCACTCAAATTTCATCGATTATCTTTAAACTTATATTCACTTCAAATTTCTAAGATTTCTGAAGACTTATATTTACTTCTCAATTTCATCGATTATCTTAAGATTTATGTTCACTCAATTTTCACTAGATTTTCTAAGACTTATATTCACTCAAATTTCAATGATATTTGAAGACTTATATTCACTCAAATTTCATCGATTATCTTAAGATTCTATGTTAATTCAAATTTCACCCATTTTGTGACTTATATTCACTCAATTTCATGTTTTTAAAGACTTATATTCACTTCAAATTTCATGAGATTTCTAGACTTATATTACCCAAATTCATCGATTATCTAAAGATTTATGTTCACTCAATTTCACTAGATTTTCCAAGACTTATATTCACTCAAATTACTTGATATTTTGAAGACTTATATTCACTTAAATTTCATCGATTATCAAGATTATGTTACTTTAAATTTCACCATTTTTGAAGATTTATATCACTTCAAATTTCATCATATTTTTGAAGACTTATATTCACTCAAATTTCAATGATTTTCTCTAAGACTTATATTTATCAAATTTCATCAAATTATCTTAAGATTTATATTCACTCAATTTTCACTGATTTTCCAAGACTTATATTCACTCAAATTTCATCTAGATTATCTTAAGACTTATATTACTTTAAATTTCACCGATTTTCCAAGACTTATATTCACTTCAAATTCATCATATTTTGAAGACTTATATTCACTTCAAATTTCACCGATTATCTTAAGATTTATGTTCACCTCAATTTTCATCAGATTCTCTCAAGACTTATATTCACTTCAAATTTCATCCGATTTCTGAAGACTATATATTCACTTCAAATTCATTCCTGATTTCAGAAGACTTATATTCACTTAAATTCACCTTTTCAAGACTTATATTCACTCAAACTAATTTGATTTTCTTAAGATTTATATTCACTTAAATTTCATAAGATTATTTTAAGATTTATGTTCACTTCAATTTTCAAAATATTTTCAAAGACTTATATTCACTTCAAATTCATCAGATTTTCTGAAGACTTATATTCACTTAAATTTCATCGATTATCTTAAGACTATATTCATTTAAATTTCACCACCTGAAGACTTATATTCACTTCAAATTTCAATGATTTTCCAAGACTTATATTCACTTCAAATTTCATCAGATTTTCAAAGATTTATGTTCACTTCAATTTTCACCAGATTATCTTAAGACTTATATTCACTTCAATTTCACCCAATTTTCTATAAGACTTATATCGTTTAAAATTTCATATAAGATTTTCTCAAGACTTATATTCACTTCAAATTTCATCGATATTTTGAAGACTTATATTCACTTCAAATTTCACCATATTTGAAGACTTATATTCACTTCAAATTTCATCAGATTTTCTCAAGACTTATATTCACTCAAATTTCATCTCCATTTCTCAAGACTTATATTCACTCAATTTCATCAATTTATAAGACTTATATTCACTCAAATTTTACTAAAATTTTTAAGATTTATATTTCAAATTTCACGGATTTTCAAGACTTATATTCACTTCAAATTTCATTAGATTATCTTAAGATGTATGTTCACTTCAATTTTCATAAGATTTTTAAAGACTTATATTCATTTCAAATTTCATCCATTTTCCCAAGACTTATATTCACTTCAAATTTCACGATTATCTTAAGATTTATGTTCACTTTAATTTTCACCAGATTTTTTAAGACTTATTCCTTCAAATTTCATCAGATTTTCTGAAGACTTATATTCACTTCAAATTTCAATTTATCAAGACTTATATTCACTTCAAATTTCATCTGATTATCTTAAGATTTATATTCACTTCAAATTTCATCGATTTTCTTAAGATTATATTCACTCAATTTCATAAGATTTTTGAAGACTTATATTCACTCAAATTTCATCTTATTTTTTCAAGACTTATATTCACTTAATTTTAACGATTATCTTAAGACTTATATTCACTCAATTTTAAAATATTTTCCCAAGACTTTATATTCACTCCAAATTTCATCGATTTTCGAAGACTTAATTCACACAATTTCACCTGATTTCCAAGACTTATATTCACTTCAAATTTCATCAGATTATTCAAGATTTATATTCACTTCAATTTCAACGATTTTCTCAAGACTTATATTCACTTCAAATTTCATAAGATTTTCTGAAGACTTATATTCACTTCAAATTTCACGATATTTTTGAAGACTTATATTCACTTCAAATTTCATCAAATTATCTTTAAGACTTATGTTAATTTAAATTTCACCAAATTTTTAAGACTTATATTCACTTCAAATTTCATCATATTTTCTAAAGACTTTATATTCAATTTCAAATTTGATTTTCAAGACTTATATTCACTTCAAATTTCATATAATTTTCTTAAGACTTATATTCACTCAAATTTAACGATTTTCTAAGACTTATATTCACTTCAAATTTCATTAGAATTTTAAGACTTATATTCCTTCAAATTTCATCGATTTTCTGAAGACTTATATTCACCCAAATTTCATCAGATTCTCTTAAGATGTATATTCACTCAATTTCATAAGATTTTAAAGACTATATTCACTTAAATTTCATTTATTTTCTCAAGACTTATATTCACTTCATCAAATTTCACTATTATCTTAAGATTTATATTCACTTTAATTTCACCAGATTTCCGAAGACTTATATTCACTTCAAATTTCATCAGATTTCCTGAAGACTTATATTCACTCAAATTTCATCAGATTTTCAAGACTTATATTCACTCAAATTTCATCGATTATCTTCAAGACTATATTCACTCAATTTCACGATTATTAAGATTTATGTTCACTAATTTTCATAAGATTTTTGAAGACTTATATTCACTTCAAATTTCATTAAATTTTCGGAAGACTTATATTCACTTAATTTCATTAGATTATTTAAGACTTATATTCACTTCAATTTTAAAATATTTTCCAAGACTTATATTCAAATTTCATCGTATATTTTTGAAGACTTATATTCACTTCAAATTTCATCAGATTTCTTAAGATTTATATTCACTTAAATTTCATCATATTATCTTAAGATATGTCACTAATTTCACCAGATTTTCTGAAGAGTTGTATTCACTTCAAATTTCATAAGATTTTTCTCAAGACTTATATTCACTTCAAATTTTATCGACATTTTGAAGACTTATATTCACTTCAAATTTCATCAAATTATTCAAGACTTATACACCTTAATTTCACCAGAATTCTGAAGACTTATATTCACTTCAAATTTCATCATATTTCTTAAGACTATATTCACTTCAAATTTCATCGATTTCTCAAGACTTATATTCACTTCAAATTTCATCTAATTTTCAAGACTATATTCACTTCAAATTTCACCGATTTTCTAAGACTTATATTCACTCAAATTCATTAGATTTTTAAGATTTATATTCACTCAAATTTCATCGGATTTTCTGAAGACTTATATCACTCAAATTCATCGATTATCTGGATTATGTTCACTTCAATTTCATAAGATTTTAAAGACTTATATTCACTTCAAATTTCACGATTTTTCGAAGACTTATATTCACTTCAAATTTCATCAGATTATCTTAAGATTTATATTCACTCTTTAATTTTCACCGCATTTCTCTCAAGACTTATATTCACTTCAAATTTCACGATTTTCAAGACTTATATTCACTTCAAATTTTTTCATTGATTTTCCCAAGACTTATATTCACTCAATTCATCCATTATCTTAAGATTTATGTCACCAAATTTCATCAAATTATTTAAGATTATATTCACTTAATTTTCATAAGATTTTGAAGACTTATATTCACTTCAAATTTCATTAAAATTTTCGGAAGACTTATATTCACTTTAATTTCACAGATTATCTTAAGACTTATATTCACTCCAATTTTAAAATATTTTTCTCAAGACTTATATTCACTCAAATTTAACGATATTTTGAAGAGACTTATTCACTCAAATTTCACTCCATTTCTCAAGATTTTATATTCACCTTAAATTTTCATCAGATTATCTTAGACATATGTTCACTCAAATTCATTGAATTTTCCTCAAGACTTCATTTACTTCAAATTTATCAAATTTTCTGAAGACTTATATTCACTTCAAATTTCATCAAATTATCTTAAGACTTATGTTCACTTCAATTTTCACCGTAATTTCAAGACTTATATTCACTTCAAATTCATCATATTTTCTGAAGACTTATATTCACTTCAAATTTCACTGATTTTCTCAAGACTTATATTCACTTCAAATTTCATCTAATTTTCAAGACTTATTCTTCAAATTTCACTGTTACTAAGACTTATATTCACTTCAAATTTCATTAGATTTTTTAAGACTTATATTTCCTTCAAATTTCATCGATTTTTCAAGACTTATATTCACTTCAAATTTCATCGATTATCTTAAGATTTATGTTCACTTCAAATTTCATCAGATTATCAAGATTAATATTCACTCAATTTTATAAGATTTTGAAGACTTATATTTTCCTTAAATTTCATCGATTTTCTCAAGACTTATATTCACTCAAATTTCACTGATTTTCAAGATTTATATTCACTCAAATTTTCATCGATTATCTTAAGATTATGTTCACTCAATTTTCATAAGATTTTGAAGACTTATATCACTCAAATTCATCAAATTTATTTGAAGACTTATATTCACTTTAAATTTCTTAATAGATTATCTCTTAATTCTATATCACTTAAATTTTACCATATTTCTTCAAGACTTATATTCACTAAATTTCATCAGATTTTTTGAAGACTTATATTAATAAATTTTCATCTGATGATTTTCTAAGATTTATATTCAATTTAAATTTCATCTTATTATCTTAAGATTTATGTTCACTAATTTTCACCATTTTTCAAGACTTATATTCACTTCAAATTTCATAAGATTTTCTAAGACTATATTCACTCAAATTTATTTTATATTTTAAGACTTATATCACTTCAAATTTCATCAAATTATCTTAAGACTATGTTAATTTCAACTTCACCTTTAATTTCTCAAGACTTATATTCACTTCAAATTTCATCATATTTTCTGAAGACTTATATTCACTCAAATTTCATCAGATTTTCTAAGACTTATATTCACTAAATTTCATCTAATTTTTGAAGACTTATATTCACTTCAAATTTCATCAGATTTTCTCAAGACTTATATTCACTTCAAATTTCATCTGATTTCCTTAAGACTTATATTCACTCAATTTTCATAAGATTTTAAAGACTTATATTCACTTCAAATTTCATCAGATTATCTTAAGATTTATATTCACTTTAATTTCACCGCATTTCCTGAGACTTATATTCACTTCAAATTTCATCGATTTTCTTAAAGACTTATATTCACTCAAATTTCAATGCATTTTCTCAAGACTTATATTCACTTCAAATTTCATCACATTTTCGATTTATATTCACTTCAAATTTCATCAGATTATCTTAAGATGTATGTTCACTAATTTCATAAGATTTTCCAAGACTTATATTCACTTCAAACATCATCAAATTTCCTGAAGAGTTATATTCACTTTAATTTTCATCAGATTATCTTAAGACTTATGTTCACTTTAATTTTTAAAATATTTTCTGAAGACTTATATTCACTTCAAATTTCATAATATTTTTTGAAGACTTAAATTCACTCAAATTTCATCAGATTTTCTTAAGATTTATGTTCACTTCAAATTTCATCATTATTCAAGATTTATGTTCACTCAAATTTCAATGATTTCAAGACTTGTATTCATTTCAAATTTCATAAGATTTTCTGAAGACTTATATTTACTTCAAATTTCGTCAGATATTTTGAAGACTTATATTCACTTCAAATTTCATCAAATTATCTTAAGACTTATGTTAATTTCAATTTTCACCAGAATTTCTGAAGACTTATATTCACTTCAAATTTCATCATATTTTCTGAAGACTTATATTCACTTCAAATTTCATTAGATTTTCTGAAGACTTATATTCACTCAAATTTCATCAATTTTAAAGACTTATTTCACTTCAAATTTCACTCGTATTTTCCAAGACTTATATTCACTTCAAATTTTCATTAGAATTTTAAGATTTATATTTCACTTCAAATTTCATCGATTAAGACTTATATTCACTAAATTTCATCAGATTATCTTAAGATTTATGTTCACTAATTTTCATAAGATTTTTTAAAGACTTATATTCACTTCAAATTTCATCGATTTTCCTAAGACTTATATTCACTTCAAATTTCATCGATTATCTTAAGATATATTTTCACTTCAATTTTCACCTGCATTTAAGGAAGACTTATATTCACTTCAAATTTCATCAGATTTTCTGAAGACTTATATTCACTCAAATTTCATCAGATTTTCTCAAGACTTATATTCAC